>OZ023259.1:20922290-21040370 GCA_964007305.1 Netelia melanura | reverse complement strand
AAAATAATTGTACCTTGGTGGGATCGAGGTGTTTCGATAAATTGGGAAAAGCACGATTTTGAGAATTTTTTTTGGAAATTTGACGAATGAAAAGAAAAAGGAAACTGAGTTTTTCAATATTTTCTTACGTAATGATAAATATCGTTCGATCGTTTTATCGATCCTGTAACGATTTTGTTTAAATCGTCGAATTTGTAAATTCTAACTAGACAAAATAACACAAATTTTATAAATTATCATAATTTATTAAAAAATTACAATTTTTTTTATTACAACAATAATCATTCGATCAATGCTAATTAATTTTCTAAAAATTACAATTTTCTATTATAAAAATGATCTTTCTAATCTTGTCACGTGTTTCACACAATTTTTTTCTAAATACAACCATGCGTTCAAAAAAAAAGCTCGAGCAACCACAAAATTAAAAAAAAAACAACAAAATATGAAAATGGAACTGTCGAGTCGACGCGAAATGCCTCATACGTAAATACGTCGAGGTTGGGATTCGTACGTGGCGTATTCTCCTCCCCCTCCCCTGTCTGCGTATATTAGGTACGTCGTATGTTTAGAGTCGGAATGGAAATTTGCCGATCGATCTGTGTCGTGGATTTGGAACGCGCGCGTCGATCCCGATATTTGTCGGCACGCGCGTTGACCCAACACGGTACTGTCACCCGTCACGCCGGACATCTCCCAACGTGCGTTTCCCTATCCTCCACCCCTCTCCCTCCGCCCCTTACTCGCTCTCTCCCTCTCTCTCTTCGTCTCTCACCCTCCGCGTCTATCGCACTACCGTGCAACGTCGAGAATTATAGCCTTCTCCATGCTCGACAGGCCACGTTTTCCCTCCCCCCTCCTCCCCCACTCCCGTCCCTCCTCACCTCCCATCCCTTCTTATCCTCGTCCTCTTCATCCTCGTCCGGTTATGGGATTAATGCACGAGGAATATATATTACGCGTGTGTAACACGTGTATCGAATAAAACGAATGATCGACAGGTTTACGCCCCCCCCCCACCCTCCTCCTCCTCCTCCTCCCGCCACTTCCGACCACTTTCGGATTTTACGACAAATTTATATCTGGGAACGATTGCAACGAATAGATTGAAGGGGCCGAGGAAATGTAAGGTTCGAGAAGAGGGGTTGGATGTTTTTTTTTTTTAAAGGCAATGGAAAATCTGCACTCGATCGGTAAGAGAGGAGAAGAATGGGATTTAGTTTTTCTTTTTTTTTCTAGGTTAGATTGAAATTTTGACGGTGAGATGGAAGCTTTTGGGAAGTTTGTCAATAAGGGAGTTTGGAAAGTTCGCTTTAGGTAGAAATTTCGAGGGATATATGTGAATAACGACGACGAGAAAATCGAGGTTACCGATCGAGCGACGGGGATTCTTTTTTTTTTGTTTATTTCTTATTTTATTCGAAAATTCTATTGTTTTTTTGGAAAACGAGTTTAATCTCGAGCCAAAATTGTCGAACAATTTTTATTCAATTTATTTCGTATTTTATTCAAAAATTCTGATGTTTTTTTTTTCTGGATAATGAGTTTAATCTCAAGCCAAAATTTTCGGACAATTTTATCACAAAATATGTTTAACGACTCCTCAACCCCAGAAAAACAAAAGAAAAAAACATAACTCGCACAAACGAATAAATTCCCAAATTACTCAAAATTTGTCGTTATTTTTTAAATTTGTTCAACAATCTTAAACTATCCAACATCGTTTTGGTTTTTCGACCTCTCGATGTCTCGTATACTCGCGTCTAAGCAAAATCCCCCAAGAGCATCGTGCGACGTGTAACAGTTACAAAAAAAAAAAAAACGAAATCGATGTATTTCGTTTCTTGTCAGTTTGATCCGACGAGTTTCGGCGTTTCGCGATGCTCGAAAACGCGTTTGCGAAAATTTATCCGTACAATGTCGACGATACTGAAAAAGGATTTTCGTGTCCCGGTCCGATCCTCTCTTACCAGCTTGCAATCCACCTTCCTCCTCCTCCTCCTCCTCCTCTTTCTTCTTCTTCTACTTTCGACCGAACGACGCACGAGAGTCGGAAGAATAAAACGTTATACACGAAGCTTTTTCAAGTAGCTGCGAAACGACGAAGAACAAGAAGAAAATCGTGTCGCGACGTTTTTCTTCCCCTCGTGAACGCCTGCCTTGTGAAAAATAAGTCCTTCTCGAAGGGGTGCAACCTCCTCCTCCCTCCCTCTCCCTCCCACTCTCCCTCTTTCTCTCATTTCTTCTCTCTCTCCCTCTTTCTCTCATTTCCTCTCTCTCTCTCTCTCTTTTCCTAAGAGGGACTTACTTTTCACAAGCAAGGAAAAGCAAGTGCACAGGGCAAACGGTTTCACCGAGAAGATATACGAAATTCTCTCGTTGAACACCCGGACCGACTCGCAGGTGTACCAAGAACTGCAAAGGGCATACGTCGCATTAAAATGCTAGCGACCCAAGAGGGGCGGAGAGGGGAGAAAGTTTGCAAAATTTATCGGCCAATCTTGCCTACGAATATTTATCGAGCTACCGACCGTGGGGGCGCCCCAGTAGCTCTACTAGTGAGTTCACTTTATTTCAAGGTAGCTCTATGCGCTATGCGAGCAAAACTTGGACATATATATATGTGTGTGTGAGCGAGCGGGCGAGCGACCTACTCGCCTCGGTACTGGAAAACTACTTGAAAATAAATGCTGTATACTTGACCTCATAAAAGTTTTCCGCGACTGTGCTGCCACCTAGTTGACAACGTATACGTATACGCGAGTGCATACGTAGATGGCAGCGAGAAACCTGGAAAAAAAGAAGGCGGTATATTGGAGAGCTTGCAACTGCGCATGCGCGCTTCTGGCTTTGATCACGTGACCTACACGCCGACTTATTGGCGAAAATTTGGAAATTTCTTTGGGGCGATAGTTAATCGAGACTCGACGATTTCCTGGATGGTTAGAGAATACAATGTTTCGAATAAATAACGCAGAAATTTCCCAAAAACAAATTTGTTTTTACGAAAAATAAATTTGTTTGTAAAAAAAAATCATTTTTTTTATATTTTGTGGATTTATTTATCTTGACATTGTTAATAATATGATTTTCTTTGTTTATATTTATCTGCACGATGTTTTTTGTCTCGATAGTTAATTTTTTTGAAAATTTTTCTCAGCTATGAAATTTTTCGTTGTTTATGAAACTAATTTCTTGTTCTTCTCTTTTAAAAGATAATTTATTATCCGAAATATTCGCACTCAGCGTGGGAAAATGAACAAACGAGAAAATTGAATTTTTGTTTATTTGTTTTTTGGAAAATTTGGAACTTTGCCCGGGCGATCCAGTGGAAAATGGAGAGAAGGTACGAGCAATAATATCGCGGATGGATGGCGTGTGGCGAAGATTCACGGGGTTTTGCGCCCGTCAAAGAACTCTCGGGGCCAAACTGTTCGACTCGAAGCAATAAAGACGGAGCGGGCCGAGAGCGTTCCCCGAGGCAAGAATATCTCGGAAACCTCATACCTCTGCCTCGGTTATCCTCCTATCCAATGTGCGGGGTTTGCCGGCTTCCTTCCAGTCTTACGACCGCGTTGCACCGTCTACTCTTCGCGAACTACGAGCTAACGCGATCGGTGACACGAACCGATTTTAAAACGCATTGCGTGTCACTGATCATTATTTGTTTTCTTTAAATTATGATTGAACAAAAAATCTGCTATTAAAAATGATCAAAATAATTTTTTTTCGAAAAAAACGAAAAAAAAAGCAAAAATTCAAAAATTTTTAATTTTCAAAATTATCGAAACTACGAAAACTTCGTTAAACATCAGTCAACTATCATTTTTTTTTATAAATTACATTAGAAAATAAAATCTGCTATTAAAAGTGATCGAGACACATTTTTTTTTTTTCAAAGAATAAACGATAAATATCGATTTTTTGATCCGATCGAGAATTTTCTTTCTTGGTTTATTTATCGGATCGACGGCCATGAAATATATAGCGATTGTATGAGAAAAGTACAATCAAAAATCTAAGTTCCAATTTTTTTGATTAATTTCGACAAAATTTTTGTTTACCAAAAAAAATTCCAAAATTGTTAATTCCCATTCCCATTCTCCCGCCCCATTTTCATTCTCGAAATATGAGATTGCTCGTTCACCTCGTACATCGATTAATTTAATTTAAAAACGAAAAAAAGCAAAAATTAAAAAAATAAAAATTATCAAAATTATTAAAACCACGAAAACTTCGTTAAACATCAGTCAACTATCATTTTTTTTATAAATTACATTAGAAAATAAAATCTGCCATTAAAAGTGATCGAAACAAAATTTTTTTTTCAAAAAATAAACGATAAATATCGATTTTTTGATCCGTTCGAGAATTTTCGTTCTTGGTTTATTTATCGGATCGACGGCCATGAAATATATAGCAATTGTACGAGAAAAGTACAATCAAAAATCTAAGTTCCAATTTTTTTGATTAATTTCGACAAAATTATTTTTTTACCAAAAAAATTTTCAAAATCGGCAAATCCCATTCCCATTCTCCCGCCCCATTTTCATTCTCGAAATATAAGATTGCTCGTTCACCTCGTACATCGATTAATTTAATTTAAAAACGAAAAAAAAGCAAAAATTAAAAAATTAAAAATTCTCTAAAATATCAAAACCTTCGTTAAAAATCAATCAACTATCATTACGAAGCAGCCAATTACATACCTATTCATAATCCGAGATGGAACCAACGGCAAAATTTCATTCCCAAAAACAATATAAAATTTTCACGAAGAAAAAATTCGCCAAAAAAAGGAACCCACCCACATGTGGTCGAACGCAGTGAAACAAAAAATACCGAAAGACGAAGAAGAAGGAAATACTATTTCTTCTAACCTCTCAATCTATATATAGAACGAGCCATGCTGTAACTCGACTATAATACTTTCCCTGGCTCCTCGACCGACAGAAGACTTTTTCCCTCCTCGCAAAAGAATTTTCATATTCCGATATTCCTCGCGGAGTTTGCGATCCGTGCACCGATTCTCGAGGAAAAATTTTTAAATTCCTCCACCTTCTCGCAACTTCGGGTCGTCGCAACTTTTTTTTTTTGTCATCGCGAAATCTCTCGCTGATGTGCCGCCGCCTCTACACGTATCGAGAAGAAAGAATGAAAAAAAAAGAGAGAGAAAAAAATGTTATACAATATATATGTAGGGGTAATTTTTTTTTCTAGCGCAAAACGACGAGTGTGCCAAGCTTGCAGCTTCGCGGAAGTATCGCAGCTCGTGCCTCGATCGATGTAATCGTTTTCCGCATAGGTAATATCGAACGTCTGATCCGGTAAGTTATTTCAATGCGAAATCGAGAGCGTTCACGTATCATACCCTCACCTTCTAACCTTCCTGCGAGAAATCTTCTCACCCCTCTCCTACCCTCGTCCGACGATAAACATAAATTGCACGCTCCGTTGATCCTTTCAGAAGCACGAAAAGGGACTTCTGGACTTACGCTGTTGGACCGAACGAAATTTTTGTTCTTCCGTCTTCCTCGGGGCACGAAATATCGTCTTTTTCCCTTTTTTTTTGTTTCAATTTTTCATTATTTTAATTGACGATCTTACGATTTTTAATGAATTTACGAAATTTTTAATTTTATTTTCTCAATATTCAAATTAATAATATTTTTTTATGATTATTGTTTTTTTCATTAAGTTTGAACGCGAATACAAATATATGTAAATTTATTCGTATGCATTACGATCAATTTTGTGTGTTTAGTTTCGAAAATGAATTACGTTGAACACTTTTTCGTTTTTCTTTTCGTAACGAATTGAATTCGTGTGAAATAAATTAATTTTTTAGGATATTGAAAAGAACGAAATTTTTGTTGTCCCGTGTGGCTCGAGGCACGAAATATCGTCTTTTTCCCGTTTTTGTTTCAATTTTTCATTATTTTAATTGACGATCTTACGATTTTTAATGATCTTACGATTTTTAATGATTTTACGAAATTTTTTATTTTATTTTCTCAATATTCAAATTAATAATATTTTTTTATTATTATTGTTTTTTCATTAAGTTTGAACGCGAATATAAATATATGTAAATTTATTCGTATGCATTACGATCAATTTTGTGTGTTTAATTTCGAAAATGAATTACGTTGAACACTTTTTCGTTTTTCTTTTCGTAACGAATTGAATTCGTGTGAAATAAATTAATTTTTTAGGATATTGAAAAGAACGAAATTTTTGTTGTCCCGTGTGGCTCGAGGCACGAAATATCGTCTTTTTCCCTTTTTTTTGTTTCAATTTTTCATTATTTTAATTGACGATCTTACGATTTTTAATGAATTTACGAAATTTTTTATTTTATTTTTCACGATATTCGATTTTAAGAACGAAAACGTAAGGCGAAATAACAATTTAATTGAAATATTAAAAAAAAAACAATTAATACAAATGATTTATTTTTAATAATATTAATTTTTCTTTTTTTTCATTAAATTTGAACACAAATACAAGTACATAATAGTCGTATGAATTACGATCAATTTTATATTTTAGTTTCGAAAATGAATTACGTTGAACACTTCATAGTTTCTCTTTTCATAATGAACTCGATTCGTGCGAAACAAATCCATTTTTGTGGCTCGTAAAAAAAGAATAAAAAAAATAAAAAAGAAAATGAAAAAAACGAATCAATAATGCGATTGGCGTACGGACGTTTTGGTCGAACATACGTGTTTCTTTTTTCGTTTTTTTTTTGCGTATTTTCAAACCAACGGTATGTTGATAAAAGGTTCGTCAATGCGTGGTCTGTCATCGAGTTGTCCGCGATTCGTATTCATCCGTCATTCGTTGCCCCGTGTATCAATACATAAATACATATATATATATATATATATATAAATGTTCCATTGTACACAAAAGTACGAGAGACAAATCTCGTGCAACCCCACTCGCTACTATTTTTTTTTTGCATTCGCCATCGCCGATTTTATTTAATATCAAAAATTTCCCTCTCTTCAACCCCCTTATCGTCAAAAAGAACAAAGAAAACATGCATCAATACCGACTAGCTGATAGGAAAAAAAAAATGCTTTTGCCTCGTAACTTTCAACGTTAAGCGTCGTTTTTTTTCGTCTTTCCTATGTAAAATTTCGAGCAAACCGTCGAGAAACGAGCTTCGATTTTTCTTACGTAAAAAAACGTCGCAATGAAAATTTGTTCATAGTATCGGTACGTGTGAGTTTGATATTTAATTTTGCCACAAGGGGGCAAGAATATGAGAAGACGACGAGTACGTGGTGAAAGTTCGATAACAAAGTTCGCAAAAGCGCGACTGGCAAAGCTTCTCTTTGGCTCTAACCCCCCCCCCCCCCTCCCCTGGCTTCACACATGTATATATATACACGGTGTATGCATGGTACAATCGCTCTCGTCATCCCGAAATATATGGGATAACTTTTTAAGCTGGCGCGACTTGTGCAAAAAAACAGAGCACACATAGTCGCCCATTGGCGCAACTACAACGGTGTATAGGGCGCCATCTAGCGTGACGCGCTGGGACTAAAGCCAGCCGGTAATATACGTCGATCCGAGGATTAGCTCGCGGTACGGAGAGCGAGGGAAACAAAACACGCGTATGGCCTCGATGGAGGGAGAGGGACAGACAGACAGACGGACAGACATACACGGGCAGAGGGACAGAAAGGGAGAGAGAGAGAGAGAAGTAAAATTTCGACATTTGATCCGGGCGTTGGGTATGGTAAAAGATGAATGGGGTGAGTTAGTGAGAAAGAGAGGCAGACAAGGGAATAATAACGCACGAGCGAATCTAATCCTGCGCTTTTGGCATCGCGCAATTTTCAACACGAGCAAAGCCAGTATTTCGAAAAAGTCGGAAAACGTATAAACCGATACGTAGGATTGAGCGATTTAAACATTTCGGAATTCGTACTTCCGTCGCTATTCTAATTTTGGAAAATTGATATTTTTCTCAGAAAAACTGAAGGAATTTTTTTTTTCGATCGACTATAAACATGAAAAAAGAAATTTGCCGACTATGAATCTCACGGTATTACACTCACGTCAGAATGAATCAAGGGTTAACAAAAAATTGAAAATCAGAAATAAAAAATGTAGGTTTTTGGAAAATTGATTTTTTTTCACAGTAAAACTGAAACAATTTTAATTTTCAATCGAAAAAAAATAGAAAAAGAACCGTACTGTTATGAATCTTGCAGCATTAAACTCAGAATGAATTAAAGGTTAAAAAAAAAATTGAAAATCAACAATCAAAAATGGAGTTTTTGAGAAATCGAGATTTTTCTCTTAAAAAAAATTAACAATTTCCTAGAGTATGACTTGAATATTTTTTTTCGTATATTTTTCTGAAAAGCGCGTTTCAAAAAGACAAATGTGAAAAAACAAAACGTCTCGATCAACCACTTTTTGAAAAAGTTATGACCGTTTGAAAAACGTTGAAAAAAAGAAAGACGTTTTTTTTCAAAATTCATAACTGTTGTTATGAATTTTGAAAAATTTCATAACGGTTGAGTTAAAAAATTTGAAAAAATTCACAAGAATGTTTTTAATGGAGTAGTATAACATATAAAATTCTCAGGAAAATAAAAAATGTTCGGATTCAAAACTCATCGAAACGATATAGAATCAGTCATATTTTATATATAGACGAAGAAGCATTATCTAATCTGCGAAATTGCAATTTTGTAAAAATATACTTCAAAAACATAAAAAAAAAATTCAATATGAACAACTGTTTTTAATAATACAATAATTATTTCTTTTTTTAATTCGAACAATAATACATAATATATTTATTATATTCAAATGCATTATTAAAAACAATTATTCGTATTACTTTCTCTTTTCATTTCAACTATTTTTAATAATACAATAATTGTTCTTTTTTAATTCGAATAATAATACATAATACATTTATTATATTCAAATGTATGATTAAAAATAATTATTCGTATTAATTTTTCTATTCATTTTCATAAACACGAAATATATATATATACATACAAATATCCATATAGAGCAAACTGTAAAACGCGTTTATATCGTATCGGACGACCATGAACGATATCGGTAGGAGGAGCCATTCGACCGCGATATGTATCGTCGAAAAGCGAGTGAGAGAGATTTACCCGAAACGAGAGGATATCTCCTCGACGTCGTTCGAAGGGTTGAAATTTTCGAAAATTCATCGCACAGAGAATCACCTCGGAACCTCGGCGCCATCGTCCGGGAATCCCCACGTTCCACGAGGGAGGGGGTGGCTGGAATTGCAAATTCTCCGAGTAGCTACTTCCCTGCGAGAGAAAGAGAGAGGTTGTACCTACACATACGCCCTACAGCCAGTCTATGTACAACGGCGCGAGTGAAAGGGAGACAGAGGGCTGCCCTTTAAAGGGTCTCTGACACCACAACTTATATAACCAAAGGGTGGGAGCCCGTTATATTCAACCCTTACGTCTCTATCTCTTCATATATAGATATCTGCGATACATGCCAAATGTGGGGTAATATGGACCACCAAAAATATCCATATATGTGTGTGTATAGGGAGAAATGCCGCAGTTTTCTATGGGGCGGCTACTCGCATGAAATATTCAACGCGCCTCGGGCATTTCGCCGTATATACCTTTGTACACTATTGCAGACGCGAGAGATAGCTGGGGGAAAAGAAATAGAAAATAAAAAAAAATAAAATAAACGAAAGTGTAGGCTAGAGGGGAAGCGGCAATGCATAGACGTCCAACGCTCGTATTTCCCCCCAAACGAATACATTATTTCTGTCTTCTCGTCCGCCCTCGATTTTCACATCGGTCGCATTATTACCTACCCTCCTCCTCGCCCGAAAAGTCTCGCCCTTGTTCGAAAAAAAAAAAAAAAAAATCTAATAAATTTGTTTACCCCAACTGTAAAATGTGTGAAGGAATTGTTTTCGATCGAGGGAGAAAGACGTATTTTGGAAACGGCGTTGTTTTTGGAATTTTCTTGTTTTTTTATTTTTCATTTTTGTTATTTTAAGGTGTGAAAGGAGACTCAAAGATTAAATGAGCGAATCGACGGAAAATTGTTATAAATAAAGTTTCTGTAGTTTACAAAAATCGTATGTAAAAAAAAAACAGCGTTTTTCTCGAACTTTCCTACACGGGCAAGAAACACGTGTCGGATCGAAGCGCGTGTATCCCCAAGGTAACCAGATGCACGCGCGTTTTTTCATTTTACGAGAAACTTTATCTTTTTCCGGACGTTTGTTTGTTTTTTATTTTTATTTTATTTTTTTCAAAGTTGATAATATTGCAAACGTGCGTGATTAAATGAAAACTTACGTCAGTTGCTTTTTCAACTGATACGCAATAATAATGTGTTGAAGCACGTGGTAACAAACAAATCCAAGTTTATTCCTTAAATAGAAGATAAAATTGAATAAATAAATTGAAGAAATAAAATATAATTTTTTCTTTATTTTTTTATAAATTGATATTTTTTTTATCGATCCACTCTGCGCCCTCTTTTACCTTACTTTCCACTGAAAAATCCAAAGCGTCCTCGAGGTTCAAAAAACTATAAACATATTTGAAAAATTCCAAATTCTACAATGAAAATTGTTTCAATTGAATTTTGTTCGCAATCCTCATTGCGAACAAAATGAAGAAGTTTCTTGCGAAACTCTAAAATACTTTTTTCCATCATTCTTACATTTTGTAGCGATTATCTTGTACCGTCGTATTCTTCAATTAAAGAAAGACGCATAAAGAGAGTGGGAGAAAGAGAGAGAGAGAGAGGGAGAAAGAGAGAGAGAGAGAGAGAGAGGGGGATGAAAGGAGAAAAGCCGACGAGAGGACCTCGGCCGAGATAATTTTAATGAGATTGGGCCGAAAGATGGATAAGGTAGGAGAGAGCGAGTGAAAAGAGATAAAACGAAGCACGATGAGGAAAAAAGGTAGCGAAGCTTGAGAAAAGGAATAGACGATAAGAAGATGGCTGTGGCAAAAGAGAAATAAGAAAAAAATTAAGATGTGGCAATGTGGCAAGGGGTGGACTTGACAGGTGAAAGGGCTGCAGGGAGAGAGCGAGAGTAGCACAGAGGACGAGGGAAAGGGAGAAGAAGATTCCAAGACAGAGGCAAGCAGACTGTCAAGTGTAAGCAAAAGTTCTAATGATGAGAAGAGAAGAAAAAAGAAGCGAAAAGAATATTCGTTCAAATTGAAATAACAATCGTGGTGAGTGGAAGCGCTTCGTCGAGTGGACCTGGGAAAAGTAGGAGCGATGGAAAAGATGGAAAATGGTGGAGGAGTTCCCGCTCTCTCTGTCTGTCTTTTCCTGTCTCTCGTCACGAGATGCGAGACAAACCGAGCAAAGAGTTGAAAAAAGTGCATCCCGCATGCACCCCGATGCCATCGACTGTAATTGCAATCATTGGTAGATAGGCCCTCCAACTGCCATGTACGGTTCGTATCAGTCATCAACCACTGACGACGATACGCGCGTGCAATGACAAGAACTCACCCGGTACGAGGGTGCAAAACCGCCGAGGGTGGAAAGTGGAAGAGAAGCAGCCTTGTTCGGCCTCTGGTGCGTCTACCGTTAGACCCCTGCGTTCCGTTTATCCCAGCCTACTCGAAGCCAATGGAATAAACGGATTACGCAGTGGGATTGAAACTTTGGAACCCTTCCTGTACACGACTCCTGAATCACGAGGATGTTTATTTCATTCTCTCCTCCATCTTTCAGTCTCTCTGCTTCTGGCTCTCGTCTAATCACAACTAGTGTCTTTTACGATGAGAGGAGGATGAAAAAGGAAAACGAGAAAAACGACAGGAAAATGGGGAGTCGGATTGGGCGATCTCTAAACATGTAAATTTCAGCTTGATGTATAACGTATATAATTTAATAATGAATCGTAGCAACGATTTCGAAGGTGACGAAGGAGGGTCTGGGTCTGGGTTGACAAAAGATTCGAAAGCCGTTATATATGTATATATATTAGACCGTGTCATTTTGGGGCAACTTTTTTTTTCTTCTCACTAATAGGCTTTAAACTTATAAAAAGGTAAAAAAAGAAGGCTGTATAAATTTTAGCTCGAAATCTTAATATTTAGAGGTCGCTTAAACATATCTCTATTTCCCATTTAAATAACACAGGGAAAAAATAAATTTTGGCCGGAATTTTATAACACGGTCATGGCATATTCCACAAACAAGCTGCCGGCATTTTCTTATGCAGAATTTAATGCTCTACAAAAAAGCTCTCTTATACTTTTTTGATAAATTTAGCCATTCAAGAGATATTCAAGTTCAAAGTTAAAGTGTATGAAAATTCATCGTGTTTTGTTAATATTAAAGCAAGTCTATCGACTATTGAAAAACATCAAATGACTTTTGTGTAGATTATTAAATTTATTATCCAAATTCTTTAATTTATAGTTAATAAATATTGATAGATGGTTTTTTAAGACTATGACACTTATTTTTTGCCAGAAAACCTGTTCTCTGTAATAAATTATGAAATATTTATAATTTTTAATAAATAAATTTGTTTTAAAAAATTTGAGGAAATATCGTTTTTCTCTGTTATTGGAAACAAAGAATGATATTTTAGTCGTGAGTATTTTGTCCAATTTTTATAGATGTATTGCAACAAGTACTGGCTCATCAGAACCAGTTTTCTGGCAAAAAATAAGTGTCTAAAGTCTTGTGGAAAGTGTGGAATAACTGACAGTTGTTTACAAAAAAAAATCAAGAAAATCGATCAGTACGTGTTTTTTGCAAATCAACAATTTAGACTTGAAACTTGAAAATCTTATAGAAATACGTTTTGAAAATTTTATTCGATATTTCTTTATAAAAAGTGTGTTCAAAAAGAACAATTTCAAAAAAAAAACGTCCAGTTTGGCCCATTTTTCGCAAAGTTATGGACGTTCAAAAAAAAAGTAACGTAATTTTTGAAAAATCGATATCTTGAAAACGGTTCGACAAAAAAAATTGAAAAAAATCATGGAGGCCTCTTTCAACCAATACTAGAGCATAACAAATTTTCAAAAAAATCGGAGATGGTAAGGCAAAATGTTGTTTGATCTGGCGTGGAATCCCTCATATATATATACGTGTGTGTGGTACAATACTTTTTATTAATTTGACAATATTACATATTGCAGAATAAGTAAGTAGAACAATGTTGATTGTGAAATGTCCTTCAAGTCTCGTTCTCATTTGCCTTCTTCAATCGTCTTCTCTATCCACATTCCTACGATTTTTAACTGGCGATACTGTTCCAATAAATTCCTACATATCTCTCTCCGTTTCAGTCGCTCGGTTATAATATTTCAAACACTCTATTTCACAGTTTCTCTCACTCGCCTACTTACAGATCCTCTTTCTTTCTTAGTTCTATGATGTGCAGATACATCATGTTTGTATATTTTTGCACGTTGAAGTACGTGCAAAAATAGTTATCATGCATGATAATTGATAGAATTTTCATCCATAGGAGCAGCTGTATTTTCATGACTGTAACGGCTGATAATTGCGACTTGAACTAATCTTAAGCAGCAGCTGCAGGTGTACCAGAAGAGGGACCAGCAACTGGGGGTGCAACAGTAGTATAACCAGCAGCAGTGGGTGCAGCGTTGGTGACTTTATCAACGTTGGAATCGTTCAAATTGCCTGAATCATCGCCATCGCCGGATTCATCATCGTTGGATTCGCCATCATCGCCATCATCACCGTCTACGTCAGAATCCCCGGAATTGTCAGAACCGTTAGAATCCCCGGAACCGTTAGCATCGGGCTGGACATTGGTCGAATTCCCGGAACCGTTAGCATCGGGCTGGACAACGCTGGAATGGTCAGTGTTGGCTGCGTCAGACCCTTGAGTCGCAGAGGCATCAGATTTGCCATCAACAACCCCATCAACCTTAGAATCCCCATCATCTGGTTCGCCAACGTCGGATTCGTCATAATCGACATCATCATCGGCTACTTCAGAATCGCCGGAATTGTCAGAACCGTTGGAATTCCCGGAATCGTTAGCATCGGGCTGGACATTGGTCGAATTCCCGGAACCGTTAGCATCGGGCTGGACAACGCTGGAATGGTCAGTGTTGGCTGCGTCAGACCCTTGAGTCGCAGAGGCATCAGATTTGCCATCAACAACCCCATCAACCTTAGAATCCCCATCATCTGGTTCGCCAACGTCGGATTCGTCATAATCGACATCATCATCGGCTACTTCAGAATCGCCGGAATTGTCAGAACCGTTGGAATCCCCGGAACCGTTAGCATCGGGCTGGACATTGGTCGAATTCCCGGAACCGTTAGCATCGGGCTGGACAACGCTGGAATGGTCAGTGTTGGCTGCGTCAGACCCTTGAGTCGCAGAGGCATCAGATTTGCCATCAACAACCCCATCAACCTTAGAATCCCCATCATCTGGTTCGCCAACGTCGGATTCGTCATAATCGACATCATCATCGGCTACTTCAGAATCGCCGGAATTGTCAGAACCGTTGGAATCCCCGGAACCGTTAGCATCGGGCTGGACATTGGTCGAATTCCCGGAACCGTTAGCATCGGGCTGGACAACGCTGGAATGGTCAGTATTGGCTGCGTCAGACCCTTGAGTCGCAGAGGCATCAGATTTGCCATCAACAACCCCATCAACCTTAGAATCCCCATCATCTGGTTCGCCAACGTCGGATTCGTCATAATCGACATCATCATCGGCTACTTCAGAATCGCCGGAATTGTCAGAACCGTTGGAATCCCCGGAACCGTTAGCATCGGGCTGGACATTGGTCGAATTCCCGGAACCGTTAGCATCGGGCTGGACAACGCTGGAATGGTCAGTGTTGGCTGCGTCAGACCCTTGAGTCGCAGAGGCATCAGATTTGCCATCAACAACCCCATCAACCTTAGAATCCCCATCATCTGGTTCGCCAACGTCGGATTCGTCATAATCGACATCATCATCGGCTACTTCAGAATCGCCGGAATTGTCAGAACCGTTGGAATCCCCGGAACCGTTAGCATCGGGCTGGACATTGGTCGAATTCCCGGAACCGTTAGCATCGGGCTGGACAACGCTGGAATGGTCAGTGTTGGCTGCGTCAGACCCTTGAGTCGCAGAGGCATCAGATTTGCCATCAACAACCCCATCAACCTTAGAATCCCCATCATCTGGTTCGCCAACGTCGGATTCGTCATAATCGACATCATCATCGGCTACTTCAGAATCGCCGAAATTGTCAGAACCGTTGGAATCCCCGGAACCGTTAGCATCGGGCTGGACAACGCTGGAATGGTCAATGTTGGCTGCGTCAGGCCCTTGAGTCGCAGAGGCATCAGATTTGCCATCAACAACCCCATCAACCTTAGAATCCCCATCATCTGGTTCGCCAACGTCGGATTCGTCATCATCGGCATCATCACCGGCTGTGTCAGAATCGTCGGAAACATGGGACCCGAGATTGCTAGCATTCGATTGGAAACAGTTACACGCGTCTAAATTCTTAGAAACCTGCGGTATCACTCGATCCCTCATAGCGTTTGAAATTTTTGTCTGATCGCACTGGTTTTTCTTGGTCGCCGTTATGACTGCCACTGTTATTACGGCGCTGCTTATCGCCATGAAAGCGGATTTCCGATTCCGAAACTGTTTCCCGACGGCGTCGATAAAGCCATGTTTCCGCTTATGTTTATGCTCGCGTGAATAATCAATGTCACCACGTGGTTTATTGTCATGATCTAAATCGGGTCCTTTGGTACCCTTTTCCCTGTCGGTCGGAACCGTCGACTGTTGATAAACCTCGTCACTGCACACTTCAGACTTTTCGTTCTTATGTGAATTGCCATGGTGGTCACCTTTACGACGTGATTTAGGCCTTTTTGTAGTACCTTTGCTCTTACTGGGGCTCCCTTTATTATTCGGCTTATTATGGCTATCATCGTCGCAACTTTCAAAACCTTTATGCGGATGGCGGGGCTTCTTAGATTTACCACCTTTCCGGTGATCTATATTAGGCCCTTTGGTAGGCTTCGTTTTATGGGTCGAAGTGGTCGGCTTATGTTTCGGGCTGTCTTCGCAATCGTCGGAACTCTTGCCGTTATGAGATGCCTTACTTTTAGACTTGGACTTGGACTTGGATTTCCGGGCCTCCCTTCGATGAACGGTCAGCAGTGGACCCACATCCTCGACCTTATCGTCGAATTCGACGCTTTCGCTGTAAGCAATCGCGACAGCTACCGCTAGAACGAGGGACAGTATTATTGTGATCTTCATGCTTTTAGAACACTTTGACCGGCTCCGAGCAGAACAACCACGGACTATCGACCGTACTTCTCGTTGATTGAAAACATTTCTTGCTATATATATCGTACCTAGTGTACTCCCTGTTGTATCGGAATAACCGAGAATCGCTATCACTGGGTGGCCGAATGTCTGTCGACGAATCAGCTGCCTTCTTCGAAAGTTTCAAGTCAACCTTCCCCCACCCTTGCGATTGTAGATCTTTCCGGATACGTGGGTTTCTTATAAACATTACATTTTTAACTAAGTACTAAAACGTATTGCGTGTTGCGCGTTATCTCGTCCTTGGAACTGCGCACTATGCAAATTTAAAAAAAAATATATGCTAGGTAGGACTTTGTTCCAGCACGAGAAAAAAACGAGCACGATCTCTGATTAAAATATGAAAAACGCACATTTTGGGACTATGTGATTTATTTTTGTTTTCTAACGATCATTCGGTAATCCTTTGCTGCCCATTTTGGCTAACAATAAGAAGACTGAAGTTTCCTTCTTCTTAAAATTTGTTTAACATCCTCCGAGGCTTCGAAAATTCCGTATCAAAGCGAGAAGTTCGAATTTGTTTTTACAATAAGAAAGAAGATACATTTGCGTGCGAAAAGTAGACAGCGATATACGAAACAATTATCTGAGATATCATCAAAATTTATGTCGTTCGTAGTTGAATTTCGCAATTTTTCTTCCATTTTTGTCGAAGATATTTCCACCGAAAATATATTTAGCTTTTATTCTTTATTCGCCCAAAACATCGAAGCCTTTTATAGACAAGCGATGGTACAAAATCGGTCGAGATTTCGAAACAAAAAATAGTGTAATTAATCAAGCAAAAAGTAGAACAATTATTGTTTTTTATTTTTTCACAAGTTTTTATTATCCATGCAATGACAAGTTACAATTTAACGAAAAACGTATGTGACGATACAAATTCCGTTACAAATTTGAACGTAAATCAAATTCGATTCGTTACATTAAATTCGCTGATTGCGATTTTTTATTTTAATGGTGAATCAGCAGAGATCTTTTGTCCAAAGGCGAGTTTTCATGGATGTCAAGCTGCAAAATTGTCACTTAGACAGTCTTCTTCAGGGTCATCAATGGGTGCGACAACATCACGACTATTTTTCGCTCTCGCCGCTATCATCCTCGCCGGTATCATCCTCGCCGGTATCATCCTCGCCGGTATCATCCTCGCCGGTATCATCCTCGCCGGTATCATCCTCGCCGGTATCAGCCTCGCTGCTATCAGCCTCGGCGCTACCACTCTCGTCGGTACCAGCCTCGTTATTGCCCTCGTCCCTCTCGTTGTACGAGTCATCTCCAACATCATCCGGACAGTCACAATCATCTAGATAATCAGCAGAGCCGCCTAATACGCGATCGTTGAAAGCGCTACTTGCGCGATCGTTATCGCATGACCCATTGGCGATCAACGCGGTGACCGACGTCGCAAATGTGAATTTTGCTACAGTTTGGAAAACATTCATTAGTCCAGTTGAAATGTTTAAAAATACGACCGACTTCTATTCAAGGACACAAGAGCAACACTAATTTGTTTGTAGGTTAGTAGACCTCCAGGAACATGAGGTTCATCGAAATATATTTCGCCCAAAAGTTGTGTGCTATAATAATGCTCTCTACAAAAAAAATCCTATGCAAAAATCACGTAACTGCTATATTTTTTCAACAATTTCTGATGGCTAAAAAACTTATCGAATTATATTAAAAATTTTAGAGCATGTTCAGAGAGGTCGAAATAACCTACAAACAAATTGACCCCTCTTGTGTCTTTGAATAGAACTCATGTCCATTCTTACTATACTACTTGCGATTTTTGAACCACTGACCGGCGTCGGTGAAGACACGACGAATCTTAGACTTTTTCTTGGGGGGTTCGTAATGATCGTCCTCCTCCGCGTGGTGCTCGGCTTTATCATGCGATCCCTTGCGGTGGACTGGTACTTTTGGCCGAGGTTTTTTGTGATCCGGATCGTCCGGATGATTGTGCCCGCCCTTCTTATGATGGTGCCCTTTGCCCTTCTTATGATGGTGCCCCTTGTCACCTTTCTGACCCTTCTCATGATCGTGCTCGCTATCACCCTTCTTATCACCTTTGTCGCCCTTCCCTTTCTGGTGCGACTTGTGACCTTTGTGACCCTTCCGATGACGGTGCCCCTTGTGACCATGATCGCCCTTCGGATGCTTTGTGGCCTTACTTTTGGAAATCTTAGGATGCTTTGTGGCCTTACTTTTGGAAATCTTAGGATGCTTTGTGGCCTTACTTTTGGGAACCTTAGGATGCTTTGCGGCCTTACTTTTCTTATGCTTGGAAGATTTCGACCTCTTGCTTATTAAATGAACAGCCGGGCTCCCCGCCTCACGTTTAGATTCACTGATAAATGTGACCGGGACGAGATAGTTTGAGCGCTTCTTTTTAACACTGGCACTTACTAGATCCTGTTCCTCCCTCTCCTCTAGATTCGAAGATCGTGGCTGAGCCACGATTTCGCTCTCTCCATTGGGCTGAGGGCTCTCGCTGTAAGTAACAGCGACAGCTATCGCCAGCACAAATAACGATACGAACGCGATCCTCATTTTATCGCTTCACCTGTACGAAGCCCCGACTAACCGTCGATGGACTTTCTAGTCACTCGAACTTTCCTTCTTATATACCTACGCCGATCCGTCATTCTCGTGTGCATGGTAGAACAATTATATAACTCTTATCCCCAACACTGGAAAAATCTCGTTGAAACGTAAAAATCCTTATGACCGAGTAGTTAAAGCGTTGTCGACCAATCGACCACCTTTTTCAAATATTCCACGCAAAATTTTCACTGCCTAGCTATTTTCGAATCTCTCGTATCAGGCTTCGCGTTATCACAAGCCTGGCACCGCACCTGTTAGAAATAAAAAAGCCAAACTATACGATAGAAAAAAAAGCACGCGAATCAAAATACTCCTGAATTCATGACTCATTAATATACGAAAATCGATATTTTGGAAAAAGAACTGCTTGTCAATGATTGTGAATTCAATGTTTATAAACGGAAAACCCACGAAAATCCATAAAAGGACATGTTAATTTAAGAAATATGTTTTTTTATTTATTTCTTACGAACAAGCTGTCTTCAAGGTTTTTCATCAATATCTGTTTTTTCATTCGTTGACCAGATAAACCTCCTTAAATGTAGCAACGGTTTTAATGACCCAAAAGAAAGAAAAATTTGGAATTGAAACTTTAGAGCCCTTCACATAGGTCTTGTCCCGAGTCCTGAGAATTTTTATTGCATTTCCTCCACAGTCTTTCTCTATTTTTATCTTCAATCTCGTGGCGTCTTTACCACGATAAAAATCAGGAGTGGCGAGTCGAATTGGCTGAACCTGAAAATGTCAATTTCAGCTCGACGAGGATACAAGGTACCAATATATAATTTAAGGGATCGTCTCAATGTGAAATTTTCAAAAAATCTTTTTTGCATTATCATATAGTATACACTGTTCTAAACATTCTCTCAAATTTTTAAATCGAAATTCAAATTATTACGATCGCTACCGCGTTTTTTTGTAGAAAGGGAACGGAGCGGAACATCTGCCAAGTCCATTGCGCCAAGCCTTATGGGGACGATTCCACGGTAAAAAAAAAAAAGAATGCGTTCTGCACGTCAAAAAACGTGTTTACAAAAGGGGAAACGAAGTGAGAAAAAGGTTGGTACAATTGAAGAAAGCCAAGAAGCAAATTGCAGACAAGCAAGTAAAGACAGGCAAGCTTTCGAGTATTTCGAAAAGAAAAACAAATAGAACACAAAAACCTGCTGCTGAACCAAAAAAAAAGCGCAATTGACATTAAAGTTGTTAACACATCTTTCGGGATATTATGGCTTAGCAGTTCGTCGAAACTCCGATTCCGTTGAGAACACGAGGAACGCAATAAGGGCGACGTTTCATCAACGAAATTTCAGCCGAAAATGAGCAGTTCAAGGAAGCAGAAGGGATATTGTTTGGACCTGGCATCCCGATTGATCGTAAATAAATGATTCATCTAAAATTTTCTAACTTCAATCTTTAAACGCGTTTTTCTCAAAATGGTGTTTTTCAAAACGGTGTTCACTGTCGAAGGAAGAGTTTTGAAGATATCTGTTTTCCATTTTGAGAGAACATTTTTAACGCCATTCTCTATCGCGCTATGGAAGCTTTTTCTTTTTTTTTTTTAAATCTTCCTATTTTTTTTGCGAAAAACTGTCGAAAAAAGGGCCAAGTTCGATACTTTTTGTTCAAACCGCCGCCATTTTGACAAATTACCAAAAAAAAAAGTATAGCGCGATAGCGACTTTCCTACAGATTAATAATCTTTTTGGAATTTTTGTTTCAGATGAAAATTGCGGCCGCAATCGTGGACATCGTACAGAACCTTTTTTTTAACGTGTCATTTCAACAATTTATTTAATTATTATATACTAAATAAATGAACGCAAAAAAAATCATTTTGTATTCGGCATGAATGTATTTATTTATAAAAAGAAAACCAGACCGATTAGTTTATTACAACATTTAAAAAAAAAATCGCGAAAGTCAGTGATTTTTCGAAGGGTCACACTGAGACGATCCCTTAAGAAAGAATTATAGGGATGAATTCGATTTTTTTTTTTTTTTTTTTATCATCGAAGAAGGGAATGGGGACTTTACGAAAGCCTCGAAAAGCCATTCATAGAAAAATCTTGATTTCTCTTTCGATCACGAATACCAAAAAACAAAATTTTGAGGTTTTTTTCGTTCTCGTACATACAGAATTCAGCGTAAGTCGCAGTATCGGGGTTCGCGACAATTGCGCAAAATAAAAATGTATAAAAAATAGGAAAATCGCAAAAAGAATTTTAAAAAATAAAGGAAAAATAACGAAAGAGGAAAAAAACCGCCGAATCGTGCATCGTAGACTCCCAACACGTCTATCTTCGCGGGTTTATCTCGTGTCGTAAAATACGTATGCGTAAAAAACAAAACGCGTTTACGTACGAAAACGCGACGAGCGATATGCGAATCGATGTTGCGATTTAGCATTGGCTTCTATTCGGCGCACGTGTCAATCTTATTACAATGTCAAGCTGTGACCGTGGCGCAAAGTCGTCGTACGGTAAAGGAGAAAAGATAAAACGAAAGAAACGGCTATTAATAGAAATATATCTAACTAGTTGGCGTTGGTACGAGCGAAACAGTTTTTTTGTAATCCTAATGCGTTGAAAACTAGTAGAGATATTAATTGCCAAAGTTTACAAATTTGAAACATAACCTAACAAAAACGCCCGCTCGATAAATGCCAGGGTCATGAGTTCGAGTCCCGCTCAGGACATTTTTTTTTTTCACGGGTTGTTGCTTTTTTTGGTAAATTTTGAGAAGTAAATGTTAATAAATGAACGACCAGTCGACAAGCTGAAAAAAAAAGTTGTTTTCACTCAACCGTAGACTGCTCGATGGTTTGAACTTTTTTAAACTTTGCGAATTAATTCATATCCTGGCTAATTTTCATTCCAGGACAATAAAAAAACCGTTTTTCGAATGATCGATTAACACTCGGTCTATGAAAAATAATGAAATTTCAATCAGTAAGAAACAGGCAAAAAATCAGTAAACACAATTTTAGTTCAATTTTATTGTCTTAAGCACATCTTGGAATTTTTTATTTGCACTCGATATTATCAATCGACAGAAATTAAAAAAGAAAATATTTTTTTATTAAATGGATGATCGATTACGACGTTACGAACATTGTCGCCACGTTTAAACGCTCTACTGGTCCATCTTGCCCCAAAATTTTCATCACGCGAGAAAATATAAGAAGAGCCATCCTTATCGACCTTATTGGATTCTGGCGTTTCTATATAAGCTCGTCCAGAAATGTTAGATGGGATAAATGCTATACGTGTATATACATACATGTGCGTGTATGCGTGCTTTATTTTTTTACCAAGTGCGAGAAGGCGTTTCTGTCAGAAAAATAGAAATTCCCTCGGGACGCGCTCCTTCTGTTGCCGCGATGATGCTGGAGGCGTCGTCGAGACGTCCACTCGTGAAAACCCAAAGACGATGAAACCAGCAAGGTAGAGAAAGAGTGAGAGTGAGTCGAAAAAAAGAGAGTAAAAGAAAAAAAGGAAAAATGGCAAGGTGGCAAGAAAAATGCATTATGTACATATATATAAGAATATAAAGGTTAGAATAAAAGTTCTAGAGAGAAAGAGGATAGATTGCGACTGCCAGGACGTAAGGGCAACCCTGTAGATCATAGAAAAAAGTGTGTTAGAGGGAGAAAGAGAGATAGGAAGGAAGAAGAGTGGGAGGAGTTTTGAATAATTTATGAAACTCTGTGAAATACGTTCTCTCGCGTCTCATTCCGCGTGTGTGCATGCAAAATTTGATGCAACCGCATCTGTATATATATAAGAAGTCGACGGAGATCGCGGTGTTCAAATTTTCCTTGCGCATCACACGCCGACGGATGAGAGACTGGCTGTGAGCGAGAGAGAGAGAGAGAGAGAGAGAGAGAGGAAATGGATTCGTATAAACGACCGACGAGCTCCGGATATGTTTTATCAAGTTACTTTTTCTCGTCGTTTGCTCGGTTTTATGCGATCTGTCGAGAACGCAAAACAGCCCGGGAGCAAGAAGAAGAGGAGAAGGAAAGGAAAAACCCCTCTGGGTGACATCGAGACGATGAAATTGCTTTTCTCCTGTCTGCATGGCATTATGAAGGCGCACCTCAACATTTTTCGCCCGTAACACAGTGAACACTCTATAGATATAGATTCTTCTTCACTAGTTCACAATTGTTGTTTCGTACTTCGTGGTTCATCTTCGTAAGGAGATATCTAAATTACGTCCCTTTGACTTTGATTTATTGCGCGAGATATTACCCACTGGTTGAAATTTTTGACAATACGAGATTGAGAAACAAATTGGTATTAATAGAAACCGGGAGGACATGAAAAAAATCAAATTTTGTGTCTAGTAAAACGGCTCGATTCAATTATCAATAGAAATAAATTGAAGAAAAAAAATTATCATTAATTCGCACGCAGTTTTACATCACGATAATCAATTAATTCACGGTTAATCGACGAAAATTGAAAAAGAAACAAGTATGTGTTGTACTTCTTTGGCACGAGTAAAAGGAATTTTTTACGCAAATAAACAAATTTTAACTTACAAGGAACATCACTTAGGTGTCCCTCTCCGATTTTGTTGAAACTTTGGTATGTGGTAGAGTATCGAAAATTAAGCGACACGTATTTTTTTTTATCGGCGGAAAAACGGTTTTAGGGGGTGAAACACACCCTCAAAAATGGGGTTTTTTTTATTTTTTGGCAATAACTTTTTAACGGTACGAGATATTTTAAAAATTTTAATTGCAACATCCTTTATTTCTTCACGTAATATACATTGGAGATGAAAACGATGTAAATAACAATAAATTTCATATTGTTTATTGCAAAATTCGGATTTTTTCATACAGATCTCCAAGAATTTTTAATCGATTGAGATGTAAATTTGCATACACGTGGAGGATGGAAAACTAGCGGATACGTATTTTTTGTTTTTCCGATATCTCGCAACCAAGGGGTTGTAACTACCCTTCGATTTTTGAGGCAAGAGCATCGTATAGTCAGCTAGCATTATGGAATTCCGGGCTAAATTGACGTCATTATTGACGTTCGTGTGCATGTTTGTAAATACCCCCCCCCCCCTACAAACAAAAAATTAAGGGGCGAACCACCCTTGAATTTATCTTTCCCCTACCCTCTATGAGAACGAGGTGAATCTAATTGAAGGAAACCTATTATATTTTGATGGTAACACATCAGTTGACATGTTTTTGCATTTTTTCCAAATAGCAACCTTAAGGGGGTAAACTATCCTCTACCCGAACTTTCTTACCGGAATCGTCTTTTCCCAAGTGCATTAAAATTTGGAGGGCATATAGAGAATTATGGCACAAAGTGCATGAGAATCGTATTTTTTTTTTATTTTGGAAAAAATTTTGCAGATTCAGCTTATCATTGGAGAAATGAGATAATTGTTTATAAATGCACCGATTCTAGCGAAATATACGGACTCTCATGCCCTCGAACATTAAAAAACGCACATTTTGAGCTTTGTTTCATCTAATTTGATGCAAAATTGGCTGCAAAATTGGCTTTTTGCGTTTCGGAAAGAAAACATCGAGATTTTTTATCGGCACAACGAGAAAATAGTGTGACGAAATTCCGCACGGAGCGCTGACGAAATGTTCTCGCAAGACGGGTCGGTAACTGGTCGAAGAGGCGAGTCAACATAGGGGAGAGGCGAGGCCACATAACCACATCTCTATGACCAAATATAGAAATCACTTAGACAGCGTTACCCGGCCCCCTCCGAAGTTGACTGCAACACATGCCTTCCGAAATATGGACGCCGGTTCGATTTTCACAAAAACGTAAATTCTCATAATTCAGGCATTTGTTCATCTAATGATACAAAATAAAGCCCAAAATGTGTGCGTTTCGAGTGAGCATGAAAATCTGCAATTCTTTCTTTTCAGGACAAGAATTAACAATTTATATATATAAAAATATATATATATATATTTATATATATATATATATATTTTATATAAAAATTTATTTGTTGTCGTGAAAAGAAAAAATTGCAGATAGATTCGAACCACCGACATTCCCCCCATGAGACGACAAGGGTACAACGCCTTAGCCCACTAATAACATAATATTTTAATTATATATATATCTGATTGTATTCATATATATATATATATATATACAGTGCATATATATGCACATATACATACATATTGCTGAATGGGTTTGTATGTATACCCAGATATCTTTCCTAAGAATCGTATTATTTTGTGAACTGTTTTTATAAACAGCAATTCTCATAATATGCATGAGCAAAGATGCGAGATTAGTTCGCCCGACTCGATTGTTTTCGCTCCGTTTCATTCCCTCCGCGGGGCAGTGCGGGGGAAACGCGGGCGGCTGGATATCGCTACGAGGCCTCGGCGCTTGGGCTGTCTTGTCAAGTGTCATACTGGGGCTTCGTAGCATACGCACGCCATGCCCATCTAGCGGTAGGCGGCGGCGGCGCTTAGCAAAATGTTACGAGCTCTGCACTACCGAAGCCGTCTGAAATTTCCGCTGACTTACACTGCCTCGTAAGAGGCAGTGTAACGGCGACGAGCTACTTGCGCTTCGAAAACGGGATCCGTAAATTGTCCGGCACTGAGCAACCGATCGTCTTAAAATTTGGAGGATACATAGAGAATTATGGCATAAAGTGCATGGCAGTCTTATTTTTCCGAAATTTTGGAAAAAAAATTCCGGCGGTAACTGAATCTGCAAAAATTTTTTCAAAATTTTGGAAAAATCAGACTGTCATGCACTTTGTGCCATAATTCTCTATGCACCCTCCAAATTGTAAGGCGATCGGTTGCTCAGTGACGGGCTATTTACGAATCCCGTTTTCGAAGCGCAAGTAGCTCGTCGCCAGTTAACACTGCCTCTTAAATAGCGTGCAAGCAACACCACTTGGGTCTGCAGAAATCTTACGTACTATTTCAGTATGTTACTGTACAGTGGAGCTGGGATAGTACTTATCTGCCAAATACGCGACACTTCATGGTGCGTGACGTTGCTGCGCACGCAGCTCGTGACATCGAAAGAATACACTTCCATCAGAACTGCCTAAGGCCGGAACCACACTATCCGTTTTCGCCGGACCGGCGATTTAACCAAAGGGCTACTACATGTCACACTGCTGCGATTTCACCAAACATCCAACGTGTGAACATGAGTGAGAGGAATTTTTGGTGAATAATTTGTGCACTGGAAGTAGAAGGAAGAAAAATTGTTAAAACTACAAAAATTCAGTACACTTACTTTCTGAATATGCCTCGTATAACGATTCGCCAATTTCGACCCAGGATTTTTCACCAATCGTTTTGTCACTGTACACTTTGGTACTTTTGTCCTAAAATGCCAACTTTTCGTTTACACATTCACTAGACTTATCTGTATCAAACATTTTTTCTGTTTTGATCGAGAAAAATGTATATTCTTTCTATTTTTATCGAGAAAAATATAAGCTTTGTTCTATTTTAATCGAGAAAAATGTATACGGCACAAACGTACAGTGTGACACCGGACATAAGACATGAATGTGCTTTATCCGGAAGCCACCGCAGCATGCTGCGGTGGCTTCCGGCAGAAACGGCAATGCCGCACTAGTGTGACACCTCTCATTTGAACTTATGGTACGTCACAAACCGGACGGCGGCATCCGTCAAAACCGGGCCGGCGAAAACGGATAGTGTGGCTCCGGCCTAACAAGTGGGATGCAGTGGCATAGGGGGAGCGCTCGCGGTTCACACGCAGTGGGCCCGGATTCGATTCACGCCGGCACCAATGAAATTTTTTTCTATCTGCCTTTTCTATGTTTTCGGTGGATCGGAACCCACCTAAAAAAAACTCTAAGTCCACCGAAATGGTTGCTGGAAGTGTGTATGAGGAGAGGAGATGTAAAAAGCCGAAATACGCTGTACATTGGAATTCATATAGAAACATTAATTCTGGAACTGCCTAACGCGCCTGAAGAAGTATAACTTCAAAAAGTTCACTCTCTGGCCGCTCAGATGTCGCACAACCAATTTTCGAGGTTTCAACTTTTATTAAGCATTGCTGATCTTTCCCCTAATCTCTGAAGAAACTGCCACCCTTAGTACACACGGCGATCGTCGATTTATCGTAGAGGGAGTTGGTGGTACAATCTCTGGACTAAGGATGAGCAGTGTTCTATTGTATTTTTGTACGAGCGCTTACCCACCGTCGAGCAGACGGCAACACGTTATACGTCTATGTAACTCGAATGTTCATGGTCACAGGCGTTATAAATTTATCCGCGTGCGAATCATTACTTCGGCAGCGCCTCAGCGCGGCAATTCAAAATACACATGGGCCGGACAGTTGCATTTATCGGTTTCAGATCCCGTTTCAGGGTCGGACACGACGGCACGTTCTCGGCATGAAAATTAAAAACTGGACCTTTTGATTCCCATGAAATTAAGGTTCTCGATGGATTCAAAAGGTCACTTGGGCAAACTTGACCTCTTTGTATATTTTCAACGGTTTTTTTCGAAACTCATTTCTTCCACCGTTGGTCTTGTTGAGCCTACAAATTGTATCAGAAGTACGCAAAAAATATTCATTCGAATCTAAAATCTCATATTACTCGAGTTTGAATTGGATCAGTCACGTAACTCAAGTTTTTAAAGATGAACCTATCAACGATAACGGTTATAGGGATGCTATATATATCTTTTTTATTCATGTAACAGTCATTTTTATCCGCCGAAAAACAAAAATATTTCCTAAGCGACTACGTTTGTTAAAAACTTGATTTCGTCGTACAAGCGAATACGAATTTATATATCTGTTTGTGCGAGCCTGTAAGATAGTACGTTTTTAACGTCGATACTTCATTTCCAAGTTCCCGAACGGTAGCAATAAAATTCGAAATGTCGGTTTGTCAGGGCCAATCTGTGCGTTAACCCCTCCCTCCATTTTTGCTACTGCTTCTTGGTGCTCGTGTTTTACGTTTTGCCACGATATCATATAACCTGCGAGCTCCGATACTCGCGAATCGAATCCACTTCGAACGTTCGTTACACCGCAATCCTTGTTTTTCTTCAAAGTTATTCTCTTCGAAGAAAATAGGACATCGAGTCGTTAGGCGATTTAAGTTTGGAGTATAGTTTATTTCAAGTGTTCACGACGAATTAAGGTTTGCATTACTATCTCTATTTTATAATTCCATTACGAACGTATCGTTGCGACGTCAAACTCGAGGTTTTATCTAAATAGTTTACTTGACAATTAATAAACGATATTTATTAATTGTCAGAAATTCGTTAAGAAAAATTTCTGTTACCGTCGTTCAAGTAATTTATTCAATCTGGCTAGTTTGAAATTGTTACATTTAGTTAGCAAATTTATTTGTTGAATTTGTCTACTATATAGGGTTTCCTTCAACATGCACCGAAGAACATTCTTTTCCATAAACGTGGCCATATTTATCCTGACGTGGACGCATTTTACTGTGATGGGGTAATATGAAACTTGCCTTACTTATGTTAGTGATAAGAAATATAGTTGTATATTTATAGCGCACGATTACCTCGAGAGCTTAGAATTACGAAAAAAACTTAAGAACGAGTCGCTCAGCACAATTATTTCTTCGGAATATTTTTGCTGTTGAATTTTTTTTCATGATTAAGTAGATTCGATCGGTTTAAGAACCAGGGCCTTACCTGAGATTTTATCAAACGAGTTATTGTCGTCTCGATAAATATTTGTTACTGTCTATGTAAACAATTTCCCTGTTATGAAAATCATATTGATCGTTCCGATATGACGTAGTTGAATTTTTTTAAAGTTTTCGAAATTTCCAATTTTCTAATTTTTATCGATTACAAATTAAACGAATAATATAAATATCGAAGCCCTTCAATATTTGTTTAACAACTGCCTTCGAGTAAACTGCGTACTAATATACATGTAGATAATTTGACGTAGAAAATAGTGTATATTCAACAAACATTATTCATATTTCCGTTCGTTAAATTGTGTTTTCACGTATACAACAAACAAGGATACCAAAAACGCGGTTTCAACTATGCAAGGATCGTGGCTTCGATACAGCTTGCGAGGTTCGAATATCTTTAAGGTTCCCTTACCTTGCGAAAGCTAATATGTTCCAGGCATAAGATAGATTTCGTAAAAACATATCTTTTGATACGTTGCAGGTCAATAGCGAACGCTTTCCATGCGAGTTTTTAAGATGCGGCCGTCGTAGTAACCGTTCCTTCAAGTTCGATCTTTACAAACAGTTTCTTCCCAACGGCGTTCCCGATCGAACCAAGTGCGGTCCATCAAAGGTAAATACTATTAATCATTCAGTCGATGGATAGTTAGTCAATTGACATTTTAAGATGCAATATCATCATATAAGGTCACAATCTTCATCACTCAACGTATCCTCGAAACATTAGTTGACGACGTGTTACATTTGGTTCTCAGGTATGCCTACACAAGAAGTGTGTTCCTATCGATGGACCAATGCCTCTATACTTCGGCAACGAGACTTTATCTCCGTGCTTGTCAGTAAGAAACGTTGTGTACAATATTATTCGTAATGTTTATTACCGTTCTCTTACAATTAGTGCATGAAGTTATTCATCGATATAAACCAAACATTGAGAGAGCAGTTAATTACTTTTCGTACTATCGAATTATCGGTGCTATCGCAACTATGAAAGTATTCAAGAAACAAAAGGAAATATCATTATACAGTTGAAAATACATTGGCAAAATGTAAAAATAAATATTTGGTAAATAATTGAAGAAACCAACTGGAAAACTGGAAAAGAAAGTATATAACTGCTCTGTTTAAAATTTGGTTTATGTCATTTAAGAGTCAGTGTTACATACGACGTGCCGTTACATTAGACATTTCGATCAGTGCTCCAGCAAGCACTGAACAACCGATCAGGTTAAAAATTGGCAGATATACAGAGAATAGTGGCAAATAGTGGCTCTTGGTATTTTTTTTCACAATTTTGACAATAGTGTTGCACGCAACGAGCGATTAAAAAGCACAATCTGTACTTTATCCGGCACTGAGCGTTACAGTTTCGAGGATAACTAGGGAATTGTGGCAAAAATTTTGGAAAAAAAGAACGCTTTGGAAAATTTTCGACGTGTACGTCGCAGGTAACGCTGACTCTCAACCCGGCGTATGTACACTATATTTTTAAGCGCACGGTGTGTATACTGGGTCTTTTAGGCAACAGTCAGGTTTACAAAGTTTATTAGGCTTCCAAAAAATCTGAAAAAATTCTGGGTTACTTATTGAAGTGTCTAAAAACTTTGAGTTTGGTAGCTGGTGAGCCATGTAGTAGACTACATGACTCACCAGCTACCAAACTCAAAGTTTTTAAACCATTCTTAATAAAAATAGAAAATTGGCCTAAAAAGCGGAAAAAATGGAGATTTGTTAAAAAATTCATAACTCTACAATAAACAAATATAAAAAAAAAACGGTTCTAGGCTTTCGTAGCTTAGACTATGAGCTTTCAAAAGAATATACCTAGTATTTTTTGCATGGTTTCCAAAAAGTTGAATTATTTAAGCAGCTGAAAGTGGGGAACATTTTGAGGATTCATGCATATCATAATAAACGAAAAGGCAACCCTTCGGCATAAAATAATGTGTTATTATTTGAAATACAAATGGACTAATATATTAATGTACGGTGGTCCTCGCAAACCGGCGTTTCGCACAAGACACAACGGTACAGTGTTTTTTTATTATCTTTGCAGCGAAAAAGGCAAAAAAATGTAGCAAAACTTTATTTTTTACAAAAAATATGGATAAATAACGGACTGATAAGCGAATAATATAAAAAAACTTTTGTTATTGAGGTCAAAGTTCATAATAAATAGCCGCAACAGTACCAAATTACATACAACATTTATTTTAGCTATGAACAAACTGAAAAAATACGAGAGAAAACAAAAATAATACCATTCACTTACCTTCGAAAATACTGACGCGGCGCGTATAGGTACTGACCCTTTTAGGGAACGGACGCAATTTGCACTCGCTGGGGTCTGCAGGTAAATTGCCAAACCCAGGCGTCCCTTGGGCCTTCAGTCCCCATCAATACCGAGATTTTTTAGGGGAAGAATCCGAAGCCCGCCCTCTATTCATAAGAGAGTAATTTGAGTTTGAAATTTTGACTGTTCCTTTAAAGACGCAGTGTACACACGCCGAGTTAAGAAACCTGGCTCAGTTCGAACACCCCGATATAGATAAAATTTAATAGATTGGTAAAATGGACGAATATAAGCGACACGTATTTTGTTATATATGCCAAGATTGACTTTGAAGGGGTGAAACGCACCCTCGAAAAGAGAGTTTTCTCGTTCTTCATCGATAACTTTTCAACGGTATGAGATATGAAAGAATTGTAAATTGCAATAACATTTACTTTTTCGCATACTATATACTGAAAATGAGACTGACCCACGTAAGAACAAATTTCATAGTATTTATTGCAAAAATGTAATCTTTCCTTACATATCACCGAGATTTTTTAAACGATTAGGATGTAACTTTGCATACACGTATATGATGAAAAAATAGCAGAAACATGTTTTTTGTTCTTCCGCTATTTCGTAATTAAGGGGTGAAACCGCCCTTCGATATTTTAGTCAATTGCATCGTATGCTCAGCTAGTCTTTTGCACATACTACACATACTATAATATCCAAAGCAAATGTAGGCAAGTACGAGCTAAAACTAACGACGAAATATTATAGGTTTAGGTGTACATTCGCCGAGGTACAGTCTCTCACTTTGTAAAATAATGTCATGTTCAAGTCTATTACTTTCTATAGAAACAGTATTTTGGTATTCGACCAATACCAACTCGACATGAACAGTGCGAGAATTATGGACTCGATGTTGCGTGTAAGGTGAGGTTATTTGTCCATCTCTAAAAGTTTATACGTTTCCCGATCTACAAGTTTCTAAAATGGAATTCTGTCCGCAGGATACTGGATGTGGTGGTTTAAGGTGCGGTTATAAAACAACACATGGTTCCTTTATGACGCCTAAAAAACATTACCATCGAAATGCATTTCTGGCAGTAGCCGGAACACGCTGCGGCGATAACAAAGTGAGTATCGAATGTATTAAGATAATTGTAGTACTCAAAATAACTCTTTGCGAATTACAACGTCGCATCCTTAAACTGATATGAGAGAAATTACTGTGAACCCGACGTAAATCCGTAGGCAGGTCGAAACATTTAAGACGATTCAGCTATGTTACAGGCTTGCTACAAGAATCGTTGTATACCATTGTGGCAATTTCCGAAATCGAAACAAATACAATATACCGGTGAAGAAATTTTTCACAAATGTACCTGATCGCTTGCGAAAAGAAGGTGATGCAGTGGTTCGTTTCGTTTCATCGCTTTTGAATTAGTCTGTCGTTTTAAGTTCCTGGTCAACAGAACGAACGATATTACTTACTAAGTAGTCTCGTCATACTTGCAAAACGTAAGCTTGAACCACGATTCAACCGATTATATAATCGCTGACGTATGAGATATGTAATAAATAATAAACGTATAATTGAATCCAAATTACATTAAATTGATTTACGTAAACACACGACCGAATCCAATACATTCCTTATTAATTGTAATGGTGCAGGCACAGCGATATCATCTTTGCGCACATCGTTCTTATAATTAACTTTCCAGTGTTCACCTTGCCATCATCATCGTATTATAAAAGCAGATATTTATTTAAGACAGCTACACTGTGATGGTCAGAAAAATAAGCTTTTTTCATGCTGCCGTGTACAAACAATCTTGTTTCAATAGATCATCAAAAAGAGGCACTTCTTTCGATTATTTATCGTAACTTTTTGGTAAAAAAATTAACAAAAAAACAAGTGTGTGTACTTATGTACGCACATGAGAGGTTATACTTCTTTGGTGTGAGTAAAAAGAATTTTGTATGCATTCAAATAAATTTAAACTTAGTCCAATGATAGATAAACGACATTAAATACCATTAATACAAATTTGAATAAACAACACTTAAATTGAATTAAACAATTGACTGAATTCAACACTACACGCATATGCGTGCAAACTACACTACTAGAATATGTCATAACTGCATAGCTCAGATAACTTCAGGTCGAAAAGAAGAGAAAAGAGTTCAGGAAGACTAGAGGAAAGAAGTTTCAACTCCCGATGAATGGGGCAGAAAAAGCGTCGTACAAAGTATCACGTCGAAGGGTTCCGTATTTCGCCACTCGTGTCGCCTCAAGAGTCCGTAACTGACCAATAGCAGTATTTCCATTCTAGCAAGTCACTACTAACCGCCCACTTTGACATCTCAAGTATACAGGCTGAATTTCATAAGGTGCCACAGGTTTTATTCTAAGGTAGATGAGATCATAAAAAACAAAAGTTGCAAATATACATTAGGCATATTTTAACTAGTTTACGTGATATAAATTTTGTAAGTTGGTCCAATTAGAGCGCGCCAAGAAGCGTCGATGCCGCCCACTCACTTCCTAGCCGTAGAGATAAGACAGTGTAGGGCGTTACATTTGGGGTTGCAAAATTCAGAGCAGTCAATTTTATTTATTACTAGCGGTACCCGGCATGCGTTGCAATGCCGTTTTCGTGTCATAATTCATTTGACACCAATATTTTTTGTTCCTGAAGCATGAAGTTTCCAAATATAATCTATACTATAGACATTTTTAGCGATTGTCCCCGTGCTTCGTTGATGGACATTGCAAATGCGAGTCGCACTGGAAATTGCAAACGTTTGAAATCGAATGGCATATATTTTGGTATCATTGGGATACGTGACAATAGTACATCGTCTTTTCCTTCAAATCTTTTATTTTAAATTGCAGTTTCGCTGATATTGTTTATGATATTTTTCCCTGGAACCCCAATACTGTTGCAAAGTCGTGGTGGGTTGATGTTTCGTAAAAGTATCATAGGCACGCCCATTTTCAATGTTACAACGTGCGGCGCTATGCCTGACAAATAAAACGAATTCAGTAATTCAGTTGGATACTTAACAACTTGTTGTTGATTAATAAAAGCAGCAATCGACTTGTACGTTTTAGCTTCTCACGATATTCTCTTTTGAATCGTGAAATTTATATAATTGACATTGGTGTTTTTGTTGCTAATATAGCACGTTCCCTTAACCACTTATGTTCTTTGCAGTTATGTGCAATATTTTCATAAACTTTGTGAATCAATTCGTCTGTTGTTGCTGTTATTTTACAAAAGTTTATACTTCGTCGTACATACTCTAATCCTCCGCTTCTGAAACTCGTAATGTATGTTTCCTTTTTGATGGAGGTGTAGATCTTTCAATTGATTCCCGATTTAGAGTCACGATTAATTTGACACTCGCTGTCAAATGAACTATGCAACTAATATATAATATCGAGTCGGTCGAGTCGTAAAAACAAATGAGTGTCTTTTATTTCGCTTGCCATTTTGGTAACATACTTTGACAGCCGTCAATTAATCTCTATATATAGATACTGTAACGTTATACAATATCTCCCCTGCACCCGGCTCGTCCCAAAGGCAGCCGTCCCCACGGACAGGCCCAAAACCAAGCAAGTAGAAAATATTATTTTATTTTCCCCTCCTCTTTCCCTAAATTATTGTAAGGCCTGTGTAACACTTCGAGAAGAGGACCGACCCGCCAGGCGCGAAGAAATCGCCATCGCATCGTCATCATCATCACGCCCGCCAGGCCCGAAGAAGTCATCTCCAACGCGTCCACGTCGTCGAAATCGACAATGAGAAGCAGTCAACAACTCGCATACTCGCACACATCACACTCAGTCCTCCGTCACTACCAAGGAGGATACCCCGTCCGTCCCCGCCACGATGCCATCCATCGGCTGACCGGCGATAAGGAAGACGAAGATGGTAGCAGCGCACGGCAATCCCAAAAATTACGATTACCCGTAATGATCAAATCCCGTCCAAAATTATTCCCTACTTACCGACCGAGATAATTACCTACCCGTCCCGATAGATCCCGCCGCGATGATCAAATATCGATCAAACGCTTGACACTTCCCCTACCAACCCGTGACGCTGCTGCCCAATGATCGACACCGCGAACTTCCGACTGACCACGAGGATCGCACTTTGCGACGAGCCGCCGAATAGGCAACATTAGCGAGGAAATAGAATATTTTGCGAGGATTTTTGCGGACAAGAAAAGTAGAGAAGGATAGTGAGTAAGAGAGTACCGAGAGTGTAAGAATGTGTGCGAATGTGTGAATCGAGGACAAAAAGAGGAAAGGACACAGAGACGCGATAAGGAAACGAGAGCCAGGACGACGAGGAGGACAATCTATCACCAGAACGTAAGGGTTTGCACAGGCCAACCTTATTATCGGTACAACTAGTGAAGAGCATTCCGCTTTTACATTTGAGTTATATAGAGTATCCCCCCCCCCCTTTATTGCTTGCGTCTATCCTTTGCTTTTTGGCCAGAGTTTTTTTGTATTAAAAAGTCGCGTGGGACGGCTGTAGAAATTATCGAAGATAGAGTGGCGAATATCGAGATAATAAAAGTAACGGTCATCTCCCGCCTGACCCCCCTCCCGTCCTTACAACGTACAATAGAAGCTCGAGAACACTCGATCGCGCGAGTTGCGCGATCAAACACCACAAGACCGACCTTCCTCGGCAGAGCCGACTCCCAAACCCAAACAACTTCCATTTTCCCGCCTGCCCCTCTCCTTGCGACTCGCCGAGTTACTCTCAAATATAAGACACGATATTGGATACGTACTAGAATAAAGCCAGTGGTAATTATTAAGAGGCCGTTGAGTCGGCGAACCTCACCCTGAGATTCATTCCCGATTGACCTTTTCCTTACCTTCACGCTAGCCCTACCCCTCAGCTCCGTTATAGAGTTGTTCTTTTTTTTTTGTATTATTTTTGTTAATTTTTTTTTATTGTAAAAATTAACTGGCGACCAAAAATTCGAGAGATTCTTGTAAATTGTTCATTGCCCCGGAGATAGTCCGCCGTTAATAAGATTGTAAAAATAAAAGATATTATTAGAGTTATTAATTATTTCTTTTTTTTATCCCAAACTCCCCATACCCCCCTCCCAACGGCGTGACAATACATAAATGTTAATGTTGCTTTGCCCCGTACGCGTGTATTTTGGCAAATAAAATAATTCTACTAATGCAGAAACCTTCTCGGGAGTGTGGACTACAATTCATCAAATTTTCATCGCAATCCGATGAATGGTATAGGAGCTTACTCGTGACAAGCAAATAAACAAACAAACAAACAAACATTCTTCCATTTTTATATATAAGATTGCTGATCTTTCCCCTAATCTCTGAGGAAACTACCACGCTTAGTACACACGGCGATCGTCGATTTATCGTAGAGGGAGTTGGTGGTACAATCTCTGAACTAGAGACGCCGTCGCTGCCGTCGAGCAGACGGCAACACGTTATACGTCTATGTAACTCGAATGTTCATGGTCACAGGCGTTATAAATTTATACGCGTGCGAATCATCACTTCGGCAGCGCCTCAGTGCGGCAATTCAAAGTATACATGGGCCAGTCAGTTGCATTTATCGGTTTCAGATTCCGCTTCAGGGTCAGACACGACGGCACGTTCTCGGCATGAAAATTAAAAACTGTACCTTTTGATTCCTATGAAATTAGGGAAAGTATTGCAGTCCTATCTCTTGGTCGTCCAACTGTACCTACCCTGTGATTGTATCTTATTTATTAAATGTTAAAGTTTATCAGTTTCCTCAAAACTGATTGGCGCTCAACTACATTGTAAATTATTAAAATAAAATGAAGTAGAGTCTTGTCAGCCGAACGACCACGGCCGCGGCAAGTGTCGGTATAAATCTGGTAAAAGACAAGTACCCAACTTCTTTGTCTCAACTTCTTTGTATATTTTCAACGTTTCATTTCTTCCACCGTTGGTCTTGTTGAGCCTACAAATTATATGAGAAGTTCGCGAAAAATATTTAGTCGAATCTAAAATCTCATATTAGTCGAGTTTGAATTGATCAGTCACGTAACTCAAGTTTTTAAAGATGAACCTATCGACGATAACGGTTATAGGGATGCTATTTATATCTTTTTTATTCATATAATAGTCATTTTTATCCGCCGAAAAAAAAATATATTTCCTAAGCGACTACGTTTGTTAAAAACTTGATTTCGTCGCACAAGCGAATACGAATTTATATATCTGTTTGCGCGAGCCTGTAAGATAGTACATTTTTAACGTCGAGACGTCATTTCCAAGTTTCCGAACGGTAGCAATAAAATTCGAAACATCGGTTTGTCACGGCCCATCCGTGCGTCAATCCCTCCCTCCATTTTTGCTACTGCTTTTCGGTGCTCGTGTTTTACGTTTTGCCACGATATGATATAACCAGCGAGCCCCGATACTCGCGAATCGCATCCACTTCGAACGTTCGCTACACCGCAATCCTTGTTTTTCTTCAAAGGTATTCTGTTTGAAAAAAATAGTACATCGAGTCGTTAGGCGATTTAAGTTTGGAGTATCGTTTATTTCAAGCGTTCACGACGAATTAAGGTTTGCATTACGATTTCTATTATATAATCCGATTACGAGCGTATCGTAGCGACGTCAAACTCGAGGTTTAATCTAAATAGTTTGCTTGACAATTAATAAACGATATTTATTAATTGTCAGAAATTCGTTAAGAAAAATTTCTGTTACCGTCGTTCAAGTAATTTATTCAATGTGGCTCGTTTGAAATTGTTACATTTGGCTAGCAAATTTATTTTTTGTATTTGTGTACTATATCAGGTTTCCCTCAACATGCACCGAAGAATATTCTTTTCCATAAACGTGGCTATATTTATCCTGACGTGGACGCAGTTTACTGTGATGGGGTAATATGAAACTTGCCTTATTTATGTTAGTGATAAGAAATATAGTTGTATATTTATAGCGCACGATTGCCTCGAGAGCTTAGAATTACGAAAAAAACTTAAGAACGGGTCGCTCAGCAGAATTATTTCTTCGGAATATTTTTGCTGTTGAACTTTTTTTCATGATTAAGTAGATTCGATCGGTTTAAGAACCAAGGCCTTACCTGAGATTTTATCAAACGAGTTACACTCGTCTCGATAAATATTTGTTACTGTCTATGTAAACAATTTCCCTGTTATGAAAATCATATTGATCGTTCCGATATGACGTAGTTGAATTTTTTAAAAGTTTTCGAAATTTCCAATTTTCTAATTAGCATCGATTACAAATTAAACGAATAATATAAATATCGAAGCCCTTCAATATTTGTTTAACAACTGCCTTGGAGTAAACTGCGTACTAATATACATGTAGATAATTTGACGCGGAAAATATTATATATTTAACAAACATTACTCATATTTCCTATCGTTAAATTGTGTTTTCACATATACAACGAACAAGGATACCAAAAACGCGGTTTCAACTATGCAAGGATCGTGGCTTCGATACAGCTTGCGAGGTGCGAATATCTTTAAGGTTCCCTTATCTTGCGAAAGCTAATATGTTCCAGGCATAAGACAGATTTCGTAAAAACATATCTTTTGATACGTTGCAGATCGATAACGATAACTATCCATGCAAGTTTTTAAGATGCGGCCGTCGTGACCCTTTGGGCGATTTCGAACTTTACAAACTGTTTGTTCCCAACGGCGTTCCCGATCGAACCAAGTGCGGTCCATCAAAGGTAAATACTATTAATCATTCAGTCGATAGATAGATAGTCAATTGAGCTTTTAATAGGCAGTGTTACTGACGATGAGCCACTTGCGCTTCGAAAACGAGATCCGTAAATTGTCCGGCACTGAGCAACCGATCGCCTTAAAATTTGGACGGTACATAGAGAATTATGGTATAAAGTACATGGCAGTCTTATTTTTCTAAAATTTTGGAAATATAAGACAGTCATGTAGGTACTTTGTGCCATAATTCTCTATGTACCCTTCAAATTTTAAGGCGATCGGTTGCTCAGTGCTGGACATTTTACGGATCTCGTTTTCGAAGCGCAAGTGACTCGTCGTCAGTAGCACCGCCTCTTAAGACCCAATATCATCGTATAAGGTCACAATCTTCATCACTCAACGAATCCTGGAAACATTAGTTGACGACGTGTTACATTCGCTTTCCAGGTATGCCTAGTCAAGAAGTGTGTTCCTATCGATGGACCAATGCCTCAATACTTCGGCAACGAGACTTTATCTCCGTGCTTGTCAGTAAGAAACGTTGTGTACAATATTATTCGTAATGTTTATTACCGTCGACTTATTGTTAGTGCAAGAAGTTACCCATCGATATAAACCAAACATTGAGAAAAGCAGTTCCTTACTTCGTGTACCATCGAATTATCTATGTTATCGCAACTATGAAAGTATTCAAGTAACAAAAGGAAACTTCATTATACAGTTGAAAATACATTTGCAAAATGTAAAAATAAGTATTTGGCAAATAATTGAAGAAACCAACTGGAAAACTGGAAAAGAAAGTATATAACTGCTCTGTTTAAAATTTGGTTTATATCACTTAAGAGTCAGTGTTACATGCGACGCGCGCTTACATTAGACATTTCGATCAATACTACAGCAAGCACTGAACAACCGAACAGGTTAAAAATTGGCAGTTACACAGAGAATTGTGGCAAATAGTGGCCCTTGGTATTTTTTTTTTTTTTTTTTTCACAATTTTGGAAATAGCGTTGCAGGCAACGAGCGATTAAAAAATACAATCTGTACTTTTTCCGGCACTGAGCGTTACAGTTTCGACGATATCTAGCGAATTATGGCAAACATTTTGGAAAAAATGAACGCTTTGGAAAATTTGCGATGCGTACGTCGCAGGTAACACTGACTCTTAACCCGGCGTATGTACACTATATTTTTAAGCACACGGTGTGTATACTGGGTCTTTTAGGGAACAGTCGGGTTTGCAAAGTTTTCTAGGCTTCCAAAAAATCTGAAAAGATTCTGGGTTACTTATTGAAGTGTCTACTACATGGCTCAGCAGCTACCAAACTCAAAGTTTTTAAACCGTTCTTAATAAAAATTTAAAAAAACTTTTATAAAGCGAAAAAAACGGAGATTTGTTAAAAAATTCATAATTCTACAATAAACAAAGATAAAAAAAACGGTTCTAGGCTTTCGTAGCTTACTCTATGAGTTTTTAAAAGAATATAGTATTTTTTTCGTGGGTTCCAAAAAGTTGGATTATTTAAGGAGTGAGGTCTAGTTGGACAGGTAAAAAAGGCCTTTTTCCGATTTTTTTTGGTCAAACGATAAAATATTGATAACAAAAGTTCTTCCATATAAAAGATACATATTTAATGATAAACATTATAATTTTTTCAACGAGATATATTTAAAAATAAGCCGTTATATATCAACGGCCGAAGACGCTGCAAAAAAACAGATTTTGCGGTGATCACTCCCGCGCTGCAACGGATTATCTGAAACCAACAAATTAGGGGGGATCTTTACTTAATGATATAATGCTCCGGTTGAACGAAGGGTTTTGAAAAATTTCCATTTTACACAAAATGGCGCACGTTGAAAGTCAACAATGTTGTTTTCACCAAAATTTCACTTATATTTTTGACTATAAAAAAAAAATAATTGTCCAAAACAAAATCCTTTGTTCAACCGGAAGACAACTATATATAGAAAAAGTGATATAAATTTCAACACGATCGGTAAAGCCGTTCGCGAGTTACAGTGATCACCGACTTCGAAAACTTGGTTTCGAGAAAAACGAGTTTAAAGTTTTACCCACTTACTTTGTATGGCTCTAACACGGGTTCCTTCAAAGTTATGTATTTCGGCGAATAATGGTCCGATTTAAATGCAATTAGTCGGAAAATACTCGTAAGATATTGTATTTTTAGAAAATGAAAAAAAAGTCGATTTTTTGAAAATCTCAACTAGCCCTCCCCCATTAAGTACCTGAAAATGGGGGACATTTTACGGATTCCTGCATATCATAATAAACGAAAAGGTAATCCTTCGGCACAAAATGATTGTTTACTATTTGAAATACAAATGGACTAATATATTAATGTACAGTGGTCCTCGCAAACCGGCGTTTCGCACAAGACACAACAGTACACTGTTTTTTTATTATCTTTGCAGCGAAAACGACAAAAAAATGTAGGAAACTTTATTTTTTAGAAAAAGTATGGAAAAATAACGAACTGATAAGCGAATGATATAAAATAAGTTTTGTTATTAGGTTAAAGTTCGTAATAAATAGCCTCAACCGCACCAAATTATATACAACATTTATTTTAGCTATCAACAAACTGAAAAACTGCGAGAGATAAGAAAAATAATACCATTCACTTACCTTCGAAAATACTGACGCGGCGCGTATACTGACCCCTTTAGGGAACGAACGCGATTTGCACCCGCATGGGGTCTGCAGGTAAATTGTCAAACCCAGAAGTCCCCATGAATATCTAGATTTTTTAGGAGAAGGAGCCGAAGCCAGCCCTCTATTCATAAGAGAGTAGTTTGACTTTGAAATTTTCACTGTTCCTTTAAAGACCCAGTGTACACGCGACGGGCTAAGGAACCTGGCTCAGGTTGAACACCCCGATATGGATGAAATTTAATAGATTGGTAAAATAGACTAACATAAGCGACACGTATTTTTTTATATATGCCAAGATTGACTTTGAAGGGATGAAACGCACCCTGGAAAAGAGGGTTTTTCGTTCTTCATCGATAACTTTTGAACGGTATGAGATATAAAAAAATTGCAAATTGCAATAATGTTTACTTTTTCGCGTACTATATAGTGAAAATGAAACTGATCCACATAACAACAAATTTCATAGTGTTTATTGCAAGAACGTAATTTTTCCGTATCTCCAAGATTTGTTAAATGATTAGGATGTAACTTTGCATACACGTAGATGATGGAAAAATAGCAGAAACATGTTTTTTGTTTTTCCGATATTTCATAATTAAGGGGTGAAACCGCCCTTCGACATTTTAGTCAATTGCATCGTATGATCAGCTAATCTTTTGCACATACTACACATACTATAATATCCATCGCGAATGTAGACAACTACGAACTAAAACTAAAAACGAAATATTATAGGTTTGTGTACATTCGCCGAAGTATAATCTCTCTCTGTGTAAAATAATGTCGTGTTCAAGTCTATTATTTTCTATAGAAACGGTATGATGACAATCGACCAATACCAACTCGACATGAACAGTGCAAGAATTATGGACTCGATGTTGCGTGTGAGGTGAGGTTATTTGTCCATCTCTAAAAGTTTATACGTTTCGCGATCTATAATTTTCTAAAATGGAATTCTGGCGCATTTTAGCAAGCTGGTCATCATCGCCCTAGTTGTGTCAGATTAAAGTGCGGTTATGAAACAGCACATGGTTCCTATATGTGGGTTAGAAAACCTTTGTGTCCAAGTACATTTCGTCCACTAGCCGGAACACGCTGCGGTGATAACAAAGTGAGTATCGAATGTAGTGAAGTAATTGTAGTACTCAAAATAACTGTTTGCGAACTACAACGTCGCATCCTTAAACTGAGAGAAATTACTGTGAAGCCGACGTAAATCCGTAGGCAGTTGAACACATATAAGATGATTCATCTATGTTACAGGTCTGCTACAACAAGCGTTGTATACCATTGTCAGAATTTCCGGCACACCTACAAATACAATATACGGGTGAAGAAATTATCACCAAATGTGACTGATCGCTTGCAAAAAGACGGTGATACACGTTTGTTTGTCTCGTTTCATCGCTTTTGAATTAGACGGTCGTTTCAAGTTCCTGGTCAACGGAGCGAACGATATTACTTACTAAGCAGTCTCGACCCACTTGCAAAACGTAAGGTTAAACCACGATTCAACCGATTATATAATCGCTGACGTATGACACATGTAATAAATAATAAACGTATAATTGAATCGAAATCACATTAAATTGATTTACGTAAACACACGACCGATTCCAATGTATTCCTTATTAATTGTAATGGCGCAGGCACAGCGATATCATCTTTGCGCACATCATTCTTATAATTAACTTTCCAGTGTTCACCTTACCATCATCATCGTATTATAAAAGCAGATATTTATTTAAGACAGCTACACTGTGATGGTCAGAAAAATAAGCTTTTTTCAAAAAGAGACACTTCTTTCGATTATTTATCACCACTTTTTGGTAAACAAAATTAACAAAAAAAAAACAAGTGTGTGTATTTATGTACACACATAAGAGGTTACATTTCTTTGGTGTGAGTAAAAAGAAGTTTGTATGCATTCAAATAAATGTTAACTTAGTCCAATGACGGATAAACGACATTAAATACTATTAATACAAATTTGAATAAATAACACTTAAATTGAATTAAACAATTGACAGAATTCAACACTACACGCATATGCGTGCAAACTACACTACTAGAATATGTCATAACTGCATAGCTCAGATAACTTCAGGTCAAAAAGAAGAGAAAAGAGTTCAGGAAGACTAGAGGAAAGAAGTTTCAACTCCCGACGAATGGGGCAGAAAAAGCGTCGTACAAAGTATCACGTCGAAGGGTTCCGTATTTCGCCACTCGTGTCGCCTCAAGAGTCCGTAACTGACCAATAGCAGTATTTCCATTCTAGCAAGTCGCAACTAACCGCCCATTTTGACATGTCAAGTATACAGGCTGAATTTCATAAGATGCCACAAGCTTTGTTCTAAGGTAGATGAGATCATTAAAAACAAAAGTTGCAAATATACATTAGGCATATTTTAACTAGTTTATGTGATATAAATTTGTTAAGTTTGTCCAATCAGAGCGCGCCAAGAAGCGTCGATGCCGTCCACTCCCTCCCTAGCTGTAGAGATAGGCCAGTGTAGGGCTGGGGTTGCAAAATTCAGAGCAGCCAATTTTATTTATTACTAGCGGTACCCGGCATGCCTTGCAATGCCGTTTTCGTGTCATAATTCATTTGACACCAATATTTTTTGTTCCTGAAGCATGAAGTTTCCAAATATAATTAATGATTAAACGAACTTACCTAAGTGAAGTTCAATCATGATTGTATGAAGCGCCTCTTCCGAATAGATCATAATTGTAGTACCCCCTACTTCCACAAGTGTCTCCATCAATTCAAAGCTAGGAAAAATATTTTTCCCTATGTCCCGCGGTTGGCGCTGCTGTGCGCGCGTCCGCGGCCACCTTCATTTTTGAAAGCTCTGCCGTAACATGAATTACGGGTATCTCCCTCGAGATAAATGGGAGGGAGGGACTGATCTATTCGGAAGAGGCGCTTCATACAATCATGATTGAACTTCACTTAGGTAAGTTCGTTTAATCATTAATTGTATTTCGCGCCTCTTCCTCTAGATCATAATTGTAGCTGTTTAAAGTCAGTTACGGCAATCCATAAATAAAAGTTTTTATTAATTTTTTTTTTTTTTTTTTTTTTTTTATATCTCGAGTACGGCTTCTGCAAAACAATCTTGTTGCATATTAACGTCACGATCGTAGAAACGTGCGAAGGCTAATGATTCTCTTGACCAGCCCGCTGTTTTCCGTATGACGTCGATGTTGACACCCTTACGCTTTGCCGCTGAGGTCGCGGCATGCCGCGTACTATATGCCAAAAAAACATTAATGTCTACCCCGCTCTTAAACATCACGTCCTTGATCCAACGACTGATTGTTTGTGTGCCCACCGCTTTATGTGGTTTTTTTGAAGGAAATCAGCAACTTTCCGTTTAACTCTCTCAGTTCTTTGGTTCTTTTTAAGTATTCAGTTAGGACGGAAGCAACACAGATCGTTCGGTCTTGACTGAGAAACGGCAGTCTCAAAACCGGCTGTTTTTTCCCCGGGCCCGAAGTCTTTACGGTATCCGGAATCTTAATCTCTACTGAGTTAGCGTTAGTCTGATAAATATTTCTTGTATCGATTAAGGAAAGCGTTTGCGGGCGATGTCCCGTACTTAAAGCTAATAATGTGACCAATTTCAAAGTGAGCTTCTCGAGATTTATCTCTTCGTTTGGAAACCAAGCTGCTAGATAATTTAAAACAATTTTTGGTTCCCAAGTTGAGTCGTACTTGAGTGCTGCCGGTCGCAGTTTCGCCACTCCTCGAAAAAATCGTTGAATTTTTTCGTCTTTTCCTAATACCGCTCCGCTAATTAGAGAAATGGCGGACCTGTAGCAATTTAACGAGCTGTAGGAAGCTCCTCTGTTGAATTCGTCTGCGAGGAAGGACAACACGTTGTTTGACGAGACGTTGAAAGGCACCAGATCTTCTTTTTCACAAAATGCCCACCATTTTTTGAGCCCGACGTTGTACTGTCGAACTGATGACTCCGATAAAGAGGCTATTAAAACCTCCATTGCATTGGCCGGTACTTCCTTCTGGATGAGTGCTTCCCGCAAAGCTTGCCGGCAACCAGCGTAAGCTGATGCGACAACGGGTGTTTCTCTCTGCGGGTAGAACGAAGTAAATTATCATCTGGTTTAAAAACTATCGGTTTCGTCTCGAGAAGCGATAAGAATAATGGGAACCACGGCTGTCCTTCCCAATATGGCACGACGACTATCCCGCTTGCCTCTTCCCTCTTGATTTTTTGCAATACTCTTAAAATAATCGAGAATGGAGGAAAAGCGTAGAAAAACCACCTTTTCCATTCTAGGGTAAACGCATCAACAGCCATTGAGTCGGGATCTCGTCGCCATGATACGTAGCGATGACATTTTGCATTTGCCTTAGAAGCGAATAAATCTATTTGTGGCTGGCCGAAGGTTCGAACCGTCTTTCGAAAAGCGCTATCTGCAATTTCAAACTCTGTTTCTGGCTGTAATCGCCGTGATTCGTAGTCGGCTTCTACGTTTTCACTCGAACGTATATACGCTGCCGCTATCCAAATTTCTCGTCTCTCACACCACTGCCATATTTCTTTGGTCAAATAGCTGAGATCTTCGTAACAGCTGCTTCTCATACGGTTTATGTACGCAATCGCTGTTGTATTGTCCAGGCGTAACAAAATGTTTGTGCATTTCTTGTTTTTTGCAAAGCATTTTAACCCGAAAAAGGCTCCTCTCAACTCTAAAATATTAATGTGTGAATCCAAATCATTGGCGGTCCAGAACCCGTGACTCCGGCGACCTTTACAGAATACGCCCCACCCCGTACGCGAAGCGTCTGAGAAAATTTCTAATTCGTGCATCGGTTCGATTATTAGCGCACTAGCTATTCGAATGTTATGCTTCCACCACTCGAAATCTTCCGTGAGATTTTCGGGGATCACCATCATCGAGTCAAAATTATTCGCGTTAGCTTCCAGCATACATTCTCTTACTTTCTCGAACCCCCTTACGTAGATCATACCGTATTTTAAAGCCGGGCCTCGCGAAATTAATGTTCCCACGAAAGATGCAAATTCCCTTATTTTGCAACGGCTTGTTTTCTCAAATTTTTGTATTAAGTCAAGCGTGCGTTGTGTTTTTTCTTTAGGCAACTCTATCGCCATCTTTTTGGAATCGAACACTAACCCTAAATATTTACAGCGTTGAGTTGGGATCGCAAGACTTTTTCGCTGGTTAATTACGAACCCTAATCGTTGCAGCAATGACTTCGTTTCGCGCATATTCCTTATACACTTTTCGTATGTGTTTCCTATTACCAGAATATCGTCTAAATAAAAAACCGAGACAAAACCGCGTTTTCTTAGGCAACTTGCCACCGGTTTCAATAGTTTTGTAAAAATATAGGGTGCTATATTTAACCCGAAAGGTAGGCATGTGAATTCGAATAACTCTCCCCTGTACGAAAAACGTAAAAATTTTCGATGCTTTTATGTAATTGGTACGAGATAGTACGCGTCCTTCAAATCTATTGTCGCCAAAAAATCTCGTGGGTTAATCAACCTCTTCGCGACCTTCCAATCCTCGAGTTTAAAATGTTCGGTTGACACGAATTCGTTGAGCTTTTTAAGGTTAAGGATTAGTCTGTGTGAACCATCCGGTTTCGGTGTTAAGAAAATGTTCGACAGGAATTGATCTGAAATCGGCGCGCAACTAACGATTGCGCCCTTTGCTCTTAATTTGTTAATCTGCTCGTTGATCAATAACTGTTCTTTCGTCGACCACTTGGGTTCAATCGGCGCTTGATTTTGAGAGGGCCGTGCCGAGAACGGAATTTCCACGCCTTGAACCCACTTCCGGACTACCGAGTCTCTTGTGACTCTTGACCAATTGTCGGCAAAGAGCCGGAGTCGCCCAGCTGGCTTACTTACGATTAGTGTTGTACTCAGCGACGTCTCGTCGCCGGTCGACTCGCATCCCTCTGATAATATGATTTCCTCGTCTCCGAGGGTCTCGATGTTGATTGTCGATGCCCGCTCGATGTTGCTCCGCGTTTTTTGTACGTCGAGCGACTCGGCGGGTCCTTCCAGTTTTTTGGTCTTTTTTGAGTGTTGTTAATTTGTTGTAACGGCTTCGACGGAGGCTTTAGATCTTTCAACGTTTTCTCTAGACTCTTTGCCGTTCTTATTTTCTCTTCTAAGTCCCCGCCGAAGAGCCATTCATCCACCGAGGTGTTTGTGAGCGTTGTTTTTAACGATGAATTTAAATTTGCGAGAATTAGATTTTTTCTCGCCATCGCTTCCTCTCTATGGATCGAAGCAAGCATTCTTCCCGCGTCGCTCAACAGTTCGAGTAGACAAATCTGTTGTGGGTTATCGATTTTAATTGTCACTGAAATCGCTTTTCCCACGGCTGCCAAACAAGCCGCTACACGTTCTTGTTTCTCCATAATCCGCTTGTCTCGTTTTATTGTATTTTCTTGGACGGCGGCGGTGATTTCGGCGTTTAGTTTCGGAATCATAATAATTGTACAATTTTCCGGCACAGGATACTTTTGTAGAAGCGTCTTAACTTCTTCGTCTGGGAAACCTTTTTTGACAATGTCAGACCAGCGAAGAGCCACGTCCTTATGGACCGCAGCATCCGGCTTTTTATCCGCTTCCAATCGAGCTCCCATTACACTCAGTAATTCTTGCTGTAATTCTACTTCGTGTTCCGGAATCGGATTTTCTTTTAGGTTAGGGCATTCCTTATTACCTGACGTTTCTGACGTTTTTATATCTGTCGGATTTCCTCCCAATGCCTCCGTTGTCGGTCTACGATCCTCATTTACCTCGTTGTTTGTCGTGTCATTCTTATTTTCGTCCTCTGTATGGCACCGTTCTTGGACGCCCGATGTCGGCTGTCTCGATTGTGAACGAGATTCTGAGCGTCGCATTGTGGGTGAGGAATGAATCGAGCCTTGCCTCGCCGGGGATCGTGTTCTCGTTCGCCTGCTAGATCTCGAGCGCTCTGTACTTTTTGACGTAAAACACCGCCCACGATCTCGCGATCGAGAGCGTCTTTTCGAGGGCGATCCTCTTTTTGGGCGGGACCGTCCTCACGGGCGTGCGTATCTTGTAGCGCGCGAGCGACTTCTCGAACGCCAATGTCTCATTCTCGAACGCTCAGAGGCCTCATCAGACGCCGAACGACTCAGCGTGTACCGATACGTCAATCGCACCCGCGAGTTTTGGGACGAGGAATCTTTCCGCGATTGTTGAGATGACAATGGCGATGACGCTCTCTCCGCCGAATGTTGAGGCGACAGACCCCTCGACGAGAGTCTCGACCTTGAGCATCCTGAAAAAACGCATTCACATGCAATTGCACATTTCCTCGAGTTCTTTTTTGTTCTCCCGAGCGATCGAATTATATGGGTCAAACCCTGTTCGTCGAATTTTGTACCGTAACCCGTCGTCGAACGAGGGTGTCTTCTGGGGAAAGCCCCATAGCACCGTGGCAACGATAAAATCCTTGGCACGTCCAATATTATTGGATCGGTATACGGCATCCAGTTTTTTCAAAAAAAACCTTTTTTTTTTTTTTTTTTTTTTTTTTTTTTTGAACTTTCTTTCCTTCTCGACCCTCAAAAGTGAGGTTAAGTTCGTACTTACGACGTTTCTCTTTCTCTCTCGAGCCAAATCTTCTTCTAGCCGTCGAATTTTCCGTTGTAGCTTTCTATTCTCCTTGTCCTCCTCCGATCTTGTCCTCTTTTGCTTACTTTTCTTGCCCATAATTGATAATTATGTATTTCTTTACGCAAACCTCGTGCGAAGACACTTGCATCAAGCGAAAGAATGAAGGTGGCCGCGGACGCGCGCACGGCAGCGCCAACCGCGGGACATAGGGAAAAATATTTTTCCTAGCTTTGAATTGATGGAGACACTTGTGGAAGTAGGGGGTACTACAATTATGATCTAGAGGAAGAGGCGCGAAATACAATCTGTACTATACACATTGTTAGCGATTGTCCCGTGCTTCGTTGATGGACATTGCAAATGCGAGTCGCACTGGAAACTGCAAACATTTGAAATCGAATGGCATATATTTTGGTATCATTGGGATATGTGACAACAGTACATCGTCTTTTCTTTCAAATTTTCTATTTTAAATTGTTGTTTCGCCGATATTGTTCATCATATTTTTCCCTGGAACCCCAATACTGTTGCAAAGTCGTGGTGGATGGATGTTTCGTAAAAATATCATAGGCACGCCCATTTTCAATGTTAAAACGTGCGACGCTATACCTGGCAAATAAAACGAATTCAGTAATTCAGTTGGATAATTAACAACTTGTTCTTGATTAATAAAAGCCGCAATCGACTTGTACGTTTTAGCTTCTCATGATATTCTCTTTTGAATCGTGAAATTTATATAATCGACATTGGTGTTTTGCTGCTAATATAGCACGTTCCCTTAACCGCTTATGTTTTTTGCAGTTATGTACAATATTTTCAAAAACTTTGTGAATCAATTCGTCTGTTGTTGCTGTTATTTTACAAAAGTTTGTACTTCGTCATACATAGTGTAATCCTCCGTTTCTGAAACTCGTAATGTATGTTTCATTTTTGATCGAGGTGTAGATCTTTCAATCGCTTCCCGATTTAGAGTCCCGATTAATTTGACATTCGCTGTCAAATGAATTATGCAACTAATATATAATATCGAGTCGATCGAGTTGTTAAAACAAATGAGTGTCTTTTATTTCGCTTGCCATTTTGGTAGCATACTTTGACAGCTGTCAATTAATCTCTATATGTTGAGACGAGACTCGTATCATCGCCAAGTCGTAACTTCCCATCACGACTGAAGAGCCCGATTGGACCAGCGGAAACACCTCGACGCCACTCGGCAATGCCGGAAGACCTGCCAAGCGACCAAAACACCGGCAACCTGGGAAAATAAACAGTATAAAAGGACGAGAAAATCCGTCAACGAGCAGTAATTACCTAGTTACTCACCTGGGGAGAAACTCTGAACAAGACTCAAGACCCGGGAATAATCAGAGACTCTGAAAAAGAGTCAGAATCCCGCGGTGCAGTTCTGAAGAAGAATTGTCACAAACAAAAATATCCCAAGTCGTTGCCTATCTGTCAACCGTCGTGAGACGGCTATCTAAAAGACTGACGAAAATATTATTGGTCGCAGCGACAACGGGGGCAGGAGAAGCCGAGCGCGAGACATCGAAGCCTGAGGACAAAAGGAGAGGGGAGAAATCGCCGATCAACGGTACGATAGACGAGCCGTTGAACACAGGAGACCGGTGCGTTGCACAAAATTTACGGACACCGTAACTAAACAGAAACACCGATGGCAAGTCGTACGAGGCACTGCGTGTAAAAGTCACTGACCACAAAACACACGCTACGACACCACCGCCTAACGTGGCCTACGCACCACGCAACGGACGAACAACACGTTTCACCGTCGACCACACACTGGTAGGAAGAAGGAAGATGATCAAACGAGAGCAACGGTCACGCCCGATCGATACTATCAATTTGGATTATCGATTATAAGGAGAGTCCGATAAGGCGGGAATCGTCAACAAAAACAAGATCAAGTACGCGTTACGACGACCGTAGTGCGATGTATCTTACATTTAAGTTAGCATCACGCTTAAGAAAAAAATTGGAAAAACTTAATCAAATAAAGGCACAAGAGCCACACCATTCAAAGATTCAACTCAATAAATTACGTTTGTTACATAAAAATTGCGTTTCAAACCACTCACCCCCACCACACAACCTCCCAACATAATAGGAGCTTCGAGCAACTTAAACATAAATATAAATGAAACGTTCTGCCGTTTCAATATAGATATACATAAATGTTAATTTTGTTGTGCCCCATATCCGTTTATTTTAGCAAATAAAATTATTCTACTAATGCAGAAACCTTCTCGAGAGTGCGGGCTACAATTCATCAAATTTTCATCTCAATCGGATGAATGGTACAGGGGCTCACTCGTGACAAACAGACAGGCAGACAGACAGACAAACATTCTTCCATTTTTATATATAAGATTGCTGATCTTTCCCCTAACCTCTGAGGAAACTACCACGCTTAGTACACATGGCGATCGTCGATCTATCGTAGAGGGAGTTGGTGGTACAATCTCTGGACTAGGGACGAGCAGTGTTCTATTGCATTTTTGTACGAGCTCTTACCCGCCGTCGAGCAGACGGCAATACGTTATACTTCTATGTAACTCAAATGTTCATGGTCACAGGCGTTATAAATTTATCCGCATGCGAATCATTACTTCGGTAGCGCCTCGGCGCGGCAATTCAAAATACACATGGGCCAGACAGTTGCATTTATCGGTTTCAGATCCCGCTTCAGGGTCAGACACGACGGCACGTTCTCGGCATGAAAATTAAAAACTGTACCTTTTGATTCCCATGAAATTAAGGTTCTCGATGGATTCAAAAGGTCACTTGGGCAAACTTGACCTCTTTGTATATTTTCAACGGTTTTTTTCGAAACTCATTTCTTCCACCGTTGGTCTTGTTGAGCCTACAAATAGTATCAGAAGTACACAAAAAATATTCATTCGAATCTAAAATCTCATATTACTCGAGTTTGAATTGGATCAGTCACGTAACTCAAGTTTTTAAAGACGAACCCATCGACGATAACGGTTATACGGATGCTATTTATATCTTTTTTATTCATGTAATAGTAATTTTCATCCGCCGAAAAAAAAATATATTTCCTAAGCGACTACGTTTGTTAAAAACGTGATTTCGTCGCACAAGCGAATACGAATTTATATATCTGTTTGTGCGAGCCTGTAAGATAGTAGATTTTTAACGTCAAGACTTCATTTCCAAGTTTCCGAACGGTAGCAATAAAATTCGAAACATCGGTTTATCACGGCCAATCCGTGTGTCAACCCCTCCCTCCATTTTTGCTACTGCTTCTTGGTGCTCGTGTTTTACGTTTTGCCACGATATCATATAACCTGCGAGCTCCGATACTCGCGAATCGCATCCACTTCGAACGTTCGTTACACCGCAATCCTTGTTTTTCTTCAAAGTTATTCTCTTCGAAGAAAATAGGACATCGAGTCGTTAGGCGATTAAAGTTTGGAGTATTGTTTATTTCAAGTGTTCACGACGAATTAAGGTTTGCATTACGATTTCTATTATATAATCCGATTACGATTAACGATATTTATTAATTGTCAGAAATTCGTTAACGAAAATTTCTCTTACCGTCGTTCAAGTAATTTATTCAATCTGGCTCGTTTGAAATTGTTACATTTGGTTATCAAATTTATTTTTTGTATTTGTGTACAGTATCAGGTTTCCTTCAACATGCACCGAAGAACATTCTTTTCAATAAACGTGGCCATATTTATCCTGACGTGGACGCAGTTTACTGTGATGGGGTAATATGAAACTTGCCTTACTTATGTTAGTGATAAGACATATAGTTGTATATTCATAGCGCACGATTACCTCGAGAGCTTAGAATTACGAAAAAAACTTAAGAACGAGTCGCTCAGCAGAATTATTTCTTCGGAATATTTTTGCTGTTGAACTTCTTTTCATGATTAAGTAGATTCGATCGGTTTAAGAACCATGGTCTTACCTGAGATTTTATCAAACGAGTTATACTCGTCTCGATAAATATTTGTTACTGTATATGTAAACAATTTCCCTGTTATGAAAATCATATTGATCGTTTCGACATGACGTAGTTGAATTTTTTAAAAGTTTTCGAAATTTCCAATTTTCTAATTTTTATCGATTACAAATTAAACGAATAATATAAATATCGAAGCCCTTCAATATTTGTTTAACAACTGCCTTGGAGTAAACTGCGTACTAATATACATGTATATAATTTGACGCGGAAAATATTATATATTTAACAAACATTATTCATATTTCCTATCGTTAAATTGTGTTTTTACATATACAACGAACAAGGATACCAAAAACGCGGTTTCAACTATGCAAGGATCGTGGCTTCGATACAGCTTGCGAGGTTCGAATATCTTTAAGGTTCCCTTATCTTGCGAAAGCTAATATGTTCCAGGCATAAGATAGATTTCGTAAAAACATATCTTTTGATACGTTACAGGTCGATGACGAGCCCTTTCCATGCGAGTTTTTAAGATGCGGCCGTAGTAACCCTGGCCGCGCTTTCGAACTTTACAAACTGTTTCTTCCCAACGGCATTCTCGATCGAACCAAGTGCGGTCCATCAAAGGTAAATACTATTAATCATTCAGTCGATAGATAGTTAGTCAATTGACCTTTTAAGATGCAATATCATCATATAAGGTCACAATCTTCATCACTCAACGCATTCTCGAAATATTAGTTGACGATGTGTTACATTCGGTTCCCAGGTATGCCGAGACAAGAAGTGTGTTCGTATCGATGGACCAATGCCTCTATATTTCGGCAATGATATTTTATCTCGATGCGTGCGGGTAAAAAACTTTATGTACAATATTTTTGTAATGTTTATTACCGTCGACTTACAACTTGTTAGCGCAAGAAGTTACTCGTCGATATAAACCAAACATTGAGAAACGCAGTTAATTACTTTTCGTACTATCGAATTATCTATGCTATCGCAACTATGAAAGTATTCAAGAAACAAAAGGAAACATCATTGTACAGTTGAAAATACATTTGCAAAATGTAAAAATAAATATTTGGTAAATAATTGAAGAAACCAACTGGAAAACTGGAAAAGAAAGTATATAACTGCTCTGTTTAAAATTTGGTTTATATCACTTAAGAGTCAGTGTTACATGCGACGCGCGCTTACATTAGACATTTCGATCAATACTACAGCAAGCACTGAACAACCGAACAGGTTAAAAATTGGCAGTTACACAGAGAATTGTGGCAAATAGTGGCCCTTGGTATTTTTTTTTTTTTTTTTTTCACAATTTTGGAAATAGCGTTGCAGGCAACGAGCGATTAAAAAATACAATCTGTACTTTTTCCGGCACTGAGCGTTACAGTTTCGACGATATCTAGCGAATTATGGCAAACATTTTGGAAAAAATGAACGCTTTGGAAAATTTGCGATGCGTACGTCGCAGGTAACACTGACTCTTAACCCGGCGTATGTACACTATATTTTTAAGCGCACGGTGTGTATACTGGGTCTTTTAGGGAACAGTCGGGTTTGCAAAGTTTTCTAGACTTCCAAAAAATCTGAAAAAATGCCGGGTTACTTATTGAAGTGTCTACTACATGGCTCAGCAGCTACCAAACTCAAAGTTTTTAAACCGTTCTTAATAAAAATTAAAAAATCTTTTATAAAGCGAAAAAAACGGAGATTTGTTAAAAAATTCATAACTCTACAATAAACAAACATAAAAAAACGGTTCTAGGCTTTCGTAGTTTGGACTGTGAGCTTTCAAAAGAATATAGTATTTTTTGCGTGGGTTCCCAAAAGTTGAATTATTTAAGGAGTGAGGTCTAGTTGGAAAGGTAAAAAAAGGACATTTTCCGATTTTTTTTGGCTAAACGATAAAATAATTCATAACAAAAGTTCTTCCATATAAAAGATATATATTTAATGTAACCATTATAATTTTTTAAAAGAGATATATTTGAAAATAAGCCGTAATATATCAACGGCCAAAGACGCAGCAAAAAAAAAAGATTTTGCGTTGATAACTCCCGCGCTGCAGCGGATTATCTGAAACCAACAATACGGGGGGGGGGATCTTTAGTTAATGATATAATGCTCCAGTTGAACGAAGGATTTTGAAAAATTTCCAGTTTTACCTACTTTTACTTTATATGGCTCTAACACGTCTTCCTTCAGCGTTATATGTATTTCGGCGAATAATGGTCCAATTTAAATGCAATTAGTTGGAAAATACTCGTAAGATATTGTACTTTTAGAAAATGAAAAAAATCGATTTTTTTATACTTTCAACTAGACCTCCCCCGTTAAGCACCTGAAAGTGGGGAACATTTTAAGGATTCATGCATATCATAATAAATAAACAGGTAATCCATCGGCACAAAATGGTTTTTATTATTTGAAATACAAATGGACTAATATATTAATGTACGGTGGTCCTCGCAAGCCGGCGTTTCGCTCGAGACACAACAGCACAGGGTTGTTTTATTATCTTTCCAGCGAAAAAGACAAAAAAATGTAGCAAAACTTTATTTTTTGCAAAAAGTATGGAAAAATAATGGACTGATAAGGGAATAATATAAAAACAGTTTTGTTATTGCGGTCAAAGTTCGTAATAAATAGCCGCGAAATAAATACCGCAAAAATAATACTATTCACTCACCTTCGAAAATACTGACGCGGCGCGTATACTGACCCTTTTAGGGAACGGACGCGATTTGCACTCGCTGGGGTCTGCAGATAAATTGCCAAACCCAGGCGTCCATTGGGCCTTCAGTCCCCATGAATACCTAGATTTTTTAGGGGAAGGAGCCGAAGCCCACCCTCTATTCATAAGAGAGTAATTTGAGTTTGAAATGTTGACTGTTCTTTTAAAGACCCAGTGTACACACGCCGGGTTAAGGAACCAGGCTCGGGTCGAACACCCCGATATAGATGAAATTTAATAGATTAGTAAAATGCCAAAATTGACTTTGAAGGGATGAAACGCACCCTCGAAAAAAGGATTGTCTCGTTGTTCATCGATAAGTTTTGAACGGTATGAGATATAAAAAAATGCAAATTGCAATAACGTTTACTTTTTCGCATACTATATACTGAAAATGAGACTGATTCACATAAGAACAAATTTCATAGTGTTTATTGCAAAAATGTAATTTTTCCTTACGTATCTCTGAGATTTGTTAAACGATTAGGATGTAACTTTACATACACGTAGATGATGGAAAAAAAGCAGAAAAATGTTTTTTGTTTTTCCGATATTTCATAATTAAGGGGTGAAACCGCCCTTCGATATTTTAGTCAATTGCATCGTATGATCAGCTAGTCTTTTGCACATACTACACATACTATAATATCCATCGCGAATGTAGGCAACTACGAACTAAAACTAACAACGAAATATTATAGGTTTGTGTACATTCGCCGAGGTATAGTCACTCTCTCTCTCCGTGTAAAATAATGTCATGTTCAAGTCTATTATTTTCTATAGAAACGGTATCTTGGTATTCGACCAATACCAACTCGACATGAACAGTGCAAGGATTATGGACTCGATGTTGCGTGTGAGGTGAGGTTATTTGTCCATCTCTAAAAGTTTATACATTTCCCGATCTACAATTTTCTAAAATGGAATTCTGGCGCATTTTAGCAAACTAATCCGCAGCATACTGGATGTGCTCGTTTAAAGTGCGGTTATAAAACAACACATGGTTCCTTTATGACGCCTAAAAAATATTCCTGTCGAAATGCATTTATGCCAGTAGCCGGAACACGCTGCGGCGATAACAAAGTGAGTATCAAATGTAGTAAGGTAATTGTAGTACTCAAAATAACTCTTTGCGAATTACAACGTCGCGTCCTTAAATTGACATGAGAGAAATTACTGTGAAGCGAACGTAAAACCGTCGGCAGTTCGAAACATTTAAGACGATTCATCTATGTTACAGGCCTGCTACAAGAGGCGTTGTATACCATTGTCACAATTTCCGACACCGGAACGAATACACTATACCAGGGAAGAAATTTTTCACGAATGTACCTGATCGCCTGCGGAAAGAAGGTGATGCGCTTGTTCATTTCGTTTCATCGCTCTTGAATTAGACTGTCGTTTCAAGTTCCTGGTCAACGGAGCGAACGATATTACTTACTAAGCAGTCTCGTCATACTTGCAAAACGTAAGCTTGAACCACGATTCAACCGATTATGAAATCACTGACGTATGAGACATGTAATAAATAATAAACGTATAATTGAATCGAAATTACATTATGGTAAATTGATTTACGGAAACACACGACCGAATCCAATGTATTCCTTCTTAATTGTAATGGCACAGGCACAGCGATATCATCTTTATGGACATCGTTCTTATAATTAACTTTCCAGTGTTCACCTTGCCATCATCATCGTATTATAAAAGCAGATATTTATTTAAGACAGCTACACTGTGATGGTTAGAAAAATAAGCTTTTTTCATGCTGCCGTGTACAAACAACTTGTTTCAATAGAACGTCAAAAAGAGGCACTTCTTTCGATTATTTATCGCGACTTTATGGTAAAAAAATTAACAAAAAAACAAGTGTGTGTACTTATGTACGCACATAAGAGGTTATACTTCTTTGGTGTGAGTAAAAAGAATGTTGTATGCATTCAAATAAATTTTAAATTAGTCCAATGATAGATAAACGACATTAAATACGATTAATACAAATTTGAATAAACAACACTTAAATTGAATTAAACAATTGACTGAATTCAACACTACATTGCGTTCCATACCACTCACCCCTGCCACACAACCTCCCAACATAATAAGAGCTGCGAGCAATCTAAAAATAAATATAAATGAACCGTTCTGCCCTTTCAATATAGATATTGTGATGTCGCGAGTTATTTATTAATTTATTTATTGTGATTGGGGCTGCCGACTCGTCTACGGAACGCGGTAGTTGAGAAGAAAAACGCGGTAGACACTTAATCGAGAAGCACAAGACTTTATTTTCAGTGTTACAACGGACAGCGTAACGTTGCTGCTTGGATGATCGGAAAACTACTAACTGGCTAGCCTAAGGAGAGGGTGGTTTTTATAACATTGACTCGTGGGAAAGTTGCGGTTTGGTAGGGAGAGAATTTGGGAGTTAGAACATTCTAGAGGCGGAAATGTCTTGGAAGATTCTAGGAATGGCAGCTGTTTCGGCCTTGAGGCAGGTCAGGCCATAAAGATAGACGTTTTATGGCGGGATCGTGGAAAATGGAAAAGACGTAGTTTTGGGTCTTTATCGGGAAACAGAGATTATTTGTATTTCGAAGGCGAGATGCCCCTGCGATAGCGAGGGTGCAGCTGCAGAAAGTCATGTAGGCAAAAAGGGAATGCGAAAGACGCGTGGGAAAGAGAAAAAAAGGTGGATGAAAGGTGACCATGGTCACAATATACATAAATGTTAATTTTGTTTTGCCCCGTACGCGGTTATTTTAGCAAATAAAATTATTCTACTAATGCAGAAACCTTCTCGAGAGTGCGGACTACAATTGATCAAATTTTCATCCGAATCGGATGAATGGTATAGGAGCTCACTCGTAACAAACAGACAGAGAGACAGACAGACAAACATTCTTCCATATTTATATATAAGATTGCTGATCTTTCCCCTAACCTCTGAGGAAACTACCACGCTTAGTACACATGGCGATCGTCGATCTGTCGTAGAGGGAGTTGGTGGTACAATCTCTGGACTAGGGACGAGCAGTGTTCTATTGCATTTTTGTACGAGCTCTTACCCGCCGTCGAGCAGACGGCAACACGTTATACTTCTATGTAAGTCGAATGTTCATGGTCACAGGCGTTATAAATTTATCCGCGTGCGAATCATTACTTCGGCAGCGCCTCAGCGTGGCAATTCAAAGTACACATGGGCCGGACAGTTGCATTTATCGGTTTCAGATACCGTTTCAGGGTCGGACACGACGGCACGTTCTCGACATGAAAATTAAAAACTGTACCTTTTGATTACCAGGAAATTAAGGTTCTCGATGGACTTAAAAGGTCACTTGGGCCAACTTAACCTCTTTGTATATTTTCAACGTTTTTTTTCGAAACACATTTCTTCCACCGTTGGTCTTGTTGAGCCTACAAATTGTATCAGAAGTACGCCAAAAATATTTATTCGAATCTAAAATCTCATATTACTCGAGTTTGAATTGGATCAGTCACGTAACTCAAGTTTTTAAAGACGAACCTATCGACGATAACAGTTATAGGGATGCTATTTATATCTTTTTTATTCATGTAATAGTAATTTTCATCCGCGGAAAAAAAATATATTTCCTAAGCGGCTACGTTTGTTAAAAACTTGATTTTGTCGCACAAGCGAATACGAATTTATATGTCTGTTTGTGCGAGCCTGTAAGATAGTACGTTTTTAACGTCGAGACTTCATTTCCAAGTTTCCGAAAGGTAGCAATAAAATTCGAAACGTCGGTTTGTCACGGCCCATCCGTGCGTCAATCCCTCCCTCCATTTTTGCTACTGCTTTTCGGTGCTCGTGTTTTACGTTTTGCCACGATATGATATAACCTGCGAGCCCCGATACTCGCGAATCACATCCACTTCGAACGTTCGTTGCACCGCAATCCTTGTTTTTCTTCAAAGTTATTCTCTTCGAAGAAAATAGGACATCGAGTCGTTAGGCGATTTAAGTTTGGAGTATTGTTTATTTCAAGTGTTCACGACGAATTAAGGTTTGCATTACGATTTCTATTATATAATCCGATTACGAGCGTATCGTTGCGACGTCAAACTCGAGGTTTAATCTAAATAGTTTACTTGACAATTAATAAACGATATTTATTAATTGTCAGAAATTCGTGAAAGAAAATTTCTGTTACCGTCGTTCAAGTAATTTATTCAATCTGGCTCGTTTGAAATCGTTACATTTGGTTAGCAAATTAATTTTTTGTATTTGTGTATTATATCAGGTTTCCCTCAACATGCACCGAAGAACATTCTTTTCCATAAACGTGGCCATATTTATCCTGACGTGGACGCATTTTACTGTGATGGGGTAATATGAAACTTGCCTTACTTACGTTAGTGATAAGAAATATAGTTGTATATTTATAGCGCACGATTACCTCGAGAGCTTAGAATTACGAAAAAAACTTAAGAACGAGTCGCTCAGCACAATTATTTCTTCGGAATATTTTTGCTGTTGAATTTTTTTTCATGATTAAGTAGATTCGATCGGTTTAAGAACCAGGGCCTTACCTGAGATTTTATCAAACGAGTTATACTCGTCTCGATAAATATTTGTTACTGTCTATGTAAACAATTTCCCTGTTATGAAAATCATATTGATCGTTCCGATATGACGTAGTTGAATTTTTTTAAAGTTTTCGAAACTTCCAATTTTCTAATTTTCATCGATTACAAATTCATCGAATAATATAAATATCGAAGCCCTTCAATATTTGTTTAACAACTGCCTTGGAGTAAACTGCGTACTAATATACATGTAGATAATTTGACGTAGAAAATAGTGTATATTCAACAAACATTATTCATATTTCCGATCGTTAAATTGTGTTTTCACATATACAACGAACAAGGATACCAAAAACGCGGTTTCAACTATGCAAGGATCGTGGCTTCGATACAGCTTGCAAGGTTCGAATATCTTTAAGGTTCCCTTATCTTGCGAAAGCTAATATGTTCCAGGCATAAGACAGATTTCGTAAAAACATATCTTTTGATACGTTGCAGGTCAATAGCGAACGCTTGCCATGCGAGTTTTTAAGATGCGGCCGTCGTAGTAACCGTTCCTTCAAGTTCGATCTTTACAAACAGTTTCTTCCCAACGGCGTTCCCGATCGAACCAAGTGCGGTCCATCAAAGGTAAATACTATTAATCATTCAGTCGATAGATAGATAGTCAATTGAGCTTTTAATAGGCAGTGTTACTGACGATGAGCCACTTGCGCTTCGAAAACGAGATCCGTAAATTGTCCGGCACTGAGCAACCGATCGCCTTAAAATTTGGACGGTACATAGAGAATTATGGTATAAAGTACATGGCAGTCTTATTTTTCTAAAATTTTGGAAATATAAGACAGTCATGTAGGTACTTTGTGCCATAATTCTCTATGTACCCTTCAAATTTTAAGGCGATCGGTTGCTCAGTGCTGGACATTTTACGGATCTCGTTTTCGAAGCGCAAGTGACTCGTCGTCAGTAGCACCGCCTCTTAAGACCCAATATCATCGTATAAGGTCACAATCTTCATCACTCAACGAATCCTGGAAACATTAGTTGACGACGTGTTACATTCGCTTTCCAGGTATGCCTAGTCAAGAAGTGTGTTCCTATCGATGGACCAATGCCTCAATACTTCGGCAACGAGACTTTATCTCCGTGCTTGTCAGTAAGAAACGTTGTGTACAATATTATTCGTAATGTTTATTACCGTTCTCTTACAATTAGTGCATGAAGTTATTCATCGATATAAACCAAACATTGAGAGAGCAGTTAATTACTTTTCGTACTATCGAATTATCGGTGCTATCGCAACTATGAAAGTATTCAAGAAACAAAAGGAAATATCATTATACAGTTGAAAATACATTGGCAAAATGTAAAAATAAATATTTGGTAAATAATTGAAGAAACGAACTGGAAAACTGGAAAAGAAAGTATATAACTGCTCTGTTTAAAATTTGGTTTATGTCATTTAAGAGTCAGTGTTACATACGACGTGCCGTTACATTAGACATTTCGATCAGTGCTCCAGCAAGCACTGAACAACCGATCAGGTTAAAAATTGGCAGATATACAGAGAATAGTGGCAAATAGTGGCTCTTGGTATTTTTTTTCACAATTTTGACAATAGTGTTGCACGCAACGAGTGATTAAAAAGCACAATCTGTACTTTATCCGGCACTGAGCGTTACAGTTTCGAGGATAACTAGGGAATTGTGGCAAAAATTTTGGAAAAAAAGAACGCTTTGGAAAATTTTCGACGTGTACGTCGCAGGTAACGCTGACTCTCAACCCGGCGTATGTACACTATATTTTTAAGCGCACGGTGTGTATACTGGGTCTTTTAGGCAACAGTCGGGTTTAAAAAGTTTATTAGGCTTCCAAAAAATCTGAAAAAATTCTGGGTTACTTATTGAAGTGTCTACTACATGGCTCACCAGCTACCAAACTCAAAGTTTTTAAACCATTCTTAATAAAAATAGAAAATTGGCCTAAAAAGCGGAAAAAACGGAGATTTGTTAAAAAATTCATAACTCTACAATAAACAAATATTTAAAAAGACGGTTCTAGGCTTTCGTAGCTTAGACTATGAGCTTTCAAAAGAATATACCTAGTATTTTTTGCATGGTTTCCAAAAAGTTGAATTATTTAAGCACCTGAAAGTGGGGCACATTTTGAGGATTCATGCATATCATAATAAACGAAAAGGCAACCCTTCGGCACAAAATAATTTGTTATTATTTGAAATACAAATGGACTAATATATTAATGTACGGTGGTCCTCGCAAACCGGCGTTTCGCACAAGACACAACGGTACAGTGTTTTTTTATTATCTTTGCAGCGAAAAAGGCAAAAAAATGTAGCAAAAGTTTATTTTTTACAAAAAATATGGATAAATAACGGACTGATAAGCGAATAATATAAAAAAACTTTTGTTATTGAGGTTAAAGTTCATAATAAAAAGCCGCAACAGTATCAAATGACATACAACATTTAGGTATTTTAGCTATGAACAAACTGAAAAAATACGAGAGAAAACAAAAATAATACCATTCACTTACCTTCGAAAATACTGACGCGGCGCGTCTACTGACCCTTTTAGGGAACGGACGCGATTTGCACTCGCTGGGGTCTGCAGGTAAATTGCCAAACCCAGGCGCTTCAGTCCCCATCAATACCGAGATTTTTTAGGGGAAGAATCCGAAGCCTGCCCTCTATTCATAAGAGAGTAATTTGAGTTTGAAATTTTGACTGTTCCTTTAAAGACGCAGTGTACACACGCCGAGTTAAGAAACCTGGCTCAGTTCGAACACCCCGATATAGATAAAATTTAATAGATTGGTAAAATGGACGAATATAAGCGACACGTATTTTGTTATATATGCCAAGATTGACTTTGAAGGGGTGAAACGCACCCTCGAAAAGAGAGTTTTCTCGTTCTTCATCGATAACTTTTCAACGGTATGAGATATGAAAGAATTGCAAATTGCAATAACATTTACTTTTTCGCATACTATATACTGAAAATGAGACTGACCCACGTAAGAACAAATTTCATAGTATTTATTGCAAAAATGTAATCTTTCCTTACATATCACCGAGATTTTTTAAACGATTAGGATGTAACTTTGCATACACGTATATGATGAAAAAATAGCAGAAACATGTTTTTTGTTCTTCCGCTATTTCGTAATCAAGGGGTGAAACCGCCCTTCGATATTTTAGTCAATTGCATCGTATGCTCAGCTAGTCTTTTGCACATACTACACATACTATAATATCCAAAGCAAATGTAGGCAAGTACGAGCTAAAACTAACGACGAAATATTATAGGTTTAGGTGTACATTCGCCGAGGTACAGTCTCTCACTTTGTAAAATAATGTCATGTTCAAGTCTATTATTTTCTATAGAAACAGTATTTTGGTATTCGACCAATACCAACTCGACATGAACAGTGCAAGAATTATGGACTCGATGTTGCGTGTAAGGTGAGGTTATTTGTCCATCTCTAAAAGTTTATACGTTTCCCGATCTACCATTTTCTAAAATGGAATTCTGGCGCATTTTAGGAAACTAATTCGCAGCATACTGGATGTATTCGTTTAAGGTGCGGTTATAAAACAACACATGGTTCCTTTATGACGCCTAAAAAACATTACTATCGAACGGAATTTGTGCCAGTAGCCGGAACACGCTGCGGCGATAACAAAGTGAGTATCGAATGTATTAAGATAATTGTAGTACTCAAAATAACTCTTTCCGAATTACAACGTTGCATCCTTAAACTGATATGAGAGAAATTACTGTGAACCGAACGTAAATCCGTAGGCAGTTCGAAACATTTAAGACGATTCATCTATGTTACAGGCTTGCTACAAGAATCGTTGTATATCATTGACGCAACTTCCGAAACCGGAACGAATACAATATACCGGTGAAGAAATTTTTCACAAATGTACCTGATCGCTTGCGAAAAGAAGGTGATGCAGTGGTTCGTTTCGTTTCATCGCTTTTGAATTAGTCTGTCGTTTCAAGTTCCTGGTCAACAGAACGAACGATATTACTTACTAAGTAGTCTCGTCATACTTGCAAAACGTAAGCTTGAACCACGATTTAACCGATTATATAATCGCTGACGTATGAGATATGTAATAAATAATAAACGTATAATTGAATCCAAATTACATTAAATTGATTTACGTAAACACACGACCGAATCCAATACATTCCTTATTAATTGTAATGGTGCAGGCACAGCGATATCATCTTTGCGCACATCGTTCTTATAATTAACTTTCCAGTGTTCACCTTGCCATCATCATCGTATTATAAAAGCAGATATTTATTTAAGACAGCTACACTGTGATGGTCAGAAAAATAAGCTTTTTTCATGCTGCCGTGTACAAACAATCTTGTTTCAATAGATCATCAAAAAGAGGCACTTCTTTCGATTATTTATCGTAACTTTTTGGTAAAAAAAATTAACAAAAAAACAAGTGTGTGTACTTATGTACGCACATGAGAGGTTATACTTCTTTGGTGTGAGTAAAAAGAATGTGGTATGCATTCAAATAAATTTTAATTTAGTCCAATGATAGATAAACGACATTAAATACCATTAATACAAATTTGAATAAACAACACTTAAATTGAATTAAACGATTGACTGAATTCAACACTACACGCATATGCGTGCAAACTACACTACTCGAAGCTGCGGAAATCTTACGTACTATTTCAAGTTACTGTACAGGTGAGCTAACATAGTATATGTCATTACTGCATCGCTCGGATAACGTCAGGTCGAAAAGAAGAGAAAAGAGATCAGGAAGACTAGAGGAAAAGAGTTTCAACTCCCTATGAATGGGGCAAAAAAAGCGTCGTACAAAGTATCACGTCGAAGGGTTCCGTATTTCGCCACTCGTGTCGCCTCAAGAGTCCGTAACTGACCAATAGCAGTATTTCCATTCTAGCAAGTCACTACTAACCGCCCACTTTGACATTTCAAGTATACAGACTGAATTTCATATGGTGCCACAGGCTTTATTCTAAGGTAGATGAGATCATTAAAAACAAAAGTTGCAAATATACATTAGGCATATTTTAACTAGTTTACGTGATATAAATTTTGTAAGTTTGTCCAATCAGAGCGCGCCAAGAAGCATCGATGCCGCCCACTCACTTCCTAGCCGTAGAGATAAGACAGTGTAGGGCGTTACATTTGGGGTTGCAAAATTCAGAGCAGTCAATTTTATTTATTACTAGCGGTACCCGGCATGCGTTGCAATGCCGTTTTCGTGTCATAATTCATTTGACACCAATATTTTTTGTTCCTGAAGCATGAAGTTTCCAAATATAATCTATACTATAGACATTTTTAGCGATTGTCCCCGTGCTTCGTTGATGGACATTGCAAATGCGAGTCGCACTGGAAATTGCAAACATTTGAAATCGAATGGCTTATATTTTGGTATCATTGGGATACGTGACAATAGTACATCGTCTTTTCCTTCAAATCTTTTATTTTAAATTGCAGTTTCTCTGATATTGTTCATCATATTTTTCCCTGGAACCCCAATACTGTTGCAAAGTCGTGGTGGGTTGATGTTTTGTAAAAGTATCATAGGCACGCCCATTTTCAATGTTACAACGTGCGGCGCTATGCCTGGCAAATAAAACGAATTCAGTAATTCAGTTGGATAATTAACAAATTGTTGTTGATTAATAAAAGCAGCAATCGACTTGTACGTTTTAGCTTCTCACCATATTCTCTTTTGAATCGTGAAATTTATATAATTGAAATTGGTGTTTTTGTTGCTAATATAGCACGTTCCCTTAACCACTTATGTTCTTTGCAGTTATGTGCAATATTTTCAAAAACTTTGTGAATCAATTCGTCTGTTGTTGTTGTTATTTTACAAAAGTTTGTACTACGTCGGGCATACTCTAATCCTCCGTTTCTGAAACTCGTAATGTACGTTTCCTTTTTGATTGAGGTGTTGATCTTTCAATCGCTTCCCGATTTAGAGTCACGATTAATTTGACATTCGCTGTCAAATAAATTATGCAACTAATATATAATATCGAGTCAAGAGAGGCAGTGGCACAGGGGTTAGCGTTCTCGGCTCTCAACTCGGGGGTCCCGGGTTCGATTCCCCGCCGGCACCAATGGAATTTTTCTACGTGCTTATTCTGTGCTTTCGGTGGTTCGGAACCCACCTAACCAAAAACTGTAGGTCCACCGGAGTGGTTGATGGTGGAAATGAGGATGCGCGGTGATTGTAAGAAAGGAGGAATGTAACAACCCGCAAGGGTATACATTGGAAAATAAAGACTTACTACTTATAATATCGAGTCGATCGAGTCGTTAAAATAAATGAGTGTCTTTTATTTCGCCAGTCATTTTGGTAGCATACTTTGGCAGCTGTCAATTAATCTCTATATATAGATACATAAATGTTAATTGTGTTTTGCCCCGTACGCGTGTATTTTTGCAAATAAAATGATTCTACTAATGCAGAAACCTTCTCGGGAGTGTGGACTACAATTCATCAAATTTTCATCGCAATCCGATGAATGGTATATGAGCTTACTCGTGACAAGCAAACAAACAAACAAACAAACAAACATTCTTCCATTTTTATATATAAGATTGCTGATCTTTCCCCTAATCTCTGAGGGAACTACCACGCTTAGTACACACGGCCACTGTCGATTTATCGTAGAGGGAGTTGGTGGTACAATCTCTATAGAGTAATTAACCTATGCAACCGGGTAGTCTCGCCTTGTCTCAAACGAACGTTTTTTATTTTCCTTAATATATGTTACACTGTCGAAATGACACAGGTACTTCTTTACGAATCACAACTCTGCTCAGCTTTTTTTGGCGGTTCAAAACTCCTCTATTCCCCATGCGTCCTCCATAGACTCTGTCGCACCGAGTTTTTTCACTCCCTTACTCGGGACGTGGGATCAGTATCTGTTTGCGCCGTTGGCGCCGTGTGTCCCTTCCAGGTTCTGCCGGTAATGCTGGTAATGCTGGTAATGCTGGCGATTCCGCCACAGCTATTCCCCCCTCAGTTGCCTTCACTGGTAGTGGAGGAAACGAAACCTTCTTCTTGTTCACATATGTCCTCGTTGGTGCGTCCATGGTGGAGCCCCAATGGTGTGGTTCGATTTGTCCTTCGCCTTCACTCGCTGTCTCACTATTTTCCCTGTTGTCATCTTTGGCGATATATGCCGGTTTCAGACGCTCAACAGACGTAGTCTTTTCTTCTCCGTTTACGTCGATGACGAAACGGCGATCGTCGAGTCTTTTCACGACTCTGAACGGCCCAGAGTATGGCTGCTCCAACGGCGGTTTCACGGCGTCATTTCGTAGGAATACGTGTGAGCACTTGTTGATATCTTTGAGGATAAATACTCGTGCCTTGTTGTGGTGTGCGGTTGGCGTCGGGCGAGTACCCCTTATGTGCTCTCTAAACTTCTGCAGAAATATCTCCGGTTGAACTGCAAAGTCGTGAGATATAAAAAATTCTCCTGGAAGGCGGATGCTGTTGCCGTACAGCATTTCTGCACACGATGCCCCCAAGTCCTCTTTATATGCTGTTCTGAGTCCTAGCAGGACCGTTGGCAACAAGTCTGTCCACGGAACTTGTCTGCCACACATCAGTGCTGCCTTCAAAGTACGGTGCCACCGCTCTACCAATCCATTCGACGCAGGATGGTACGCTGTAGTCCTTATTCGCTTTGATCCAACCAAGTTCGCGAGAGAAGTGAATAGGCAACTCTCGAATTGACGGCCTTGATCGGTTGTGATTGATATCGGTGGGCCAAATCGGCAAATCCAATTATTGTAAAATGCGGTTGCCACCGTATCTGCAGTAATATCCCTCAAGGGGATTGCCTCTGGCCACCTGGAAAATCGATCTATCATTGTTAGACAATACCTGAAACCGTTGACCACTGGTAACTCGATCAAATCCAGATGTATGTGATCAAATCTTCCGTCAGGAACTTCAATGCGATTTGGCTGAAGACGATTGTGCTTGTTTATTTTGGACCTTTGACACGGCTCGCAACATCGCGACCATTCAATCGCGTCCTTTTTAATGCCTGGCCAGACATACTTCTGTTTTAACAGGCGACACGTGCTTCGTCCACTCGGATGCGACAGTGAGTGAACCGAGTCGAATGCATCTCGACGTAGCGATCGTGGAATATATGGACGTATGATACCTGCGTTCACGTTACAGTAAATCTCAACATCTGCCTCTACCGACAACCGTTGAAGTCGAAGCGAACTCTCGTCGTGTACGAGTCGCTGCAATTCCTCATCCTCCCGTTGTGCATCTCGAATTATCTCGGCTGACAGCACTCTCGGCATCTCAATTTGGTTGATATTCGTTATTCGGGATAACGCGTCTGCCACCGAGTTATTATCTCCGCTAACGTGGACCAATTCGGTCGAGTATTGACCTATAAAATCCAACTGCCGAATTTGTCGTGGGGATAGTTTGTCCGAATTCCTTTTAAATGCATAGATCAACGGTTTATGATCCGTCCGAATCACGAAATGACGACCGTCGAGTATGTGGAGGAAATATTTGATGGCGGCAAATATGGCCAGTAGCTCCCTGTCGTACGTGCTATAATTTCTTTCTGCCGGACTGAGCTTCCGAGAGAAGAATCCCACTGGTTTGCAGGCGTCATCGATGGTTTGCTCTAAGCATGCGCCGATGGCTGTGTCCGATGCATCGGTTGTTAATACCACCGGAGCATTAGGCGCGATGAACATCGTCGATGTTGCCTTAGCCACGCTCCTCTTGCATTCTTCGAATGCTCGTTCGGTTTCGGGCGTCCAAGGAACGGGTCGTTTATCCTTTTTTTTCGAATCCTTTAAGTACTCGTTTAGAGGAGCTTGCGCACGAGCTGCGTTCGGCAGGCTGCGACGATAGTAATTTACTATGCCGAGGAACCTTCGTAGGTCTTCGATCGTTGTCGGCCTGGGATACTCGATAATCGCTTGCACTCGACTAGCAGGTGGTTTGTATCCTTCTTGATTTATCGTAAATCCAAGGAAGGTGAGTTCGGGTTTTCCCAACACACATTTGTTCAAATTGATCGAAAGTCCATTTTGACGAAGTCTTTCAAAGACTACCTTGAGGTGTCTACTATGGTCTTCCGCAGTTTCCGATGCGATTAATATGTCGTCAATGTAGACGGTGACAAAATCCACATCTCTGAATATGGAGTCCATGTATCTTTGAAATGTCTGCGATGCATTCCTCAAACCAAATGGCATCACCAAGAATTCAAACAGTCCCAGTGGTGTTGTGATCGCCGTTTTTTTGACATCTTCCTTCGCCATGGGAATTTGGTGGTAAGCTTTAGTCAGATCTAGTGTCGAAAATATAGTTTTTCCGAACAATCCCTGGAACAAATCGTGACTGTGAGCGATGGGATACCGATCGGGCGTTGTTTTCGCGTTGAGCGCTCTAAAGTCCCCGCATAAGCGCCAGTTGCCGGATTGTTTCTTGACCATGTGCACAGGACTGGCCCAGTCACTTTTCGATGGACGTATCATGCCCTGATCGAGTAAGATCTCTATCTCAGCTCGTAAAGCCTCCAACTTCTCTCCGACTAGTCGTCGAAAGCGTTGCGCAACTGGGGCACCGGTTGTCTCAATGTGGTGACTAACATCGCCTGCGCCGCTCTTGTTCCCAATTTGCCTGGGTCTTGTAATCTCGACGTACTGTTTGAGAAGTTCGGCATAACCCTCATTCCTGACATTGATGGTCGATATGCTATGTGTCGTGGCTTCCAATATCGTACCTGCAGTGGAAAGTGACGTAAGCGAGTCGATAAGTCGATGTCTTTGTAAATCAATCAATAACCCGTAATGAGCAAGAAAATCAGCGCCAAGTATGGCTGACCTTACGTCGGCTATGATGAACGACCACTTGTAGTTACGACGTAGGCCTAAATTCAACGTTATTACCTTAGTTCCGTACGTCGCTATCTCGGTTGCATTCGCAGCATACAACTTTAACGCGTCTGTGCGCAGTTTCTCTCTGACTAGACACCTCGGCAAGATCGTGACGACTGATCCTGAATCGACTAAATATTTTATGTTTGTCAGTCTATCAAATACGTGAAGACGGATTTCAGCTTTCTGTGCCGAACTTGCGCTGCCTACGTCCGCCTCTTCCGTGGACAGCACCTCTAGTTTCCCTGGTTGGCAGGAGTTTTTCCGAAGTCGCATGGAAGATCACAGCGTGTAGCATTGACACCGAACTTCCTGTGATAGAAACATGTTCCAGAGTGTGATCGAGACTTGCTGCGGGGCCGAGATCGTCTGTTCCAGGAACCTCCATTATTGCAATAATTGTCGTTATCCCGACCGCGATGACTATTCGATGCTCCATCGGAATTGCGCTGATTATTTGTTTGTCGCACCTCCGCTCTTAGGGATTCGACCGCTGCAATGAGGTTGGCAAGACTTTTCTCGATGAGATTCACTCGCGATTCGAATGAATGTACTGCGGAAACTTCTGGACCTGGGTGGTGGTGCGATGCTGCCATGACATATGATGCCCCGCAGCTCTCAATCATCGCGTCCGCTGTTTCTGCAATTTTTGACAGCGACGAGTCAGTGCAGCCGACCAGGTAGGTTCGAATATTCGTTGGCATACACTGTAAAAATCGTGAACGAAGGAAGTCTTCATGCACGATTTCTCCCCCTAGCTCACGCATCTCACGGAGCAACTGCGTTGGTCGTTTGTCGCTGAGCTGTAGTTCGTTCAGGAATTTCTGAATCTGACGCTCTTTCGAATCGGAGAGGCGGTGCAGCAGCAATTTCTTGAGTGCCGGATACTTGTCCTGTTCCGGTGGTTTTCTCAGAAAATCTGAGATCTGCGCCATTATATCTGGGGTCAAAGCCTCGAAGACGAGATCGTATTTCCGCGTATCGCTGAAGATCCGGCGATTTTTAAATATCGATTCTACCTGGTTGAACCAGATGTCCGGCACATTTCCGAGGAAGGTAGGTAGACGGATGATAGCCACCTCCTGAATGTCGCATTGATGCGACCTCGGATACTGTGCATATGACAAACCTGCTGGCGCTCCGAGGTTCAAATTTGGCAAAGTCTGAGCTTGACTGGTATCTAGCCATGCTGCTGCTCCCGGATCTTTGTCGCTGCTTTGGGCTGCGTCTCCCGGCGATGAATTTCCATCCGACTCTTCTGCCGTACCCGGCCGTAGAAGTCTGGGCGAGTGTAGCATGATGCTATCCTTTTTTCCCGCGTTCGCCTTTGAGGTTAACCACTTGTATTTTATGTGTCTTTTTAGATCACGTCGGGGTCACCATTTATAGAGTAATTAACCTATGCAACCGGGTAGTCTCGCCTTGTCTCAAACGAACGTTTTTTATTTTCCTTAATATATGTTACACTGTCGAAATGACACAGGTACTTCTTTACGAATCACAACTCTGCTCAGCTTTTTTTGGCGGTTCAAAACTCCTCTATTCCCCATGCGTCCTCCATAGACTCTGTCGCACCGAGTTTTTTCACTCCCTTACTCGGGACGTGGGATCAGTATCTGTTTGCGCCGTTGGCGCCGTGTGTCCCTTCCAGGTTCTGCCGGTAATGCTGGTAATGCTGGTAATGCTGGCGATTCCGCCACATCTCTGAACTAAGGACGAGCAGTGTTCTATTGTATTTTTGTACGAGCACTTATCCGCCGTCGAGCAGACGGCAACACGTTATACTTCCATGTAACTCGAATGTTCATGGGCACAGTCGTTATAAATTTATACGCGTGCGCATCATCACTTCGGCAGCGCCTCGGCGCGGCAATTTAAAATACACATGGGCCGGACAGTTGCATTTATCGGTTTCAGATCCCGTTTCAGGGTCGGACACGACGGCACGTTCTCGGCATGAAAATTAAAAACTGTACCTTTTGATTCCTATGAAATTAGGGAAAGTATTGCAATCCTATCTCTTGGTGCTGCAACTGTACCTACCCTGTGACTGCTTACAAATTGTATCAGAAGTACGCGAAAAATATTCAGTCGAATCTAAAATCTCATATTACTCGAGTTTGAATTGATCAGTCACGTAACACAAGTTTTTAAAGACGAACCTATCGACGATAACGGCTATAGGGATGCTATTTATATCTTTTTTATTCATGTAATAGTAATTTTTATCCGCCGAAAAAAAATATATATTTCCTAAGCGACTACGTTTGTTAAAAACTTGATTTCGTCGCACAAGGGAATACGAATTTATATATCTGTTTGTGCGAGCCTGTAAGATAGTACATTTTTAACGTCGAGATTTCATTTCCAAGTTTCCGAACGGTAGCAATAAAATTCGAAACATCGGTTTGTCACGGCCCATCCGTGCGTCAATCCCTCCCTCCATTTTTGCTACTGCTTTTCGGTGCTCGTGTTTTACGTTTTGCCACGATATGATATAACCTGCGAGCCCCGATACTCGCGAATCACATCCACTTCGAACGTTCGTTACACCGCAATCCTTGTTTTTCTTCAAAGTTATTCTCTTCGAAGAAAATAGGACATCGAGTCGTTAAGCGATTTAAGTTTGGAGTATTGTTTATTTCAAGTTTTCACGGCGAATCAAGGTTTGCATTACGATTTCTATTATATAATTCGATTACGAGCGTATCGTTGCGACGTCAAACTCGAGGTTTAATCTAAATAGTTTACTTGACAATTAATAAACGATATTTATTAATTGTCAGAAATTCGTGAAAGAAAATTTCTGTTACCGTCGTTCAAGTAATTTATTCAATCTGGCTCGTTTGAAATTATTGTTACATTTGGTTAGCAAATTTATTTTTTGTATTTGTGTACTATATCAGGTTACCTTCAACATGCACCGAAGAACATTCTTTTCCATAAACGTGGCCATATTTATCCTGACGTGGACGCATTTTACTGTGATGGGGTAATATGAAACTTGCCTTACTTACGTTAGTGATAAGAAATATAGTTGTATATTTATAGCGCACGATTACCTTGAGAGCTTAGAATTACGAAAAAAACTTAAGAACGAGTCGCTCAGCACAATTATTTCTTCGGAATATTTTTGCTGTTGAACTTTTTTTCATGATTAAGTAGATTCGATCGGTTTAAGAACCAAGGTCTTACCTGAGATTTTATCAAACGACTTATACTCGTCTCGATAAATATTTGTTACTGTCTATGTAAACAATTTCCCTGTTATGAAAATCATATTGATCGTTTCGACATGACGTAGTTGGATTTTTTAAAAGTTTTCGAAATTTCCAATTTTCTAATTTTTATCGATTACAAATTAAACGAATAATATAAATATCGAAGCCCTTCAATATTTGTTTAACAACTGCCTTGGAGTAAACTGCGTACTAATATACATGTAGATAATTTGACGTAGAAAATAGTGTATATTCAACAAACATTATTCATATTTCCGATCGTTAAATTGTGTTTTCACATATACAACGAACAAGGATACCAAAAACGCGGTTTCAACTATGCAAGGATCGTGGCTTCGATACAGCTTGCCAGGTTCGAATATCTTTAAGGTTCCCTTACCTTGCGAAAGCTAATATGTTCCAGGCATAAGATAGATTTCGTAAAAACATATCTTTTGATACGTTGCAGGTCAATAGCGAACGCTTTCCATGCAAGTTTTTAAGATGCGGCCGTCGTAGTAACCGTTCCTTCAAGCTCGAACTTTACAAACTGTTTCTTCCCAATGGCGTTCCCGATCGAACCAAGTGCGGTCCATCAAAGGTAAATACTATTAATCATTCAGTCGATAGATAGCGAACCAATTGAGCTTTTAAGATCCAGTATCATCATATAAGGTCACAATCTTCATCTCTCAACGTATCCTCGAAACATTAGTGGACGACATGTTACATTCGGTTTCCAGGTATGCCTAGACAAGAAGTGTGTTCCTATCGCTGGACCAATGCCTCAATACTTCGGCAATGATACTTTATCTCCGTGCATACGGGTAAAAAACTTTGTGTACAATATTTTTGTAATGTTCATTAATGTCGACTTAGTGCAAGACGTTACTCGTCGATATAAACCAAACATTGAGAAAAGTAGTTAATTACTTTTCGTACTATCGAATTATCTATGCTATCGCAACTATGAAAGTATTCAAGAAACAAAAGGAAACACCATTATACAGTTGAAAATACATTTGCAAAATGTAAAAGCAAGTATTTGGTAAATAAGTGAAGAAACCAACTGGAAAACTGGAAAAGAAAGTATATAACTGCTCTGTTTAAAATTTGGTTTATATTACTTAAGAGTCAGTGTTACACGCGACGCGCGCTTACATTAGACATTTCGATCAATACTACAGCAAGCACTGAACAACCGATCAGGTTAAAAATTGGCAGTTACACAGAGAATTGTGGCAAATAGTGGCTCTTGGTATTTTTTTTTTTTTTTTTTCACAATTTTGGAAATAGTGTTGCAGGCAACGAGCGATTAAAAAACACAATCCGTACTTTTTCCGGCACTGAGAGTTACAGTTTCGAGGATATCTAGAGAATTATGGCAAAAATTTTGGAAAAAAAGAACGCTTTGGAAAATTTTCGATGCGTACGTCGCAGGTAACACTGACTGTTAACCCGGCGTATGTACACTATATTTTTAAGCGCACGGTGTGTATACTGGGTCTTTTAGGGAACAGTCGGGTTTACAAAGTTTTCTAGGCTTCCAAAAAATCTGAAAAAATGCTGGGTTACTTATTGAAGTGTCTACTACATGGCTCAGCAGCTACCAAGCTCAAAATTTTTAAACCGTTCTTAATAAAAATTGAAAAATGGTCTAAAAAGCGAAAAAAACGGAGATTTGTTAAAAAATTCATAACTCTACAATAAACAAACATAAAAAAACGGTTCTAGACTTTCGTAGTTTAGACTATGAGCTTTCAAAAGAATATAGTATTTTTTGCGTGGTTTCTAAAAAGTTGAATTATTTAAGGAGTGAGGTCTAGTTGGAAAGGTAAAAAAAGGCCATTTTACGATTTTTTTTGCCAAACGATAAAATAATTGATAACAAAAGTTCTTCTATATAAAAGATATATATTTAATGTAAATATTATAATTTTTTGAATGATTTATATTTAAAAATAAGCCGTTATATATCAACGGCCAAAGATACTGCAAAAAAACAGATTTTACGGTAATAACTCCCGCGCTGTAACGCATTATCTGAAACCAACAAAACAGCGGCAGGGGGGGGTCTTTAGTTAATGATATAATGCTCCGGTTGAACGAAGGGTTTTAATTGCCATTTTTCACAAAATGGCGGACGATGAAAGTCAAAAATGTTATATTGACCAAAATTTCACTTACATTTTTTACTATAAAAAAAAAATAAGTGTCCAAAAAAAAATCCTTCGTTTATTCGGAGGACAATTACATATAGAAGAAGTGATATAAATTTCAACCCGATCGGTAAAGCCGTTCTCGAGTTACAGTGATCGCCGACTTCGAAAACATGATTTCGAGAAAAACGAGTTTAAAGGTTTACCTACTTACTTTATATGGCTCTAACACGGCTTTGTTCAACGTTATGTATTTCGGCGAATAATGGTCCGATTTAAATGTAATTAGTAGGAAAATTCTCGCAAGATATTGTACCTTTAGAAAATGAAAAAAATCTATTTTTTGAAAAACTCAACTAGACCTCCCCTGTTAAGCACCTGAAAGTGAGGAATATTTTACCGATTCATGCATATCATAATAAACGAAAAGGTAATCCTTCGGCACAAAATTAATTTTTATGATTTGAAATGCAAATGGACTAATATATTAATGTACGGTGGTCCTCGCAAACCGGCGTTTCGCACAAGGCACAACGGTACAGTGTTTTTTTATTATCTTTGCAGCGAAAAAGGCAAAAAAATGTAGCAGAACTTTATTTTTTACAAAAAGTATGGAAAAATAACGGACTGATAAGCGAATAATATAAAAAAAGGTTTGTTATTGAGGTCAAAGTTCGTAATAAATAGCCGCAACAGTACCAAATTACATACAACATTTATTTTAGCTATGAACAAACTGCAAAACTATGGGAGAAAACAAAAATAATACCATTAACTTACCTTCGAAAATACTGACGCGGCGTGTATACCGACCCTTTTAGGGAACGGACGCGATTTGCACTCACTGGGGTTTGCAGGGAAATTGCCAAACCCAGGCGTCCATTGGGCCTTCAGTCCCCATGAATACCTAGATGCCGAAGCCCGCCCTTTATTCATAAGAGAATAATTTGAGTTTGAAATTTGGACTGTTCCTTTAAGGACCCAGTGTACACTCGCCGGGTTAAGGAACCTGGCTCAGGTCGAACACCCCGATATGGATGAAATTTAATAGATTGGCAAAATAGACGAACATAAGCGACACGTATTTTTTTATATATGCCAAGATTAATTTTGAAGGGGTGAAACGGACCCTCGAAAAGAGGGTTTTTTCGTTCTTCATCGATAACTTTTGAACGGTATGAGATATGAAAAAAAAGCAAATTGCAATAACGTTCACTTTTTCGCGTACTGTATACTGAAAATGAGACTGATCCACGTAAGAACAAATTTCATAGTGTTTATTGCAAAAATGTAACTTTCCTTACGTATCTTCGAGATTTGTTAAACGATTAGGATGTAACTTTGCATACACATAGACGATGGAAAAATAGCAGAAACATGATTTTTGTTCTTCCGCTATTTCATAATTAAGAGGTGAAACCGCCCTTCGATATTTTAGTCAATTGCATCGTATGATTAGCTAGTCTTTTGCAAATACTACACATACTATAATATCAAAAGCGAATGTAGGCAACTCCGAGCTAAAACTATCGACGAAATATTATAGGTTTGTGTACATTCGCCGAAGTATAGTCTCTCTCTGTGTAAAATAATGTCATGTTCAAGTCTATTATTTTCTATAGAAACATTATTTTGGTATTCGACCAATACCAACTCGACATGAACAGTGCAAGAATTATGGACTCGATGTTGCGTGTGAGGTGAGGTTATTTGTCCATTTTCAAAAGTTTATACGTTTCCCGATCTACAATTTTCTAAAATGGAATTCTGTCGCATTCTAGCCAACTAATCTGCCGCACTCTAGTTGTACTAGTTTAACGTGCGGTTCTGAAACAACACATGGTTCCTTTAGGAGGGTTAAAAAACCTTACTGTCCAATTGCATTATATCCAGTAGCTGGAACACGCTGCGACGAAAACAAAGTGAGTATCGAATGTAGTAAGGTAATTGTAGTACTGAAAATAACGCTTTGCGAATTACAACGTCGCATCCTTAAACTGAGAGAAATTACTGTGAACCCGACGTAAATCCGTAGACAGTTCGAAACATTTAAGACGATTCATCTATGTTACAGGCCTGCTACAACAAGCATTGTATACCATTGTCAGAATTTCCGGCACACCTACAAATACAATATACGGGTGAAGAAATTATCACCAAATGTGACTGATCGCTTGCAAAAAGACGGTGATACACGTTTGTTTGTCTCGTTTCATCGCTTTTGAATTAGACGGTCGTTTCAAGTTCCTGGTCAACGGAGCGAACGATATTACTTACTAAGCAGTCTCGACCCACTTGCAAAACGTAAGGTTAAACCACGATTCAACCGATTATATAATCGCTGACGTATGAGACATGTAATAAATAATAAACGTATAATTGAATCGAAATTACATTAAATTGATTTACGTAAACACACGACCGATTCCAATGTATTCCTTATTAATTGTAATGGCGCAGGCACAGCGATATTATGTTTGCGGACATAGTTTTTATAGTTAACTTTCCATTGTTCACCTTGCCATCATCATCGTATTATAAAAATAGATATTTGTTTAAAACAGAACTACACTGCGACGGTCAGAAAAATAAGCTTTTTTTCATGCTACCCTATACAAACAATCTTGTTTCAATAGAACGTCAAAAAGTGGCACTTCTTCCGATTATTTATCACCTATTTTTGGTAGAAAAATTAACAAAAAAACAAGTGTGTGTACTTATGTACGCACATGAGAGGTTATACTTCTTTGGTGTGAGTAAAAAGAATTTTGTATGCATTCAAATAAATTTAAACTTAGTCCAATGATGGATAAACGACAGTAAATACCATTAATACAAATTTGAATAAATAACACTTAAATTGAATTAAACAATTGCCTGAATTCAACACTACACGCATATGCGTCCAAACTACACTACTAGTACATGTCATAACTGCATCGCTCGAATAACTTCATGTCGAAAAGAAGAGAAAAGAAATCAGGAAGACTAGAGGAAAGGAGTTTCAACTCCCTATGAATGGGGCAGAAAAAGCGTCGTACAAAGTATCACGTCGAAGGGTTCCGTATTTCGCCACTCGTGTCGCCTCAAGTGTCCGTAACTGACCAATAGCAGTATTTCCAACTAACCGCCCATTTTGACATTTCAAGTATACAGGCTGAATTTCATAAGGTACCACAGGCTTTAATCTAAGGTAGATGGGATCATTACAAATAAAAGTTGCAAATATACATTAGGAATATTTTAACTAGTTTACGAGAAATGCGCTCTTCGTGACCCCGGTCTCGATACCAACTCTGCCTGGCGAGGCATTTATGGGAGGATCCATGGATCTTCCAGCGAGGATGGCTCATTCAAGAAATCACTGAACCATTTCATCTGAAATCAAGCTAGGAATCGCTAAAAATCGCTGAAAATCGCAGGAAATCATTCAAGTCGTATGATTATTCCTGATTGTCTCGTGATTTCTCCAAATGTATAGAAACTCATTGGGAACCATAATGAAATCGCGTGATTTCGGGATTCGCTGTGCATCACTCACCCCCTCTCCAAGCGAGCAAGCATTTATCAAAGTTTTTCTATTGACAATCCAGAAATCACTGATTTCTAAAATTCTGGAATCATTGGAAATCGTTGGAATCAGCAGAAATCACGGGAATCACAGTGCAAATCACAAGTAATCGATTCCTTTCGGAATCGTTGTGCATCTGCGAGTGACCAATCCCTCGTTGGATCTTCGCCTCGATCTTCACCACTCCAATCGATCCTGCCCATTCTCGATCTCTCAAAAAATTTCAACTCTTGGTTGCACACCCATCAGAACTGCCAAACCCGCCTAGAGACCTATAACTTCAAAAACCCATTCAAATAAATATCAAACGCTCCAATTAACCCAATAAAATTTTCTTTTAAATAATATTTTCTTTTAATAAACAGAAAAGCAAAAATTATATCAGTCGATGATCGCCCAATCTTCCGCCATGATTTAACGAACGATCGTCGCTTCCGCATCAAGACGTAACATACGTATATAAATTACGCAAGGACGAAGGTGAAAAAAAAAAACCCTAGAGCGTACTCGTCTTGGCGAAAATGTAACGAGCGATAAAATCCAATTACTTTTATTAAACCCTTTTAAAACTGGACCGAAACTCGAGTGTACGTTTGGAAGCTACTCTCGCGGAGTTCCTCCCTCCCTCTACCTCTCGTTAACTCCGCCCCTTCGCCGACACCATCGCTACTACCCCCTGTACGTTCTCCTGGGTATTTCGACCCTCTTGCGCAATTATTTTGAGAGCATACCTGGTGGGCAGGTACCTCGCATGGAAAAACGAGAGAGGTACACCTGCATCGCCCATCGATTACAATCCCTTCATGTATATATATGTATGACTCAAAAAGCTTTGCAGCATCAGCAAAGCTTCTGATAGCATTTTTAGCGTGGTACTCGCCCTTCGTCGCCCGTAACTCTCTCTCTCTCTCTCTTTCTGCATCGATGGAAACGGTTCCGCAATAAAAACGTGAGCTACATGGAGAACGCCGCAGCGGACACGCGCTCAGCAGATTTTTTTCATCCCTCTCGTTTCTACTTTTTTCTTCTTCTTTTTTGGTTCCTTTTTCGTTATTCTTTATATATATTTTTTATTTATTTTGCCCGAGCCAAAAAAGAGATCGAGAGAAAGTTCATCTCTAAACTCGCTTTATATTTCTCTCTGTCTCTCCGTCTCTCTCCCTCTCCTCTTCCATCCCTACGTGATCATCGTTCCGTATAAAATCGTATTCGCAAACGAGAAATTTCTCGTTCATCGTCGCTTCGTCGCAGAACAATGCGATAAAATTGATTTCTCAATATCCGTAATAAAAATCGGTATTACACGATCTTTCCTATTAAAACCACCCCCTCGTATTTTCACTAGACTGATTCATAAAATCACTTCTCGATAATAAAATTTACGTTATAATTGTTCCTCGGCTCTATTTTTTGTTTATTATGCAATATAATTTAAATATTTTTTTTTGGCTATTTCAAAAAAGTTTCTTTCATTTCGAAAATCCTCCCCGTTCACGGACCGTGAAAAAACCGGATGCAAAACGGATTTGTCACGTTTACACGATCAACCAATAGTTCATCATTCCCAATTGTTATCACATTAATTGTAACTCGTTCGCTCGATTAAATATTCCAAGATAAACCGTGAGATGGCGTTTCCAGGTTTCCTTTGCGTGCCAAACTTGTCTGACGATTGCAAAAAAATGAAAAATAGCTAATTTCGCGAGGTAGTTGAGAGAACAATGCTCTAGACTACGTATACGCGTCTTAAAAAGGACTCTAGGAGGCAGAAAAGGAAGGGGGGAGGGCACGTCTCCACCAATGAAAGTCGTATCCACTTTCTAGAAATATATATACAGGGTCGTCCATGCAACGTGTGCACCATTGTAACTTCCAAAGTATCCGTTGCACGAAAAAATGTTATATACAAAACTTACATAGTTTAAGAATATGCATTACGCAGTGGATAAGATTTTTTTTGTAGGTTGACGCGTTTGATTTTTTATGTGAAGAAAATGTTCAATAATAAAGTGAATTTACTCGTTAGCTATTAGATTTAGGGCTAATGTAGGTCGATACTTTATTACTCAGAACTCGATTCTCCACGGTATTTTGCTATAAAAACTATAGCGTTCCATTTAAGAAAACAAAGTTGTCCTGCAAATCTTCGAAACACCTTGACCTATAAAAAAAATTGATACACTACGTACTGTGCTTTTTTAAACCATGTAACATTTGTATATAACATTTTTTTGTGCAACGTATACTTTGGTAGTTATAGCGGTGCACACATTGCGCGGACTACCCTGTATATACAGGGTGAGTTTCATAAGGTGCCTTAAACTTTATTTTAAGATAGATGGGATCATTGCAAACAAAAATTGCAAATATATATTGGCGATATTTTTAATAGTTTACGGGATATAACGGTTTAAAGTTGGTCCAATCAGAGCGCGCCGAGAAGCGTTGGAGCCGCCCACTGCCCGCCCTAGCAGCCAATGCCCGAGAAATAAAATTGACTGCTCTGAATTTTGCAACCTCAAATGTAACGCCCTACACTGTGTTATCTCTACGGCTAGGGTCAGAGTGGGTGGCGCCAATACTTCTCGGCGCGCTCTGATTGGATCAACTTTAAAGCTTGATATCTCGTAAACTATTAAATATATCCCGAATGTATATTAGCAACTTTTGTCTGTAATGATTCCATCTACCTTAAAATAAAGTTTGAGACACCTTATGAAATTCACTCTGTATATGTATGTCGATATATATAACGCTATCGCTGTACGTATAAAGAGAAATACAGAGAATATTCTACGAAGAGAAGTGAGAGGAGAGAGCGAGAGAGAGAGAGCTTGCCCCCCCCCCCCCCACCCCGCCCGAACTATTGTACGTCCCATCGGTACTTTGTCACGGTGGGAGAGTGTACCCCGTAACAACTTCTTATCTCTCGCGCTGTAACTATAGCACAATAAAACCAGATGGTTGGTGGAAGAATGAGAGGGACGGGCGAGGAGAGAATTGGCCCAGTTTCTAAAAGCATGAACTTTCCTACGTCTTCTGTATTTTCCATTTGTTTTATTTTTCGCGGGCGAATAGTTGCAAATAGCAAATGATGCAAGAGGAAGGTATTGGGAAAGATGAGATAAACATCGAATTAATTTTTTTTCCCAGGAATTAAGTAAAATAAATCAAGATTGTCTACTACCGCCACCTGCCGGGGGCCGAAACTTTTTTTTGTGCAAAAAGACTTCAATTGGAGGCTACGGAATCGGAAATTTCCCGCGCAACACGAATATCACGATTATAATGTCGATAAATTGCAATTTATGAAAATATTCAGTTTTTCAATCTTTTCCTCGACAAATACAAACAACATCGCATTATAAACAAGATATTCGTCTTAAAGATCGCTTTACCCTATACGGAAACTGCACGTACTGGAACTGACACGACAATTTGTCCAAATTGCACCGGGCAAGAATTTGTCACCGATGGTTAAAAAATTTGCAAGAGTTCCCAGTAGAGGTCGTTGCACTACGTTTCTGGAACATATCTCGAGTCGAAATTTTAGCCTCCGTTCACTCCAAATGTAAACTTTCTGCCATTCTAGAGGTTGAACGGAGGAGTCTCGCTATAGCCAGACTCCTCCTTTCAACCTCCAATCTGCAACTTCCTCCGTTCAACCTCCAGAGTGGCAGAAAGTTTACATTTGTAGTCCGGCTATAGCGAGACTCCTCCGTTCAACCTCCAGTCTGCAACCTCCTCTATTCAACCTCCAGAGTGGCAGAAAGTTTACATTTGGAGTCCGGCTATAGCGACACTCCTCCGTTCAACCTCCAGCCTGCAACCTGCTCTCTTCAACCTCCAGAGTGGCAGAAAGTTTACATTTGGAGTCCGGCTATAGCGAGACTCCTCCGTTCAACCTCCAGTCTGCAACCTCCTCTGTTCAACCTCCACAGTGGCAGAAAGTTTACATTTGGAGTCTAGCTATAGCGAGACTCCTCCGTTCAACCTCCAGTCTGCAACCTCCTCTATTCAACCTCCAGAGTGGCAGAAAGTTTACATTTGGAGTCCGGCTATAGCGAGACTCCTCCGTTTAACCTCCAGTCTGCACCTCCTCTATTCAACCTCCAGAGTGGCAGAAAGTTTACATTTGGAGTCTGGCTATAGCGAGACTCCTCCATTCAACCTCCAGTCTGCAACCTCCTCCGTTCAACCTCCAGAGTGGCAGAAAGTTTATATTTGGAGTCTGGCTATAGCGAGACTCCTCCATTAAACCTCCAGTCTGCAACCTCCTCTGTTCAACCTCCAGAGTGGCAGAAAGTTTACATTTGGAGTCCGGCTATAGCGAGACTCCTCCGTTCAACCTCCAGTCTGCAACCTCCTCCGTTCAACCTCCAGAGTGGCAGAAAGTTTAAATTTGGAGTCCGGCTATAGCGAGACTCCTCCGTTTAACCTCCAGTCTGCAACCTCCTCTGTTCAACCTCCAGAGTGGCAGAAAGTTTACATTTGGAGTCCGGCTATAGCGAGACTCCTCCGTTCAACCTCCAGTCTGCAACCTCCTCTGTTCAACCTCCAGAGTGGCTCGGGATATAGATCCCACTTGAAATCCATGCTACAAAATTGTATGTAATTACAATCAAATCAAATATTCGGGAAAATCGATCTATCGATTTATGTTGTTGTTTATTTTAATTATCGCCGAATGAAAAGATTAGATTTTTGTTTTTTTTTTATCTGATGTAGAGTTTTGATTAAGGAGGTTCGACATATTGCAGCATCAAAAAAATGCATTTGAACAATTTTTTTCTGAAAGTACTTGTCTTTTTTGATATGTGTTTCAAATTTCATGAAATTCTAAGCAGTGTCAGTGCGTTAAATAATTTTTTAAAGTCAGCATTTGAATTCATTAGAAATTCAAACTTTTTCAGAAAATACCCTTGCCATTATATGCCGTTGCCTTTACATAACAATTCCTCCATTTAATTATAATCCGTATCAACATTTATTCATTCAAAAACTTTCCATAACGAGATTAACAATGAACAAGAATCAAATCGCGTCCATTTTGTCTCTGAGATTTGTTTTTACTAAATTTTCATCGCATCCTTGTAAACTTTTCACAATTATTTTTGTTTTTTTTTAATATATAATTTCCTAATACACGAATTAACGTTTCCCCGACTCGATTATCATTCGCCTCGATGCACCTTTCGGTTATTTTATTTTCCATTTCTCGTTTTTTTTTAAGGAGGAGTTTTTATCTTCTCGCGACTCCGGATCTCGCCAATAAATCTCGGGGAAAAAACAATGATCGTATAACCTCCCCTTAAGGAGAGGCATCGCAATGAGCGCGAAATAAAAAATGCAGATAACATATAATAACCGTGGTCGTAATCGCGAGGTCCATGGAGACGGGTGCTTCGCAAAATTGTCCGATAGACATTCTCTCTCTCTCTCTCCCTTGAGTTTTCTCACTCGAAACTCGAGGTGCAAGCCTTTACGTCATCGTGAAAGTTTTCTCTCTCTTGCTCCATCCGAAAACCCCTGTTCCTCCTCGCCCGTTTAGATAAGACGAGACGGTGCGAGAGGTATCCCCAGTGGGAAATGAACTTTTGGCACTTGCACGTATCTTCTCGATTACCGAAATGAAAGCAACGGGAGGAAGCTCGTTGCTGAAATTGGGATCTTGCAATTACAATCAAATCAAATATTGGGGAAAATCGATCTATCGATTTGTGTTTTTGTTTTTTTGTTGTTGTTTATTTTAATTATCGCCGAGTGAAAAGATTAGATTTTTGTTTTTTTTAAATCTGATGTAGAGTTTTGATTAAGGAGGTTTTACACATTGCAGCATCAAAAAAATGCATTTGAATAATTTTTTTTCTGAAGGCACGTGTCTTTTTTGATACGTGGTTCAAATTTCATGAAATTCTGAGCAGTGGAAGTGCGTTAAATAATTTTTTGAAGTCAGCGTTTGAATTCATTTCTAATGAATTCAAACGCTGACTTCAAAAAATTAAGAAAAAGTTTGAATTTCTAATTCAAACTTTTTCAGAAAATCGTGTCTCCTGAAAAATTATGTTTTTGTCACCGGCAATATAACTTTTCTCGAAATCTACTCATCGTATCGGCATATTTTTTTTTTTTTGACGTAACAAGTACATCCAAACGAAGGATGTGTCGAGCCATTTTTTTGAAGAAACGATTCAGACCCGAGAAAAATATTTTTGAAGGTTAAAAAACGTGGTGAAAAATTTTAACAAAATTTCAAAACGATGTCAACAAATTCTGAAACAAAATATCGAAAAATTGGCTCGATCCATTGTTTATAATACTTTAATATATACGCACAACAAAAATGGTCAAAATCGGACGTACGGTTCCTGAGAAAAGGTACATTGAAAATAGACATTTTTTAAACCAATGTTTTTCGATGTTCAACTGGTCCCAAAAATTGTATATTTCGAATATCCTCAAAAACCATACAGAGAATTATCAATAAAGTCTTTCTGAACAAAACTAAAAAAAAATCATCGAAAAATGTTGAATAGTTTTGAAGAAATGTCAATTTGAAGCAAAGACGATTTTAATTGATCGATTAAATTTGCTGAATATTAACTGGTTTGTTACTATTATCGTTATTTATTATTGTTCTTAATTATTATAATTATTATAATTACCATTATTAATAATAATGGCTATTATTAATTATCGTTATTACTAATTATTATATTAATAACAATCGATCATTATTGATAATTTATTCGTTCGTTTATTTATAATCGTTATTTCCTCAATGATGTTTAAAAAGAAATTCAACACATAATTTTTTAGTATATTTTTCATCACGTTATTCTAAAAAAAAAATTTACAACATTTTAGGAAAATTCGTAAAAAATTTAATAATCGTATCGTTATCACGAGTGCTTTTAATTTACATCGATACGAATAAAAAAATTCAAGAATAACACTTTTCTATCCAATTTTAAATTATACAAATCAAATATAAAAATACAATGTATAAAAACAATATTTATCTTCATCCATTTACGTCATCTCGAATCAAATCTAAAAGTTAAAAATAATTAATTTCCTTTGAATACCATTAGATAAGCGATTAATCAAAATTAACACAATGCAAGAATAAAAAAAGTTCTTGAAAATTTGAATCTCCAGGCGATTTCCCGCTCAAATCGGTACCCGGGAGTATAAAAAACGCCATACGGCCCTTTCCACCAATGCTAATCGCTCAAGACAGTGGAGTGGGGATGTACGACTCTCGCTCGGCCACTGCACCAACGCCCATTGAATGACGTCAGGTAAACGGAGGAACGTTAGTGCGGCCACACAAGTGTCGCGACAATTCGACTCTTCGTCGTTCGTTCGTTTGTCATCAAACAAACACCACGGCGCCAAGATAAAAAAAAACAAATCGATAAACGAATTTTCGATCGCGATGGGAGTCTCGATCGAACGAACAATTTATCTATTTTTCGCGATAGTACTGTGTTGTTTCGTAGGTGAGTAAACAAATTCGAAGCAGGGACGCACGTCGACCGATCGCCCCACTGGGCGTCGACATCTTGGATATCTCATGGTCGATCACGATTTTTTATCGTCTCGAAATAACGTGTTATCGAATAAAAAATCTTTCGTCGTACCGGAAATGAATAAATCCACGTGTCTCGGTGAAATTTTAAAATCGAACGAGTACCGAATAAACGAGAGGCTTCGAGATTCGAATAATTTTCGACTTGTTTACATGTTCCCTGTGCAATCTCACTCATTCACTAATTACGTGTTTATTTAAGAACATTGATTGATCAAAAAACTGCTATATTGACTTTCAATTTGCCTCGCATTTGGGAAACATTATTTATCGTCCTGCGTCGAACAACAGTGACGATGATTATTGGTAATTGGTAATTCATAAATTTTTGTTTATTTAGGATGCGGGGCTATTCGCTGCTACCAGTGCAGCAGCGACACGGATCCCCATGGTCAGGACATTTGTGGATCTTATAATAAATTCGACAAATACAAAAATATACCGATCGACTGCAGCAGTCAAGATTCGTACACTCCTGGAACGTTTTGCGTCAAAGTCACAAGGCAGAGCCCACGTGGTTTCATTTGTAAGTTTGTTTGTATTCTTCCTTTTTTGTTTTTGAAAAAATACCTAGAATGAAAATTGATTTTATATGTTTCTAAATGCATTGGGACAATATTTTTTGGTCGTGTTCATCAACTTTTGATTATAAATACCAAACTCTTTTTTTGTTCATTTTCAAGGGATGAAAACTTGAATGATTGGACAATAATAGACGTAATTATGAATTGGAGAGATAATAAAGTTTCCTCATGGCTGGAATTTTGTTAAAGTATCGAAGGAATTGTTATCCACCATAAAAAGTGTGTGTTGTCCAGTTTAAGTTGATCTAATGCAACGCCTAATAATTCATTCAATTATGTATAAGAATTCTGATAAGAGAATGAATTGAAAGAATTCTAATCGATCATCGAAGTTGAAGTAATAACAATGAAAATTCGTTAAATCATTAAACCCTAGAATTTTTGTTGTCCAGGGGATGGAAGATGGCGACAAGTGATCCGTAGATGCGCCTCAGTAACAAGCACAGGTGTGACCGGTGTTTGCAACTGGGGTGTCGACGAGAATGGAGTTTACTGGGAGGAATGCTCGTGCTCAGAGGATGGCTGTAACGGTGCCTCGAGTATATACTCGACCTCTACAATATTCCTCGTCACCATCGCCCTCTCGTACGCGATATTGTCATGTTTTTAAACGCGACAATTTCGTTGTCTACAACATCCAGTTTTTTAGAAACTGGTAAGGAGAAAGAACAAAAACAAAAAAAGCAAGGAACAAATTCCGTCCATTTTTTAACGAGAATGAAGTCCTAGGACTATTAGCGCATAAGACCCTGAAGACTTGCAAATTAAATTCCATCAGTCTTTTCGAAGAGACTTGGAATTTTTAGGTAAATGGAAGACACACCATTGAGTTAAAAGGAGCGATAGCAAAAGAGAAAGAGAGAGAGAGCGTTGGGCTTTTGGAGGGAAGAAGACTCTTTGAGACTCGATGAAAGTTCGCTCGAGTGGCAATCGCGTGGGTGGCTTTTAGGCACACCGACAATGACCCCTCGTTAAAACGCTCGTTACAGCATCCCCGTCTCTCGCTTACTGTCTTTCTCTCTCTCTCTCTCTCTAGTTCTCTCGTTCTCTTCGATTTTCAAACTCGCGTACAATCTCAACTGCCAACAGCGTGCTTCAACCACTTCATGAATTCATGGCACTCCGAGTGAGAGCCCTCACCATTCATCTCTTCCTCTCTCTCTCTCCGTCCATTTGTCAACGAATTCGAACGCTTTGACAAATCTGTACGATATTGTGTACATATATATAAATAGTCGAGGCTCGAGTATTTGTTTCAATTTTACTCACGTATACAAATATATCTCCGTCCATTTTAATAATATATATACACATATATATATATATACACAATAATTATTCAAATACTTAATAGTTTTGCAACGAGCAAAGCAAATCTATTCCATCGAAATAATAAATAAGAATTGTCAAATTAATAATCATTATTATTAATCGTATGTATTTTTATATTCAAGCACCGTATACAAACTTATTTAATCGTTCGATTAACAAATTATTATCGAACTTTTTGTTATTGAATATTTTTAAATAAATAAAATAAACATCAAGCAACTCGCACGAATCTGGAAATCATTATTATTAATCGTATGTATTTTTATATTCAAGCACCGTATACAAACTTATTTAATCGTTCGATTAACAAATTATTATCGAACTTTTTGTTATTGAATATTTTTAAATAAATAAAATAAACATCAAGCAATTCGCACGAATCTGGAAATCGTTATTATTAATCGTATGTATTTTTATATTCAAGCACCGTATACAAACTTATTTAATCGTTCGATTAACAAATTATTATCGAACTTTTTGTTATTGAATATTTTTAAATAAATAAAATAAACATCAAGCAACTCGCAGGAACCTGAAAATAAGTTTTCTTTTCCCAAAAACTTAGCCACGTTATAAAATCCATCTGAAAACAAAAAAAAGCAAAATAAATCTCAAAATTTCATTAGAACAGGAACCTGTTATACCGACGAGTGCACCAAAGTGTACTCACGGAACAGTGGCCGCGGTAGCGAAGGGCCTCGAATGAAACGCTTCGCCGAGCTAAAAAGAATCGAGAAAACGTACAATACGGTAAATACCGACGAGCAAGACTGTTTTACTTTGATCGTAAAGACTTTGGGCAAGTTTTTCTCCTTTGTGCGTTAGAAAAAAAGAACGGGAGGAAAGTTAACTGTTTGTTCTCGGATTTACGGTGAAGAATCCGTGAGAGGGTTGAGCGACTGAAATCTTTTCGAGTGAACGGAAAGAAATCGGGAAAACAAATTTGCTGGCCCTCTCGCGGCGCGGAGAGAAACTTTCGAGTTTCCCCACTCCTTCCTCACTCGTTCTCCCCACCACTCACTCTCGCTCTCTCGCGGTCTCTAATGGCACGAGATACGCGTCATGTTAATACCGGAAATTCGATGGTTGCGAGAGTTAATTACGTCACGTGACGTAATACGACGAGACTATTAATGCTACGGTTACAGAGAGAGAGAGAGAGGGATATACCGCGAAACACAATGCCCATCAGGCTGTTTAGGCCCCGCCATATATTACGCGAGGAAAATGGAATGGTTTCACCCCCCCCCCTTCCTACTCTACACAGCCTGCGCAAGGGAGTGGGGGTAACGCGATGGCAAAACCCTCGGTGCACGGAGAGAGCACAGGCAGTGCAAACCGCACCCTCGCCACCAAAGCGTTACTTGAGACACGTTATAATTAAGACCCTCTCTCTCTCACACACATACACACACCCACTCTATTCGAATCTCTCCCGAATACTCGCCCACTTTGGCTTTTGATTTAGCACGACCCCGTTTACCTCGAGTCTCTGGAAAACCCCCCAAAGTGTGCTCGTTCACTCGTGTTCCGCGGTATGCAATCTTGATGCAAAGTGCATTCTCGCGAAAAGAGGAATTAAATCGTCGAAGGAAAAACAATACGAAAATTTCACATAATACTCCATTTTGTATTATTTGGATTATTTTTTTTTTTTTCGTTACTTTTTATCGCAATTGGATTAAACTCAGATTGGAATTACATTGAACATCGTTTAAAAATGGCGGAGTTGGTTTGAGAATTAAAAAAAAAATTGTTATTCCCGCGTTATAGTTTTGTTTAATATTCTCTTGGTATTATTTCTTCATCTAGGCGCCATCTGGAGACAATTCTAGGACTGACTCGTCATTATGTCATTATGTAATTAATAAATGATTGATGTAATCATATATTTTTACCTTACTTATGATTACCGAACTCCTATATTTATGTAATGATTTATAATAATAATGATAGACATAAATAACAATTAATTTTCAAATAATAACATATGCAAACCATTTCATTTTTTTATTTTCTTTGTTATGTATACAATCGGTTCCAATCTGTATAAATTAGTTTATATATATTTTCATCTTTTTATCAATTTTATCTAATATATTTTATCTCTAATAAATCTATCTTAATAATTTTAATTTACTGACAAAAAACAGCTTTTATTTGTTTTATTTTTTAGATAATTTTTAAATTAAAAAATCTCTTTTTTCAATTTATAAAATTTATATACGTCCCTGGTGAGATAGTAATATACCGCAGGTTCCTAGAACAAATGATCCGTCACTGGAGGTTAGAGCAAAAACATGGCGGAAATTTGACGACAAAAAGATCAAAGTGCCGACGGTGCCGACAAAGAGTGCCCATACTAGTTATACTATGGTCTTACATACAGGTCTGTCAACTTCCGGGAGTGGGGGAAGGCTAAAGTGACTCACATATTGAAGCAGAAAAATCGAGTTCTCTCTATCGCCACCTGCAGCGTTGCTATCGAGTGTCGACATGACATAACCTCATAATCATCGTTTTCGTTGGCTCTGTGCGATTTTTTTCTCCATTTACGTTCAACATTTTCTCGGCTCATATTAATGTTGTGCGATATTTAATTTAATAATCTTCAAGATTTACCGACAATAATATTGTTTTTATTTTTTGCTAGTCAAGTTAATAGTGCGCTTGCGCAACCCAATCGGCACTCGATTGCAGTGTCGCATGTGGCCAAACCGTGAACTTCCAAAAACTGCTTCAACAAGCGAGTCACCCCCACTCCTGAGAGTTGCAAGACCTGTATGTAAGACCGTGGTCTTGACCATCGAGGTGTTGATATAAGTGACGTCTCTATAGACGATTTTATCGAAGACTTTGTGGCTCGTTCGACCGTTAACACAACCGCCAATTTTTTTTGGACCATCTGCAAAAGGGTAAAATCTCGTAAATATATATATATATGTTTTTGATGAATTATAGGGGTTCGTTGTTGGCTTCGGGGCCAGCCACGCTTAATTTTCAGAATTAATGTGCGCGCGTTAAAGCTCTTCAGACCCTTTAACGTCTCCTCGCAACATCGCCATCTACGCCCGAACTCACTCTCTTACTCCGTCGGTTAATTAGGCTCGCCACGCCAGAGCCCTTGCGCGGAAGTTAAGGAGAGAGGCTTCTCGACACTCGAAAAGCCCCATCACGACGCTCCGCGGCATGGTTTATAACCTTCCGCAAACCCGTTGTTAGTCTTATCGTCGTGGTACGCGTTCGTAAATCTTACCCTCGTATCTACCAAAATGGATTAATAATTGTCCAATATGCTCTGAAAAAGTAAGCGGTGGCGCCATCTCGCGGCTAACGGCCGAACATTAAAACCCCCTAACCATCCTAATTTCGAGTTTTAGCCAAAGGTTTCGCGTCTCGATCTTACGGTGATGTAAAAAAAAATATGAAGATACCGAGAGACGAAACGAGTTTTCCGCGAGATGCAATTGCGTTTAACCTTTCTTTTTGTACGATAAAAAATTGTAAAAAAAAGTTTACCGTGGAAAAAACAAGTTTTCAATGTTTTTAGCGCAATGATATAACCTCAAAAAAAATTAGTAAACAAATCGACGAGCGAGTAATCGAAGAAACGTTTCTTCTGCATGCTGTGTCTCGTGAAAACGTCGTGTAATTTGTAGTCATTTACCAAAGTGTGTGACAGCCGAAGAGCTTTCTTTTCTTCGTCGTTAATATTGAAATTATAGAAAGGGTGTAATTGAATTAAGAAACGAAAACGCAAGAAATCTTAAGACAGACTGATTTAAGAGCCAGTGTTACTGGCGACGAGCTACTTGCACTTCGAAAACGGAATCCGTAAATTGTCCGGCACTGAGCAACCGATCGCCTTAAAATTTGGAGGGCGCATAGAGAATTATGGCACAAAGTGCATGACAGTCTTATTTTTCCAAAATTTTAGAAAAAATTTTCCGCTAGTAACGGAATCTGCAAAAAATTTTCTAAAATTTTGGAAAAATAAGACTGTCGCCTTAAAATTTGGAGGGTGCATAGAGAATTATGGCACAAAGTGCATGACAGTCTTATTTTTCCAAAATTTTAGAAAAAAATTTCCGCTGGTAACGGAATCTGCAAAAAATTTTCTAAAATTTTGGAAAAATAAGACTGTCATGCACTTTGTGCCATAATTCTCTATGTATCCTCCAAATTTTAAGGCGATCGGTTGCTCAGTGCCGGACAATTTACGGATCGCGTTTTCGAAGTACAAGTAGCTCGTCGAAGAACGAAGAAAGAAAACAAAGATAATATAACTCTCCATTACCACCCATTAGCGCCATATTATGAATGCGGACGAGCTTCGAACTACAATATGAAAATGGCAGTCTTGTAGCAACTTCGTGCACGAATCAGCGAATGTTTGTGTTTTTCCTCTAATTTTTCGATCTTCGCGCGTAAGTGAAACTCCAGAACAACTTTCCTCGACTCGTCGACAGCCCATTGGAACATCTCCCGGATCTTCCCAGTGAAAAATACGCCAGACTCGTGCTCGTTAATATTTCATTCGGTGCTCACGCAGGGTCTTGGCTGTTTACCCTTCGCCACGATTCTCGTTTGGTTTTTTTCTCATCAAAGTCTCACCGACCCTTATTTTTTACCCACGTTATTTTGCGCCACCGTGATTTGTCGAAGGTTGCACCTAATTTCGTAATTTGAATCGAACGATGAATTTTGTATTTTTACAAAAATTCCTAAAAATAATTAGCGTTTTATTGTATCTCCAATTTAGCTCCTTCGAAGAAGAAATCCTATGAAACAAATTGCGACCACGCAACCCACATTATTTTGCGCCACCGTGATTTGTCGAAGGTTGCACCTAATTTCGCAATTTGAATCGAACGATTAATATTGTATTTTTACAAAAATTCCTAAAAATAATTAACGTTTTATTGTATTTTTAATTTAGCTCCTTCGAAGAAGAAATGTTATAAAACAAATTGGGATACGAGTGTCAACCATTGGACTTATCGAAGAAAAGAAGAAGTAACAAAAAACAAGGAAATATAAATCCAGCAGTTTTATACGCTGTCCAGAAGAAACGTGAAGCATGGAAAGTTTGCATAAGTATGGAAGAGATCTCATGCAGCGAGGCATAAGCGCCAATGAAAAGTAAATTTCGTCGAGGTCTCTCGAGAGATTCGTCAAAATCTCTAAAAAAATGGGGCGAGAAAAAGAGAGTCTAAGCGCAGAGAACGCAAAGGGCCGGAGAGATAGAGAGGTCGAGTTGCGTTTTATAAGACTTTAAAAATAAGAAGCACTTTCACCGGCTTTGTTTCGAGTGTACTCTTCAGTCGCCCTTTCGCAGTATTTACCCTGGAGATTCTCATGACGACGGAAAGAGAAAGGGGGAGGACCCACGCGCGAGACTTGGCGAGTGTTTGGATTTACAAAATCGATATCTCGAGTTTGCACGCTTCTTTTTCCATTTCTCGAGAAATTAAAAAAGGTCCGTTAATATATTTTTGTTTACAAAGATATCCAATTGTGTAATCGCGACGATTATTGTACATGATGAACAAAATTGAAGAGAGTGATAAGAAAACAAAAATGAGAAAATCAGAAAAAATGTGTACGTCGCAAGTTCGATATTAAAGATTTAATCGCGTTAATAAGAACGATGAAACAAATTTGATAAAAAATTGTCAATCGATTTGATTTATTCCACGAGATCCCGGTCGCCAGATCGGCGAGTGCAGTCTCGATGCAAAAAACGGACTGGACGATAATACATTATTGGAAACTTCATTCGTTATCAACGTATAACTAACAGATTTCCGATAACTTCCATACCCCATGAAGCGAGCTATTTTTGTGTTGGATGAGTCGGTCATGTTTTTTTTTTATATTTCATTACCCTTTTTATCACTGTTTTCAATTAAATTCTCAATACTATTGAAAGTTTGATTTTTCATCTTTTCGCATCAACCCATTTTTTGTTCCACTTTGACAAATGCAAAGAGAAAAAGTCGTTTATTAAAAAATGTGAAAATAAAGTTCTTTTTCCAAAGATTTACAGTAAGTACGTTGAACGTTATAGCGTAAACTGGCGATATATGAAAAATCTGAAAAAATCTTGAAACAAGCAGTCGAATGTGCATCGGAAATTGTTTTCTTGATTAACGAGCAACAATTAGTAAACGCAACGTATCCTCACTTTTGTAGCAGAAGGGAGAAACTTTCCACGTATGATAATGCGTTATTCATTCCCTCCACAGATACATATACAGGGTGAATTTCATAAGGAGTAACAGGCTTTGTTTTAAGGTAGATTGGATCATTACAAACAAAAGTTGCAAATGTACATTAGGGATATTTTTAATAGTTTACGAGATATAAATGTTTAAAGTTGGTGTTGCATTCAGCATCGACGGCGGTATTGATTTACCGACAAGGGTCGTAAATCTTTGTAATTTGATTGAGTTCATCGATGCTGTAGCTTCCTTAATACATTAGGTTGCATTAAGGATAGTTTAATGAGTAGCAGGGTGATGATTTGACTTCTTTCACTGTTTTATTTAAAAATGAAATGTTACTTATATTATCCAAATAATTGAAGATACAACAATATTAGTTCAAACGTTCGCGATATCCCTTCTTCTCGAAGACTGTTTTAGAAGTGAAGATATGTGCCCTTAAGGAGGGGGTTCGGTCTGTACGGCTAAAAAAAGACACTTTTTCTCGAATTTTTTTACGAGATATGGACAATGTTTATTAAACAATAATATTACAATATCGTTGAATGATGTTTTAAGAATATTTCATGAAAATTTCAGCTAAAAATATTAACAAATGAGCCGTTGGCAGCAAATCTCCCGAGACGAAAAAAAAAATATTGAAATGTGGGGGTCATCGTAACTCGTGAACGAATCATCTGAAACAAAAAAACCAAAAATATTCTGTTAGTGGACATATTTCCCCAGGTAACGCTGTCGAATTTTTTTTTTTTTTCTTTCGAATTTTAGTGACCGTCTGAAGTCAAAAATGCGATTTTCGTCTCAAAAATCTCACATATTTGTTGTTGTAAAAAAAAAATAACAAAAAATTTATGTAACGCCCTACACTTTGCTATCTCTACGGCTAGAGCGGGAGTGGGCGGCTCCAACGGCTCTCGGCGCGCTCTGATTGGACCAACTTTAAACATTTATATCTCATAAACTATTAAAAATATTCCCAATGTATATTAGCAACTTTTGTTTGTAATGATCCCATCTATCTTAAAATAAAGCCTGTTACACCTTATGAAATTCGCCCTGTATATATGTATTAGAGTGTGTGCGTTTGCTTGAAAAAAAAAGTATCGGCATCGAACATGTGAAAGGCACTCCACATATTGCGATCTCGCAGTCCCCTGCAGACCAAATTTTCGTTCTATTCCACCGAAGCTTCCTAAAAAAGGAAAGTATTTCTCTCAATTTTCCGTGCCTCGGCGTTCGATAAAATTTATGTGATTGAGGCTATCGATACCTACTCCGAGATTTCCCGAAAAAATTACACTTACACGAGCCTATTTCTCCCCTCGGGGAATCACAGGATTTTCGTGAAAGAGTAATGCCTCGACAGAAGAATGGAAAATGTATTTGCTCCTGATTTCAGACTGCCCCGGCATTTCCTTTTTTTCCGATCGATGGAATAATTGATAAGAGATCCGTAACCTCGAAACGGCATCGCCTGTAAAGGAGAAACGACGATACAGTAAGATTGCGAATAGTCGGGTAGGTTTGAGAAGCTTTCGATTTATATATTCAAACAAATAGAAATATCGCAGAAATAAGTTGAAAAATCTCCACGACAAAATAAAGAAGAAAAAATTTGAGGTTATGAATATTCTTGGTACGTTGCGTGTTATTTCTGAATGTTTTTAGTTCACAAGAGATTCATCGCGAGGGTATTTATGACAAGGTAGAAAATATGACTAATCTAGTTCGCGATTTACTCACCGGCGCTGTACGTCATTCGTGATGGTATTCGGCTTACTTCTCGTTTTAAGAGCCAGTGTTACCGACGATGAGCCACGTGCACTTCGAAAACGAAATCCGTAAATTGTCCGGCATTGAGCAACCGATCGCCTTAAAATTTGGAGGGTACATAGAGAATTATGGCACAAAGTGCATGACAGTCTTATTTTGCCAAAATTTTGGAAAAATTTTTCCGGTGGTAACTGAATCTGCAAAAGATTTTCCAAAAATTTTCCAAAAAAATTTTTTTTAATTTGGAGGGTACATAGAGAATTATAGCACAAAGTGCATGACAGTCTTATTTTTCCAAAATTTTGGAAAAATTTTTCCGGTGGTAACTGAATCTGCAAAAAATTTTCCAAAATTTTGGAAAAATAAGACTGTCATGCACTTTATGCCATAATTCTCTGTGTACCCTCCAAATTTTAAGGCGATCGGTTGCTCAGTGTCGGACAATTTACAGATTCCGTTTTCGAAGCGCAAGTAGCTCGTCGCCAATTACACTGCCTCTTAACGGTTATAACACTCGTGATAGTCGAATCACATGGAGAACACGGACGAAGAATATTGATATTGTTGATTGTTCAATCTTGTCTATGCAAATTAAAGAGTTACTTACCCACGCAAAAAAGAATCTCGTCGCCAATGCTGGCCATTGCTAGATAAAAATGATCCATCATGGCTGTGAAAAGTGGCGCGAAATTATGAATCTCCGCGGACGGTGACAACACCATAGATTAATGCGCAGACCGGAAGTCTTCGAGAATAATCTTCTCTCTTTTATTCGTACAGCATTATAAGTTACATAAAATCGTGTTATTCGATGTAAACATGTGTCTTCAAACGTAAATTAGAATTTCGCGAAAAATAAATGTTTCATATTATCTAAATCATCAATTATGCATCTTGTCCAAATTGTCTTTGTTTTTTCAGAAATTTCATGACATCTTTGAACAAACTATATGTCACTCTAATTATCTGATTAATGTTAGGAGTATACAGTAATTCGATATAACAAAATAACAACGGATAGATACGTTACATATTTGTATTTCAAAATGAAACGCATGCGCAGTTGAAAATCCCTCAACTTCTTGGAAACGCCGCTAGTCCGTCAATGGCGCCCGCATCGGTAAAACATTTTTATTCATAAGTACAGGATTCCCAGCCTTCACAGGTACATAACTGCGGGAATAACTATCCATAACGATTGTGCCGAGACGGCCGAGACTTCGATATCGTACGCTTACTCCCTGACGAGTACGCTTGCGTGTGGAATAGCTGAAATACTTCTACTCGTTTTACCATCGAGGTTAACGTGTAGCGGTTAAGGCGGTTACATTTTCGGGCAATATCTCTTATAGTGTGCTTCCGCAAAGAAAGCAGTTTGTCAAGAGACGCGAGACAAAGGATTGTCAAAAACAACTAAATCGTTCAAAATGAATATCACAAATGGAAGTAGCTTCACGAGGGCCGAGATGATTGGTTTTGTCGCCCGGCTAACCTTTGTAACTGCGATCGGGTATCTTAGTATGCGATGGATCATCAGTCAAATAGATCCGACTAATTCGAGTAAAAAGAATGCTAAGAAAAAGGTTCGTAGCTTTGTTAAATCTCAGGTGATACGATGCAATAGATTTGATCGTTGCCTCGTGCAATCTTTTACGTCTATTGCAACACACGCTTAACCTCTCTCGCTCGGATGTCTTGTCAGAATAATGTTGCACGCGCCACGTTGATTCTCCCAGGCTCAGGACCAACTAAGAAGAATAGCCAAGAACAGTAACCTTGGCGTTTCTATAAGCACTGCTGAGTTGACCGATCATGAAATGGTAATTGCGAGTCATCTGGTTAATCCCAACGATATATCGGTCTCTTGGAGCAGTATCGCCGGTCTTGAGACGGTAATTCAGGAGCTTAAGGAGAGCGTTGTTTTGCCAATTCAAAGGAAGGACCTTTTTGCAGATTCTCAACTTACACATGCGCCAAAGGTTTACTTTCTTTTTCCATTGTTTCACCTAAAAATTGCTTTTATGTACAGTTTTAAGATTTTATAACATTGTTTATTTCAGGGTGTATTGCTACATGGGCCACCTGGTTGTGGAAAAACCATGATCGCCAAAGCTACTGCCAAAGAGACAAATACACATTTTATTAATCTCGATGTTAGTATTCTTACTGACAAATGGTATGGCGAGAGTCAGAAATTAACTGCGGCTGTGTTTTCATTAGCTGTTAAATTGCAACCTTGTATCATATTTATAGACGAAATTGGTAAGCATTGAAATTGTTTAATATGTAGTCTGGCCCATGTTTTTTCTCAAATTAAACCCTTTCGATGTAAATATTTTTGTTTATTCATTTCAGATTCATTTCTAAGGGCTCGTAATTCCACTGACCACGAAGCAACGGCGATGATGAAGGCTCAATTTATGTCTCTATGGGATGGTCTCAATACAGACCCAAGGTGCACTGTTATCATCATGGGTGCGACTAACAGACCTCAAGATCTAGACAAAGCAATTTTGCGACGAATGCCTGCGTCTTTTCACGTTGGACTGCCCGTAAGAATAAAAAATGGAATTCATACAAACTAGTGATGAAATAATAATTATAATAACTTCAACGATATTGTAGAACGAGGAACAACGTACGCAGGTTTTCCGACTAATACTGGAACATGAACCTGTCGCCGAAGACATCGATATCCCTAAATTGGCTAAAATGACTACCAAATTTTCGAGCTCGGATATTCAAGAGCTCTGTCGAAACGCATCGATCTATCGCGTTAGAGATTACCTGTCTACTCATCCCGAGTAAGTGCAATATTTATTTAATTAAACGTAAAAAATTGTTCTACTTCGTGTATAATCATAAAAGTGACTTTTGCAGAGCAACCGGAAAATTCTCGAGTAATGCGGACACTGACGATGACGAATATCATGATGCTGTGCGTCCGATAACAATGGAAGATCTAGTTACGTCGGTCAATAAAATGCGATCGTCGAAAATTCAGACGGGAAATCCGATGATGCCGGAATTAGATTAATAGATATCTACATCTAAAATAAAGTTAAAACGAGTACTATACAAGTTAATATCATGTTTTTTCCACATTAGATATTCTTTTTTATAAAAAAAACTGAATTTGTGTGAAAAAAAAAATTCTCGCTTCGTAGCCTCATTATGAAATTACTCTCACGCTGTAAATAAGTAAATAGGAAATATGTATATCATAATTTGTCAATTCTCCTTTGAATGTATGTGGACAAAACGATAACAAAAAGATATTTATTCGTGAAATGAAATCTTATAACAAACGTTGCGTATATGTTGGCAAAGACGAGACTTGTAAATAAGGAAAATTGTGCTCTGGTGAAGTTCCAATGAATAAATATTTGTTTTTTTTTGTAGACATTCACAGCGATGAATCATTTCGGTAGGATTCGCCATGACACTTTTTTGCTTTCCGGAAATCCCGCATCAACGGGCACTGGCGTTCGAACGAGTAATGACAGTTCTCCGTAGTTAACCTCAAAATATTTCCCGACTCTTTGGCCCAGCTGTCTATCGTTTATTTTATTGTGTACATATAAAAACATGATTGCTTCACGGATCGTAATGGTTAATTCATTTGTGTAACACCGAGATAAATTATTTCACGCTTGAAACGATGTGTCCGAATGTCGGCTAATTAGCGTGAATAGATAAAAAAATATCAATGGAGAAAGAGAGGCAAGTATCTCGTAATAATAATGTTCCCACTGTTGTTTATCATAATTATGGATATCAAAACATTGAGATTCGTTAATTTCTTATAGATTTACGATGCTCCTTCTGGAGCCAGGAGAGATATTTTTTGAGGATTACAGTGTTCGCATGAGACTGCAGGATAAGTCAAGTAGCGATAACAATGCGTGGACCGATGGACGTTTAAAACTTTGTTGCAAATCGTTGGTTTTTGTTAGCAAGGATATCAATCAGCCTCTGATTAAAGTACAACTCAGAGAAACTGTGAAGGTTGAAAATGAGTTTGGTGACGATGGTTCGGGGTGAGTAATTATCCAATTTACAGTTTCTGTTGCAATTAGGAATTTCATGACTTTTACAATTAGTTACGAGGAAAAATGTTGTTATAATGCTAATGGTATTGATTATTGTATTCATTTTTTTTATAGATCCAATATTCTGGCTGTGCACTGTAAACAATATGTTGAGATGCTTAAAGGCAATAGACTAGAGCCTTATAAATTTGTTAACAAGAGTACGTGTTTCTTGTTCAGTTTCAATTATGCAAAAATCGATGACTGTCTTCCACACATTATGCAATTACACAGAGCTGCAACTCTTCCAACAGCGGAACAAAATGCGATGGTAATACCATAGATGTAACTCATATAATGCAATTTTCTAAAACATTTTACTCGATGCGTAGTAGTAAACGATAAGTATTATGCAAAACTTGTATTAATTTATTTATTTATTTGATTCACGTTAAAAACTCTTGCAAAAACAAATTTACATTAATTCACATAATAAAATTACAAAATATAAAATATCTTATATTTTTATAAATATATCAATGTTATTGCTGCCACTTGAACCATATTCAATATTTCGTACAATTATTTTGTAATAATATTTATATATAATATACAGATCATGGCTATAGTACATTCGAGGCAATCTAGAGTATCTTTTGATACCTCCTGGCTCGAAGATTTGTACGAGCAGGTCATCTTTGAAGTACCGGCAAATAAAATTCTGCCTCTTGTTGTTAACCCTGGCAGAATATTGCTGACGAACAGCAGAATATATTTTCAACCCTACAATAATATGGATCAGGTAAACAGTTAGGAATTTATTCGTAGCTTTCCATATACGATTTGCATAGTCCCGCAGATTGTGTACTAAAGTTTTAATTTTCTTTTCAGTATCCCGTCTTGAAGACAAATTTGAAAAGTGTAAAGAGTGTATTAAAACGGAGATTTCTGCTGAGGCAAATAGTAAGTTCTCATGAAAAGAACCTTTTTATAATCTTTTTCCGATCTTTTTAACCAGCTAATTTTTTTTCCAGGGTTTAGAAATAAAATGGAATCGCCAACCGGACAATAAAGTCGAATGTCTATTTTTGTCAGTGAAAAATGAGGAGGATCGAGATAATCTTTTTGAAAGTTTAACGCGCCAACCGGCTCTCTGTTTGGACACAGTACCGCAGAATCAGATGACGATGCAGTGGCAAAACGGTACCCTGTCAAACTATGATTATCTTTTGTACATCAACAGGTGAGACAATTGTCCAATAAGAAAACAATAACATCATGTGTGAACGAGAGTCATCATTGCATTCGAATTTTTAGTCTTGCGGATCGAACTTTTCACGACTTAACTCAATATCCCGTTATGCCTTGGATCATTCAGGATTACAATTCATCAACATTGGATCTCAACGATAGAAAAGTTTACAGAGATCTCACAAAACCCATCGGTGCCTTGGAGCCAAATCGTTTGGAGAGATTGAAAGTAAGCATTTTAATTTCCTTCCGCATATTGACAAACCATTTACCTTGAACTATCTTTTCTTTAAATACAATTATATAAATTTGTGTCAGGAACGATACGACGAAATGACGGAAAACAAATTTCTGTACGGATCTCACTACAGCGCTCCGGGGTTCGTTTTGTTCTATCTAGTAAGAAAATATCCTCAATACATGCTGTGTCTCCAAAATGGTCGATTTGATCATCCCGACAGAATGTTCAATAAGTAAGTTTGACAAAAAGTAACATAAAAAAGACAGTTCTAAATAATAGTCTGTCATTTCACCCGCATGCAAAAATCATAACGCTAGATATATTCGAATGGTTCAACATACATTATTTTTGTTTTATGTACTTTTCACGCTCTATTGTATTGTCGCGAATTTTCATATTTTTTATAGCTTTAACGTAACTCTATAGAATCGATTTATTGTTATGCTCCTTAACGAGAAAAAACCTAACAGTGTAGCCGACGTATGGAAAAATGTATTGATGAACATGTCGGACTTTAAAGAGCTGGTACCCGAATTTTATGACACGAACAACGCTGGTGATTTTTTAGTGAATAGTTATGGTATTGATTTTGGATATCGTCACGATGGTACGAAAATTGGTGACGTGCAGTTGCCACCTTGGGCTACCGGTGAGTCGATTATTTCTCGCAATAGGTTAAGTCCATCGAAGAATCTTTGTTTTTAAATGTTTTCATTTTCGCTTTTTCTTCATTCACAGGACCTTCTGATTTCGTTCAAAAATTGCGGAAGGCTTTGGAAAGTGATTGGGTATCGCAAAATCTTCATAATTGGATCGACTTGATATTTGGCTGCAAGCAGAGAGGAAGCGAGGCACAAAAAGCCGATAACAGTTATTATATATTTGTAAAAAAAAATATGTCTATGATAACGTTTTGAAACTAGACATTCTACATTTAATCTTTTTCATGTTACAGTATTTTTCCATTTGTGTTACGAGGGTGCGGTGGACTTAGACACGATTCACGACTTGAACGATCGTCACGGTCTTGAAGTACAAATAATGGAATTTGGACAGATACCCAAACAAGTTTTTACGCTTCCTCATCCAAAACGCTTTATTACTACATCAAATTCGACGGTGGATGAGAACTTGATGCATTTACCGGATTCGCTGCCCATGAGTAATATAAAATAATCTAATCGTGATAATGAAATAATAATATTACAATTAATAATGATTATGTGTTTTAATCATAGATTATAACATATAGTTGCATTTGTTGTAAATTCATCAGGAAACGAAAGCTCATCCGGAGGACAAACGTTGAACCAATTGAAAATATTTCCTCCTCATAAAGAGACGGTTTCCAGTGTGTGTCTGATGAACGGAGGATTGGGTGATGATATTGCATCAGTTGGACATGATGGTGTTTTAAAATTGTATTCGATGAAGACGGGCAAATCAACGAGAAGCGTTAACCTCTCTTCTTTGCCATTGTCTTCGTGTATTTCATATCAGACTTCGGCAGGACGAAATATTATTGTCGTTGGCTCCTGGGACAATACGCTGTTAGTATAAAATTCTCCTGTTGCTCTGTTAACAAAAACTAAATAATTAATTGCAATCATCGAATTTACAGAATATTCTACGATGTCGAATTCGGTCGAGTAATCGACACCCTCAACGGCCACGAGGATGCAGTCTCCTGTCTGACTTGGAGTCCTTCTCGACAAATCATTGTTTCCGGTTCGTGGGATTGCACTATAAAAATATGGCGCAGTTATCACTCAGGATCAAAGATAAAACCCGCAAAGTGCTTCGTTGCTCAACTCGATCATGAGTCTAAAGTCACAGCGGTTGATATCTCGAGGTAAATTTGTATATACGATTGAATCATCGATACTTGTCCAGAAATTCAAAAGATTTATCTGTAGGAACGAAAAACTGCTGGTTTCTGGAACGGATGATGGAGAAATTTTCTTATGGTGTACAGATACGTATAACGTCACGTACACGATAAAAGGTGAGAACAGAGAATTAGACAATTTATGAAAGTTCTCACTGAGAAGAATGATTAATAAATGAATTTAGAAATTTCACAAACGATTTGTAATATGCTAAATACTTTTCCATCTTCCTTGCTTCCAGGTCACACTGCCAGGATAAATTCCATGAAATTCGACTGTGAATGCAAGAATATTATTTCATGCTCGAGTGACATGACCATAAACGTTTTCGACGTACAAACGAGCACACGGATTTACAGCACGTCGTTAGAGGATGAGCCAATATCGTTAAGTTGGAACGGTACGATTTTACTGGTGGGTGACAAGCAAGGAAATTTGAGTCTTTGGGATTCGCAAGCACCTGCTTTTCTGTCGACGTTGCATTGTCACGAGGGTAATTACCGTGGACTTCATAAACAGTAAATTTGATGAGTTTGTGATGTTAATTTTCCACTTTTTTTTTAGGTACCCTGACGACAATTGCGACAACGACTGATCAAAAAAAAGTGATAACCGGTGGAGCTGATAAAAAAATTATCGTCTGGACTTTTCAATGACCAATTTGAGGATTGTTGCGATAATCGAAATTTTTATCAATGTTGATACTGGAAATATATAAATATATATATATATATATAAGGAAAGAGGTTTATAGATTTATGAACATTTGATTAGTTCCAGACGACTTTTACATCGTCGATGAAGTTTTAAACTATATGGCGTAAAACATTGTAAGAAAATGATCCTATCGTTTTTAATAAACTGAATTATCATCCATTTAACGCTTCTCATTAGTTTATTTAGCCCCCAAACTCGTTGACATGAGAAATTAACTATTTGCCTATTTGAGTTTTGTCTTAATTATATTACAATCTTATCTTAACGATTTCACACATTTACATCTTTGTACAGAGATTCTTCAAAAGCTTCGAAACTTCTTCAATTGCTCGTAAGTTATGAAGAATATTATATTCCATGGTCCCATCCTTAAAAACGTCGGCACGAATCCTTTGTAAAGAGCAAAGAACCCTTCGTTCCTTATCGTCTGTGAAATAATGAGAGAAAAATAATTGCCTCGTGGAAAGAGTTTGTCTTAAAACTTATTCATTGTTTTGGAAAATAATTTATAGTGTTTCAAATGGAGAAAAAGCAACACATGTTACCTCCCATTGTTTGTTTGATTACGTTCGCCTCGTTATTTCATTCTCTATAATTTTTCTACCAAGGGTTGATCTCTATTGGAATAAACATGCAATAAATTTTTGTCACTCACTTTGATGAAACAATCAAGACTTCCAGTATAAACGTGAGGTGCGAGAATCCCTTGAGCTGTATGGACTCTTCTTTGATTCATCAGTCGTGTCTGAAACAATATTTATTGAGTATAAAATCCTCGTTTCGCATTTTTGTGTAAAACACTAAGAAGAAAAAAACAAAGTCAAACTCACTCGAACCACGTCGATCGGTGTGGATGCAACCGCACTTCCCATACTGGCTATAAAACTCGAGCTGTAATAGAACAAAACAAATACAGCAGTTTTTCACAAAGAAATTTTCTCGAAGTCGACAAAGTTTCGCGAAGCTTAATTTCCTGATTTAGAGACATTTGCTTTCACAATTTCCTTTGGTTAAGCTAACGTGTTAAAAAAAAAAACGATTAATCGGACATTACCGATTGGACCACTAACCCTTATCCAGGCACCAAAAATTTAACGCCGTAATGTCTGCATTACTCGAAAGAATCTGCCAATTCTTACTAGAAACCATCGAGAGAAAAACAAATCAAGAGCCCAGAAAAATAATGAAACAAAAAAAAAAAAACGTCAATAATGGTAAATTAAAAGTACATGCAAACGAAAGTTTTAAGGCTTCGAGGACATGTCGACGTGTAAACATAAACGTTTTTTTGTTTTCTTCCTCGATGCACAAATTGCACAATCCAAAAGTATGAGTGTCGTTAGAACGAGAAGAAAACAATGAATAACTTTTAACAAAAAAACAAACAAATGTCTTAAATACCAAAAATTCTAACCGAGGACGAGACTACGAAGCAGATGAAGAAGATACAACATTCATCTGGCGAACATTCTTTTTTGTTTTTTATAAGATTGTGAATATGGGACAAGGGAGGGTCGCACACCGGCATCTATGTCATGTTATTGCAGTCGCCTCAATTTCCGTGTACTCTCTCTCTGTTTCTGAGCGTGCTCCCGTTTGCACAACATTGTCAATGAACCTGTAAAGAAAATTACAACTTTAGGACTCAACATTCCCTGTTTCCACCTGACCGTACAATCCTAATAGGGAAAACTCGTCCCGTTTGAGATAAGGGATGTTTTTTAAAGGATATTTTGTTGTTTGTGTGAGCGTACTGGAGTACATAACGATTTTTGTAAATGCAATTTGTGAACAGCATTCGTACCAGATGAACATGGTTCGGATTTGAGCCAGTGCAAAAGAGTATCTTCGATTCACCAAAATACCCCAACCGTGCATAAAAAAAGAAAAAGATATTAAGATGTCCCAAAACCTTGCGAAAGGAAAAAGAAATGTTGAAGAAAGCTGATGCAATACTGTTATTTGCGTAGCGTTTTGGATACCAGCTTGGATAAGAAAGTTTGCCCGGATAAGGGTTGATCCATTGAAACCTAGTGGACGTGATCGTTTTCTGTTTGTTTCTTTTCTTTTGTGTTTAGCAACTAGCCGTTGGAATCGATGCTCTTTCTCCTGAAATTAACGATACGTTAAGTTGAGAAAATGCACGATATCCAATATTGGAGAAATGAAAATAGAAGAATAAAATAAAAAACATGAAAATTGGTGGATCGTGAATAAAAATTGTTCAACCCTCATCACAATCGGAAGCCTCCGTCGATTCCAGGTCGACCGGTCTTGGGAACCCATGCAGAACTTTTTCTATTTGTTGTCAAGACTCCGTGGATTGGATTATCTTTGGTTATTGGAATGGAGAAGAGTAAGAATTTGTTCAAACTTACATGAAGTGATTGGTTACACTGTCGCCCACCAATCTCGTTAATCGATTTTTCGTAAAGTCGTAGATCGGTAATTCAACTGCTGCTATCACCGCTGCTCTTTGCGCCGTTGGTCCAACACCCTGTATCGCAATACACATGTGTTAATGAAAATTTTGGCTGACGATTGATGCTTTGCGTATAGATTTGTACTCAAAATTTAGATTGTTTTATTTTACTGTTAGACGATTAAATTATCATAGAATCTAACTTTTGTATGGAACCGTTTACGTAAAGCATCTTTCGACATTATTTTTGTAGCGTCTAAAGCAAATATAACAGCGCGAAGTATGAAAATCTGCAGGTCTAGCACTCTCCAACTACATTTTAGCTTCCTAAGTGCTGTATGCAAAATGGAAACTTGTTAGGAAAATCTTTCGATTCTTTTTTTGTTCCACTTGTCTTCCAAAGTATATATAAAAGCGTGTAAAACGTATGGGAATTGGCGCTTCTAGCGATCTCCGACTGATCTGAAATTGCAAATTTTATACATTTTTTACCCTCCACAAACCGCGTACACCCTCGTGTCGGTATACATCCTGGAAGCAACCGATTAGAGATAGATTTCCCTCAACACCAGTCACTTGCATACGAACTTTCACCACATCGGTTGGATTAGCGATTGCGCTCGATATAGCTCCTGCTACTGCTGCACACACAACATTTATAAGCACTAAATCATCTGTTCCCCATTTTTCCGTAGCCGCTCGTTTAAGCGAGTAGTATGTGCCAAATTTTATCGTCCCGTACGTAGCCTGCCTCAGGATTGCCGAGCTGATTCTGTTGCGGGTAAGGAGAAAAACAAAACAAAAATTGACTCTCTCGATGAAAATGATCTACCTCTTTGTTCTTCTTCTTTTTTTGTACTTGCGCAAGAACGTGAAAGTAAGAAAAAGTGTCGCCCCTGCGCATTCGATGTGCTCTTTATTACCTAGGGTGCTCCTAACGACGAATGACACGAGCGATCAATAGTGAAAACACAAAAATCTTGGGAAAACAATTTATCTGGCAAATTTTCCATGGGAAGAAGAAACGTAAATCAGCTTCAAGCAAGAACAAGAATGCTCTTTTTACTTTTGCATTTGTAATATTTGTTTAACTTCGCAATTATTAGCACAGCAGGGAGGAAATTCAGTTCTACCCTTCACCAGGATCGTCGAATAAAGATATTAGGAAACAAACAAACAAATGTTCAACGATGTGCTTCTGTGTCGTTGGGTGTAGGCGAGCGACTTACTCTTGACAAATATTCTTTTTGAGAACGTTTACATTAAGAATGATAGGAAATTTGATAAAATATGTTTTTTCATGACATTTTGATAAGTAAAATCACTTAATAATTGGCTAGAATAAATAAAAAATGTTAGTATCTATAATAATCTTAACAACTATGCATTTTTTCCAAATCATAAAAAAGAATTCCAAAAACTATTAGTTTTATTAGACATAGCCCTTTCATATGTATTCCGAATCAAGAAAACTAAACAATTGCTTCAAATTCTTAAACAAGGAAAGATATTATAGCAATGTTAGTAAGTCATTCACCTATTGTGCTTATGTGACTTTTCTTGTGCAGTGTTAACTGAACGTGTCAAAATAATTTTAAAACAAAGAGAAGAACTTACCCACAATACAACGATTTGAAACCCTCTTGTCTCGATATTGTGACCAGAGCATCTGTCATACCGGAATATCGTAGCGAAGCATACTTCTTGTCAAACTTTTGTCCTTGAACTTGCAAACGAGTTTTAGTCGTATCTAGGGGGAACGTACCTTCAAGAATAAAATCAATCCATGTAAACCGGCAATTTCCAAATTATTTCTTGAGGGTTAAATCGATTTCTATATTTACCTAATTCTGCAATAATTGAAGCTAGCCCCCCGTAAACAAAAGGACACCAATCCATCGAATTTCTATCTCCCATCACCACCTGGAGCCTCTGGTATATAAAAAACAATTATACGTACGTAAACTGTACCGTACAGGTTAGATTCTCAAAAATTCTCGTATCAACTATCGTCTGAAGTGTTTGATACTGTTCTTCATCGATAGAGAACCAATATAATGAATAGTTTGAAAAAACCTCGATACCTTTTACTGTTAAAACTTCGGATGATAGTTTTCCGTTTTCTTGTGATCGTACGATTATTCTGACGAAATAACTGATAATGACGAATGAAGGAAAAACAACGTGCGTCAGACGTCCACAAAATCCACATGCGATGAAATTGCGACCGACGCACGCAATAATTTTACAATCGAAAAAAATCGCAAATCTCTAGTTTCGTTATTAAAAGCATGATGGCAGCATCGTCGTGTCGCAAGTCGCAACACTATCGACGTTTGAAATCGTGGATGGCGGAGATATAACCTCAAAGACATTAACATATAATTGTTTAAGTGATATCAATCGGTGAATGAGAATCATAAATTGTTAAAAATAGAATAAAATATTTTCCTTTAGAAATGGCGGGCAGAGAAACGTCAAAAGTGAAGCTGTCAAAGAGTATTTTGGAGATGAAGGTAATAATTTGAGGTTAGGTCACTGTTATTGTGACAAACAGGCATTGGACACTTTGAAAATAATTTTGAAACATTAAATACGTATTAATTGTGTGTTTTAGTTTATGAAAAGAACGAAAGAGAAAGTTGAAAAGCAACTTTATCAGGAAGAGGGCGAGGAATACTTTGGAAATCAGCTTACAACACGCATGAAGAGTGAATCGTAAGAAAATTTGCGTCCTATTATTGAGTCCAACTTTAGCAATATTCTTACACGCAGTGGAAAATTCAAATATTTCAGAGGACGATTTATCTTCGAGCCAAGTTACATCTTCTGCGAACAACTACGCGATGGTCGAGTGAGTTATCAAGGTATGGACACCGAGATTGAGAGAATCATGGAATTGGAACAAAATGCAAAAGTTGCAAAGGCAGCGCCAAAATGCGAGACTGATTTTTCTGACGAGCAAATGGCTAAACGATGGAAATCCTCGGAAATAACAACGATGGAGAATAAATTTAAAACCAAACGACAACGAGGCCAACAATTTCATAACGACAAAGTTTTCATCAACGATAAAAAGGAAAAAAAGCGGAATTTTTTGAAGCCCGTGGATTAGACGTTTAATAATTAGAATTTAAGTATCCGTGTGACTTTGTTGTGCGTTGTCTCCGCATAAGACTTCTGTATTTTACAAATATACATGTACATATTTTGATTTTTTATTTTCATGACCGAAGAGAGAAAATTTGCAAAATAAATTACATATATCAACGTCCCGATTCAGTCGGTATGGCAAATTATCTTACCGACTGTGCGGTCGATAAAAGTTCACCGATTGGCCAGTAGAGGCTCTTTCCCAAAGACTCAACGTCGCGCGTGTATCGAGCTTTACACTACGAGAAGAAGAAGTGAGAGAGAGACAGAACGATATATCCCACGCATCGTGCGTGGCTTGTGCAGGAAGTGGGGCTTCTTTTGCGCATCTTACGCGTTTTTCCCGAAGGAAAATGGCTCCCATCTGTCACTCGGTCGTTAAAGTGTAATTTATAAAACAATTCCCTGTGTCCCCTTTCGCCGACGGTACATAAACACGTATAAGCGGAAATAGTGGTCGAAGTAATGCGGTGCAATTATATAATACGAGAGTGGTGAATACGCGCGAGACGCTTCGATGTGTTTGGGGAGCTCGGCAGTGAATCTTGATGGTGCCATGAAAACTTACAACAGCCACACTGTTTACAGTCCTAATTTTTTGTCGTAAGACGAATGAGAAACAAGCCCTTTCACAGTCAAAACACGAGACACGATAGTAACGCATTAATTCGTACTGTTGTGATAGACGGGTCGCGCGAATAAAAAGTCTTTAACGATTCGTCGCGTGTGACACGCTCATTAGTGAATTGGCCTTTTTGGACGCACGTTTAACTTTGGAAACGGAGCTCTCCACCATAACGTAAGATTATCCAAAAAAATGTTTCGCACCCACGATACGTTTTAATCAAATTTTGTTGAGTCTAAATTTTCACCACCGATTTATCCATCAGTTCAGATTTAATATTATTTTTTTCGTTTTTTTTAGTAATACAGAATGGGTTCCAGTCAACAATTCTCACTGAGATGGAATAATTATCTTAAACACATAACATGCGCATTTGACACATTGCGCACCGATGAAGACCTTGTCGACGTGACCCTTAGCTGCGAGGGAAAGAGAATCAGGGCACACAAAATGCTGCTGTCGGCTTGTAGCACATATTTCAGGGATCTGTTCAAGGTAATTATTTATTGCTCGAACATTCACAGAGCATACTGATCAAACATAACGATCGAATTGTTTGTTGCGTTTAAATCAAATTTTAAGTCAGTTCCGTAGCTTGTAATCGTTTATCAATGAAACGTTGTTTTGTTTCATACAAAATATGGAACGGAATAGATATCTATAAATTTGGCACACAAAATGCGATAGAGCGCGAATAATCAATAATCTTTCATCATTTATAGGAAAATCCTTGTCAGCACCCAGTCATAATATTCCGTAATGTAAAATTTGACGACCTCGCCGCGCTCGTGGACTTCATGTACCAAGGAGAAGTAAATGTAGTACAGGAGCAGTTGGCAAGTTTTTTGACCACGGCTGAATTGTTAGCAGTCCAAGGACTAACCGATGGCACAGGAAAGGATAGCGATAGTATAGTCGAGGTACGTTTCTCAAATTTGCATTGTTTCACTCCGCAAGCTTTTTAACAACCTTTCATATCTAATACCCTAATTTTATCTTGTCTATGTCAGGACGATGTTGAGATTCCCAACGAACCGGAAGTGCAACTACAAAATGCCTCCGGCCAAGTAATGACGAATAGCAAAGCCAACAAATCGTCATCGTCGCCATTACCATTTCAATCGGTCGATCTTCAAGCCGAGACACCACCGACAAAAAGACGAAAATATCGAGATAATCGTGCGGCCAATGCAGAAAAATCTCAACGTGAAAGCAACGCGAATACGTCCAAGGATGGCGAAAACAACACGTCGGAAACTCAGGCGAATACATCGGCGGGCTCCGATCCCGTAGAAATAATACCTCTAATGCCAAATCTCAAGCTCGAAATGCCCGAATATCTCGAGCAGGATGGTAGCAGTTGTAGTTACGAGGAACAAAGCGTCGGAGAGAGTTCGACCAACAAACTCGTAGCGGACGAGACGCTCCCAACGAACGCTCTCGATCACGAACAAAAACCGGATATCAGCCAGACATTCTACACGTCCAGTCAAGGGGATTTGCTCGAGGGGAAGCGAGTAGCGACGGATCTCGGTAAGATCCTGTATCCATTTTTTTTTGAAGTTATACTTCTTTAGGCAGTTCTGATGGGAGTGTATTTTCTCGATGTGACGAATTGCGCGCGCAATACCGTCACACCCCATGAAGTTAGTTGCGAGTGAGAATTTATTTTCTCTTCTTTTCGGTCTGAAGTTATCCGAGTGATGCGCAAATGCCATTTACAGTGACTCGGGTTAATATTCCCACACCATTGCATTTAAAATGCATTGCATTTAACATATTGTTTACCAAGCAGCGCACCTTTTTTAGTTCTCAGAAACATAGGTTTTATTTATTCGGTTGATGTCATTATCTATACATGAAAAGATAAACAAAAGAATGCATACTTTTAGTATCGCAAAGATATTCGGACATCTAAGAAAAACAATATTTTTATCCAAATTAGTAATTACAGTAAATCAAATGATAACAATTATAATATGTCATTGGATTCCCGTTTTGTTTCACAACATGTTGCAATCGCTTTGGCATGTTTAAAATCATTTTTTTTTAATAATCTACTGGTATTCATCCCCATTCGTTTGTTAAATTTATTTATAATTCTTCTTTTGATCTAATTCATGTTTTTTTTTGTATGTAAAGATCCAACTCATTCTATAAGATTGAGTTTACGTTCGGCTATTCATTTTTGTAGCACTTTTTAACAAATTGTGTTTTAAAAGATGCAAATAGTTGTTCTTGCTTAAAATGCTTTCGATGAAAACTAATTCACTTACTGAAGTTGAAATGGAACCACAAACCATCCAGATTTGCTACACTGTTTTGTTGGTCTTACAATTTGTTAGATCTTATTAGGTCTTATTATTTGTTAGACTTTTAAGATTAAATTTGTCATTGAGTTTCCGTCATACCATTTTGCATGCAGCGTTTTCAAAAATATTGAATTAAGATTCATTAGAAAATATTTTATTGTTCCACCATGTTTTTTGTTTACAAACATAGTTCTTAGCAAAAGTAATTCTCTTCCGGTTCTGCTCGCTTATATAAGGCTTTTTAAGAGTATCTCTATCATTGCACCCATCTTCTATTAATGCTGCGCAAACTGTATCGGGATGCACTTTCTTCCCCGGTCCTTCAAGTAACTCAGAGGTCAACCTTGGAGCACTCGATGGATGATATTTTTTAATTTTTCTGATTGGTTGATGTTGATCGCTGCCAGTAGAGCATTTTAGATATCCTTTCTGCCAAATAAGTTGTATTCTATCTTCGTCAGTATATCTTTTCATGACATTCGCAACTGTGCTCTTACTTAAATTTAATAAGTTACCAATTGCCTAGTATGATTTCCCTTTTTCTTAATGGAAAAAAGTCTGACATTTGCAAATTTTCAATATCAACTGATTCAACATCCTGGATCGAGTGTTTCAACACGACTATATGTGTTAACAAGACTTCTTAACGATCGAACTAGTTCCCTAGAATGAACAAGCTGCAAAGGACAAAGGGTGTCTGAATAGTTTTGCGACATTGAAAATATAAGTTATTTTGTTGCATAGCTAATGACGTCGACTGAATAAATAAAAAATATGTTTCTGAGAACTAGAAAAAGTATAATAGTTGGTAAAAGAAAGTATGATTTCCTGAACTTAACTATAAGTAAGTGAACAGGACAATAATATTTTAAGCGCCATGGTGTCTGAATATTGAAGCGATAAGATTTTGGCAGACCCAAGTGGTATAGTTTGCATGCATATGCAAGTGTCTAATTCATTCAGTTCTTCAATGGACTTAAGTGATTACCACGTGTTGTCGTTTTTGTGGAAATTATGTTTAATGATTGGGGGTATAATAATGTAAGTATTATTGGATTTTTGAAATTATTATTCATTGAATCATTCGATTTAATATTATTGCAGTAAAATTGATATTTACGTATATGTATATTTATATTATTGTTATTTTTAACTGCCTTCCTTTAAAACATTAGAATATGTGATTTTAATTGTTTCTGTTTTTTTAGTTTCCAAGATGCCTAAAACAAATGCGGAGAAGTGTGAAGCTTACAGTAAGCGTAACGAGGCAGAAAAAAAGAAAAGATCCGCAGAACGATCTCGAGCTTATCGACTACGTCAAAAAGAAAGATTACTTCAAAGGAAATAGAACTATTCTCAAATATGTTAAATGAACTTTGTTTTATATGACAAAATACGTCAATACTTTTTAAACTGTATAAAATAAATATTCTTTAATTAAATTTAAGTGTTATTTGTTCAAACTTGTATCAATGGTATTTAACGTCGTTTATCGATCATTTGACTAAGTTAAAATTTCTTTGAATGAGTAAAAAGTTCTCTTTTTTATTCATCCCAAAGAAGTATAATTTCTTAAGTGCATATATAAGTATACACTGTTTTTTTATTATAAAAACAATGATATAACAGCAAATTAAAAATTGTGTACGCACGTAAGAAATTACACTTCTTTGGCGTGAGTTTTAACTTAATCAAATGATCGATAAACGACAGTAAATATTATGAACACAAGTTTCAATAAATAAGATTTAAATTGAATCAAACAATTGACTGAATTAGACCACACTCGTATATTCGTGGAAACTAAACTCCTTGAGGTAGTGGAAATCTTACGTACTATTTCAGTAAGTTACTGTAACAATTTAAAGAAACAAAAAGAAATTCTCAGTCACAACTAACTCCATCCTGTGTGATAGTACGATGCAAGTTTCAATAAATAACATTTAAATTGAATCAAACAATTGACTGAATTAGACACTTCTCGCATATTCGTGCAAACTAAACTCCTTGAGGTAGTGGAAATCTTACGTACTATTTCAGTAAGTTACTGTAACAGTTTAAACAAACAAAAAGAAATTCTCACTCACAACTAATTCCATCCTGTGTGACAGTAAGATGCAAGTTTCAATAAATAAGATTTAAATTGAATCAAACAATTGACCGAATTAAACACTACTCGCATATTCGTGCAAACTAAACTCCTTGAGGTAGTGGAAATCTTACGTACTATTTCAGTAAGTTACTGTAACAGTTTAAAGAAACAAAAAGAAATTCTCACTCACAACTAATTCCATCCTGTGTGACAGTACGATGCAAGTTTCAATAAATAAGATTTAAATTGAATCAAACAATTGACTGAATTAGACACTTCTCGCATATTCATGGAAACTAAACTCCTTGAGGTAGTGGAAATCTTACGTACTATTTCAGTAAGTTACTGTAATAGTTTAAAGAAACAAAAAGAAATTCTCACTCACAACTAATTCCATCCTGTGTGACAGTACGATGCAAGTTTCAATAAATAAGATTTAAATTGAATCAAACAATTGACTGAATTAGACACTACTCGCATATTCGTGGAAACTAAACTCCTTGGGGTAGTGGAAATCTTACGTACTATTTCAGTAAGTTACTGTAACAGTTTAAACAAACGAAAAGAAATTCTCACTCACAACTAATTCTATCCTGTGTGACAGTACGATGCAAGTTTCAATAAATAAGATTTAAATTGAATCAAACAATTGACTGAATTAGACACTACTCGTATATTCGTGCAAACTAAACTCCTTGAGGTAGTGAAAATCTTACGTACTATTTCAGTAAGTTACTGTAACAGTTTAAAGAAACAAAAAGAAATTCTCACTCACAACTAACTCCATCCTGTGTGACAGTACTGCGAACGCAGTTTGTGTCCTCAACAAACTACACTCCCATCAAGATTGCCTAACGCACCTAAAGAAGTAAAACTTCACTAACTTCAGCTTCACCTTCAAAAACTTCAAAAATTGTATTCGATACACATTATAATTACCTTTTTGGTTGTCCAACGTTTAATGAAAAATATCATTTCTCTCATTGCAGGACATCTATTAGCGAAACCAAGTACATCAGGAGAGATTCTGGCGCAGGATGCAGCACAGGGTGAGTGATAAAAATTCACTTTCATACGATATAAGTAAACAAAGACTGTCAACTGCAACGTCGATCTCCCTAAGTCCTGGACGTTCAAGAATTGCATCTCTAATTCAAACGATAGAACGAATCGTTAAAAATCAATATTCAAAATTCAATCAAAGAAAATTGTAATCCCAGTTCAAACTTCCTTTTGATCCAACGCTTTGAGCTCGACGTTGTCATTGGACAGAAAGATTTTGTACCCAATAATTGCACAAACGGGTTTTGCACGAACTCCTAAATTGTGGGGCGAGAATTGTCGTTTTAATTTGCTGGAGAAATTATGAACTCCTCACGAGAAAGCAATTTTGCTCGCTATCTCTCCTTCTATTTTTTCACTTCCGCCCTTGCTCTTCGCTCATTCTCTCTCTCTCTCTCTCTTTAACTCTCTCTCTCTCTCTCTCTCTCTATCATTTGCGTCTGTTTCTGGAGAAAATTTGTGCACGTTGGGTACAGAAAAAGAATCGTCTTTTCTTCGCAAAAAAAAAAAAAGAAAGAAAGAAACGATGAAGGACCAGGGAGACAAAAAATTCCCCTTTGGTCCACCGCAAAGGCAAACGGGCAAACCGTTTGTTTTTATTTTGTTTTCAAGCTCTTGCCGACTCGGCGAGATCCAAGGGAAATATATATATATATATTTTTTCTTCTTTTTTTTTTTTTCTTTCCTTCTGTTTCACTTACATAACAAGAAAACCATCTGTAGAACGTATCTTACCTTATAACGGCGCAGTAAAAAAAAAAAAAAATACTGCGCAGCTTTTTGCATTTATTCATACACCGCATAAGAATTAATAAAAAAAAACAAACTGTGCGAGAGGATTGGGTGAAAGGTGGCAAGTTAGTTATTAACTCCTCGGCAATGAGTACAAGCAGTGATGGCACAATTTTGGACGAAAACAAAAACAAACACCAAAAAAAAAAAAGATATTCATATTTACAAAATGCGTTTGGCCCAAGACACAAAGTCCTCGTGCTAAACGCGAGCGTTTTGGGAACATTTTTTTTTTCATATCTAGAACAATCTCTCGTCCAAGAAACAATAAAAAAAAAACAAAAACAAAAAAGAAAGAAAATCTCGCTTCGTTCCCAAAACGCTCGCGTCATTGAATCACGAATGTGCGAATGTGCTGAATAACGATACGAGGGGGCGATACTTTCTCGTGTTTGAAAACGGAAGAAGAGTTTACAAGGAAAAAAAAAAACAAAAAAATTTATACAAGAAAAAAAACCAAAAAAAAAAAAAAGAAAACAATCTCTTCCCTTTCCATCGCTCGTTGAAAACGCATTTTCTCTTTAATTTTACTATTATTTTCCTTTATTTATTTTCTTTATCGTTAAACAACAACAACAACAACAAAAGATAGAAAAAAGAACTTCGTTTTTTCAGTGTCGAAGTGTGCATGGTGTTTTTTTTTTCTCTCTCTTTTTTTTTTTTTCTTTTTAATTCTCTTGTTGGATGTTTAAAGTTGGGGCGGTATACCGGGGGCACTCTCGT
>OZ023259.1:20859321-20922090 GCA_964007305.1 Netelia melanura | reverse complement strand
GGAAGAGAAAAACAAACAAAAAACGAAGTAAATATCATCGAATTTAATTAATTCACAAAAATTGTTTCGATATTAATGTCTCGTTGTACACGATTATCGGGATTTTCGTCGATTAAAAATTCGATCGAGGATAGAATTTTTGTTGAAACAATTTATTTTAATCGTGGTAATTATTTGGAATACAAAATTCTCAAATCTTCCCTGAAACGAATTTTCATCGAGAATGAAATTCTAGAAAAATTGATTTCGTCACGACGATTTGAGGTAATTGGAATTCCTTGATTTTAATTATATCGATCGAATTGAACTTTAATTGAGTTTTAATTCTTTAAATTTAATTCGAGACTATTTAACACGACGAGTTTGATATTGTGTGATTGTCGTTCTGCCCCATATGTTCGTACTCGTTCCTATTAGGCGTCGATAATATTATTAGCTTGTGGACAATAGATATATATATATATATATTTTTTTTTTGTTTGTTTTAACGTGTCGTTCGTACGACCACGAGCGGCGTTACACTATTTATTTAGATTGCGAGGAGGTAGGAATTTTATACAATCTCGATGTTGGTTTGTAACTTCTGTTTTTTTTTTAATTTTTATAATTTTTTTTTTTTTTTTTTTTTTTTTTTTTTTTTTTATTATTCTCGCTCTCTTGTTAAGCAAATTTTTAAGTACAAAGTAAGCGTATCGTTATACTCGTTAGTAACTGCGACACTACGAGATTAATCCTTAAGTAACTTCTTTTACCTCGCGGTAAAAAGGAAACAACTCAAAATACGTATTACTAATTTTTAAATACTCTCGTTTTCTTTTTTGTACGTTCACGCATAGACTGAAATATTTTACGTCGAAGATTCAATTATTTATCTTCGACAGGACTCTCTATCTCTCTCGCTCTCTTTCTCTCTATTTCTCAGACACGTTTTTGTTTTTGTAAATCGTTGCTGATGCAATTTTGAAAATAGACATTTTTTTGTTTTCGGTGGAAGAAAACAAGTCGCGAATCGCACCGCTCGACTCAAATACATTCTAGTTCTTTTTTTTTGGGAGTTTTTTTTTGGTGTTGAAAGAAATTATTGGATCGAAATCCGACGAAATTGTCAAAACAATGTAAATTCGGGGATTCGAGGCTTAAGGTAGTTCTATCGTTTTATAATTTTCTTAAGAATTTGTTGAAAATTTGGATATATCTTCTTTGATGTCGTACGTACGTGTGTAATAATTTTTGGAAGATTTTATCACGCGGAAGTTGAGTTATTTATTAGTGAAAATTCGAATTTTTGGTAGTCTCTCATAAGAACGCGTGTTAAAAGTTGCATTTTCATCCATAAATATCTTGGCTTCTACTCGGTGAAGCATTCTAAAACTTTGCATACATTTTTATGCAACAACAAAGAAGCTCTATTTAGTTTTTCAAAAAAATCTAAAGAAAAGAATTTTCGCAATTTTTGTAATTATACAGCAAATACGTATTACCTTGGATGACCTTGAATTTGGAGTTTGTTTTTTTGGGAGTTTTTCTTTTCTCATTATACAACGGTGTTGAAGGAAATTATTGGATCGAAATCCGACGAAATTGTCAAAACAATGTAAACTCGGGAATTCGAGGCTTAAGTTAGTTCTAGCGTTTTATAATTTTCTTAAGAATTTGTTGAAAATTTGGATATATCTTCTTTGATGTCATACGTACGTGTGTAATAATTTTTGGAAGATTTTATCACGCGGAAGTTGAGATATTTATTAGTGAAAATTCGAATTTTTGGTAGTCTCTCATAAGAACGCGTGTTAAAAGTTGCATTTTCATCCATAAATATCTTGGCTTCTACTTGGTAAAAGCCTTCTAAAACTTTGCATACATTTTTATGCAACAACAAAGAAGCTTTATTTAGTTTTTCAAAAAAATCTAAAGAAAAGAATTTTCGCAATTTTTGTAATTATACAGCAAGTACGTATTACCTTGGATGACCTTGAATTTGGAGTATGCTGTTCTTTAGTCAATTCGCGACAATTTTTCTTTATTAACTCGAGCCCAGGCACCATTTTGTATGTGAGAAAAAGTGAAAAATAATTTTTCGATTTTAACGTCACGATAGAACTACCTTAAGAATATTGAATTGTAAATTTGTTTTTCTTTTTTCTTTTTTTAAATTATTTTGCTTAAACGGTCTCTCGAATTTCGAGTATGGATGGAAGAAAAGAGACTCGATGGACGAAGAGTTGGATCGTCGGGAATAAAATTAGGGTAGAAAGAAGCAATAACAGAAACAAAAATCTCTCTTTGGAACTGGTTCAAGGCACTTTATCCTTCCGGTAATTTGGTTTTATAAAAGCTTTCGCGCTTCGGTTTGTCCGAGGTTAATTTTTCTATTTCATTATCCTCTCTGTATTTGTATCTTTTCTATTTGACTTTATTTTTGTTTTCTTTCATAATCGTTGAATCGGGCTTTCTCTTCTCCTATTCTGTTTTAGCTTTTTCTATCTCACATTGAAAAGAAAGAAATGAAAACAAAATTGCTCGACTTGTTATCGATTAAACGAAGAATGCGGCGTTTTCTTTTTGTTGCAACGTTAAATGATACATGGAGTTGGTATTTTTTGTGTTTATTTTGTAGAACGTGGAGAGGATACTGGATGCGGTAGTACCATGGGAGAATTCGGTACGTCGTTAGACGACGATTGTGACGATTCGTCGGATACGGATATATTGTTTCGTTGTAGAATTTGTTGGAAGGGTTTCAAGCATCCGACCTCGTTGATACTCCATAAAGATTTGCACACGGGACAAACGAGATGTCCAATTTGCCATCGGATATTTAGTCGTAGTTACGACATGAAGATACATTTAATGAGAATACACAAGTGCTCGATGAGTCTCTATGAGAAATTGAAAATTGACGATTAAGGTAGTCCTGTCGTTACAGCGTTTCCGTTTGATTTCACTGAAAATTTGCAGCAACGTTCTTTGATGTCACATGTATATGTGTGTAAAATTTCAGGGACCTTTAGCGACTCAAAAATCACGATATTTATTCTTGAAAATCGTCACTTTCTCGCAATCTCCCATAAGAGCCCGTGTTAAATATCGCAACATTATACAACGAGTATCTCGATCATTTGGTCGATGAAGTCTGTTGAAATTTTGCACACATTTTTATACGACATCAAAGAAGCTTCGATTAGTTTTTATAACAAATCTTATGGAAAACAAAAATTCATGATTTTGTTTATTATATAACAAATAAACTTTCCGTAGGATCAATTTGAATTTTGAGTATGTTGTTCTTTAGTCGATTTGCAACAACTTTTCTTAATGAACTTTAACTCTTGGTCCACTTCCAATGTGAGCAAAAAACGGGAATAAAATTTTAATCCCCCCACCCAACGCTGTAAATTTGCAGAAACGTTCTTTGATGTCACATGTATATGTGTGTAAAATTTCAGGGTCCTTTATCGACTCAAAAATCACGATATTTATTCTTGAAAATCGTCACTTTTTCGCAATTTCCCATAAGAGCCCGTGTTAAATATTGGAACATTATACAACGAGTATCTCGATCATTTGGTCGACGAAGCCTGTTGAAATTTTGCACACATTTTTATACGACATCAAAGAAGCTTCGATTAGTTTTTATAACAAATCTTATGGAAAACAAAAATTCATGATTTTGTTTATTATATAACAAATAAACTTTCCGTAGGATCAATTTGAATTTTGATTATGTTGTTCTTTAGTCGATTTGCAACAACTTTTCTTAATGAACTTTAACGCTTGGTCCACTTCCAATGTGAGCAAAGAAACGGGAATAAAATTTTCATCTCCCACCCAACGATAGGACTACCTTAATTCAGGAATATGAAAACGGGACGAGCTGTGCCATAAACAAAACAAAAAACAAAGAAAAAGGGAGAAAAGGAAAAGAAAAAGCAACGTATTAACAAAATGAAAAAAAAAAAAACGATACGAAGGATTTTTAATATTTTCATTTTTCTTGTTTAAATCGATTTTTTTCTTATGTTTTTTTTTTTTTTGTTTTTGTTTGTTTTACGTCTCGATATTCTTCTTGTGGAAAACTCTCGAGCCGCAGCGACGCGGACACTTTGTGATACGGGATATTTTAGCGATATGTAGATAGACGAGATGCGACACGACAGATTTGTTTTCGTTTTCTTTTTTCTTTTTAATTTGTAAGATAATTAATTAAATGAAGTAAATGGATCGAAGGTGCGATAAATTTGGATTGGATTTAAGAAACAATGTTTGGGTCGTTATTGAGACACTGAGAAAATGATGTTAAACGGTTGTAATGTTCGAAAGTTTAAAAAACAAGTTTTTGGAAAATTATTGAAATTTTTTTTTAGTTGTATCATTTTCTTTTTGTAAATGACGTTTTGTAAATAATATTGGCGCCTCGTTTAAACATTAATTTTGCCAGGAGTAACGAGATACAACGTTTAACATTATTTTTGCGTTTATACAGTTTGATAAAAATTAATTTTTTTTTATCGTTTCGACTAAAATTAAAAAATTTTTTTTTTTGACAATATCCTTCGAGACGTACGTTTTCGAAGAAATATCGACAATGTTTTTATGAAAATCGCACCGGTTGTTTAGAAATTTCAAACAAAATTGTGCAAAAATTTGGATTTTTTTGCACAATTTTGCAATAAAAAAAGAAAAAAGAGAAAACGAACAACATTTATAATGAAAACGAAAGCGTGAAGCAATCTCGTGCGAAAGTTCGAGCCCGGATTCTCGACAGCTCAAGACAATTGTTTTCTTTTGTATTTCAATCGTCGGATCGAAATCAACAAAAGCCCTTAGGATATAAGTATGAAAAACGTTCATACTACCTCATTGACAATTTTTTGTTTGTTTCTTTTATTGTTTAACAAAAAAAACAACAAGTACCCCAGTGCTTATAAACGATTAATTGTGATTGGTCAGTACTGCGCCAGTCGTTTAGTACTACCTCTATCTCTCTCTCTTTGTCTCTCTCTCTCTCTCTCCCTCTCTCTCCCTCTCTCTCTCTCTGTCTCTCTCTTTTCTACCTCTGTCTCTCTCTTTCTTCGAATACAAAAAGTGTTGTTGCATCTAACGAGTTAGGAAGAACGAAAGAAAATAAGTTTTCTTTTATCCATAACAACAACAAAAAAAACAAAACAAAACAGAAAACGTGGAAGAAAACAGACAAGAAAAGTAAAATTAAACAAGAGACACAAAGGTGCTATTCCGTAAAACGACAAGTATTAGTCTTCTTTTGTAAATCAAGTTTCCAACTCACGGTTCGACGAACCGCACGATTATACTCTCTAGTTATTAAGCGTCTTTATAATTCTCAGCGTTAAATAATCACACATTATTAACATGTAAATTATTATTGCGTCAATTTTTGTACATGCATTTGTTTATTTTTTTGTTTATATTATATCGACCGATTACAAAGGAAAAGAAAAAAAAGCGATAATCAGTTGGGTGAAGCGACCCCTGCCCTCCCATAAAAAAAACCCTTAACCCTTTAAGGAAGTTCGATTTATTGGGAAGCTTTGATGTGATCTTCTTTGCTGCAAATTGAGATTTCTTCAAAACTATTCAACATTTTGCGATGATTTTTTTTTAGTTTTGTTCAAAAAGACTTTATTGATAATTCTGTGTTGGGGTTTTGAGGATATTCGAAATAGAACAATTTTGGGAACGGTTGAAAGTCGAAAAACATTGGTTCGAAAAATGTCTATTTTCAATGTACCTTTTCTCAGGAACCGTACGTCCGATTTTGACCATTTTTGTTGTGCGTGTATATTAAAGCGTTATAAACAATGTATCGAGCCATTTTTTCGATATTTTGTTTCAGAATTTTTTGACATCGTTTTGAAATTTTGTTAAAATTTTTCACGTTTTTTCACCTTCAAATATATTTTTCTCGGGTCTGAATCGTTTTTTTCGAAAAAATGGAGCGACACGTCCTTCGTTTGGATGTACTGGTTACGTCAAAAAAAAAAAAATATGCCGATACGATGAGTAGATTTCGAGAAAAGGTACATTGCAGGTGACAAAAACATAATTTTTCTGAAAAAGTTTGAATTTCTAATGAATTGAAACGCTGACTTCAAAAAATTATTTAACATACTTCCACTCCTCAGAATTTCATGAAATTTGAACCACGTATCAAGAAAGACACGTATTTTCAGAAAAAAATTTAAAAAAATGCATTTTTTGACGCTGCAATATTTCGAACCTCCTTAAAGCATACATTTTTTAATTGATCGTACGATCGTGAAAATTCTCACTCGAGAGTTTTCGAAGTCACTGATAAAGAAAAGAATGTCAGATTGACGTATTTTCCAAAATGGTGGGTCCAATATGGCCGACACTGACAGACGATTCTTCGTATTAATGTCAGCCATCTTGGTCCGCCATTTTGAATTTCAAAAATCGGACGTCGAATTCCTAATCAGTGATCCCAAAAATCCACTCTCATTAAATTTCAAGTTATTTCCTTGACTAGGTTCTCAAAAAATGAACATTTCCGAAAAAAAAACCTCATTTTTTTTTAGTTTATATATTTATAAATCTTATATAACAAACAATTCTGCCAATCACACTGTATTTTTTATGTTCTTTCATCCCTAAAATAACCAAAAGTGCAAACAAAAAACTGGATCTAAATCGTTAAAAAGTAAATAAATTGGACAAATTCCAAAAAAAAACAATCAAAGTGATAACGCGAGTTATCACTGTGCCTTAAGGGGTTAAGGAAAATCCACAAAGGAGGCGTACATCGTCCCATCGCGCGTGTTATTAATAACAACATATTCGTTCTAAACGACCACCTCTTTTCTTTATATACAAACAAAATATTTAAAAAAAAACAAACAAAGAAACAACAACAAAAACAACGAAATAAAAAAAATAAATAAAAGATAAACTGCTGTAAAATAAAGAAATCGTACGTTATTCGACTCTTTAAAATCGAAAGAAAAAACTAAAAAAAAAACAAAAAAAAACAAAATTTGTTTTTTTTGTTTTTTTTTTTAGTTTTTTTTTCTCACTTTCTCTCCTCCCCCACCCATCGATCTCGACTCCGTAACCGCGAATTGCACCAATATTCGTGGCCCGAGACCGAGACAACCCCATTACCTGTTCTGTGGTTAAAGGCTTAGTTGGGGGATGGTTTTTGGGTATACTCACAAAATTATTGCTCATAAATTTAACATACACGTATCGTTTTAAATATATTTTAGTGAAAAAAAAAAAAAAAAAAAAAAAAATACAAACAAACAATCGCAATAGCGCGAGCTATTCTCTCTCTCTCTCTTTCTCTCACTCTCCCTCTCTCTCTCTCTCTCTCTCTCTCTCTCTCTCTCTCTCTCTCTCTCTCTCTATTCGTCGTCTACCGATAGATATATCCGTATCTATTAATTAGTAGCTACGAATCGAGACGAGGAAAGTATTGGGAAAAAAAAGCAAAAGAAAAAAACCAGAAAATCAAAAAATCAAAAAATCAAAAAAAAAATAAGAAGTTGAGAGAGAAAAAGATTTTTTTAGAAACGAAGGAAGGTTAATGAGCTTTTGTGTGTGAATGGGAAAACACCTTTGGATTGTGTGCGCAGAACCAATTTACGACGATACGCCTCACGGGGATCCACTACGGATTTCAACCAAAGTTGACACCAGGCGAAGATCGAAGACGATTCACGATGAAAACGGTCGTTGGGTATGCGATGTTTGCGGAAAAACCTACAATCGCGGCGACTCCCTAGCCCATCATCGCAGTATACACAGAGGCGACACGATCTGCCCGATATGTCAAGCGGTCTTCACTCGCAAGTACACAATGCGATGTCACATGTTAAATGTGCATGGAGTCAAGTAAAAACAACAAAAAAAAAAAAACCACGAAAAACAAAACAAAAACACAAAAAATCGAAGGAAAACTGCGAAAAATGTCCCCCCCACCCTCCACAAAAACAACAACAAACAAACAAAAAAAAGAACAAAGAAAACAAGACCCGACCTTAGTACATTGCCATGGAATTGATCGATATATTGCTATTCGAACAAACGAACGAACAAAAACGAAAAATTATTATAAACGAAACTGAAATTTGAAAAAACAAAAACGCGACAGATTTATTGTAGATCGTCTTGCGAAACTGCTTTTATAGAATTATTCCAGGAACGAAGCGCGTGAACCGAGTAACGGTGGTGTCTTAGGCTTGTACGAAAAACCGTGATGTTTTTTCGAAAACAACAAAAAACAAAAAAAAATCGAAAAAATAAACCGAAAAAAAATTAACAACAAAAAACATGTTTTTTTAGAACAGAGAAAAAAAACGGTTTTAATTTAGTCGAATAAATTCCGTTTCGTGAAATTTTTTGACCCAACGGTACAAATAAAGGAAAAAAAAAACACTATTTATAATTTGTATATATATTTATATATTAATATAAATATTTATATATATATATATACAAATTATCGTGTATAAATATATCGTATTAGTTTCGGCAAACAATAGGAAAACGAAAAATCACGTATAATCGCCCAAATATTGTATTTAAAAAGAAAAGAAAAAACAAAAACAAAAAACAAATATTTTTTAAAAATATTTTCCCGTTTTTATTTTGCTTTTGTTTATTGTATTTTTTTTTTTTTTTATTTTTATTTTTTTGTTTTAAATGTAATTTCGCGAGTCCACTCGAACGATTTGTACAAGTACTTACGTTTTTTTTTTTTTTTTTACACTCGTCTCGAATTTCGCGACTGCCAATTTTTTTGTTTTTTTTTGTTTTCATAATTTTAATCGATCGTCGGGGAAAACTATCGTTATTATTTCTCTTCAATTTCCACAAACGTCAGTATTGTTTCACGAGACTCGGACTCCCCGTCCGTTCAATTTTCCCTTTGTTTATTTTCTTTTCTTTTTTCTTTTTTTTTTCTCTCTCTTTTCCTAGAGATTTCTGTTTTTTTTTTCATCCCTACGGTTAATTCACAATTTTTTTTTTTTAAACGAAGCCTCTTTTTTTTTTTTTTTTTTTAATTAATTATTATTTTTTAATCTCGTTACGCGTTTAGGAAATATCTTTTTCACGAGGAAATTTTTTTTTTTTTTTTTTTTTTTTTTCGACGATTTATCTCGTGCACACGATTTTTGCTACTCGATGGTAATTTACAGAAATAGAGATTCGTTTATTTTTAACTACGTCCTTGCCACCGGAATTCGCATATATATATATATATATATATACAAATATATGCGAACGTGTACGTGCAACTTTTTTTTTGTATTTTATTTTTTTTATTTGTATTGTTTTTTTTTTACTAGATGACCGTAGGAGGGACTTTTTTAAAAACGAAGAAAATAACAATAAAAACCACACATACACACACACACACACACACACACACACACACACACAAATCGCGGTCATTATATAAATCATCCATTTGTTTATGGCGCAAATTAAATTTCTTTCTTTTTTTTTTTTTTTTTTTTTTTAATCGTTCCGTTCGAAGAAAAATGACAAGAAAAAAAAACGAAAAAACGAAAAAGAAAAGAAAAAAACAACAACATTGTGAAATAAACGAAAACTAAAAGTTCCCCCCTAGCTTCTATATGTAATATATAAGCCGTCTGTCGATGACTCAATGACGCCAACGCCTCGTATTGTAATATACGATATACAATTGTAATTGTGAATAAAAGAAAGAAAAAAAAAAAAATGAAAATCAAACAAAAAAAAACAAACAACACGAAATATTCTTCTCGCGAATCGTCGGATCGACGTCGACGCCGATATTCGTCGTGAACGAGATCTAAGCAAAACAAACGAACGAAAAAGAAAGGGGAAAAAAACCCCCCAAAAAAAAAAAAAGAATAAAAAGTGAAAATTATAAATAACGAATTACGAAAACCCGTATCCAAAATCACCCGATATTACGAGCCGTAGGAAATTTTTTCAGCAATAATCGTTCGATACCTGAAGATTTTGGCAATTTTTTTTTGTTCCTTGCAAAGGAGAATACATGATTGTCGGTTCACGATGAATTTTTTTTTAATTATTTATTTTTTTTTTTTTTTAATAATTATTTTCTCTAAACCACGCGAGTGCCATTACACGGTCGCTTGTCTCCAAATTATGACTCTCGATGTATTGTGTTCGTTATTTATTTATTTATTTATTTATTTATTTATTACGTTTATTTGAACTTTACAGTTTTTCTTTTCTTGTTTATTTTTATCTTTTTTTTTATTTTTATTATTTTTAATTGAAGAACAATTACGACAGAGTTTGGAGTTTGCATGGAACGCTGATTAATATATATATATATATAACTACGTAATGTTATTGTGTATAGAGAGAGAGCAAAACACGATAAATGAGAGATTCGAGGTTTTTCGATAAAAAAAAAAACAATATATATTTTCGATAATATCTTTTTTCTTATCGAAGATAATCCACGAATTTTCGTTTATTTATTCGACGCTAGGCTACGATAGAAAGAAAGAAAAAAGGAAGAAAAAAAAAAGAAAACACACACACACGCCAGCCAGAATCCCGTCCACGAGTTTGTATAGCATGATTGCCATAATTTTTGACAGAGAAGAGTGATCGTGTGCCGTCGTAAACATTAATTAATAAATTTATGTTTTCTTTGAAAAAAAAACAAAAAAAAAGAAATTATTTTTTATTTTTCAAATTATTATAATCTCCCTTCCCCTTTCTCCATTCGTCACTCTACATCTCCCTTGAACTTTAAATGTTGTTTGAAACTCGTTGTTACACTGTCTACATTTGTTCTTCTTCTTTGTTTTATTTGTTTAATTGTCCCTCGCCGAGGCTTAAGAAGAAGGAGACACGAAGTATGAGTATGATTCTCGATGATTCGAGTGAGTGGAAAAATCAACGAGCTGAAAGAAAACGAGTAAAAGCCAAAAAAAAAAAAAGAAAAACAATCGCAAAGTATGAGTCTCAAGGAGATTTACGATCGCGTGAATTTATAGAGGTTGCCCCGGCCGTTTGGAGGACAGTATGCGAGAAAGAAAGAAATCAAACAACCAAAAAAAAAACGTTTTTTTTTTTTAAACAGCGAAAAAAGACAAGGCCCCCCGAGTATTACTCTCGAGTGGCCTCTGTTTATTTTTGCCAACCAGCTAAAAAAAAATACAAAAAAAAGAAGAAGAAACGTTTTTTTTGGAACAGCGAGAACAGGCAAGGCCCCAAGAGTGTAGTCCCCGAGTGTTACTCTCGTATGGTCTCTGTCTATTTTTTGCTCTCTTTCTCTCTCTCTCTCTCTCCTTAATCTCTCTTTCGCCCCCTCCCCTCCTCCCTTTTTTTGCCCCTGATTCCCCCTTTCACTCCCTCGGCCAGAACCCCCTCTCGCACATGCCCCTCCCCAAGATCCCCTCTCCCCCAGCCCAGCCTCTCTCCTCCTCCACCCAGATTCCCTTCTCCCCCACCCCAGCCTCTCTCCCCCATCCCCCAGACCCCCCCCCCGCTCTCTACCCCTCCCTCGGTCCCTCTCCCACGCCCCAGCCCCCCAAGCCCTCTCTTCCCAGCCCCATCCTCCCACCCCGCCCCGCTCCCGTTACTCCACCCGCTCTTCCCCTCCACGCCCACATCCTCTCTCCCCCTCCCCCCAGATTCCATTCTGCCCCACCCCATCCTCTCATCCTCTCCCCGCCCCTCTCTGCCAGTCCCCCACTCCCTCTCCCTAGCTCCAGCTCCTCTCCCCCGCCCCGTCTTCTCACTCCCTCCCCCGCTCCCTTCTGCCCCTCCCCGCTCCCCCACCAGCTCTCCCCCTTCCCTCACACCCCCACCCCTCTCTCTTTCTTTATCTCTCTCTCTCTCTCTCTCTGTCTCTCTCTCTCTCTCTCACTCTCGTTGTTCCGAGTGATTATAACGGGGGATGGGAAAGAAATGAAAAAAAGCAACGAAAATCAAAAAATTGTAGCATGATTGTTTATTTGATTTAGATTCACGTACAGTGGTCATCGAACAACCGTCGCATTCGTGCAAACTCTGCGGTAAATCATTTTGGAATCGGGACTCAATGTATAAACACATGAACATGCATAAGGGAACAACACAGTGTCCTGTTTGCCACAAAGTGCTCAGCCGTACGACTCACATGAAGCGACATTTAAAGAATCGTCATGGCTGGCTCGGATTCGGCACTCTCACCGACAATACGCGCAATCCTACAGCTACGCAATTAACGAGCAACGCAATTACCACGACCGGAAATATAACGGCCCATCAACAACAACAACAACAACAACAACAACAACAGCAGAATACGAATAATACAACGAGCCTAGAGACCAGTGCGACGTTCACGACTATACGCATTAGAGAGAGCAGCGTCGAGAGAATCACATCTAGTCCTATTCCTTAGTGTGAATTATTTATTTTTACGTATATCGAACGAAACGAGGAAAATCATCGCCGCCCCCCCCCCCCCTCTCCTCCCTCCCTCCCCCAAATATTCTCGTCCGTTTTGCGTTATCTGCGAATCTTTTTTTTTCCCCCCTTCTTTCCCTTTTTTATTATTATTATTATTATTATTCTCAAAGAAAAAAACCAAAAACAAATTTTTCTTTTTCTTTTATATCTCTTCCTTGGGGGAAAAAAAATAACCAAATATGAAAAAAAAGGAAAGAATGAAGAAAAAAAAAAAAGAAAAACAAAGAAATGCAAACTTTTCGCACTAGTCATTCGTACGCATATGTATATAAGTGCCGAATATTGACTATACTTACCGAGTACGTGTATGTATATGTATATGTGTATTTATTACACGCGAGGAAAATGAAAAGAAACAACAAACCAAAAACAATTACAACAACATATATGTATGTATATATGTATGTGTCACACACACACAAACACAAACACACACGAAGCTAAGATTTTGCCACACTCGCGTACACACCAGGGGGCATATAATATATATATCTATGCACACATAGATACAGATATATTATCATTAATTTTAATTTTTAATCTTCGTTGTCAATTTTTCTTTTTTTTTTTTCGCTTTTTTTTTTTTTGTTTTTTTTTTTTTCTTCTACTTTTTCGTCTCCTTCCTTCTTCTTTCTACTTCTTATTTCAGCCAAAGAATTATAGACACGTGATGATAAGAGAGCTAATTAACTTTATCTAGTCAATTCATTTCTCGGTACTTAAATAGAGAGTAAGGAGGAATGTGCATTTTTCATGTTTTTTTTTTTTTTTCTTCGATTTCTTATTCTTCTTCTTCTACTTCAACTTCCACTTCTTCTTCTTCTTCTTACTCTTCGACCCACCATTTTTTTTTTGTTTTCACGAAGATGAGATTTTTTTTAATCGTACCGAGGGAAAGTCACGTGTCCACTAGTCCTGAAAACTGCCAAACTCGAATCGATCGCAGGATAAACGAAAAATTGTTTCATTTTTTTGGAATTCTTAATTTTTTTTTTTTTTCTTTTTTTTTTGTAATTTGAAAATTCGTTTTGCCTGTTTGCGAGTCGTGGAGGGAGATAATTTGATTACTTTTTTTTTGTTTTTGTGACACGACGAGGTCGTGTACGAGAAAACAAAAATTTTTGTTTAAAAAGTTTCGCAATTAAAAATGTCGATCGATCGTTTCTTGCCAAGTTGAGTTGGCAATCTAAAAACAAAATTATGAGAATCTAGTTTACTTTTTTTTTTTTTGTTTTTTTTTCGCTACTCTGGAGCAATATCGATTAGGAAAACATCACGATTATGATATTTATATAATTAATATATATATACACTTTATTAATTTAGTAATTTAGTAAGCTCACGAACTTGCCAAAAAACAAAACAAAAAATCATTTATTATTTCGTTACGAGAACCAATTACCTCGTTCGTTTTTTTTTTTTTTTTTGTTTTCTTGTCTAACGACACTTTCCTTTTTTTTTTTTGTTTCCTTCGCGTTATAGGAAATTTTCTTCGTTGCCATTTTCAATATCGTTTAATTACTTTTGTTCCTCGTTGTCGAAATTTCGACGCGTAAAAAAAAAAAGAAAAAAAAACGTGCTCTCGCCTCGACGGATTTAACGTGCAATTTCTTCTTTGATTTTTAATTTTTTTTTAATTTTTTTTTATTTTCATTTAAGAAACAACGTGGCAATCGACAGACTCCTTTCTCTGTCTCGAACGTAGATCAATTTCGTTCGCTTTATGGGTGTTATAAAGTTTAAAAAAGAAAATTTTTTTTTAATTTGTTTTAATTTTTTTTTTTTTTTTTTTTTTTTCCTTAAATACCAAAGCCTAGCTCGTATGTCGAATTTAAGATAATTATATTCGTTCGTTGTACAATTCTCATTTGAAGCAAATGAATTATTTTGAGAAAAAAAGCAACAACAACAACAACAAACAAACAAACAAACAAAAACCGTAACTGAGAGAAATTTAAATCTTAACGTAGTCCTAAAATTTTTTTTTTTCTCTAGATTATATATCTATATATATATACATACGTTCTTTTTTTCTTGTTCTCGGAGCAAAGAAAAGAAATCCTTTTTATTTTAACGAACTTGCCTACCGATTTTTCGTTTCTGACTAAAAAAAAAAAAACAAAAAAAAACATTAACGTACAAACGGAAATAAAATTATATTTCACAATTTGTACAATCGACAGTCCTTTTTTTTCCTGGGGATTGGGGAAACACGCATTGTTATTTTGTTTGTAAAAACGAAAACCAAAGAAAAGAAAACCAAAAAAAAAAACCTAACGAATGTGCACATTCCTCAAATAAAAAAACCAAAAAACAAAAAAAAAAACAACACAATACGAAATAAGTACAAGATTGCCAATTATTAGTGTAGCAACGAAAAACAACAAACCGAAGAAAACAACAACAAAACATACACATTATTGTCTTTAGTTAATTATTTATGAATGAAAAACAACAACAAACAAACAAAAAACAACAACAACAACAACAACAAAGAAGATACTTCTATATAATATATGGTATTACGTAACCCTATGTTCGGCTTATATAGCAGGCAAATAATGTAAGTCAACATCTGTGTGAATAAAGTTTTAAAGTGTAAATTAATCGAAAAATGGAAAAAAACCAAAAAATTTATCAAAAAAAAAAAAAAAACAACAAACGAACGAAAAAATGAAAAAAAAAACTGTGTATATCCTCTCCCGTTGGCAAGTAACCTTTAAAAAAAAAAGAAAATAAGACGAAAAAATTGACTAACCCCCAAAAAAAAAAAAACACGTTCTTTTAATTCGCCGTTGCGCTTTTAATACAAATCTTCTTTTTTTTTCAGCTATTTGCGAAACACGATTCATACGTACTAATGAATTTTTTTTTTGTTTTTTTTTCGTTTTTGTTTGTTTTTCTCCTTCTCCTTCTTTTCAATTCGAAAAAAAAACTCACCGAGCTTAGATTAAGGGTGAATGGGTATCGATTAAGGATTTTCAAACCAAAACAACAACAACAACAACAACAACAAGAAAAATTTTCTCACTTTCTCACTTTTGGGATTCGAGAAAAAAACAAAAACAAAAAAAGTGCACACAAGATATTTTCGTCGAAAAAACGAGATTGGAAAAACGATCCAAAGAAAAACGTTCTCCGGTTTAATAAAATATACGATAATATATGTAACGTGCTAAATATTTTATGTTCTTTACGCATGATTTACGTAAAATAAACAAAAACGAAAAAACGAAAAAAAAAAAAAAAAAATTATTAAAACGAAAACAAAAATATCGATCGCAAGTTTCAATCGCGACGAAGAATAAAAATAATATAAACAAATTTTGTGTACTTAGGCGTGTGTGAAAGATCTCCACGGATCGTCGAATACGCAAAAAACCAAACGAAAAAAGAAAACGTCGAACCGAGTTTTCCATGATTGAGAAAAAAATCATCAGAAAATCCAGAAAAAACAACTAAAAAAAAAGCAAGATAAAAGAGTTACGAAAGGAACGAGCAATGTGTTTGGCGAAAGAGAGGAAACCCTGTTTAAAAAACAAAACCAAAAAAAAAAAACAAAAAACAACAACAACAACAATTTGCATATAATTTAATTCACTAGGAGAATCATTAGTTCGTCGTCTCGGATTTTCTTTGGTTTCATTGTATTTAATTAAATTTCGTTCTTTCCAATTTTTGGAATTTCGTTGATTTTTTGAAAATTTTTGTTATCTTTTTTTTCCGTTCTTTGTTCCCGTTTCTTTTTTGTTTCTTTCTTGGTTCTTTTTTTTTCTTTCTCAATATTTTTTTTTTTCTTTTTCTTTTCGTTGCGCACTATAATTTTTTAATTTATTTTCTGTAATGAGAAATCGGGGTCACGAGGCTGTTGATGTGTGTTGCAGGGGGGGTGGGACGAAAACGGAAGCATGTTGGCGATACAACTGGTCAGGTGGTGATGCAGGGTCCAGGGCGTTTTTCGTGCAGTCTCTGCGGAAGTGTTTACAAGCACCTAGCTTCGCTCACCCAGCACCTCGAAGTGCATCGCAACCAGACAACCTGCATCCTATGTCACACCACGCTCAGTCGTAGAACCGACCTGCGTCGTCATATGCGATTAAAACACAATATACAATGGCAAAAGACGATCCAGAGGCATCGAACTCCTAAAACAAATATGGAATTAAATTCTTAAAGGGACACGCACTAACGCCTGGGACACGAGTGTGTCCTCGATTGTGTGGGTGTGTGTGTGTATGTGTGTGTGAGACAATTTCGATCGGTAATTAAAATTGTAAAAGAAAAGAAATGAAAAAGAAAAAAAGAGATTAAAACGTTGCATTGAGATTTTGGGCGAGAAGTTAAATTTAGATAAAGGAATAATAATAATAATAATAATAACTGGTTAAAATCGAAGGACGAAATTTTACCTTCCTCTTGTCCTTTCCTTGCATTATGATTTTTTTTGTTGATTTTTTTGTTTTTTTTTATTTTGTTTACTTTGAAATCTCGATGAGTCAGTAAGAAAAAAATAAGAGAGAGAAAGTTCTTTGCGATTTTGATTAACGGTCGAATCGATGGTTGCATCCAAGGTTTATGAAGAGAACAGTGCGAGAGATTAAATAAAGAGCGAGAGAGAGAGAGAGAGGTAAAAAGAACAAGAAAAAAAAAGTCCATAATTCCTGATTGTAAAATTATATAAAACGCCTTTCACACATTACAAATGATAAAATGAAGGACTACGACAAAGTACTTAAAAGAAAAACAACACGCGAAACAAGTATTCTTACAGGAATTTTGTTCGTCGACGCGATATTAGGAACAAAGATGTGAAAAAATAATAAAAATCCTCGAGAGATAAATCCAAGATGAATTGAAACTTTGAAGAAAAAAGAAACAAAACAAAAGAAAAAAAACAAGAACAGAAAAAGAAAAAAATACATGGAATATATGAGCTGCAAATTTATAGTGAGCTTCAGCATATTTTTATGAGATAAAAAAAAAAAAAAAAGAAACAAAAAACACAAATAAACACACGATACAAACATACAGACAGACAGCATATACATATAAATATAAATATATAAATATATGACCGTAAAAGTTGCGAGGATCGTCGTCTAAACAAAAACAAGAAGCAAGAATTGATGTTTGTTTACGTCGCGAAGCTATCTATTTCATGCGTAGGGTCGATGTACCATATATTTATACATATACATATATTTGTATACGTATATGTGTATGTATATATATATAGCTAGATAAACAAAATACAACATACAAATAAATGGCGATATACCAGAAAAGAAAAAATTAAATTAACTGAATCAGTAGCTGCACATATATTCTAGTCACGGTCATACAGTATTTCGCAATTGACACTTGTACATCATAACTATTATTATCATTTCGCTGTTCCCCTTGTCGTCAAACGAATGGCAATTATTATTATGAATATATATATATATATAGAGAGAGAGATATGTTACAAATTCGATTGTACATACACAAAAATTGCAGCAGAAACTATTAACACAGAATGAATCTCTTAGTCCGTCCATGCAGTGCAAAAGAAGAAGAAAATAAGAAACAGGATTACCGCCTACTGTCTCCATAATTGCGCTTCAACTCTCTGTCATTAATCTCGTTCTAATATATCTCTCTTGGAACAAAAGATGATAATACTTTTCCTTTGTTAGGATCGAGTTCGAAGCATCGAAAATAAAAGATGTAGAGCGCGAGATGAGAGCCGTTTAAGAACAAATGTAAAACTTGAAAAATAGTTCTCGTTAAGAGCACATGTAATATAAGCTTAATTACCGGATACAATGACGGGTTAGATCGACAAGCTAGTTTCACAAATTCTAGATCAAGCACAGATACATTGTTTCGTCGAATTAAAAACTACTTGTTACGTTTACAAGAAATGAGAAATATTCCATTGGATCGGTCGTTGCACAAAGAGAGTAAAGGAAAAGTTACAAGTGTCTAATCTAGCGGTCCAGATTTAAATGTAAACACACACACACACACCGGATTCTTCAATGCTAAACTTTTAACTCGTTGCGCGTTGAAGCAAGTGGAATTGGATTCTGGAAGCTTTGTATAAATGGACAAATATTTGTTTTATAATTTATGTTTGTGTATCGACGCAAGAAGCTTGAGAATCATTCTCTAATTTTCTAGTGATTATCGTCAAGCATACATACAGGAATGATTTTGTTTTTGTACAGATACAAAGCTTCCAGAATCTTCGCACCAGTCTGCTTCGCAAGCAAATCGAGTACGAGTACAAAACATGTTTTATGTCGCGCCATTTAACAAAGAAAAAATCACAATTTTGTAAAGTGTTACACACCGCGATAGATATTGCCAACTTGTCGTTGGACGAGGATCGTGATTTAAGTTGTTTCACGCAGAACTTACTTCTAGGAACATTTAGAATATTGTATGTATTCACAAAATATACAATATTATAACGTGAGACGAGAGAATTAAGTTACGATATAGGAAAAGCCGTGCTTCGCTTCTGTTTCAGCAATGTCAATCCAAATAAAATTATATAAATGTGGTATCATATTGTTACCCCTTGTCGAGCGTTAATCGTATAAACAATAATGTAAATGTATGGTCGCAGTAATGGCATTCGGTTTACGGTTTTAATTCGTCGATATTTGTATAATAATTAATAGCTTGAACATAAAAAGGAAAAGGGCGCGAGAGCAAACACATAAAATCATCAAACATGAAATTCTTGAGATTTCTGCTACAATATGAGACGTAAATTTGTAGAGCATCCGGACGCGACGATCGGTTCGCAAGGTGGATTCCGTTCGCGAATTTTGTACTGCAATAAATGTGGCGTTACATTTACAACTCAGCATGCCCTGCTGCGACACGTCGTTTCCAAACACGAAGCTACGCCGGATGCTGCGGCCTATTGCGAGATCTGTCAACGTTACTTCAAGACGAAATGGAGCCGAGCGACGCATAACAGTAGATATCACAGAACGTGAATAAGCTCTTCGATAATGTTACAAAAAATTGTTCTTCGCATTTTGTTTAAAGTGTAGAGAAAAATTTGTAACGAGTTGCGGTAAGTTTCTCGATATTTTGCTTTTTATTCAAATTAGTTTTATAATCATTCGTAGCTCTTGAGCATTCATTCTGTGATTTGATAAATAATTTCTTTAATTGTACAATTAATCCGACATTAACGCACGAATCGAAACGGTCGCAATCTATAACTAAATTATCATTATTTCTTTTTTTATTTATTATATATTGAATGAGATACACATGTACTTGTCTTCGATCGAGTTAGTAACCGTAACGAGCTTGGCCCGGACGTCGAGCTTAGACATTTCATCTGTTCCTTCGGATTCTTTCATGTTGTCCTTCGATCCGACTACACAATATCCTTCGTTCGGTGAGGAATGTTGTACTAGAGGCCGCCTCTAAGCGCTAGAACCAAGTGAAGTACCGAGCCACCTTGAACCTTGTAATCCTGTGCCGTTTTCTCATCATTCCTAAAGACACGACAATTATGGTTTGATGATTGCAAACAGTCGATAAAAAGTATTGAATTTTATAAATTCCATTCACGTTTTTTTAATCACTAAATTGCGACTCTTTTGACATTTTATACTTGCGCAAACGATTTTTTAATTTTTATTTCACCGTTTGGTTTAAAAATATTCTTTATACAAAGTTTATCGATAGAAACGGCTAAAATCTTTGCACGTTTTCTAAGACATTCGAATAAACATATCTATGTATGGAACTAGTATTCTTTTCCTCGTTCCTTCTAATTGTTTAGCCTTCTTTATAATTGTTTCAAGGTAAACATTTTCTAGCGTGAATTGTAACGTGCAATCTTAAAATTTCAGACGTTTCAACGAACAATTAAGCACCGCAAATACTTCAAACGTTGAGTCCGTTTATTCTCAAAGTAGAAATTATAAATGTAGTGCAAATTTTAAACGACCAACAAAAGTAATCCCTATTTACCCTTAATTTTCCACACCTGTGCCTGTATTCGTTATTTTTAGTTAAGGCTGACAAAAAACGTGTATGAATAAAGAATATTGTAATATACAAACATTTGTTTGCCGGAGAAAATTAATCTCTGTTGCTGAGGTGGGATACCTTCCTTCTCCTCAACTCTTTCTTTGATCCTTTCCACTTTGTCTGTGGGCTCTATGTCAATTTCAATCTACGGACAGACACACACATTGAATGAGCTTGCAAATCGACGGATACCGACGATAGCATTGCCGACTTTTTAACTTAGTAACCCTCGATGTCACGATACTTGCCTCCTTTCCCGTGAGTGTCTGAAAGAAACGAAAAGCAATATGATCGAAATTGCATATTACTGTTGGATCTGTTAACTGTTAACATTACCTTCACTTTGATCAACATGTTCCTAGAATTTTTGGTTAACTTTTGAACTAAATTGCACACCGTCGACGAACTGTCGAAGATCAGACGCACACTGAGAAGGAAGTGCAAAAGAGAAGGAAGCTAATAATGGTCTTTCTCAATGTCGTGAAAAATGTGTACTCGGTGCTGCCCTCTACAGTGCAGAACACTTTTCGCGGTGAACTAAGTTCGCGAAACATGATGAAAAAACAGTTTTCAGTAAAGACTCTCTCGATGATGTACAAGCGTCAACGGTCCACAAATTTGAACACTGTACAAACATCATACCCACACGTATGCAATGCTTCTGAAATGTTTTGCGTATGTATGGTCGTACCAGAATAACTCCAACTTGCAATTATGCTGGGATCTCGTGTGATTAATGATTTTGAATTACAAATTGCACTAATTATTTATTAAAAAAAAAATGAATATAAAATGGAGATTGAGAAACGAGGATCAATATATCATGTACAAACCCATAATATCATCTTATTATCTATCATAAATTATCTTAAGAACATATGTACATGGCAAAGTTACGCGCTAATGGAAAACCAAGGATAGTCTTTCAATTTCTCATGGTTTTATCCCATTTTCAGCTTCTCTTCTTGCGCCAGTAGTTGGCTCTTGATCTTTTGTAACAGTTCCTTCTTCACCGAGTCAGGAACGAGACTCCTTGCCCGGCTCGTTACCATTGACAGCAGCGTGTCGTAAGTAACGTCGTGTCCATTTTCCTTGATAAGCTCTTTGCAAATAATTTTCACCTGATCGCGCCATCCGCATTCAACCAGTCGTCTTCGTAATAATTCTTTCAACCTATGAAATAATAGGCACATAACATAATCGTCCATAACCTTGATCCTGTCACTTTTGTGTATATTTTGGAACGAATATATGAAAAAAACTTACCCGTCACGATCGCCAACCATCACTAAACGTTGATGAGGTGCCGTCTTCATCGATTAAATTTCGGTACTGATCGACCAATTAACAATAAACAAATTATGTTTATTTATTTTATAATGATAGATTAACTTGTTGATGAAGCGTGAGAAATGTTTCAGTGTTAGTGCAAGCTCTGCATATCACTTTTCTCTACGCAAGATGAACCATGGAGAGTTTAACACTATAGAGAGACACTTCGTGTTTTATTTCATTCCTGCTCACTGCAGCGAAGGGAGGTGATTAGCAGCGCTTGACAAAAGTTGAAACCTCAAGAGTTCGTTGTGCGACATCTGAGCGGCCAACGGGTGAACTTTTTTTACCCATGTTAAGTTGGCCGCAAGTCAAGTACCGACTTATATTTATTACTATCATTAGTTCACTGGTGAATTTGTCGTGGCAGCACCGTTCAATGTTAATGGCGGACGTCGACAGTACATGACACTTTCAAATATAAATTTCTTTAGACGAGGAAATGTTAGATAGCATTGATTTGTGTTAGTAACTTATTACGATGTTCTATAATGTTTGCTGCAAAACAATTAGGTTGGTGACAACAGATACAAGTGTACAACAAATAGCGCAGTTTCATAATTATCCGGTAAACGGCTTCTGTTTTTATTGATATTCATTGTTTGATGACTGCCCTTTGACATTCATCTGCTCTACCTTTAGGATGTGGAAATAGATTATATTTCAAACTTTCCTAGAATTCTCGACGTATAACCTTCAATTTTCAACTCTCTTTACCCACTAATGTCACCTACGATTTAATATCATTTCTTATTCTGATTGCCTTTACCTTTTTCGTGACTCTTGATCGATAATTCAAGAAGCTTCGCCTGTGTTAGAGTTTCTCTCAAAGATTTGTAATCCTGAAGAGCCTGCCTTGCTAGAAATCCCTCCGGGGTATCCGGTGGTTCAAGAAGAAGCATCGTGAGTGACCTCTTCAGATGATTTCCAGCATCTTCTATTCGTTCAACCAATTGATGAGCACTAATTTTTTTCATTGTGTAATCACGATCAGCCAGTAACACTAGAGGCAAATGCATCTCCCACAGTAATATTCCTAGTTCATTAATAATCGATCATTAGACAAAGAAAGTAGTAGGTGTAAATAATTAGAAAATGTTTATAGTGCACCTTTCGATCGTGATATCCCTGGCTCAACAATCTCAAGAATGCTAATGATCTCGGAACATAGCACTACCATTCTCTTCATCATCGCTGTATCTGGATTCAAGCAAGCACATTCCTTCTTGTACAGTTCGAGAAGCCTTTGCTTTACAGACAAAACTAAATGGTGATTTGGATGAAACGAGCATATTAGCTTCTTCAGCAATTCTTCCTGGCTCTAGAGAAGAAATGAATTATCAATCTATCACTATTGTCCACAAAGTAATGACTATATTATTCAATGTACCGTAATGTTATATTCAGTCTTGTCTATCATTGATTTAGTTACAGCAAGAGTCGTTTTCACAAGCTTCCCAGCAAGAAAACTTTTGCACTTGTCGCACTGCCAACTCTCATCACCCTCGTACACATTTTCCCTCAATGGATTTTTATTAGTTACATATCCATTTTTGCATCGAAAACACACAAGTGTGCTGAAATTCGAACCAAGTTCTTTTGGATCCGAACAGCGTGCGCAAATACACTCAAAGTACTTGCCAGTTCTCAGGTGTTCTCTTCTCTCGTCCGATCCCTGGAATATTATAGTATCGTTTTTATACAATTTCATAATTGTACATCCCATTAATAATAGTACAAATTTCCACTCGGACAGTACAAGTCGATGTAATAGCATGTGATTTATTTCTTACCAAAAGGGTAGATGTATAATTGACCAAAATTGGTTCGTTAACTTTTATGGGAAGAGACGCATAGACGGTAAGCTCAAACTTATTGTCCACTGTTATATGAGTATTGCGAATGCACTCGTGTGCCATTACAGCAGTGTCAGGATACAATCCACGAAGTGGAGAATCCTCACCACTTCCAGGTATTCTAAGCTCGAACGAATTAACGTCTAAGATACTACAGAGACGTTGGAGAAGTTCTGGTTCGGAGTTTGCTTCTTCTGGCACCAATCCTAAATTTCTTAAAACCTAAAAAGGAAATTAGTAATCATATTTCCTAGTCTCGTTAATCTTACTTACACCTCCGCATTACTCATTCATCAATAGGATTGTTTCTACTTGCTTCGATCACATTTGCCTCTCGATTTTTCCAAATTGGAGTGTCCCGCCTCTCCTCAATGTGTGCTTCCATTTGTAAAACTCTATTCCACAATCGCACATCGTTTTTTTGCAATAGCCAAACCCTCAAAGGCAATAAAATCTGCATGATAATTGGAAGTATGTCGAGATCCGACAATCTCTTGTTGCTTTGAAAAGCGTTGCATTCGTCTTTTGTATGATGAGTTTTTCGATCCTGCAAAAATGATTCAGCGATCAGTTCTTCGTACAATAAGATTCAACTATTAATTGGTCGTTAAAGAATTATACGCAATGAACCGTTTATGATTGAATAATGAATTCAAGATTCGTTGATCGTTACACTTTGTGATGCGATAATAATTAAATATAGTTATTTGATAAATACCTGGCAAGCAGGACTACAAAAAATTGCCACGTCGCAATTTTTGCAGGGGTGAAGTCTCTTCGATGCGTTGATGTCAGGTAACAATCGCAGGCAAGCAAAGCACATAAAGTTTTTGTTAAAAGCACCGGGTCCTACAGCATACACTGACTCGCGGAGTATTACCTCACCGGGTATCAAATCTTTAGCAGCAACAAAATACCTTTGAATAAGCAGCACAATTTTTCATTATTCGTCCAACAACCCTTTTTCTTTCTTTTCGTTGATCTGCACCTGCCGAGCGTTGCTGAATGAGCAAATTTGTATTTCTCAACAGGTTTCTCGTGATTGTCGCATTTTTCGGTCGATTGCATTGTCGAATTTTTCAAAATTCCTGTTGGTAATTTGTATTTTTGTATTCGCAGATGAACAAAGAATGTATCCAAGGAAGAATTCTGAAGACAACCGTATTCGCTTTCCTTCAACGACTATGGACTTGAGACTCCTAGAATTGACCGGCTCTACTTTGTGTCGTATTATTAGATTGGCCACAGAAAGTGAAGCTCAAAAAAGAGTGAGAGTAAGAAGGAGATACTGCGGTAAGAGAGTTGAGAGGAGCGAAAGTCATGAATGTTGGCTGCAACTTCTCCTGTGTTGCAGGTATTAAATTTAGAACTTCTCTTAAGCTTAGTCCACCATGAGAGTGAATTGATTTCAACCGTATACTCCATGATGAATAATTCATGAACTTCAATTTTAAGCATACAAATGTATTACATTTATTAGGGAAAAATTGTTATGTAAACAATATTCGTTATTCATGTTATTTTTCATTTTTAGGTATATAATATTTCTCATATTTATATCGTATAGAAAAAAGGATTCAAAGATCATTGATGGAGTCGTTGAGCTGACCCAGTGCTATTCTAGCTCCAGATGCGATTTGTCCTTCCATCGTGTCCGGTAATTCGAAACTCAGTATGTTCATAGCTTCTTTAAGGATGTTTGCAGCCTCGATCATTTTCGATTTCAATCCTGCTTGGTCGATTATACCAGCGTTCCACAGGGACTTTGCGATAAATAGCATAGGAGCGTGCAACTCGTACAAAATCATACCTAAGGAACAAATCATTTTCTAAATTAATTTCTATTTCATGGAATGAAAAATTCCAACTATTAAATAATTATAAAATTAATTAATATGTCATAGTCAAACTAGACTTCACTGATTTTATTTATTTCTTTTTACAGCAGCTTTTACCTCTCATCCTGGAATACCCTGGTTCAATAACGTCCAACACCTGTAGCAACAATCTGCACATGTCGATTTTATGCTCGAGAACGATATCCGGTAAGTCGTCGTGCTGATATCCCTCAACTCTTCCATAAAGTTGACACAGAGAGTACCTGAGGAAGAATGGTTCCGTCATTTGTTATTTCATCTTTTTTCTTTTCAAGAAACGAGATTGAACTTTATCGAAAGGGTCGACGACCCCGGAATTATGCCGGCGATGCGTTTACGAGGGTACGCACAGAGTCGGTAATCGATGCAAGCCTTGGTGCATGTAATAACTTACTTCAGCGTGGTGAGAAAACCGTGACGAGGATGTAACACGGAGTGGTACTTTTTTATAACGCCTTCGCGGAATTGTATCGCATCGGGACCCTCCGCACCGCTTACATTCTCGACAGCATCGACCTCACTTTGAATTATCTTGAAGACTTTCATTACAGCTTCACCGCTTGTTGTAAACTCACAGTGAGTACATTTCCACTGACTTGCCGAATCTATTAATTGAGATACGACAACAATTAATCCAATTACTAATATATAGAAAGAATGAAATTCGAATTTTTAGTTGCAGAGACAAATGGTAAACGTAAATTAATTACCGAGAGAATCAAGAGAAACGACAACCCCATTGTCGCACTTGCTACACTTTAATGACGACAAATGCGTCCCAAGCTCCGTGGGATCAGAACATCTCGTGCAGGCACATGAAAAATGTTTTCCCTCGAGAAGTTGTTCTCTCCTAATCAACGTTGGCATCAACGACGAGGTATAATTTGTATACAGTTCCGAACCTTTCGGTATCTTGGTTCTCGTTCTGAGATGAATTTTGTATCCTTTATTCGATATACTGTGGATCGTGTTGGGTACACAGCTGTGGTTCAACAACGATACTTTCGGATACAATCCTCTGGCCGTGAAAGCTCCACACTTTGTTCTTATTTCATGTGTATTTATCTCGAGTATACCACAAGCTGTCTGTATATCTTCCTCGCTAAATCTTTCCATTTTCAGACGATTTCTCAAATATTGGACGATGTTTACGTTATCGGTGCTCCACTGTTTGCGAACACAACGAGCTTTGTTGTGAGACTCAAGATCCTTCACCTCCTCGGTCCATCTTTTTGGATTTTTCTCCGATTCCAAGAGAAGTCTAAGAGGTGTGATACACTCAAGTTGAGCCACTCCGTTTGCCGAGGTTTCTTCCAGAGCCGCTGCAACGTTGAATTTCTCATCCGCCGCCGCAAAAATCTTTAAAACATAAAGATAACAAAATTTAGGTCGAAGAACCTATTTTTTATTGAACTTCTCATTCGACAAAGTCGCCTGTTTATACACAATTTTATACCAAATCGAGCCAAAAGTGTTTCTTCAATTTCAAACTTTCAAAACTTAGTTGCAATCTACTTTTTGCTTTCGCTTATTTGAAAATTAAGATCAAGGGTCTTTTCAAAGCGTTGCTTCTGAAAATTTTGTCAAAGATATTTTTTGGTGTTTACTACAAGTGCAACTTTTGCGACATTTAAAATTTATCTGCGTTAATTAGAATTTAGATTTTTATTCACTTACTTGACACTCGTAATCCTTATGCTGAGAATTATTCTCGCACTCTTCGTTGCAAACTGGCCATTCGCACTTCGAGCACAAGGGTCGTGATTCCTCGCACGGTGGCCAGGGTGAATAACACGAAATGCATAATGGATACGACGATGTCTTCGGGCCAACAATAAAAGGCGTTACCGCAAGAATTTCCTCGCCTTCGTCAAGATCTTTTGCAGCGACAAGATATCTTCCAACTTGATCGTTTTTTAAAACTGTATAAGTCGATTCGGTCTTGCACGATAGAGAGAAAAAATTGTCATTATTAAAAAAATTAAATGTCAAATCAAATATTTCAATTGTACTATTGCAATCTACTCACTGGTTCTATTTCCGACATGTTGAACTGTTTTCTTTTTAAAAATCAGAAAAAACTTCCACGGATCTTCTATTTATATTGATACTCGCAGTAGCGCTTCGCGACGAGAAATAAATAGGAAAATGTCGTCGCAGCATTTTTATATACCACGGTATACTAATACATTAAAAATATCGTGAGCATGTCGGGATGCATTGGCATCGCTGTTAAAACCTAGATTTGTCTCGAAAGCTTGTTGGTAGATGTAAAAACCTAAGTTGACTAAGGAGGCATCTGTAGATTTATTTTTGGCCATCGAAGCGTACAGAAAGTTCCAAAAGTTTCTTTGTATACTTTCAAACTTTGTTTCTAGAAGCTTCGAGCATATTCTTTTTTTTTATGTCGCAATATTCAGTATAAGAAGTGTGAACCCATTCTTTGGAAACGATAAACAATGTTTATAATTTGTGTTGGGTGAATTTTTGTATTTAGGTCTTTAAGGAAATCTCATTTAAATGTTTTTGTTGCGATGGCAAAAATAAAATTTATTTATAATTGAATTATAATAACAATATGTTGTTTATGCTATTTAATTTACGTTTTCCATTAAAAATATTGTATTTACTAATGTTATTTATAATTAAGCATCGTACAAAAACTCAGTTTTCAAACCCAATTCGCAGAAGCGTTCAAAAAGGCGCGCCTTGGGTACCGGAAGTCTGCCATATCCACGCCTCTGCACCACTTCTTCGAGGCTACCGGAACTTAGCCCAATCTTATCAAAATCACAACTGTTCAATTATCGTTTAATTCCCAAAACTTCAACCTTCCAAACCTAAAATAATAAAATTACAAAAATTCGCATCAACTTCTTATCATTATCGAATTATTGCCAATAGTTAAATGACGATAATGACCCTGAATTGACGCATGCGCAGGAACGTTCATGAACGAGCATCTCCCCTAGTCCCTTTGTGGCCGGCAGACCGTTTCCAACGCGCAGAGCTATCCAGCGAAGACATCACTTTCGCGCAGTCCAACTTTTCATCGAAAAAATAAGACGTAAGTACAAGTTGAATCGTCGCGAAATTAATATCCCAAAATACATTACGCTAACGAGCATTACGATTTGTGTCACAAGTTGGTCCCTCGTCCACAAAATCCTGACGAATAAATTCGGCAAACTGCGTCTTGGGTGTGCAAAAACGTAATGTCGTCTGCCTCGAATCCGACCTTCGCACAAACCGTCCCCGCGTGTGACCAGAGTGTCTCGACACGATTTTTCTCAGCGTCTTTACCCTTGACGCTCTCACGTTGTGCTTGAGATGTTCTCTGTGGGAGGTCCCGATTCATACAAGCCACGTTGTCAGTGTTCGATCATTGACTCGTGATCGAGAAATTATTCGCGATTTACGGCTTATGTAATAGCTTCGACAGGTCAATACCGCTTCTATCCGGCGTTCTAGTGCGAAGGAGTTATCTTGACGTTAATATAAACCGCGATTACTGGCTTTTCATAATTCTGTGCTATTAAAGAATAATTGTAAGAAAGATTCGTAAATTGGACCAAATTCATTTTTTTTTTATATACATTAACCGATTTGGGTCATCTTCGCAGATTAGAACTAGGCCAACCAGGTGACTGGGTTTAATAACGTTATGTGCCCTTGTATTTTAAAAAATCGAGCAAATGTGCTTTTTTTATATTTTGGATTAGGGAACTGCTATTATGTTTTAAAAGTGTCAAGGTCATTGACACTGTAGTTTCTTAAGTAAGCTTTTCTTTTAAAAACTCCGAGGTCGAATTATTTTATTCAAAAATGACAGGTATTTGAAAGGGAGTCTGTAGAATGGGAGGATTTATTTAAGATATTAAAAATTTGAGACGTATTTGAAAATTTGTACTTGTTCAAAAAACTATATATCTTAATTGTCTTGATTGTGTGTAATATATTTTAATTGTCACATTTTTTTTATTATTTGGTTGTTTTAGGAATTCATTGTTGTTTTTAAATACTAATTATCAATTAGACCATTATTTGTATTGTAAAGTAATAATTGTGATCATGGGCATTTTTTTCATCCAGATTATGGCTCCCCCGACATACGGTGATTTGGGAAAGAGCGCCCGTGATGTGTTTGGCCAGGGTTACCACTTTGGCCTCTTGAAACTCGATGTCAAGACCAAGACCGAGTCGGGTGTCGAGTTGTCGAGTGGCGGAGTGTCGAACCAGGATACCGGTACCGTTGTTGGTACTCTTGAGACGAAATACAAGATTAAGGAGTACGGTCTGACAATCGCCGAGAAATGGAATACAGACAATTTGCTCGGCACTGACATCACTATTGCCGACAAGCTTCTTCAAGGACTCAGCATTGGTTACAGCTGCACTTTCTCTCCCCAGACCGGGTAAATCTTACAACGTGTCTTAATAGCAAATAAAATTTGGATTGAAGAAAAAATTCGGGTTATGAATATTTTTGGCAACCGAATTCTAACAAGTGCCTGAACTTTTGTTTCTTTCTTAGGAGCAAGACCGGTAAGCTGAAGACAACGTACAAACATGAAAATGTTTCTGCCACTGCCGATTTCGATCTGAGCCTCGCTGCCGGCCCTCTCGTCAACGCAAGCGCTGTAATGGGCTATCAAGGTGAGAAATTCATTCCATCAAAACAAAAGCCATAAAAAGGAAACTAGAAAACCCTTGGCATCCATAAAAAATACATATCCTTCCATTTCTCAGATTCCCGATCCGACATCCCTTGCTTCCAAGAATAAAGGTTATTAAGTTTTCGCCTAATCCCACTGAAAAAATATTCAATCATGGATCTCTTAAATCTCGTGCACAGGATGGTTGGCTGGTTATCAGGCCAGTTTCGACTCTCAGAGAAACAAACTTACGAAGAACAATTTCGCTCTGGGTTTCACTGCCTCAGATTTCGCGGTTCATACCGCTGTGTAAGTATTTTAATTGTAACAAAAAAAAAATCAGATTTCTCTAATCGTCGATATCACGATTAATTAATTTTGTATGTTACTTTGACATTTTCCTTTCCAGTGACAATGGTCGCGAGTTCAGCGGCTCAATTTATCATAAGGTGAAGCCTGGTCTTCAGGGTGCTATCAATATTGCGTGGAACTCTAGTAACAATGTCACGCAGTTCGCTCTCGGTTCGAAATACGAGCTCGATCGTGATGCCTGCCTGAGGGCCAAGGTCAACTCTCATCTTCAAATCGGTTTGGGATACCAGCAGAAACTTCGTGAGGGTAGGTCGAATGACTCGATTGATAGTTTAAGTCGAATACTCGAACGGGTCAAAAGTCCGAAGGTTGCAACTTTTGGCAGCGCAGCATTGTTTCTTCATGCTGTAGAACATAAATTTGCGGCCTACCGCGAACTCATCGCACCCCTAGACTCGCAGACGACGAACGGTTAAAAAGTATACCTATTTATAGCGCTACGTCACGTGCCATTCTAAATGAGGAACGTAAATGTGTCTATAGTTTTTGTCGGGCGTCTCAGGAGCTTTCTCGTAAAAGCACAGCCGCATTGAGTATATAACCTCGCGATTATCGATCCTAGGCGGGGGTGCTGTCTTTTTTACTGGGGTCAGGCAGATTTTGAGACGGATGATTCAATCGATACAGCAGGAAATGACAGAGTCAAATGGAATTTCTTATTTTTATATTGTTCGTACAAACATTCAAAAATTGAGATTATTAACGCTCTATATGGAATGAAGATTAATTAGGAAAAAATATATCAAAGAAATACTTCGGTATTTTCACAATCTCTTGATAATATTTTATAAAATACCTGATAATTCCGATACAAACCTTTATCTTTTGATTATCAACTTGATTATCAAGTTTTGTAATAATGGTAATTCATTAGTGAATTCAATCTGTATAAACGTTTTTACATTACAGGAGTCACTCTGACCTTGTCGACCAATATCGATGGCAAAAACTTCGGCTCTGGCGGTCACAAGATCGGTTTTGCTCTGGACCTTGAGGCTTAAAGCAGCCCATCAACAGCAAAACGATGCGAGAAGCGACGGAGAGGAAAAAGAGATGAATTTCAACCAAGAATATACATTAAACTCTGTCCTACTCAAAGTATAAACAACTCCGTAAGATTCAGCATCGTCTCAAAGGGAGAGAGAGAATGAGAGAGAGAGAAGCAAAGTGGGATCTCGTTACTTCACGACGAAGCGTATGTGCCCCACACGTATTTCGAGTATTAATCTCTGTTGTAAAAGTAAAAAAAAAGAACGACACGGCATGATAAGAACGTAGATAGTTCTACCCGCAAAAACAAGTTGCGGGCGCCTCGCAATTATAATGCGTGTTCGAACGCACCGAAACGAAAGACAGCAAAAAAAAAAAGGACACAATAAAAAGCGATTGGTTCTCAAACTCATAGTACGCCGAACTTTAACCGGATGGTATAGACACAAAACAATCGTCGAAGATCAGTAACTCGTGTGAGTTGAGTTCTCAATACAAAATCGAGACAGGCACATTTTAATGATTGTTTCTATAATAATTCCAACGAGTGTACGAGCGTAAGTTAAACAATTGAGCTTTATAGCTGTATATAGGAACACGTTGCACATTACTGGCAATGAAAAAAGGCTGAAACGCGCGCGATCAATAAAACAATATAAAAAAAACCCTTGACTCAATGGGATAAAAAAAATAACGAACAGAAAAACACCAAAGGACGTTTCATTGGCGGCGAATATGTGTTCTCCTACATTATGTAATTGCAAACACATGTGCCACGATCAACCAAAATATAGAACAGCTGTCGATAAAGATTGCAGATATTATCACAAGCATGCCCTTGAGGCTTAACAAATTTTCATCCTTGGATCTTTTCTAGCTGAAACCTTTCGCTTTGATGAAAAATGCGAAGCTGGCCATAAAATACGTATAGAGAACTTCGCTATTGTTTTTTTTTTTTTTTTCGTTTCAATTCGACACGCGATAGTTCGTGAAAAAAAGATTTATTAAAGTTTCGTCAGCAATCATGTAACGAGAAAGAGAAGGGGGAGAGAGGGAGGGGTATGAGCAGAGAAATTTAATGAAAGCTCTTGAAGGTAATAAAGTACATGGCACGGTTGTTACTTTAAGTGTTTCTGGTAGTGGTTTATTTACATTAGAAAAACAGAAATAGCTGGACTGCTTTTCTTTTCAGAGCGTATTTTCGTCCCGGTGCAAATCGAGCTGCTTTACACTTTTTTCAATAAATTTTTTTTGATAAACTAGTCACTAATTTGATTCTTATGATTCTTTTTTTTCTGTTAAAAAATGTTGAAAAAAAGGAGATCTTGGACTATTTCGAAATTTCACCGGGCCGTGTTGAATTTTTACGGGGAGATGGGAAGAGAAACGCAAAATTCCCAGGGCCGATTGATTCTTGAGATTTAATGTACCATCTGGTCTTCCGTTGCTTTCGCTATCCATTCGGGTTCGGTCTGGGCGATCTTCTCGATTATTTGGTTGACTTGGTAGCAGAGTGACTGAATCTGCTTGTCCCAAGTTGGTAATATTTCACGCGCTGTTAATGAGAAACAAAATTATAGTATCTTCAAATTACAGGCAAAATGGCTGCACAGTAACGCGTCTTAGCTCAAAACTTACTCTCGAAATGAACAATCGAGTCAATCTGATCGATGTATCCGTTCATTCGACTTTCCGTTATCATTTGACTCGCTATTTTTTCTGCATTTACTGGTGGGATCTCCAACAGTGCGCCCAATTCTTCAAACGTGATGTTATTGTAAAGTTTGCTCGCCGATAGAAGATTGTGCTCGATAACGGCGCGATCGAGAATCGTCGAGCCGAGACCATCGGTCGTGCAAGCTTTTTGATGTGGTTGGAGCAATGCTTCGAACTCTTGGAGCTCGGAACGACGGATTATACGATCGAGATACATTTTTTCGAGAATCGCGTATGCTGGTAGCTGTTGACACCTCTCGTCCTTAAACAACGTTGCAAGCATACGACTTCTTTGCTGTCCTATTGAGCAAAGTTTCTAATTAATTGTGTTATTCTTGAATAAAAGATAAATCAGGTAGAAATTACCAACCAAAAAGTAGATTAAAAAATGATTGATAATAAAAATATAGATTTGCCATGCTGATCAATTCGATTGTCGCGGGAGATAAATATAATGATTTACCAGCAGAGGCAAGTATCGTGCATATTAATGCATTTCTTAACGCAGTCATTCGCTCATCTTCATGGATTATCGATCTATACGACAATTCGTTGTATCTCTGAGCCGCTTCGATAAACTTTCTTCTATAGTCCAAAACTCTGGCATAGCAGACCTTATAGTAGATCTGCAGCTGTTCGTTCTTTGATTCTGCCTGTTAAAAACAAAAACTTGATTACCTTTCCAAATTAAATCATGATCAAATTTCGTATGTAAGAATGTAAACCTGTAAAAGCGATGCTCTGTTGATAAAAGCTTCCGCTTGAACAGGATCATCATCTTCCAAGTATAGCCTCGCAATTTTTAAATACGTTTCCAATTTGTAGTCTACGGTGTATTGTCTGAAGTAAAAAGTTTTCACTTAATATCTTTCTTAACGTGTAAACAATTCATTCTTGATAAACGACTCACTTTTGTCCAGTTTCAAGAGGAATGCCGACCAATACATTGGCAGCTTGTCTCCAATCCTGATTTCTTTCATAAATGGCGGATAAGTGTTGTCTTATACTCGCAACTTGTTCCTCGAAGGAAATTACTCTCGGTTGGACCTGCGACAGATGCAGAATAACTTAATTTATCTGTACAATTGATTAAACTTAAAATAAGTCGATGTCTAGAACAAGGTACCTTATCCAGTGTGTAGTGGGAAACTGCCTTCGAAATTTCATCCGGCAACAGTAAGAGTCGACCGCTAACATCAGTGAGAACTTGCCTCGAAATTACAAGGCTCACATTTTCATTGACAACTGCAGAAAACAAATTTCTTTATCGTTTAACAAAATCATATATGTTTTCGAATGGTTTCAAAAATCGGTGAATGAAGTATTAAACACAAATTACTAGCTTCGATGAAAATCTTCAAAGTTTCGATGAGCTCGTCGCCGGATGACGATAACACGGCATCCAAAATCGAGCGATATCTGAAATTGACATTCAGCAAGTTACGATGAAATGATCAGTCTTTATGAGAAACCTTCGTATCGGCTTACTTCTCCGCCTGATCCTTGTGAGAACCTCCGGAATGTGCCAAATTTGTAAGCTGTTGACGCACCGATGCTACGGTGACCACCATCTTTACTCGAATGACGAGCTATTGAAGTTCACGAACCTTCCGTCGTCGCTTGGGCGGCGCAACGATCGTCGTAGATGTCGCTTCCATCGACTTTTCGTTATGGCATTAATTTTTCCGATTTATCAAATTTTACCGTTATTTATAATAGTGTATCATTTACGTTCATTGAACACGTATTATAAGTGAACGTTCATAATATTTTATCGATAAATCTATTCTTTAACGGAATAAGTGATTTGCAATCATCCACGGGAGAAAAATTGACGCCGCTATATTTGATTGGCTAAAGAGGGCGGTAAATACTTTGGGCGACGTGTTTTTAGCCGCGGTCGGAGCCGAAATATGGCGAAATCGAAAAATGCAAAGTGCGGGAAAATACGTGGAATTTATCATTAATAGATTTATTGTCTCTCGTCGGACATTTACCATCAGTTTTTTTGAGTATTCGGTAATTTTACTGATCTTACTATAAACCGCATTTTCATCGAAGTAGGGGAATTTGCGATAGAAAACGTCCTTTACGTGTGGCTGTTTATACACAGCGATGCGCAATGTGTTGTGGGACAGCAATGGTGGGCGCGTGATTTTGAACAAATTCGAGATATCAAGATTTCGCAAAGGTATGTTCTTTTAACACTGATCGTGGAAATACGCGCGTGTCGTTACGTGCGAGAAAATAGTGAATTGTCGTCGTGAATGAACTTGTGACAAGTTGCTGAAAAAATTACGTACGCTAGGCACGCCCCCACCCTGCACAGTAAGCACTTCATACGAACGGGTGATTTGGAGGTTAAGATTTGTTTTGAGCAATTTACCAAGTGATTTCATCGATATATTATAAATCTGAATAATCCCGTCTACACCAGAAAACTTACTCTACATTTTGCAAATAATTTTCCAACTTCATAATATTCGGAGTCTTCGGAAAAGCTCGTTGAATTTTGGTATACAGAAAATGGCGCGTTCGAGGGATAAATGGCGCTAATGTGCACCGTCGTGTTACACTTCGAATTTCCCACAGCCGTTCGAATAACTCTCGTTCTAATTTCAAATAGTCGCATTTTCACTTTAGGTGCATCATATCGACACGAATTTTCACGATTTTTCAGACCTCCCGAGGTTTTTCGTAACTCAATTTGGTCGAAATTGCGTTTGAATTTTTGAATTTTTAAATTCATGGCCCCAATGACCGTGACTTTCGGCCTTATGGCGGTTCGCGGACTACAGGCCCAAAATCGTGAAAATTGTTATTAACAATAATTGCTCATTTTCCGTCGACAGCTGTTAGCAATTTTATAGATTATCAACATTCATCTCAATAGGGTTAGGAAAATCATCACTGTACATGCTGCGCCTCACATCACCGCAGTCTTATTTTCAAAACATAATGTCTTAATCTTTTCACCAGGAAATCAACATTGATCCACCATTCCGAGATGTCTGGGAACAAGTCCCAAGGAGCTCGTGCTCTGGTTGAGCCAATAGCGCTTGATTCGAGAAATTTTGCTGATGGCGATCTCAGCGCTTTGAGTCTTTCCAACACACCTGAGCAATATTCATCCAACGACTTTGAGACTTTCGCAAGCATACAGGCCGAGCTTGAATGTATGAATTCGGAAGAAGTAATTTCAACGGAGGAAGATCAATTGGTGATTGAGCAAAATGTGGAAGCGGATACGTTACCCACGGATGTGGAGATGACCGAGGTTTCTGAGGATGTTCAATCGGAGCAAATAATTTATACGACACCGAGTCAAAATAGTCAGAACATTATATTTCAAACAAAACCAACACTCCAGAGAGTTCCCATAACGGCTGTGCAGGTCAAGCCAAACATTGGCCAACCGGCTCAAAGTCAATCGATCATGATCGTTTCACCAGCCGGAGGTCAAGGTGCCAGTCAAATTCTCAAAATTTCTCATCCGGCCTCGGCGTCTGCTGGACAACTTCAATCCCTCGCACAGACTCTTATAACAGCGAAATCGGCAGATGGCAATATTGTACAATTAAGGCCTGCACAATCGGGTAAACCTCTCATGTCTACCGGACAATCAGGAAATATCACACTCGGTAGTTTGCAGACTGTTAAAACGGTGCAATCCATGAAACGACCAGCTCAGACCGGTCAACAGAATAGGAATGTGTACACAAAAATGATTCTGAGCGGCAGCAATCAAGGACAATCAAGCGGAGAGGTATTAATTGCAACGTCCCAAAGTGAGACGCAACAACCTCAAACGATAAAATTTTTGAGTACAAGTAGTGGAAATCAAGGGCTTACGAGTCCCACGAAAACTATTACGCTTGCTCAGGCTCAACAAATGGGACTCATTACATCTAAGGTACAACACATACTGCCGTCTTCACCACAGAAACAGCAGGTTGGCATTTCCAACAGCAAGATACTGCAATTCTCCTTATTTCAAAAATTTACTTTTCACTCATTCAATGCTCCTCTTTTTTAAAATTCCATTCTTTATCTCAATATAGAGAACTGGAATGAAGTTCTAAATGGTAGTGTCTTAATGATGTGACTGTATATTTTTTGTTAAGGCAGACCATATCGTTTTCATCCATCCCTACCAATTGAAAAAAACTAATTCTTTGCGATAAGCTTTTTTTTCATTGTATTCAATCACACGCAGAAAACCTAAAAAAACTATACTAAAATGTAATCGTTTCTTGTTATACAGGGTATCATTGTTAATAAACTGATCCAGTCGTCGAGTTCGCAGCCGCCAAAATTGACACTCATACCCACGAGTAGTGCGAAATCCCCAACAAAAATTTTACCCGCACCAACGATGACGACTCAGGTCAGACCATCGAACACACAAGCTTCGTATTCGACGTCCGGCAAAGTGATACAACAAAATCCGCAAAAAGTTATAATACGACAGGTATGATGAATACAAATTATCATTCACAAAATTACAAAACATTTGACTAAAATTATGCGCACCTCGATGATTTCAGAGCGCCTTAAAATCCGGGACTGTTCTGAGCAGTGGTCAAGTCATAAGAATACCGGCAAATCAGAATATCGTTACAGGCGCTAACCAGGTACATCAGATTCAAATGCCTGGCAGACAGGTGCAGTACGTGAGACTCGTAAGCACACCTTCATCGGGCACGAGCAATGTCGTCACCGTTGGCAAACCCAAGGCTACGCTGCAAACAGTCGGGATGACGCAAAAAATCGGTGGACAACAGCAAATTGTCAAAGTAGGCGAACAATTGATTATAAAACATTGTCTATAATTACAATGGTAATGATAATGATTCTTAATATTTTAAAGTACATTTAATTAATTTTTTTAATTAATATTAGGTCGTTCCACTCAATACGAGCAATCAGCCATTGAGATCCGTTGCTCCAAAATCGTCTCTCGGTGCGGGAGGTCAAAGACTTCTCATACCTGCTTCGGGTTCTCTCACTCACACGAAAAGCACAGTTGCTATTCCCGCCTCTGCATTGAGTCAACTCGTCTCGGGTCAGGGAAACGCGAACGTCGGGAACATCGTCGTTTTACCCGCCCAATACCTTCAAGCAAGTGGTGATGATTCGAAAGGAAAATCGCAACCAACTACGCCGAGCTTACTGAGCGGTTCCCAGAGCTCCCAGAGTTCGTCTGGAAATTTGACCGTTGGCTCGGTTGTCGAAAGTAAAACTTCACAGAGATCATACGCCGGTGTCGAGCCGAACGGTATAAGACCGAGAAAACCTTGCAACTGTACAAAGTCCCAATGCCTCAAATTGTAAGTTCGCTACACCAATAATTCTCCCTTTTTTGTTTTGTTTATATTACTCATTCATTTGATCGAAAATTTATAAATCATGCGAGTCACAATATTTCGTTCTCGTTAGTTCGGCCGATCGTCAGGTGGCCGCTCGTCGCAGGCGGCTTTGACGTCTTCGTTCGTCTTTTGTTAGCATTCCATTGATGGATAAAAGACGATCGCGTCACATCTTCCACGATCGCTAACGCTACAGAACATAGAGAACGTTTTATTTATTGCGAGTGTATAGAACCATTTTATTTTTCTTATATTTTCTGTATACACCATCGTCGGTCGTAATCATACAAATTTAAGGAACGACATCTCACAGAGAGGGTTTTGTTTGTGGCTTTTTTTTTAACTAATATTCTGGCGAATATGTTTGCACCTAGATACTGCGATTGCTTTGCGAACGGCGAGTTCTGTCACATGTGCAACTGCAACAACTGTTCCAACAACCTTGGTAACGAGGAGGAACGACAACGAGCGATTAAATCATGCCTTGAACGAAATCCGAACGCTTTTCGTCCGAAAATTGGCAAAGGGCGTGATACTGGCGACGACATCAGGCGTCACAACAAAGGCTGCAATTGCAAACGTAGCGGTTGCTTGAAAAATTATTGCGAGTGCTACGAGGTGAGATCTTCATGGTTGTTTGCACTTTCTCTTCACAATAAGGAACTGATATTGATGATAACAAAAATAATGATTAATTCTAGGCAAAGATTCCGTGTTCGGCGAATTGCAAGTGCATAGGTTGTAGAAACGTCGAGGAACCGACTCTCGAGAAAAAATCTCTCAAAGATCTCGCCGAAGCAGTCGAGGTGAGAACGGCCCAATTGAGCCTCAACAAAACGAAGATTCAGCAACTTTCGGAAATGGCTTTCAGACCCCAGGCAACATCCAACACTGGAGCCAGGTAAAAAACACCACGATTTCGTTATCTCGTTTTTATCGTCGTTTCATTCTTTTTATTTATTCCTTTTCTTCTTGATGTTCAACAGACAAACCTTCAATTTTCTCACGGACAAAGTCGTGGAGATAACGTGTCAATGTTTGCTCGCCCAGGCCGAAGAGGCTGAGCGCAATATGATTGACGACGAAACGTCGCAAAGACTGATAATCGAGGAATTTGGAAGATGTCTGAAGGAGATCATAGAATCGGCGCACAAAGCCGAGGCAACTACCTAGCAGTCGTGGTCAAAAAAGTGTATCGGTGCTATGGTTACGCGTTTGACGAATTATGAAAATTATTCGCTCACCTTAGTACGATCTATGTAGATGCATATGTTGTTAACGATCGCACGCCCTCGGTAATCCATTGTTTTGATGAAATTTCGAACGTGGTAACGGATACGCGTGGAATTACCAAAGATGGTATAAGAGGGAGAGGGGGATCACGATCTTTGTGATTAAAAAAAAAACGAAAGGAGCGATAATACGGCTGTGTTGACACGTATTAATCAATCTTTCTCAAGTTTCCTTCTATATCACTGCCGCGACTGCGTCAACGACATGTATACTTTTTTTTTCTTGAGTAATCCGGCCCCTCAAGTTTTCTAGAACGATTTCTCTACTACTATTCATTCAGTAATTTCCGCATATTCATCGAATACCTGGGTAGAACATCTGTAGTTTCGTTGCAAGAAAAAACGACTCTGATCTACGATAGGGTTTCAATACAATACAAAGCAGATCTTATCATCTTAGCACTGTTCAATTTCCAAACACTACCGCAAACGAGTAATTTACCGTTCTTAACACTACCGAAGGAGACGTAGAATGAACTAACAAGAAAACGACAGTTTATATATACATCAAATTATATATATATATATATATATAAAATGAAGCGAGAAATCGCAAGTTTAGCTTATAGATTAAGGACAAATGTAAAAATAGTTAGAGAATATAAATATATATGTCGATAATTTTCGCAAGATAATATGAAACATTCGTTGCTTGGCGGAGTATCAACAAAGATTGAATTGAGCGACTGAATATTGTGTACAAAATATTTAAAAATTTCCACACTCCGTGAATGGAATTTAGGGTTGGAGCGATATTGATAGAAGCTTTGTGAGGGTCAATGTATTTTTTTTTGGTTTCTTTTCCAACTCTGCATTAGGGTCTTAGACTTTAATTGCGTTAATGTGTACTTTGGGAAGGACGTTAGATATGAACAAATTCATACACTTTATAAAATTTCGATTTGAAATAGTGTATATAGGCTTTTATGTAAGTTATGAATTGTACGCCAGCCCCCCCTTCGACACATGGTGTTTGTTCTCCAACCTCAACGCGATATCTCTGTACCGTCTTGTTCGATATTGATATCTTGTTGTAACATTAGCATGTTTGTTGCAACGAGATTCCATTGACGATCGTGTGGGGTTTAATGTATGTGTAATTTTTCAATAAACACTCGATTCGCAACAAACTCTGTTTTTCAACTGTTTTAGAATTTTACAATTTTGCTTTTAATCTTTTTTTCTTCGACTTTGCCAGTTTCCTTGGCTGGCTCATTCTCTAATGACTCAACGTTATTTTCTACTATAGTGCTGAGTGTCATCGATGTCTCTTCCTTCTCCTTTGTGAGATCAGGACAGTCCTTTTTCAAATGCGTCACATCTCCACATATCTTGCAAGCACCACCCTCGGGATAAAGTCCTCGGGGATTGTCCGGGCACTGTTTGGCGATGTGTCCCTGTTCACGACATATGAAGCAGCTAGCAAAACGAAATTCCTCTTTCTTTGTCACTTTGCACTCGAAATGAGTGTGCTCGGTTGAACCACACTTGAAGCATATTCCTGTTGCAGATTCCTCCTTGCCGAGTTCTGGACAATCGGATAAATTGTGTCCTGCTTTGCGACAATGGAAGCACACTTGTTTTCTCACACGCGCTAGAGCCTTCTCAGCTTTTCGCCTTTCGAGCTTCATGGCGACGTCAATTTCAGTTTTGGGAATCCCTTTCATTATCATCTGCTGTTTAAGATCTTTGAGCCTATCGGCATCTTCCTTTTTAACCGGAAATCCGTCGTACTTCACAATCTCAACATCCATACCGTTGATAACGCATTTTATTGAACCGCTATCAGGTTTTCGTCGTTTGTGCTCTTTATCATCACGAATCTTAGGTGCTTTCCTCTTTGCAACATTTGTTGGCTGACCATTCTCGCGATTTAGAGGTTTTTTTGAACTCTTTCCAGTTTTAACAGCGTCGAAAGATTTGTTTTTACCTTTGCCAAAATTCACACTGCTGCTCCAGTCATTTCCAGCTGCGTCGAAACCACCTGAAATTGGTGTTTCTGATTTTTCCTCGTTCGTCCCATCCGCAGCAGCTTTTTCGTTTGCAATTTTATTCTTACGTTTTTGATTTCGCTTGTGTCGCTTGCTTATTTTGCCAGTAGAATTCTCAACTGTTGACTCTGGTTCTTTTTTAGTTTCTACAACCTCTGCAATTTCTGCAGTTGAAGAAGTATCTTTGTCTGCTTTCTTCTTTTTCTTCTTTAACGGTGTATCATTCATGACACTACTTTCTTCTGTCTGCTCGATCATCGGCGTTTCGGAAATCTTGACGGATGCATCGGATTTTCGTTTTTTGGGTGTCTTTTTTGGAATATTGTCACCATTGGTAATAACTTCACCCTGGACATCGCTTTTATCATTCTCAAGAAGTGCACCTTTTTTTTTACTCTTCTTATTTTTTGAAACAGTTCCATCATGACTGAGAGTCGTAGCCTGAATATCACCATTGCCAATTGGAACAGGTACAGATATGGATTCACTCGTGTCATTCTTGGACTTTGGTGTACTTCCCGACTTTGTAAGATCTTTCTGTTTCTTACTCCCCGCCTTTTTTTCTTCCGGTCGTGAAAATTCGGCCCATTCGCTGTTTACGTTACCCGGTGTGTCGCAGTAAAACAAGTCTTTTTCTTTCAATAATTCCTTGGCTGACTTTGCTTTTGCTGGCTTATCCTTTTTCATACCAATGTTGTCATCAAGCTGTTCTTTCATGACGTGCCAGGGTGTCGCCTCGTTTGGTACACGCTCGTTCGAAGCCTTTGAACCTTTTGCTCTCGCGAATCTAGTCATCTGGAATATTTTTAATACACGTCAAAAACGGGTGTGCGAATAGTTTAGACTATACAATGCATATTTGAAACTTACCTTGGAATTAAAAAAAACTAATAACGTAATTTAATTTGCTCGGAAAAAGCGAGAATGTTAACCGCGTGCTCAAGACGTACACATAACCTCGTCAGCTTGAAAAACGTAAATACACGGATACCCTAACCACGTGGGTGATGAGCAGCGCCTCGGGGATTGAGCGGGCATATAATGAAACAGTAAACGCCGGGAATTACAATTTTTAAGTTATAATTATTATACATTGTTTGAAAATTATATATAAAATGGAAATTTGTAATGATAATAAATTTTTAAGAGTGTGAGGAAGACATATTTTTTGGCGAATTGGTTTTTCAAGAATTTGAAGATCTTTAAAATTGTATACAACATATTTTTCGACTTTCTGTTTAATGAACTATAACTTTCAATACACGAATTTGTACTGTGATCGAAGTTTATCTCACCCTCGGATTGTATCTTTTTTGACGGTGTTGGCGAGTAACCCCGGAGTTTCTCATTTACAAATGCTAACTGTGATGTATTATCAAAGTATATCAATATGTATATTGACCGGCAAAGGAGACTACAGCGAGAGACATCGAGAGTGCCTATAGAGACGCCAGTAGCGTACCGTACGTAGGCGAGAGCACACGAGCTAATAAGTATACAAACGATTACCTTGTATTATCCTTTTAATAAATCTAATATACAACACTAACAAAATTAATCCTACATATAAATATAATAAATGAATATGTATAATTTTCCTACAATGATTTTTCAGTTTGAGCAAATATTTTTTAAGGAGACTGTTCCGCGTCCACTTGCAGTTTCCTCCTCAACGCTATCGGCCAGCGGCCTATTTCGAGTTTCCGGAAGTACGAGACAAGACAGGCCAGCAACGATAGCTAGAACTCCGCAAAGAGTACTCGGTGCCCACCAGTAAATTTGACCGAGGAAATCCGTGACGTGTGAAGCGGCCATCGTACCCACGTGTGCCATTACAGAACTAGTTCCGATTGCTGAATTTCTAACAACTGTGGGAAAAAGTTCCGACGTGTAGAGAATGATTATACCGTAAACGGCGGAAAGAGCGAATCTTCCGGTCAGCGCTAAGCCCATTATAGCTGCTGTGTAGGCACGTGGTATTGCCAAAAGGCAGAGTAAACAGATTCCGCCCAAGATGTAGAGAAGAGTGCCGGCATGGCGACGTCCCATTATCATTAGAATCGCCGAGGGTACCAAGTAAGCCGGTACCTCACTCAATCCCATTATCAGAACGTACAAATACGGATCCACAGAGAAATTGTCCACATTCAGAGCTGTGAGAAAATGATTTAAATGAACGACGTGAAAATTTGGAAAAAATGTATGATAATATTAAGTTAAATCGTGATTGTAGATGTTTTTTTTTACCCAGAACGTAATAACACAGTGACGAAGTCATCCACGAGAAATACATTATATATGCTCTTCGTCTCAGATCAAAATGCGAGAATAAAATTTCCAGACTTTTGAGATTGTTGCGAATAAAACCTTCGCCGTCCACTGCTTTCGGTTTTGAGAGTTCTGTTGATTTGTCCTGCATTTCTGGTTGGGTGGACATTTGTTTCGATTTTTGTAACGGTTCGTAATATTTCTGAATTATTCGGTGCGCATCCTCGCGACGATCCTGACTTATCAACCATCTTGGAGATTCTGGCATGAACCTTGAATAAATTGTAGTAAGTGCCCTCTGAGTGATAACGAAATTATAACAAACTTTTGTATATACCATGCGTGCAGAAGAAGAGCGAGGGCAGGCAAAGAAATAGCTAATTGCAGATGTTTCCAGTCCTTTACGATGTATGCAAAACCAGCTAGAAGAGCCGTACCGATGGGATATCCGGCATTGAAGGCAATTCCCATCCATTGCCTATGTCTGCTACCAGAAGCTTCGGTAACTTGAGAAAAAAATATATATAAAATGTTAGACTGAACAATGATAGTCGAATGTCATAAACATCGTTGACGATAATTCAATACACAGGATTAGTGTTTAAGAATAAAGTCTCGGTATGTCATAGCAAGTTTCAGAAGAAAATCATCTATTCATAAATTCAAACTATTCTCTACACTATTATAAAAATACAATGAGAATGATTGCAACTTACGCGTAGTCATTGACGAGTATGCGATTGCACTTAAACTTAAGCCTGTTAAAAATCTCAGAACTAAAAAAGCCCAGAACCAGGGCACATAAGCGGTTGCTGGACCTGCGATTATCAAGATGAATATACCAATTATGAAAGTAAGTTTACGTCCATAACGATCGGCAAAGACCCCGAAAAATCCTGCGCCTATCAGCTTTCCAAGGGACAGAGCCAGATATGTATTTGCACGATTTGCTGCTTGGCCACAGACAAGATCCCACTAAAAATTGTACCACATAGTGCATTCGTTAATAATTAATTCAAATCGTAAGAACATATTTAACGATGAGCTTTTGCACAAGCTCGAACAAAACTCACTTCCTCGACTATAGTCGTTCTACCAGTATTCTCAAAACTGTGTTGCGAACAGGAAGAAGACGGTGGCCTCCTACTACCCTCCTCCTCGATATCCTTTACTGCATACTCGTAACCCATTTGTGCAAAGTGCGTGTAATTATAATTATACATCTCGCATGGTGTGGCTGACGATATTCGTTTAATCTGTTCCTCGGTCCAATTAGCCGCCGTTAGTTCCGGTATGTTGCACCAGTAATTAGGAACCTGCGAGAATCAAGGATTACGATGGAATCGATGGAACTATAATTATTTATACATCAGCGAGCATTTAAATTAATTGTGTGAAATAATTCGTGCGAACCTTCGTGATGAAAACATACGACATTGATTGCATTCCATTGAATACAGTGGGTGTGAGAGTGAGAATAAATATAATCCAGAGAAATTTCGAGCCTTTTCCAAGTTCGTTCAAAACCTTGAGAAGTTCGTCGTTCTCGTCCGTACTCTTCGTCATCGTTATTGCGACTCTCTTCCCCTATCGTTAATTTTTCATCAATCTCCAAGTAAAATTATTATCGCATATATTTGTTTTATTTTCTAAGGTGGTCGATCGTTATTCTTCACGTGATTGATGAGGTTGTTTATGAAAACGTGTGTTTTTTCAGTTTTCCTCGATATTATCGTTACGTCACTAATGATAATGCGAAACATCGATGATAATCTTCGGACGGGCTCGTTGATAAGCTCGATTTTATTGAAAAACGAATACATAACAGATGATCACAATTATGGTGACCGTTCGTACAACTTTCGAGAGAGGCTGGGTACCAAACGTCCTGCCTGCGCGTGTGCGCGTTTATAACATTGTCAGATGTCACGTGGTTCGATCTGTCCGTGCTGTCATCGCACGTGACATTATGGCCGTTACGGGGGCCCATGCTCTATGCCGTGGCGCCCCCATATACGGACTGTAGCGAAAGGTGGGGAATCCTAGAATTAGGATAACAACAGCGGGTCGACTTATCGACGGTCGGTAAAAAATTTACCGACAGAGATTTTCGTAATTAAATTTTTTTTTATATAAAACTGTCTTCGTTTTCTTCTCTCGCTGTTATACGACTCACAAATTTATTAATTAGGAGGTTAATGAGTCGTTAAAAAAGCAAACTTGTAAATCGCGGGAAATAAATTATTTTTAGATACTTTCAAAATTTGATTATATTTTATTCAAATCTGACTTCCGGTATTCGAACAAAGTAAAAATTTCGTTCGCTTTCGTTACAAAGTAAAAATTGAATCGTTGAATTTTCGTGTTCTCTTTATTACATCGAATATTAATACAGATGATATATAACATACGTCACGTGTCGAAATAACAACAATAAATCGTGTATACTGTATGCACATTTTCAAACTTCACAGAACAATTTAAAAAAAATATATATATTTTCTCAAATTAATTGTAAAATTTGCAAAAAAATTTCAATTTATTCAAATATCTAATGCTTCAAACAAAAAACAACGTTACGACGTATTTTCAAGCGATATAACAAGACAACAATAAATGCGAAATATTTAAAAAAAATTAAAGAACAATTAGTTGAATTCGCAGAGAACTCCTTCACACACACACACACACACCCACACACACACCCACCCACACACACACACACACACACACACACACACACACCCACACACATCCACACACTCATACATATATATACGGTGTCGATAATTTTCCATCGATACATTTAAACGTATATAAAATATATTTCTCATATTTGAATTTCCCGCGCTTTTGCCGACAAACGTGAATCTCGATCAACCGTTCGATTCTCACGAAACAAAATATTTTTTTCTTCTTTTCAACATCGATCATTATCCTCGTCTTAGCTTACTTACACGAATGAATAAAAAATATATCCGCAAATCGGAAAATGAAATTTCCCTGCATTTTGAACATGCGCCATATACAGGGTGGGGCACATTAAGTATTACGGAGCAATAGCGCTCAAACTATTGATCATATCCAAAAATATTGTTGACAAAAGTTTGAGCGTTTGAGAAGGATGTCATACTGGACCACCTTATTTTTTAATCGGTGGAAGCATTAAAGCTACGTCAAGGTCACCTTTACTTTTTTTTATCGGAACGCTACATTTTTTCCAACCATGTTGTAGAGCATTTTAAGCCGCATAAAACATTTGGAGGTCAAAGTCGCTCAAGGTCATTCAAGGTCACTATCGATAATACAAATCTAAATATCTCGGATCATTATCAAATATTTGGTAGTCTTATAAAGACGTTATAAAAAAATGTTCCAAGCAAAAGTTGTACGGTGTGAAGGGGGCCATCAAATGAGACCAATTTTTTTTTGTTTAAGCTGAAGGTGACTTTCACTGTGCGCCACGCCTCCACCGAAACAAAAAAAAATTGGTCCCATTTCACGGTCCCCTTTACACGTGATCCGAGATATTTAGATTTGTATTATCGATACTGACCTTGAATGACCTTGAATGACCTTGGAAGACTTTGAATAACCTTGGACGACCTTGAATAACCTTGGACGACCTTCATGGTTTTTATGAGGCTCGAAGGGCTCTAGAAGACAATTGAAACACAATGTAGCATTAGAATTAAAAAACTGGAGTTGACCTTGATGTAGCTTCAAGGTCTCCACTGATAAAAAAATAGGGTGGTCCAATGGCGACCTTCTCGAATACTGCACTTTTGTTTACAACATTATTGGATATGATGAATAGTTTGAGTGCCATTGTTCTGTAACATGTAACATGTGCCTCACCCTGTATATTTTAATCGCAGCGAGTCTTAAAAAAAATGTCATCACACGTACGTCCGCAGCCATACTAATTGAAACCTCGTGTTTACAGACGTAACGTTCATAAGCTCTTCGTCCTTCGTTTATCGGGACATGGAATGTTTTTATCGAATAATTTATCGATACCCTTGAGTATGCCGGTCCTTAATCGTTTCTGACCCTCCTCACCATCGGTACGTCGTAGACTAGATAGAAGAAAGCGTTGGCTATGTGACCTAGAGCTCGAAACCAGGCGTTCACTTTGTACTTCAATTCTTTGACGATCGGTAACATCTCCTTTTTATTTCTCGATGGCTTTTGACCGCTGAAGGAAAAAAATACGATATTTTATTTGTAAAACGAAAATCAATCGATCAGTCAATAACAATAGCAAAAAAATAAAATGAATAAAATAGTAATAACAATAAATACATAAAAATAAGTAAATAAATACATAAATAAATAAATAAATAAATAAATAAATAAGTAAATAAATAAATAAATAAATAAGTAAATAAATAAATAAATAAATAAATAAATAAATAAATAAATAAATAAATAAATAAATAAATAAATAAATAAATAAATAAATAAATAAATAAATAAATAAATAAATAAATAAATAAATAAATAAATAAATAAATAAATAAATAAATAAATAAATAAATAAATAAATAAATAAATAAATAAATAAATAAATAAATAAATAAATAAATAAATAAATAAATAAATAAATAAATAAATAAATAAATAAATAAATAAATAAATAAATAAATAAATAAATAAATAAATAAATAAATAAATAAATAAATAAATAAATAAATAAATAAATAAATAAATAAATAAATAAATAAATAAATAAATAAATAAATAAATAAATAAATAAATAAATAAATAAATAAATAAATAAATAAATAAATAAATAAATAAATCAATAAATCAATAAATCAATAAATCAATAAATCAATAAATCAATAAATCAATAAATCAATAAATCAATAAATCAATAAATCAATAAATCAATAAATCAATAAATCAATAAATCAATAAATCAATAAATCAATAAATCAATAAATCAATAAATCAATAAATCAATAAATCAATAAATCAATAAATCAATAAATCAATAAATCAATAAATCAATAAATCAATAAATCAATAAATCAATAAATCAATAAATCAATAAATAAATAAATAAATAAATAAATAAATAAATAAATAAATAAATAAATAAATAAATAAATAAATAAATAAATAAATAAATAAATAAATAGATAAATAGATAAATAGATAAATAGATAAATAGATAAATAGATAAATAGATAAATAGATAAATAGATAAATAGATAAATAGATAAATAGATAAATAGATAAATAGATAAATAGATAAATAGATAAATAGATAAATAGATAAATAGATAAATAAATAAATAAATAAATAAATAAATAAATAAATAAATAAATAAATAAATAAATAAATAAATAAATAAATAAATAAATGAATAAATGAATGAATAAATAAATAAAAAAATGAATGAATAAATAAATAAAAAAATGAATGAACGAATGAATAAATAGATAAATAAATAAATTAATAAATAAATAAATAAATAAAATAATAATAGAATGATCATAATAGAAAATATAAGAAGATAATAATAATAATATCCGTATCGCGTGTCCCACCCTATCTCTCTAATAATAATAATAATAAATAACTAAAACAATAAAACATGAATAATAATAATAACAATAAATAAACAAAATAATAATAAAATGATTATTTATACAATATAAAAATCATATGATGAAATTTCCCATCGATTCTGAATTAAAAAAAAAGTTGACGTAATTAACAATCGATTCGAGACTGGAATAAATTCGATTATATTTACCCGCTCATTTTCGTTTCCTGTTCCGTTTGATTCGTATACGTGTACATGTAACAAGATGGAAAAGAGCTGGTAGTTTTAATCGTATGAAATTTGCCGGTTTTGACGGGAACCCAATCGCCCTTTGCCACTGAAGTTTCATCGTTCCCTCCTTCCTCGGTATAAGTTATACTACCCTCGAGCACGGTTACCGATACGTTCGAAAAATCGTTACTTATGTAATTCTCGAGCTTCATCCCAGGATAATCGGCGACGAAGAGAACGTCGGTATAATTCGACCAGGTATAAACGTGTCTCTGTATCTCATCGAGTTTGTATCGGTACGAACTGAATTGCGTTAGCAATGGCATCAAGTAAGAAATCGGCTTGAAAGGATGCCAATCGACAGTCAACATATCGACATTCGGATCGAAGATTCGTTGCTGAAAACGACCGTTCAACGAACACCAGACGTCGACGTAAACACTCAAATTTTTTGAAAGTCTCGACCATTTCTCAATATCCTTCGGCTTTTGGCGAGATCTCAATGCCCTTTGTTTTTGCATCATTAGATTGTCCTTGAAATCGAGGAATAATTGCAATTAATTAAAATAATAAATTCATTAAGGGGATAAAGCATTCAAATTAATTAATGAAACTTGACAAATTTGAGAAAAATTAGTGAATCTTGATAATGATAAAGTTGGAAAATTAATGTTTATAGAAATAATTGATTTACTCTTAGGCATTGGGCGTGTTGTCTGACCATGTCACCATGCTTCGCCCATCTCTCGTTCTGCACCCAAGCCTGTGGATTCATGAAGAGATCCTCGTTGTTTACGTTATCGTGAACTTTTATAACGACCAGTATAATGTCCCAGGAGTGAACCATCATGTCCCACGAATATCCGTATAGACCTGGTACCCAATTGTTGTAGCCCTGAAATTAATTGTTTACAATTTCGTTATTTACAATATTATCATTATTATTATTTATATTCTTATTGCGTTGATTATTCAGATATTTTTAGATAGATAAGTAAACTTGGTCCATCTTTTTCAGCTTTTAGACCAGGGTGGAATTGTAATGTACGGCGTTTTCCTCCTTTTTACATCTCTTTTCCTCATACACATCTCCAGTCTCAATTCCACCTTCAACCCACCCCGGTGGACTTTAAGTTTTTGTTAAGTGGATTTCGAATAGCCGTAAATACAGAAAAAGCTCAAAGAAAAATTTCACTAGCACAAGAATCGAACCCTGGTGATCCTCTGCGTATGAGTCGGGAACGCTGCCCCCCTACACCACCGCCTTTCCCCCATTTAGCTACATTTCTTAATACTATATTATTTTTTATATTGAACAGCTGAAAATAAAGAAAAAAGCTCAAAGAAAAATTTCACTGGTACAGGAATCTAACCCTGGTCCTATGCGTGTGAGTCGGGAACGCTGCCTCCTACACCACCCCCTTTCCCCCATTTAGATACATTTCTTAATACTATATTATTTTTTATATTGAACAGCTGAAAATACAGAAAAAAGCTCAAAGAAAAATTTCACTGTTACAGGAATCGAACCCTGGTCCTCTGCGTGTGAGTCGGGAACGCTGCCTCCTACACCACCGCATTTCCCCCATTTAGATACATTTCTTAATACTATATTATTTTTTATATTGAACAGCTGAAAATACAGAAAAAGCTCAAAGAAAAATTTCACTGGTACAGGAATCGAACCCTGGTCCTCTGCGTGTGAGTCGGGAACGCTGCCTCCTACACCACCGCCTTTCCCCCATTTGGCTATATTTCTTAATACTATATTATTTTTTATATTGAATAGCTGAAAATACAGAAAAAAGCTCAAAGAAAAATTTCACTGGTACAGGAATCGAACCCTGGTCTCTGCGTGTGAGTCGAGAACGCTGCCCCCTACACCACCGCCTTTCCCCCATTTATCTACATTTCTTAATACTATATTATTTTTTATATTGAACAGCTGAAAATACAGAAAAAAGCTCAAAGAAAAATTTCACTGGTACAGGAATCGAACCCTTGTCCTCTGCGTGTGAGTCGGGAATGCTGCCTCCTACACCACCGCCTTTCCCCCATTTAGATACATTTCTTAATACTATATTATTTTTTATATCGAACAATCTACCTTGGTAATAAAATGCGAGTAGGGCAAGAAAAATTGTAGACCAATGTGAATAAGAAGTAGCGTGACGACAAATTTCTGTCTCTTCGTCACGCGTTGAAACTTTTTCTTTTTTTCTCCATTTTTATGTCTCCATGCTTTGACCTTGTTGTAATCATCCTCGGACCAATTTTCCGGCTCGCTTTCTTCCTCGCACGAGTTTGCCTCGTCCGGCTGTCCGGTACTCGTTGTCGATGTGGAATTTTTTAGCGCGGATGAATTTTCAATTTTTTCCTGAGTTTGTTTTTCATTCTTTTCTTTGAACTCTTTATCTTTTATCATCGATGACATTTCGTCCGATGAATTCTGGACCGTGGAATTTGAACTAGCTACTTTCTTCCACATCTCGTACGTCTCGTAGCTAGTTACGTATATCGAACTTCCGGTGAACCAGGCGATGATTTTTCTTGGCCAATCGGGATTGCAGAAGAGTGGCATCGTTGCAAGGCATACGTAGGGAAACATACCTGAAGAAAATAATAACAACAAAATGTTTCTATCGAATAGAATTTTTTTTTTAAACTAAACAATATTTATTTTTTAATTAAAGAAATTTAATTGAATTTAATAATTTTGATAGGAGATTTTAAAAAATTGTTCGTATTTTTTTTAATATTTTGAAAAAAGTTTGATGGATTATTGCGAATGTAATTGCTTAAAAATATCGAGAAAATAATTATTTAAAAATTGCGATTATGAATATTGAGCTAAATAAATGAGATTTTAATTTTTGTACGAATAACAAAAATAATAAATCTAAAATTTGTAATTTATTAAATGAAAATTTGTTATTTTTGAAATTTCACCTATGCTGAAGAGTCTCGAGTTCATCAGATGAAAGGCCGTGCAAAAAATCATAGCTGGAATTCTCGTCTTGGGAAAAAGCATCCAAAAACCAACGGTAAGATCGAAGATAAAGCCAAACCAGTGAACTATGAGAAAATCCGTTTGTTCGGATGTGAGAAAGACTCTGAAAAAAAAAACAGAATTTTAAAAACGAATACCATTCGAAAAATATTTGTCGAATCGACTTTATTCTTATTTAACGAAAACAAATTTGCAACTCACGTAAAGGGGTCGAAGACCCAATGCCTCGAGAGATTCGTCATTGCGTAACCCTCGAGCCATTCCCTGCTCGATTTTTTCAATCCAGCGATAAAATAGAGTGTGAAAAATTGAAATTTCAGTATGAAATAATTCCAGAGGGGCACACTCCCGTCTTTTGGCTTCGATATTTTTGCATCCAAGGCACTATAAAAAAAAAGCAGAAAAAATAAAAATGGGAGATTAGATACATTTTCATTAAAAAACATCTAATTGTTCATCTAAAAATTTTCCTTATATTTTGGTAATTTTTTTGATAATTTGCTTTATACCAAATTGCCAAATGTCAACACGAAGTAATTATGTTACAAAAATAAAAATATTTTAAAGACGTTTTTTCAAATTATCGTTGATAAAAAATGAAAAAAATGAACGTGTTGGCTTTGATATTTTTGCATCCAAGGCACTATAAAAAAAGCAGAAAAAATAAAAATGGGAGATTAGCTACATTTTCATTAAAAATTTGTTTTTACGTATAAAAAAAAATTAAAAAATAAGAATTTTCCTTATATTTTGGTAATTTTTTTTGACAATTTGTCAACACGAAGTAATTATGTTAAAAAAATAAAAATATTTTAAAAACGTTTTTTCAAATTATCGTTGATAAAGAATGAAAAAAATGAACGATATGTTGGCTTCGATATTTTTGCATCCAAGGCAGTATAAAAAAAAGCAGGAAAAATAAAAATAGGAAATTAACTGCATTTTCATTAAAAATTTGTTTTACGTATAAAAAAAATTAAAAAATAAGAATTTTCCTTATATTTTAGTAATTTTTTTTGACAATTTGCTTTATACCAAATTACCAACACGAAGTAATTGTGTTAAAAAAATAAAAATATTTTAAAAACGTTTTTTCAAATTATCGTTGATAAAGAATGAAAAAAATGAACGATATGTTGGAGTAAAACGATGATACTTACAAATATCGATTGGCCCCTGTGCCCCAGAATAGAATGGAGACAATCCCGTACAGATAAGTGTGGTTATTCCAAAAGCTCTTGTCGAGAAGAAATATGTACCAGTAAGGAATTGCGAAACAGGCACACGAGATTTTGAAGAAAAGGCCGAGCATAATGCCAAACGCACCGAGCCACATCAAGGCATAAATGAGAATCATTATTGGCAGAGGTGGACGTTCCATTCCATGAATTAGGGGAAAGTGACAACCGTTTGGATCGCCCCATTTTAGATCTATGTCTGCGAGTCCTCTTTCCTCCACCACGTCGATCACCATGCACAGTCCTGGTGGAATTTGTGAAAAGTTTATCATTAATTTTTATCGATATTTATTAATTACGTATTTTATTAAATTATTTTTTAATTAGTAAATTTTGATTAAATTATTTTGTTTTAATAATTTATTTGTTAATTAGATATTTAATTAATTTGATTTTTAATTACATATTTTACTAATTTATTTCTTAATGCAGTAATTAATTTAATCGTTACAAAAGTATATTTTACCTTGTCGAATGAAAAAATAAAATTGACCGAAATAATAATGAGAAATAAGACTTCACAAATTGATTCGAAGTAATTTTGCTTTAAATATTAAATTGTTACAATGATAATGTTTCCTTGCAAAATCTGAAATAGAAATTTGTCTTTCAATTAAAAATCTCGACGTTATAATTCGATCAACGAATCTATTAACTAAAATTTTAATCACGTGGTTTATTAATTTATTTCCCTAATGACAGTAATTCATTAATTAATTGCATTAATTAAAAATTATATTTTACTATGTCTCGAATGAAAAAATAAAATTAATCGAAATAATAATGAGAAATCAAAATTCACAAATTGATTCGAATTAATGTTGCTTTAAATATTAAATCGTTACAACGATAATGTTTCCTTGTAAAATCTGAAACAGAGATTTGTCTTTCAATTAAAAATCTCGACATTATAATTCGATCAACGAATCTATTTAATTAACTTAAATTTTAATCAAGTATTTTACTCATTTATTTCTTAATGACAGTAATTAATTAATTCATTACAAAATTATATTTTACCTTCTCTCGAATCAGAAAATAAAATTAAACGAAATAATAATGAGAAATCAAAATTCACAAATTGATTCGAATTAATGTTGCTTTAAATATTAAATCGTTACAACGATAATGTTTCCTTGCAAAATCTGAAACAGAGATTTGTCTTTCAATTAAAAATCTCGACGTTATAATTCGATCAACTATTTAATTAACCTAAATTTAACTTAAATTTTACTTAAAATTTAATTAACTTAAATTTTAATCAAGTATTTTACTAATTTATTTCTTAATGACAGTAATTAATCAATTAATTACAAAATTATATTTTACCTTCTCTCGAATGAAAAAATTAAATTAAACGAAATAATAATGAGAAATCAAAATTCATAAATTGATTCGAATTAATGTTGCTTTAAATATTAAATCGTTACAACGATAATGTTTCCTTGCAAAATCTGAAACAGAGATTTGTCTTTTAATTCAAAATCTCGACGTTATAATTCGATCGACGAACGTATAATGTCTCTCCCTCTCTTTCTCTCTTTCCCTCTGTCTATCTCCGTCTTTCTAGCTCTTTATACAGCCAATTGAACTCAGTTAGAATTAAGTACGATCGCAAGCATTTGATTCTGCAGAGCAGAGCTTGCCGACTCTGATTTAAACTGCTTCCTAATCGGCAAATCGGCTCGTTGCTCTCGTTTCTTCGGGGGATCTTCGAACGCCCACGCACGTCATCAGTCTCGCGCATGATTACAATTGTTCAAATCTCGCGATGAATCACGCTTTGATAAAATTTTTTTTATTAATTTCATTTATTTACAGTAAATTTTACAACTCATTTTTTTTGGCTTTGTACGTTTTCGACAAATTAATTCGCGTTCGGATTAATTGAATTAATTATTTTTATAAATATGAATTTTTTAACGAGTTAAATTAAAAAAATTATCGACTCACCAAAAAGTGCTCTTGCGACTCCGAGACTCGCCGGATCGGTCGGTCTATACAAGAGCGTCACAAATTTCTCGAAACTCGTAACATCGCTCAAATGAAAGCCTTGAGTTTTCTCGAAACTGTCTCGTATCTCGAGCAATGAATTCGTCACTCGTCTCGTCCAACAGGACGAATTTTCCTCGCACATTTTTTCGTCGTTATTCTCGTTCATGTTGGAGGGACTCGAGACTTCCAAATCCTTTTTTTTTCGTGGCATGGTCAGGAATTCTGATGTGACTTCTCGTTCTTTATGTTTGTTGCAAAACTGAAATTAATATTATTTTTTTATTAAATAGAAAAAAATTTACGGAGTGACAAAAATTGTTTTTGCAAATTACCAAACAAATTTTGTTTAGTGACAATATTATTTATTTTCTAAATTGCCAAAGAACTCTTTTAGTGACAAAATAATTTCTTCTTTAAACGATAATAAAATTTGTGTTTTAAATGACAACAAATTTTCTTCTTTAGATGACAAAATTTCTGTTTTAAATGACAAATCAATTTTGTTTAAAGACAATATAATTTCTTTTTTGAATCACCGAACTCTTTTTTTAGTCACAACATAATTTCTTTTTTAAATGACAATAAAATATCTTTTTTAAATGACAAACAAATTTTGTTGAGTGACAACAAAATTCATTTTTAAATGACAAACAAATTTTTTTTAGTCACAACAAAATTCATTTTTAAATGACAAACAAATTTTCTTTAGTGACAACAAAATTCTTTTTTAAATGACAAACAAATTTTCTTTAGTGACAACAAAATTCTTTTTTAAATGACAAACAAATTTTCTTTAGTGACAACAAAATTCTTTTTTAAATGACAAACAAATTTTCTTTAGTGACAACAAAATTCTTTTTTAAATGACAAACAAATTTCGTTTAGTGACAACAAAATTCTTTTTTAAATGACAAACAAATTTTCTTTAGTGACAACAAAATTCTTTTTTAAACGACAAACAAATTTTCTTTAGTGACAACAAATTTCTTTTTCAAATGACAAACAAATTTCGTTTAGTGACAACAAAATTCTTTCTTAAATGACAAACAAATTTTCTTTAGTGACAACAAAATTCTTTTTTAAATGACAAACAAATTTCGTTTAGTGACAGCAAAATTCTTTTTTAAATGACAAACAAATTTTGTTTCGTGACAACATTCTTTTTTAGTGACCCAAAAATTCTTTTTTAAATGACAAAACAAACTTCTTTCTAAACCGATAAATTGTTATTTATAAAAAACCAAAAATCTTTTTTTTTGTTTTGACATAACACACGGGGCACCGAGAGCGAGCGATTTGTGTAATTGAACTCGCTGCACGTGTACCCTCAGGACATCGACGTCATGCACATGTGACGACGTATATAGACATAAACGCCTTAATACGTGCGACTTGACGTTAAAGCTGTTATAATACGGAGGACTGGCACGTGTGTCAGATGTTCCAGCGGATTGTACCATTGCAATACGTTATAAACGCACTCGAATCGCAGAGATTTGTCGTCGCGTGTGCTCGATATCGAACAATGAAGATAAATTTTTAAAAAATTAAAAAAAAATTAAAATGTTTTTTTTCTTTTTGTTTTTATCCTTTCAATCTAACGAGCCGATCCTCGGTGTTGGTTTTAAGTTAAATTCCAGGCGGCCAGTGACCTGTGATTTATTACACCCAGACTAGACGTTCAAAAACGATGAGGGCTTTATTAAAAATGGTTTCACGTCGATTAACACGAGACGTACATACGTGACCTCCTGCTCTCCTAGTTTCGATAGGAAAATTAAAAAAATAATATTTACGATTTTATACGTACGAAAAATTGACGATTTCGATGAAAAATCGATCGATAATTGGAAAAATTGATAAAACAATTTCGAGTCACGTGTTCGAGTTTGAATTTTTTTTTTTAAAATGGAATCAATAATTCTCCAGGTTGTTTATTGTGAAATTAATCGAATGTTCGATGAGAAAATTGAAAAAGGATGTTTTTATTGTTTTTTTGTTCGATTACTTTCTTTTCGTACAATCACGTAGTTTCTCACCTGTTTGAGATAAAAATGACACTGCACTTTTTAGACACGTTTCGTCTTGTTCTTTACGTTGTCACGGATTTGTTTGTTGTGTTGTTGTTGTTGTTGCTCGTTGGACGTTTGATTTTCTTATCACAGAGTATTAATAATTCGTCACAGGGTGATCGGATCTCCGGAGGCGTCTTCGCCGTTGACGTTTTACGGAAGACGGTCGACGTACTTCTGTGTGTGGCTGTTTGCCGACGCTTGTTCGTCAGTAAAATGCGGTCGTAGCACGAGAGAGTAAGGGAGAGAGTGAGAGAGACGGAGGCGGAGAGAGAGTGAGAGAAGAGAGAGAGAGAGGAGAGAAAGGAGAAAGAGAGGGAGGGAGAGAGAAATTTGATTTAATTTGATTATTTATTATGCCAGAGTACAACATTGAACAAATTACAATTATAAAAAATACATTATAGTTTAAAATTATAGTTGCATAACAATGTTTCACTAAAAATTCGAAATTTTTCTCAGAGAATTTAGAAAGTAAATTTTTAATTAAAAATTATAAAATATAAATGGAAATATAAAAAGTAAATAGAAATAACGATGTGAGAACAAAAGATTTGCATCGAATTTACATTTATATTCGATTTATATAAAATGTCAAGTATTTCCTATTATTGTTAATTATTGTTATTTATAAATGAGAGAGAGAGAGTGAGAGAGGGGGAGATAGAGAGGGGGGAGGGGAGGGAGAGAGACGAAGAGAGTGTTCGACCAGCGTGCGTACGGGAGAAGAGAGGAGAACGTGTGCGCAACAAGAGAGAGAGAGAGAGAGAGAGTAAAAGGCTCGCGTTGCCCAGGCAACGTGCGCCTGACTATTGACCCGCGCCCGCGCAATTATATCTTATCACGAGGAGATCCTTCGTCTTGTGAACGCACTCGGTGTTTGATAAAGGTGGGGGCGTTGAATGGAGTAGTGGGGGTTGAGGGTGACCAGGTAGGAGGGGGGGTGCATTTTCAATTTTCAACCCCTCCGAGCTCTCGACCAAAAATAACGACGACATATTTGTTTTGTTCCTTTTTTCTACTTTTGTTATTGCGGAATTATTTTTCAGTTTTTTTTTTCCTGCTATTTTGTTATTTCGCGATGGTTTGTTACGGTATAGGAAGGAAGATATTTGAAAAATTCTATTTTTTGGAAACGACGTCACGAGTCGTAGCGCATCGTGTTGGTGATAAAAGTGCGCGAACGCGCGAAGCTCTACAGAGTGTCTCGGCGTAGTCTTGATGGTCGTCTTTTTTTTCTTCTTCGCCTTCTGTCTGTTTTTTCACCCTCTTTCGAGGTTTTTCTCTTTGTGCTGCTTTGTGTCAGTTTGTCACGCGACATCTCCCCCCCCCCCCCCCCCCCCCTTGCGAGTCATGAGAAAATTGATCCATGTTAAACGCGCCTGATTACACTGCGTCTTTCCTCTTTCCCGGCAAACCCCCACTCGAGCACCCTCGCGCATGGCGGATAGAACTCACGAATTGCAGTTTGCAAACTGTATGAGGCAACAGCGAGAAGAACGAGAAGTGTAACGACAGCAGCACTAACGGTAAAAACAACAAGGGCAAGAAGAAGAACAAGAATAAGAGCAAGAGTAAGAGCAGGAGCACGAGCAGGAGCAGGAGCAAGAGCACGAGCAGGAGCAAGAGTAAGAGCAAGAGTAAGAGTAAGAGCAAGAGCAAAAGCAAGAGCAAGATCAAGAGCAAGAGCAAGAGGAAGGACAATATGAGGAGGAGGAGCAAGAGCAAGAGCGAGAACAGGAGCAGGAGCAGGAGCAGGAACAGTGGGAGGGGCAGGAGTAGAAGCAGGAGCAGGAGCAGAGGCAGGAGTAGGAGCAGTAGAAGGAGCTGGAGCAAGAGGAAGAGCAAGAGCAACAGCAACAGCAAGAGCCAGAGTAAGAACAAGAGCAGGAGCAAGGGAAAGAGCAAGAGGAAGGGCTAGAGCAAGAGCAGGAGCTGGAGGAAGAGCAAGAGCAAGAGCAGAAGCAGGAGCAAGAGCAGGAGCAAGAGAAAGAGCAAGAGCAAGATCAGGAGCAGGAGCAGGAGTAAGAGCAAGGGCAGGGGTAGGAGCAGGAGCAGGAGCAAGAACAAGAGCAGGAGCAAGAGCAGGGTCAGAGGCAGGAGTAGGAGCAGGGGCAAGAGGAAGGGCTACAGCAAGAGTAGGAGTAGGAGCAAGAGCAAGAGCAGGAGCAGGAGCAGGGGCAGCAGCAAGAACAAGAGTAAGAACAAGAACAAGAATAACAGCAACAACAACAACAACAACAACAACGACAACAACAACAACAACAACAACAACAACAACAACAACAACAATAACAACAACAACAACAACAACAACAACAACAACAACAACGACGACAACAACAACAACAACAACGACACCAACAACAACAACAACAACAACAACAACAACAACAACAATAACAACAACAACAACAACAACAACAACAACAACAACAACAACGACGACAACAACAACAACAACAACAACAACAACAACAACAACAATAACAACAGAATCAAAAGGGAAATAACAACAGCGATAACAATACAAATAAAATAATAATAATAATAATGATAATAATAAAATCGTTTAATGCAAATAATTTGATACTATTCTGTATAACTCATCTCTTATGCCTGCCCCCGTTTAAAAATACATTATATGAAGAGTAGATACCTACTGGAGAAGTATCGTGAGAGAAGTAGCAAAGATAATTCTCTCGTGCATTAACGGAACGGAAGATTCTCGATAATACGACTGCGGTTGAAAAACAAATACATATATACACATATTCGTGTACATATAATTCGTAATATACATACATACATATGTACATACAGTGAGTAACAAAAATATTCGGACACCACGGTATATCGGTATAAATCATTATGTACCGTAGTTATTTCTGAAAGAAAAAAATTCCTTTTTTAGTGAATACATTATTGATATTTGTTAACAATAATATGTCATAAAATAATTTTTATCTATAATCTGTAGATATTTTTTGAACATTGTATAGAATAATGTACGATTTTCGCGCAACAAAAATATTCGGACACTTATAAGAAATGGGTGGTTTTTTAATTATTAATAACCTTTAATACTTAGTGGCATATCCTGTTTGATCTTCCACGTTTTCCAGACGTTCTGGCATATTTGAAATAATTTTTTTCAAATAGTCTGAACTAATTTGTAGCCATTCTTCCTGCAATCTCGTCTTTAGTTCATCTTTCGTACGTGGGGGTGACGAACGAACTCCCTGGTCCAATTTTTCCCATAGATTTTCTATGGGATTTAAGTCCGAAGATTGAGGTGAAGGATGCAAAATTTTTGGACAATTATATAACAAATATTCCTGTACAATGCGTGCTTTGTGCTTTGGATCACTGTCTTGATAAAACTTGAATGGTCTTTCAATCCCCATTTGTGCAGCACTTTGTATCAAAATATCTTTCAATAATTGAAGGTATTTATTTTTATCCATAATACCGTTAATAAAAACTAATTGTCCAACAGCAGCAGTCGAAAACACCCCCAGACGAGTACACTCCCGTTCCCGTGCTCGAACGTAGCGCGTAAATTTTTGGTTTTAACTCTGTATTAGGTTTAAGCCACACCATAGCTCGTCCATCGGACCCGGAAACGTTAAATTTACTTTCATCACAATCTTTTGTGATGAAAATCATGGTGGAATGACGTGAAAGATCACGTCATTCCACCATGATTTATCTTTGCTGCCGAACTCTTTTGCGAATTGCACACGTTTACGTCTATTGATTTCGTTAATAAAGGGTTTTGTCCTAGGAAAATTATTGTTTATTGACGGTATTATGGATACAATAAATACCTTTAATTATTGACAGACAATTTGATACAAAGTGCAGCACAAATGGGGATTGAAAGAACATTCAAGTTTTACCAAGACAGTGATCCAAAGCGCAAAGCACGCATTGAACAGGAATATCTGTTATATAATTGTCCAAAAATTTTGCATCCTTCACCTCAATCTTCGGAATTAAATCCCATAGAAAATCTATGAGAAAAATTGGACCAGGGAGTTCGTTCGTCACCCCCACGTACGAAAGATGAACTAAAGACGAGATTGCAAGAAGAATGGCTACAAATTAGTTCAGACTATTTGAAAAAAATTATTTCAAATATGCCAGAACGTCTGGAAAACGTGGAAGATCAAACAGGATATGCCACTAAGTATTAAAGGTTATTAATAATTAAAAACCACCCATTTCTTATAAGTGACCGAATATTTTTGTTGCGCGAAAATCGTACATTATTCTATACAATGTTCAAAAAAATATCTACAGATTATAGATAAAAATTATTTTATGACATATTATTGTTAACAAATATCAATAATGTATTGACTAAAAAAAGAAATTTTTTTCTTTCAGAAATAACTACGATACATAATGATTTATACCGATAT
>OZ023259.1:20779280-20859121 GCA_964007305.1 Netelia melanura | reverse complement strand
CGGTACAACAATAGAACCCTTTACCGTGCCCCTAGCACCCATCGCCAACATCCATACATCATCATTCATATATATATATATATATATATTTATGTATGTAGAAAAAAAGCCAGGGGCACCTAGTCGAATATGCGTTGGAACGACGAGAACGGGGGGCTCCCGATTTTTACGAGTACCTAGGACAGACCCCCCCTCTCTAGGAGCTCGAACAAAACACACCGGCATGTAAAAACTACACTAGCTACTTATAACGAGAAAATTTCGTTACAACTTGTAAAATTCAAAGAAATTTGTTCGAAAATATCGAGGGACGACGATAAGGGATGTTTTTCAAATTTTCGTTTATTACAATTTTTGTAAATTTAATTTTGTTTATTATGCTTACAGAATGAAGTTTGTGAGATCAAGGAGTTAAATAATTATTGATTCGACGTCAGTCTGGAGCTTGGATTTGTGAGGAAACTCGAGAAAGCTCGACAGGGGTGCTCGGTAGGATTAACTACGAAGGATCGTAGAGGGTTGAGCTTAACGTAAACAGTGACGTGCGAGAAACGTTCGAACGAGTCGTAAGGGCGATGAGAAAAGAAAAGAGAAAAATCGTAAACGATAGAGAGACAGGAAAATAGCATGAAACCGCGAAAGGGTTGGTTTTTTTGTCAATGGGGTTGAATACCTCCCGGAGGGATGACTCGGTCGCCACGACGATTCATCGATCAAATAAAAAAAAACTGTCGATTCGAGCGAGGAGATTTTTTACTAACGAAATCTAAGCTACATGCACACATAACACACTCATATACAGGGTGGTCCACGTAACGTGTGCACCCTGTATATATGTATACAGGGTCGTCCCTGCAAAAAGAAGTTTATACACTACGTAGTACAGCAATTTTTTTTATAGTTCGAAGAGTTTCGAAGATTTGAAGGACACCTTTGTTTTTTTATGTGAAGAAAATTTCCAAATAATAAAGTGAAATTACCCGTTAGCTATTAGGTTTAGGGCTACTAAAGGTCAATACTTTTTTACTCAGAATTCGATTCTCTACCATATTTTGTTATGAAAAATATAGCGTTCTATTTAAAAAAGCAAAGTTGTCCGTCAAATCTTCGAAACGCTTCGAACTATAAAAAAATTTGACGTACTACGTAGTACAACCTGTTAAACAATGTAACTTTTGTATATAACATTTTTTCTTGCAATGCATACTTTGGAAGTTATAGCGGCGCAAACGTTGCGTGGACCACCCTGTATATATATACAGGGTGCTCTCCCCTCCAAAAAAATTGGATGCACTACGTAGTGCATCCTTCTAAACCATGTAACTTTTCTATATAACATTTTTTCTTGCAACGCATACTTTGGAAGTTATAGCGGCGCAAACGTTGCATGGACCACCCTGTATATACACGTGTTAAAGAAAAAAGAGAGGGAATGAAATTCTAATCCGCTTTTTGAAAGGAGAGAAACTGCAACCCCTTGAGCGTGTCAAAGCACGGATGACTGATTGTAAAACCATGGAGTAACCCACAAAGGGTTGCAGCTATAACATATCACACACATATACACGTATCTATATATGTAGCGAGTCTCCCTCCCTACAAGGTGAAAAAAACGCGAAAGCGTCGTACGTCGAGATCGTCGATGAGACCGAGTGAGTTTAAAATTAATCCTTGTAATCGACGTGTAATCCCTTGAAATCCGTGACAGACAAAATATATATACACGCGCGGAATCGGGGGTCGGGTTTTTTCATTGCTCGTAAGCCCGGGCGATAAGGGTTGTTTTGGTGGCTCGTTGGCGTTTGACCGGTTTGTGACGGTCACTTAAAAAATTGGTCACGGTGGTCACGATCGAAACGCGAAGAACCGACATTATGAACCTTTTCTTTTTTTTTTGTAATGATTTATTCGAGCAATTATTATTAATTATTGATACTATTATTGTAATAGATGATTCAAATTGCATCAATCGAAAAATTTTCCAAGGTTTTTCTCAATTTGAAGTTTTGATTTGAAACAAAAATTGTTTTCTTTTCAATTGTTATTTTTCGAAAAAGTTCTTTTCTTTACTAGGAAAAATCCTCTCCAAAATTGTCGTGCCAGGCTCGACTTATCTCTTTTTAACGATAATTGTAATAAATGATTCAAATTATTTCAATTGAAACATTTTCCAAGTTTTTTCTCAATTTGAAGTTTTGTTTTGAAAAAAAAATTGTTTTCTCTTCAATTGTTATTTTTCGAAAAAGTTCTTTTCTTTTCTAGGAAAAATCCTCTCCCAAATTTTCGTGGCAGGATCGACTTAACTCTTTTTAACGATAATTGTAATAAATCATTCAAATTATTTCAATCGAAAAACTTTCCCAGTTTTTTCTCAATTTGAAGTTGTGTTTTGAAAAAAATTGTTTTGTCTTCAATTGTTATTTTTCGGAAAAGTTCTTTTCTTTACTAGGAAAAATCCTCTCGCAAATTTTCGTAGCAGGATCGACTTATCGCTTTTATACAATAATTTTAATAAATCATTCAAATTATTCCGATTAAAAATTTTTCCAAGTTTTTGACAATTTTGAATTTTCTTTTTGAAAAAAATGTTTTTTTTATGAAATATCGTTTCTCAAAAAAGTTCTTTTCTGTACTACGAAAACCCCTCTCGCAAATTTTCCTGGCAGGATCGACTTATCGCCGGATGATGAAACATAGGGCGCACTCGTGTCGCGTGACGTATAAACACCTGATCAATATTCAATTCGATCAACATAAACTCAGTCTCCAGTCTTCCAGAAATCTGATTTCGCGAGTGAGGCACGTTGGGCGCTATTGAGACTTTTGTTCACGCTCCACTTGTCTCCAGCTGCCGGGAGAGCAGGACGAAGAGAGAACAAACTTTTTTTCGTCCTTTTTTTTCAAAAACATCCCTTTGCCATGTTTTTATTCAGTCTTTTTTTTCAATACAACGAGGGATTTTCACACCAGTTTTCATTGTCACAGCTTGTCTCGCGACGAGATCGGTCGACCGGAAGCTTCGATCTGTCATAAAAGAAAAGAAAAAAAAAACTTTCAATTTCCCACCCTTTTAACAAAACAAAACATTTTCTAAATTTTTTTTTCTCCCGATAAAACATGTTCTAATCAACGATATTATTTTTGATCGAAACCAACGAATCGAGATTCTCTTATCGGGAATAAATAATCGAGAAATTATACGCGATGATCGTATTTTGGAAAGTGGGCGTGTCATTGAGAATACAGGGTGTGCCTTGTATAGCTTGGCAAATATCATTAAGCACGATCGCATTACGATCTCGTTAGTACGAATGAGGAGAGAGAGAGAGAGAGAAATAGGGAGAATATTGTGCTCGCTGGTTTGGTCCAGCGGGCCAGCGACTCGGCTCGTTCGAGTTCATTATCCAGAGGGAACGGGATTATCAGGACCCATCGTCTATCTCTCTGTCTCTCTCTCTCTCTCTCTCTCTCTCTCATTCGAAAACTCGTTTGTCCTGTCCCCTTTTTAGAAACATATATATATATTTGTAGTACATAGAGAACTCGTAGTCTCGTATTTTCATTATTTGGACGCGTTCGGCCGTAAAGACGTTCATCCGCGGGGGTTGCAGAATTGGGGCAGGTACCCTGACGATGTCAGTTTGAACGATAGACACAGATAGAAAAGTGGAGAGAGAGGGGGAGGGAGAGAAAAAAAATTTAGCTCTGTCATTCTGCAGAGAGAGAATGGGAGGGAGGGAGAAAGAAGAGGGGAAGGGGGGAGAAGGGGATGAAAAATGTCAACGGTTGCACCCCCCTACCCTTAGCGATCGAAGTACTGCTCGTTTTTACATCGAACACGATGATATTCATATAAATAAAAAAAACGACAAAAAGAAAAATAAAGAAAACAGAATTTAAAGAAAAAATTAAATTTCGCATACAAAAAAATTAAATATATTTATATAGATAAAAAGCGGTACAAAGAAAAATTAAGAAAACGGAATTTTTCAAAAGCAAAGAAATTAAATTTCGCACACAAAAAAATAAAATATAGGTATTCGTGTAAATAAAAAACGAGAAAAATAAAAATAAAGAAAATAACATTTTTCAAAAGCAAACAAATTAAATTTCGCATACAAACAATAAAATATATTCATATAGATAAAAAATGATACAAAGAAAAAGGGAAGAAACGGAATTTTTCAAAAGCAAAAAAATTAAATTTCGCATACAAACAATAAAATATATTCATATAGATAAAAAATGATACAAAGAAAAAGGGAAGAAACGGAATTTTTCAAAAGCAAAAAAATTAAATTTCACATAAAATAAACAAAAAAAAAATTCGTTGAAAAGTTTATAAATTTATTCGTTCGTATATCGAGCAATTGTTTATTCGATTTTATCTCGTACTTTGTCTCCGGCAGTATTATGAAACATTTCATTATTTTTATTGTTATCTTTTATTTTTTTTATTTTTCATCACTCTTGCGGAAACGTTGTAGAGGCGGAAGGACCACTCGTAACGAGACAAGAAAAAGCCAACGACGCGTGCGTCCCTTTGCTATTTATTCTCGCAAAGTGGTTCGGTATTATTTTAGTTAGTGGCTGCTTCTCGTATGCAACCGTTTGAGTATTGCGATAAAGGAAAAGTATCCAAGGGTTTATGGCAATCGTGGAGTGGGTGGAGAGGGTGAGGAGGGGGGGGGGGGGGTAAACTTCGCGATGCTCCACTTGATACTCGAGTGCTCGGAAACTGTATTGCTCTCTCCTCGAGTCTGGTAACGATAGACATCTGCAACTATATTATTATACATACACACACACACAGCCCTATATATACCCATATACATAATAATATAGTTCATAATACTTATATATATATATGTAGTAATAATAATAATATATATTATTATTATATTATTATATCACTATATTATTATATAATTATATTATTATTGCGTTATATTATTATATAATTATATTATTATACCATTATATCATTATATAATTATATTATTATATTATTATACCATTGCATCATTATATCATTATATAATTATATATTATTATATTATTATACCATTACATCATTATATCATTATATAATTATATCATTATATTATTATACCATTATATCATTATATTATTATTATATTATATCATTATATTATTATTATGATATTATATCATTATATTATTATATAATTATATTCTTATTATATTATATCATTATATTATTATTATTATTATATTCTATTATTATATTATATCATTATATTATTATATTCTTATTATATTATATCATTATATTATTATTATTATTATTATTATTATTATTGTGTATAAACGATGAAGCAGTGCAATAATGCACCCGCGTTACGCCTGATTCCGAGCAAGCGTGCGTGCTTCATAGCACTCTCGTTACGCCACGCTGCTGAAGAAATTGTTGGAGCACGCATTTTTTTTTTTAATTTTCTCTATCGCACTCAATGAATAAAAAAAGACATAAAGATTTTCCGGATTTTCTCAACTTTCTCGAGAGTCGAATAAGGTTTGCGGAGAAAATAACTTTGTAATAATTAGATAAATAAACAATTAATAAAGAAGGAATAAAGGACCGAGTAGGTGATTTTTGTAATTTTGTAACGTTGATCAGTCGATTTTCGACAAGCTGAAAGTTGATTCATTGTGCAATGCATTTCCTCTTGGAAAAATCCAAGTTTTCTCTTTTTCTCTGTCTTTATCCCTCGTACTCTTTCTTTCGGCAAAATCCTTCTCCTGTTAATAGAAAAGACTTGCCGAGATAAAAGTAAGCGCGTCACTCGAAAAGTCCAATATTCGCCCTCGACGCTTTCCTAAAGAGATAATCATCGTTCCTGAGAGAATATGTGTGTGTGTGTGTGTGTGTGTGTATGTGTGTGTGTATGTGTGTGTCGCATATAGCGAGGTCGTACGTATACAGGAGGAACGTAATACGAGACGGTTCCCTCGGGAGACGTTCGAAAAAGGTTCTCTCTGTCTTTTTTCTCTTTCACTGTTCGCTATCCCTTCGTTCCGAATCGCAGGAACAAAGGATATCTCTTTGCCGTTTTATTGCTTATCGTATCGGCTACACGTCATCAACGGGACAGATCGTCAAAGTTGCGATATCGTTCTTGGTTGAACACAAATGGTACGAATTGATCGAGGGTGGCGGCAAAAAAATAACGTGATAGAGGGAAGCTGACAAATCGAGGAATATTATTTTCAAGCTGACGTAACAAATTTCCTGGGTTCGAAAAAATATGGGCGGAATTTAAAAAATCTTGTTACTTGTTTGAATTTTTGGTTTTGAAAATTTGTTGAAAAACGATTTAATTGTTTAAAAAATCATCGAAAAATGATAATAAATTCATTGAAAAATGATAAAAAATTTGTTGAAAAAAGAACTGAAAATTAATTGGTAAAAATATATAATTAATTTGAATTTGGAAAATTTGTTGAAAAAATAACTGAAAATTAATTGGAAAAAATATAAAATTAATTTCAATGTTGAAAATTTGTTGAAAAAATAACTGAAAATTAATTGGAAAAAATATAAAATTAATTTGAATTTTAAAAATCTGTTGAAACATGTTTGAAAATTCATTAAAAAATCATTGAAAAATAATGAAACTTCATTGAAAAGTAACTGTAAATTAATTGTAAAAAAATATAAAATTAATTTGGATTTTGAAAAATTGTTGAACAATGATAAAAAAAAACCTCATTAAAAAATCATTGAAAAATAACTGAAAATTAATTGTAAAAAATAAAATTAATTTTCATTTTGAAAATTTGTTGAAAAATGATGAAAAATGAATTGTAAAATATATAATTAAACAACGTACCTAAAATCCTATTGCAGATGTATTTATTTTCGAAAAAATCGAAAACTCAAAAATTCTCACACAAGCAAAAGCATAAAATAACTTTATCCACGAAAACTCGCTGGACACAATATTGATATGAATTTCTATTTCTACGTATCGGCGACACGATCGGTACGGAAAAGCTCCGTTGGATTTTAACGGATAAGGACAATTGTAACGAGAAACGCATGCTCCTTGATACCGGTTGCAGTCTGCCCTGATATTCACCGTCAGATAAGTGAAACAATGCGAGTAGCGATAGAGGTCGGATAGTTGCTCCGCAAACACGAATACACACCCACACACACACTCACACCCACACACACACACACACACACACACACACACACACACACACACACACACACACCCATACACACACACGCGCGCGCGCGCGCATGCACACACACGCGCACACACACACACAGCCACACACACACAGACACAGACACACACACACACAGACACAGGTTTAAGTACAACCAACGCATCGTAGTCGAAACATAATGGTAATGGGACGTTCCGAGGATAAACCGGCAACTAATGCGTCAGATTAAGATCTCGAGAGCATTGTCGAGTGTGCGTACACGCAGCGTCGAGAGTTTACGGTACGGGATAGCGTGGAATACATTTACAGTTTATATATTACGTAAGGACGAGAGTCCTGGCGTTAACGTCAAAAGGCGTTACTCGCTCGGATTGCTTCACCTGGCTACGCTATATGGGTCTGTTGCTTCCTATGTATGACGTTAACAGGGTAAGGTGGGGTAATATGGACCTTCGTGTGGGTTTTTTTATTACAGCTGGTAAAACGATGGGTTTATTTAAAATCTGTATGTTTCGATATCGATTAGCGAAAATCGATATATTTTTATATCGATTAGCGGAAATCGATATATATTTTGTTATCGATTAGCCAAAATCGATATATTGTTGTATCGATTAGCGAAAATCGATATATTTTGGTATCGATTAGCGAAGATCGATATATTTTTGTATCGATTAGCGAAGATCGATATATTTTTGTATCGATTAGAGGAGATCGACATATTTTTGTATCGATTAGCGAAAATCGATATATTTTGGTATCGATTAGCGAAAATCGATATATTTTGGTATCGATTAGCGGAGATCGACATATTTTTGTATCGATTAGTCAAAATCGATATATTTTTGTATCCTTTTAAGGAAATCGATATATATTTTGTTATCGATAAGGGAAGATCGATATATTTTTGTATCGATTTGCGGAACTCGATATATATTGATATCGATTAGCGAAGATCGATATATTTTTGTATCGATTAGCGAAGATCGATATATTTTTGTATCGATTAGAGGAGATCGACATATTTTTGTATCGATTAGCGAAAATCGATATATTTTGGTATCGATTAGCGAAAATCGATATATTTTGGTATCGATTAGCGGAGATCGACATATTTTTGTATCGATTAGTCAAAATCGATATATTTTTGTATCCTTTTAAGGAAATCGATATATATTTTGTTATCGATAAGGGAAGATCGATATATTTTTGTATCGATTTGCGGAACTCGATATATATTTTGTTATCGATTAACCAAAATCGATATCGATTAGCGAAAATTGATATTTTTTTGTATCGATTACCTAAAATCGATATATTTTTTTATCGATTCGAAAAAATCGACATATTTTTATATCGATTCGAAAAAATCGATATATTTTGATATCGATTAACCAAAATGATGTATTTTGGTATCAATATAAAAAAATAAATATATTTTCGTATGGATACGTCGAAATTGATATATTTTAGTTGCATTACTCTGATCCATTTTACCTGCCTAATTCATATTCCCCCACTTTACGCTATTTATTCATTATGCAACACGGACCATGCAAGCACTAAGATTTTTTTGCCTGTACCCTCCTCACAAACGAGTCTCGTACGAGATCTTGAATAGATTTCGATGTATCGCCCAATTGTTTCCTTTTTTTGCTCTTCATTTTTTTTCTCGCTCGATCTCAACCCTTCTCGCACGTTCCCGAGCATCATTTCCTTTTTTATTCATGAATACCTTCCCACTTTCGAGCTCCTCGTGCTGAATAAAACAAGAATAAAAAAAAAAAAAAATTTCCCATCTTAATCGAGGCAAGATCGTAGGGGTTGAACTCGAGGGTTGATATTTTTTTTTCTGCAAAAAGAAATTTTACATAAATGAAAAAGAAAAATGTTCTCAAGCGGCATTCATTGCTCGAAAATATTTTGATGATTATTTAGAAATTATTATTGTTTCGCTAAAGAAAATAAATTTTCTGTGAAAAATAAAGGGATTGGTATCGATCGAGAATTTTGCCCGCGGTTAATCCACTTTTATCCGTTCGACAAACGAGACACGCCTGAGTCAAACATTGCCCTGGTATCGAGAACGAGATGTATGTGTGTACAGTGCGGCCGAAGTGAGTTTGTCCAGTGGGCAGTTGAATTTTTATTTCAATGGGGGATGGTGAGCTAATTGTAAGCATTCGCAATTTGCCCGGAGCGTATCACGTGGGGTCAAACATTGGTCGAGGCTCGTTCCTCCTCGTTTGATGACGACGAACGAGCGTCGAACATCCCGAGGGTCGAGTAAAAATCTCGAACCTTTATATACCATTTTATCTATCGATATAACAAATGTATTTATATAGACGTATCAAAAATTACGAAAAAAAAAACAAAAATTTATAAATTTATAAAAATACAAAAATTACGAAATTTATACAAATATAAAAATTATGCAAAAAACAAAAATTACAAAATTTATAAAAATACAACAAATTTACGAAAAAAAAAATAAAATTAACAAATTTATAACACTACAAGAATTACGAAACAAACAGAAATTAAAAATTTTATAAAAATACAAAAATTACGAAAAAAAACAAAAATTGAAAAAAATTTACAAAAATTCAAAAATTACGACGAATGAAATTTCAAAATTTAATCGAGCAATTTAAAAATAAACAGAAATTAGAGAAAAATTTCATTTTTTATTATTAATATAATAAAAAAAATTTTCATAATGAATAAATGTTAATAACATTTATACAAAGTATCAAAAATTACAAAAAAAAAAACATTAATAAAATGTCAATAATTTATCGATAACTTAAAAATGACAAAAAGTTGAAAAACATTAAGTTTTTCATTATTTATATAAACTAACAATAATAACAATAACAATAACAATAACAACAACAATCATAACAAATAATCATTAAACACATAAAATTTGCAATTTTTCACCCTTAATTTTATCGTTTTTATAGAACGAAAGAAATGTCAAAATTTAATCGAACAATTTAAAAATAAACAGAAATTAGATAAACATTTCATTTTTTATCATTAATATAATAAGAAAAATAAAGTAAAAAGGTGGAAAATGAGAACAAGAGCAGGAAGGAGGGCGTGGAGATATGAAGAAAAGCTGAAAAGAGGAGAAGGAAGTGAGATAGCAAGAGAATGTTTAGGGGAGATAGAAAAAAGGGAAAAGGAGGGGGAGGAGCGATTGTCGAAATGGGAGAAGGAGAGAAAAGAGATGAAAGAGAAGGGAAGAAAAAGGAGAGAGGAAAATGGGAGGGAGGAGGAAGAATATGAGAAAGTAGAGAAGGAGGACAGGAGGGAGCAGGAGGAAGAAAGGGAGGAGAGGATTAGGGAGTCAAGGTACAATAGGTGGTACAGAGAGGTAAGGACGGGAGGGATACCAAAATACCTAAGTGCAGGCTGGACAGAGGAAAGGTGTAGCAGAATAGCAAGGTATAGGTTGGGGAACGAAATGAGGGAAGGGAAATACTGGGAGGAGGAGGAGGAAAGAACATGTAGAATGTGCGGAAGAGAAGAAGAGACGTGGGAACACGTGTTGGATAGGTGCAAGGGGGAAACAGAAGAGAGTAAGGGGATAGGGGAAAGGATAAGAGAAATATTGAGTGAGGAGGGGGGAGGAGAAGAGTGGATGAAAGAAATGAACGAAGCAAGAGAACGCAAGAAAAAGGAGGAACAGGGAAATGAGGAGGGGGAAGAGGAAAGAAGGGAGTGAAAGAAGGAATGGAGTGAATGGAGAGGAAACGGAAGTCGGGAGAAGGAGGGAAGGAGAGGAGAGAAGGGCATTAGATAACTAGAGAATAGGAAAACGGAATGTACAAAGGAGAGAAAGAAAGGCGGCGAGGAAAATGTAAAGGCGAGCGAGCGTGCGAGAGGGGAGGGAAACGAGCGAGCGAGTGACGAATAGAGCGAGCGAGCGAGCGGTCGAGCGAGAGGCAAGGAAAAAGAAATAGCGGAGTAGAAGATAAGACGTAGAATAAAGGAAATGTAAATAGAATAAGGTAGACAATAAGTAGTAGATAAGGTAGAATAAGAGCATAATGTAAGGAAATGTAAATAGAGAAAGTGAAAGGACGAGAAACGGGAGGCTTGTAACCCTAAGGGGAAGCAATAAAGAATTACCAATACCAATACCAATAAGAAAAATAATAATGATGAATAAATGTTAATGACATTTATACAAAGTATCGAAAATTACAAAAAAAACATTAATAAAATGTCAATAATTTATCGATAACTTAAAAATGACAAAAGGTTGAAAACCATTAAGTTTTTCATTGTTTATATAAACTAACAATAACAACAATAACAATAATAACAAATAATCATTAAAGACATAAAATTTCCAATTTTTCATCCTTAATTTTATCGTTTTTATAGAACGAAAGAAATGTCAAAATTTAATCGAACAATTTAAAAATAAACAGAAATTAGATAAACATTTCATTTTTTATCATTAATATAATAAGAAAAATAATAATAATGAATAAATGTTAATGAAATTTATACAAAGTATCAAAAATTACAAAAAAACATTAATAAAATGTCAATAATTTATCGATAACTTAAAAATGACAAAAAATTGAAAAACATTAAGTTTTTCATTATTTATATAAACTAACAATAATAACAACAACAATCATAACAAATAATCATTAATGACATAAAATTTTCAATTTTTCATTCTTAATTTTCTCGTTTTTATAAAAAAATGCAAAATTAGCGATTTTCACGTCTCGCGAAAGGTAAGTACAAAAATTTCCCACGCCATTATATCGTCGTTAACCGGCGAATTAGATGCGCAATGATATCTCAATTAGAGGATTGCGACAATCGAATCAAATATATACACGAGCAGGGGGGAAGGGGGGGGGGATTGTGTGAACACGGAGGAATTGTCGGACATGCGTTCGGTCACGTGGCGAGACGAGATCGATTTCGCCACGCACGTGGCGAACGCGTCGAACCAAATCGTGAACACTTTTCCAGCTATGGCTCGGGTCGCGTGTCGAGCTGTTCTTATCATTCTCGCGTTGGATGTACGAGATCATGGATCTTCTCGCACGTGTCTACGGGTGTGATACGTTAATTCCTCGCACGCGGCGACGTGGTTGAAAAAATGGCCACGATTGATCGGGCGTGAACCCACGTGACTAAACGATGTATACGTATCCGATAAATATCTCACGGCGTTTTTTGTGGGAAATCAAACATTGTAATGGAGATAACGACGATAAAAAGGAATCGAACGCGGTACGACTAATTTTTAATGCGATCGAATACAAAATTTATGTTTTTATTTCCAGAATTATGTTTATTTTGATGTTGATAGATTTTTTGTTTAATGTTTTGAACTTTTTTTTGTATTTTGATGTTTTGAAGATTTTTGTTTATTTTCATAGTTTTGGAAGGTTTTTTTTTAAGTTGAGATATTAAGCCTGTAATATTTATTGTTAGTGATATTTATGTATATATATATCTAACGAGGTGGCAAACAATGATCGCCACGTGACAAACTGAAAATTCAATCAATTATGTGAATTTTTTTACTTATGATTTCTTTTTATTTTTATAGTTTTAGATAAAAATTATATATATTATTATTATTAGGTAGTTTTGTTAGACTTTGTAGTTTGTAATTTAGAATTACTCGCCATTTGACAAACTGAAAGTTCAATCAATTATGTGAATTTTTTTACTTATGATTTCTTTTTATTTTTATAGTTTTAGAAAAAATTATATATTTTATTATTATTAGGTAGTTTTGTTAGACTTTGTAGTTGGTAATTTAGAATTACTCGCCATTTGACAAACTGAAAATTCGATTAATTATGTGAATTTTTTTAATTACAATTTCATTTCATGTTTACAGTTTTAGAAAAAAATTATATATTATTATTATTATTAGGTCCTTTTATTTCCACAACTTTGAAATCAAGTTTTTTAAATAAAAAAAGCAAAAAAAAAAGAAACAAAATTAACTAAAAAGTAAAAATGTTTCAACCAAAAGAAACAACTATATATATATATTTATCTCTAGCATATCCTTATTACATCGATAAAATCCTTTCCTAAACACACTGCTAAATATCTGAAATAAAAAAAATCGGTTTTCAAATATAAAAACAGCAGATCGGTGCTCGACGACACACGTGCCCCAAAAATATCATTCCCTCCTTACTCGACAATTATTCTATATTAAAAAATTCAGTACTTTTACTTCCCAAGAATAATCCTTCAAGACACACGTGGCCCCGACTAAAATTCTCCCCTCATTAACAATAACGCATTATTTATTTTTATATGAAAAAAAAAAAAAAAAAATTTCCTCTTTCGCCGATCTCGAGAAGCCACGTGATCGCAGCCTCGTATTATCGGATTATTATTTTATTATATTTTTATTAGCAACCAGCGAGATAAGCTTGATAAAAAGAAGTGGGAAGGAGTGAAAGATAATCGAGGATGCTCCGATCTGTTTGTTATTTTTAGAGGGTGGGGGGAGGGGGGGGGGGTCGTAATCCGAGGATCCTTCATCCTCCCGTTAAACCAGCACGACACGCACTTTCTCCCACAAAGCGGAGGCGTTTGTACGAGAGTGGCAAAGTTACGCAAACTCACGTGGCATTGCCACGTGTCGGTCACGTGCGTCGCCGAGTCGGGGACGAAGAAGTACCATAGTGCGTAACGCCTGGATCTTCTCTCAATTCGTCCCTGGTTTGTGGCTCGCCATTGCTTATACCAGATTAGCAATTTAGACCATAAGCGACGAGTGTACCAGTGCTCGAATTGTGCGACTGTGATCGAAATGATTTGGGATCGAATTAATCAAAAAATGTAATTTTATGATTGTGAATTAATTAATGTTAATATGGAGATTGTTGAAAAATTTAATTTTGGGATTATTTATTAATTGATTTTAATATCGAAATAAGTGAAAAATATAATTTTATCATTGTTTATTTAATTAGTTTCAATTTTGTGATAATTGAAAAATTTTATTTTATGATGGTTAATTAATTAATCAGTTTGAACATCGAATTAATTGAAAAATTTAATTTTATGATTATTTGTTAAGTATTTTCAATATGGAGATAAGGGAAAAATTTTATTTTGCGATTATTAATTAATTAATTGCAAAGATATAATCAAAAATTGGTAAAATTTGTTTTGTTTTTAATTTTTTTGGAGCAATTTTCTGTTTTGATATGAAGCCAATATTCGTGAAAATTTGCTTGAGATTCGATCGTTCAATCAAAATTGATGGTTTATTTATAGAGGAAAGTTTTCATGTTACACGATGTGTTTTTCGCACACCCTTCCGAGCTCGTTCTTGCCTCGTATTTACTCGCGTCTGATCTCGTTAGTCCGATGACGCGAGAAGCCGTAGGTTCGAGTAATCGATGGGTAAAAAATATGACACTCATCTTGGAGAGAAGATCGTTGTAAAAACACTAATCATAATTATAATTATAGTTATAATGATAATAGTGACAATCTTAACAACGATTATAATAAAAATAATATTAATAATAACGATAATAACAATAATAATTGAAAAAAATAAAAATAATATTTAATAACAATTTAAAGTAATTAATAATTTTATAAATTTGAAAAATCGAAGAAAATTGTCAAATTTGGTAAAAATGGATCTTCTTTAATTCAAATTGAGATTTCTTCAAAAATATTCAACATTTTTCGATGATTTTTTTTTGTTTTGTTCAGAAAGACTTTATTGATAATTTTGTGTAGGATTTTTGAGAATATCCGAAATACAAAAATTTTTAGACCAGTTAAAAGTCGAAAAACATCAGTTCGAAAATTTTGTATTTATTTTCAATGTACCTTTTCTCAGGAATCGTACGTCCGATTTTGACCATTTTTGTTGTGCATGTATATTAAAGTGTTATAAACAATGTATCGAATCATTTTTTCGATATTCTGTTTCAGAATTGTTTGACATCGTTTTGAAATTTTGTCATAATTTTTCACCACGTTCTTTTACCTTCAAATATATTTTTCTCGGGTCTGAATCATTTTTTCAACACAATGGCTCGACACATCCTTCGTTTGGATGTACTAATTACGTCAAAAAAAAAAAAAATATGTCGATACGATGAATAGATTTCGAGAAAAGATACATTGCAGGTGACAAAAACATAATTTTTCAGGAGACACGATTTTCTGAAAAAAGTTTCAATTTCTAATGAATTCAAATGCTGACTTAAAAAAATTATTTAACATACTTCCACTACTCAGAATTTCATGAAATTTGAATCATATATCAAGAAAGACATGCACTTTCAGAAAAAAAAATGCATTGTTTGAAAATTATAATAATCACTTATAATAATAATAACTTATAATAATCATAACTTATAATAATAATAATAACTTATAATAATAATAACTTATAATAATAATAACTTATAACAATAATAACTTATAATAATAATAACTTATAATAATAATAACTTATAATAATAATAACTTATAATAATCATAACTTATAATAATCATAACTTATAATAATAATAACTTATAATAATAATAACTTATAATAATAATAACTTATAATAATAATAACTTATAATAATAATAACTTATAATAATAATAACTTATAATAATAATAACGGTAATAACAATAATGATTGAAAAAGTAAATAATAATATTCAATAGCAATTTTAAATAATTAATAATTTTATAAATTTGGAAAATTGTACCTCTCGTTCGAATATTGAAAACGAGACGAGACGAAGAAAATTGTCAAATTTGGTAAAAATGTTCGATTTTTGTAGCGCCCCCACGACACTCACCGGAAACATAATATTCCGTTAAATAGGCTTAAGTAGCTTGAAATTGAACAATCGGTGCGGTCCGACAGGACGATTATTGCCAATAACGAGAAAATACCGAGGGCGCGGGGAATCGAACGAGCCACACGAATCGAATCGATCGGTCTCGCTCTTTCCGACGTACCAAATCCACCCCGCGCAACGAGATTCGTCCCTTGGAAAAATTTCCCGACCGACGTATAGCGATGCTCGAAAAAAAAAAAAAAAAAAAAATTTCTCACCCTTCTCCCTCGTCTCGCTCGATCTAACGCGAACGAGAAAGAGAGAAAGAAAAAACCATCGAATCGTCGAATGAGAAAAAAAAAAAATTAACGAAAATTCGATGGGAAGCGCCACGTTGCAGGACAAAATTTTTTCTTCCTTCTCACAGGCGAATGAAAAAAAAAAAATTTTAAACCCTTATCGACATCCGGATCCGGTGAAATAATTTTTTTTCTTTCAGAAATGAAGGTAAAAAATGAAAGAAGTTTCCGTCGCACTTTATATCAAGATCGAGAATTTCCTGTACTGTATTTTACCACGCACATCTTTTTTTTATACCGCGTAATTTTTTTTTTTTTCATAAGAGAAAGGACAAAACCCTGAAGGAGGGTTTCCAAAATTTATTCGACGAGGTAGAAAAATCATCAATGCGGAATCGAAAAATAAAAATATTTTATAATATCAATTATATGGAAATAATAATAGGAAGAGGAAGAAAAAAATGTAACGTTTTTTTTTTATGCTTGATTTTTTTGTATAAACGAGGAAGCGAACACTCGAGTCTCACGCTCAGATTGACAATGTTTTTTTCGCGGTATCGAAAACTCGACGAGAGAATACGTAACGCGTGGTTTAAGAGTTCAAGAGCGCGAAAATCCTCGGAGTAGAAATATTTCCTCAGATCTCCGCCGCAAAGGAGGGCGTTGCGTCGAGAGGGAGGGGCGAGATGAAACTCAAAGAAGCCGCGAAAGTGGAGAGCCTGCGGTTTTTCACCCTCGTTGCCTTTTTTTTCTCTTAAGTAGCTATTTTTTATTTCTCTCGTTCGTTTCGCTTTCCCACTGGGTGAAACGAGCGTGAAAATAGGCGCACGCTTCGCCAACGAGAGAGAGCACAAAAAATAGAACGTATCGAACGTCTTCGGGACAGATATATATCGTAGGTCTCGCCAAGAGGAAGACGAAGACGTCCACGACGATTTTCAAGCACGGTGGTCCTTGAAAGACGAGGCGTGAAAATATTTTGAAGTTAACCGTTTACTTTTTGTTGGTCGAGGGAAGGCTGCAATCTTCGTCGTGAAATCAGCGAAATTCAAGCTTCGTGTGAAAAAAAAAACACGAGGTTGGGAGGAACGTGGGAAGCATGGACAGGTTTATGATAAATGAGAATGTATGTGTTGTCAGATTTTTATTATAAGAAGAATTGTACAATAGAATTTTTGTAAATAAATAATTGTTGATAATTAATGATAATAAATTATTTGTGTTTTTATGGAGAAGAAGCGTTGGAAAATACGAGCATTTGTGTATGGTGGAGTGGGGGCAGTTGTTAGATGGCGCTTGTGGCGCCGTCGCGCCACGGAGGGACGCTCTGGAACTACACAGGACAGGCATATTGTTAATCTTCATTGGAGTTGGACTTACATCGTCGATGCAAGGTTTGTAGGTCTTCCACATTTTTTACCACTTAGGGAATCGTCGATAGACAATTTTATTACCATTTTGAAGATTGTTTAAACAATTTTGACTCGTTACGAACGGAGAAAAGTGTGTATTGTCAGATTGTTATTATAAGAAGAATTGTATAATAGAATTTTTGTGAATAAAAAATTGTTGATAATTAACGATAATAAATTATTAATGTTTTTATGGAGAAGAAGCGTTGGAAAATACGAGCATTTGGGTATGGTGGAGTGGGGGCAGTCGCTAGATGGCGCTTGTGGCGCCGTCGCGCCACGGAGGGACGCTCTGGAATTACACAGGACAGGCATATTGTTAATCTTCATTGGAGTTGGACTTACATCGTCGATGCAAGGTTTGTAGGTCTTCCAAATTTTTTACCACTTAGGGAATCGTCGATAGACAATTTTATTACCATTTTGAAGATTGTTTAAACAATTTTGACTCGTTACGAACGGAGAAAAGTGTGTATTGTCAGATTTTTATTATAAGAAGAATTGTATAATAGAATTTTTGTAAATAAATAATTGTTGATAATTAATGATAATAAATTATTTGTGTTTTTATGGAGAAGAAGCGTTGGAAAATACGAGCATTTGTGTATGGTGGAGTGGGGGCAGTCGGTAGATGGCGCTTGTGGCGCCGTCGCGCCACGGAGGGACGCTCTGGAACTACACAGGACAGGCATATTGTTAATCTTCATTGGAATTGGACTTACATCGTCGATGCAAGGTTTGTAGGTCTCCCAAATTTTTTACCACTTAGGGAATCGTCGATAGACAATTTTATTACCATTTTGAAGATTGTTTAAACAATTTTGACTCGTTATGAACGGAGAAAAGTGTGAATATTTGAAGTACACACTTCTCGTGTGAAGAATTCCTGAATCAAATTCTTCGAAACAAACTGTCTCAACGAGCATCAAAGACATAGTACACATAAAAAAGTAACAATTAATTCAATAATTTTTCTAATCGATATAGTTAGTCATAGAGATTCTAATCACGAAGAAGGGTAAATAATTATACAGTGACGAATAATACTCGGATGTACGAACTGAAAAAGAAACGATTCTTATCACGCAGTCGGAAAATAAACAATGTAGTATGTAAGCCAGGAAATCTAGTCATTTAATTCGTGGGGTTCGACTAATTTATAATACCCGAAATCTCGGCTTGAAAATTTACGTACGCGTATTAATTGACGCGACGCGGAAACACAACAGTCGTCGCCTTCCCCGCATCGTCGTTCCGATGGGTATGGAATAATAATGAACGAGTCTCGTGCACGGCTGTAGGGGTTGAAACGATGCCAATCGTGTTCATGGGAGTTTCAGAATGATCGCTGGTCTCGTTGATGTCGCGATACGCGCGAGTATACCAAGAATAGCGTATACGTCACTTTCACGCGTATTTCCGGTGGTGCTCAGTTCGAAATATCGAAAATACGAGATTCAACCATGAGCAGAAAACCTTTAGTACTATCTCTGTTCAATAGGAATACGCGTTGATGAATTTCTGTAGTTTGTACACGTAAAATCGCGAATAACCACTGCGAGTGTAAACCTGGGTATTTCATGGTACGTAAGCTACGATTGTACAAACTTTTGACGTACGTAAACCCGATATAGCCGTAGGACAGAACGAAACATATATAGGAACAGATGGCCAGGACTCGTGCCCCAATCCTTCGTTGGCAGTGTATTCGACATCACCGCGTATTGCCGACAAACGTACAAGCGTAGAATTTATATGGGGTAAAGTGGGGTAATATGGCCCAGGTAGAAAAATTAATCGGGGGGCTGCTACGAAAATTCGCGATAAATTCAATCTTGACAGCAATAACATAAAGTCTCTTTTCGCTTTTTAGAATAATTGCACACATTTTGTATTTTTAATACTAGTAAAACTATATTTTATTACCGAAATTATAAAATCCTGAAATTTTCAATTCTTTCATTGAAAATTCGATTATGCTACTAGATATCTCCTTCCATAAATAATAAAATTGCAACCTGCCTCTGCAAACAATTGAAGAACTCCAGTGACATGAACAAACCCACGAAAGATTAAATTCCACGAGATTGATACGGTGCAGGTCATCGACAGAAATATCTCGGTGGTCCATATTGCCCCACATTTTCCCCATTTGCGTAGAAAACCAATACCAGCAAGTGTTCAGAGAAATCACGTACACGCATATGACACACACGGACGAAATGGCAGATCCAAACATCGAAAAGCTGGTGAACTCGACGCACGCTATGCACGTCAATCCTGAGCAAAAAAAAAAGAAAGTACTCGTGTTCGTATACCAGGGAAAAATCCCCTACGCACATATACAGAAACGCATACGTACGTAAGTATGTATAGACGTTGCCTTAGCTAAACAATAGTTAAATCAGGGGTGTGTGTGGGTCTTTCGAGGGGAGCCGTGGGTGTTTAATGAGCTGCCTGTGCGCCACTGCCAATGGGGTTGGGACCCCCTCCGGCCCCTCCGCAACCACCAACGATTTTTCGCTCGTAGAGGGGTCGAATGTGGACACGCAGTCGGTACGTACGGGTTGGACTGTGTATATGCAGAAAATATATATATATAGGTATAATCGTAGTGCATAGGAAAGAGAGAAACCCGAAATGGGGCACGATCACCATCAACGTCATCCACTTGACTGTTTGTCGAAGGACGCTCGTTCCAACGTTCGTATAGCGTGTAAAGTGTTGGAATAACACATTGCATATTCAGTGGTTAACGCTCAGCTCGCATGGCCATTTAAACGACTGTGAAAACGTAACTGATATTCCACCATTTTTCAACGGTTGTTAAGTTTTTATGTTTTCGTGAATTTTGCTTTCTTTTCTATCATTTTTTTAAAATAAAATTGTCGAATGATCTGTGGTTTAAAGTGTTGATGATTATTGATATTTTGAAATATTTTGGGTTGTAAAATTTTTGAATTATTTTTGATTTTTCAATTTGATCTTGTTGTCGATGTTTTTTTTAGATTTTTATGCTAGTGGTTAACACTTAGCTCGCCTGGCTGTTTAAATGACTGTGAAAATTCACCTGATATCCAAAAATGTTTCAACAGTCATAATTTTAACGTTTTTCGTGAATTTTGTTTTTTTCTATCATTTTTTTCTATTTATAGAATATTCACGATTGAAAGTTTCGATTATGGTTATCGATATTATGAAATATTACCAGTTGTAAAATATTTTATTTTAAACGTTTTTGATTTTTTGATTTTTCAATTTTGGTCTTTTCGTCGATGACTTTTTTGAATTTTTACGCTATTAGTTAACATTCAGATCGCATGGCTATTTAAACGACTGTGAAAATTCACCTGACATCCAAAAATGTTTCAACAGTCATAATTTTAACGTTTTTCGAATGTTTTTAACGAATTTTGCTTTTTTCCACCATTTTTTTCTATTTATAGAATATTCACGATTGAAAGTTTCGATTATGGTGACCGATATTATGAAATATTACCAGATTAAAAATATTTTAGGTTGAAAGTTTTTGATTTTTTTGATTTTTCAATTTTGATGTTTTTGTCGATGACTTTCTTGAATTGTTACGCCAGTAGTTAACATTCAGTTCGCATGGCTATTTAAACGACTGTAAAAATGTAACTGATATTTAAAAAATTGTTAACAGTCATAATTTTAACGTTTTTCGTGAATTTTGTTTTTTTCTATCATTTTTTTCGATTTACAAAATATTCTCTATTGAAAGTTTTGATTATGGTGACCGATATTGTAAAATATTACCAGATTAAAAATATTTTAGGTTGAAAGTTTTTGATTTTTTTGATTTTTCAATTTTGGTCTTTTCGTCGATGACTTTTTTGAATTTTTACGCCATTAGTTAACATTCAGCTCGCATGGCTATCTAAACGACTGTGAAAATGTAACTGACATCCAAAAATGTTTCAACAGTCATAATTTTAACGTTTTTCATGAATTTTGCTTTTTTCAATTTACAGAACATTCACGATTGAAAGTTTCGATCGCGTTTATCGATATTATAAAATATCACCAGTCGTAAAATATTTGAAAAAATTTCTCTCAATTTCCAATTTTCTCTTTTCGTCGACGTTTTTCTTAGATTTTCACGCAAAACTTGCCACGACACCGTTCGACGCGTTACGACGGCAAAAATCCCATTCACAAAAGTCGTGGATCCGTGAAATTTTTCCATCGAAAATTTTTCATAGTCGTGAAACGAATTGACCGCGTAACGGGTCTAGCGGTTTTTCCCTGTGAAAAATATATTAAGTTACAAAAAGGTTCGAAAACTCGCAATATATAATTCGCATTATTCTCGAGCTCGTCGTCAATGGAGAAAGAAAAATCTTGGCTAAGAAAGGAAACATAATTACGAGTCGAGGGATCTCCGGTAGAAATTTGATATTAGCTCGTAATTCGTCGAATTTTCATAATCGACTAGAAGTGCGTTTGAGAATAAATGGAAAATTGATATTTTATTGAATTTTTTTTTTTTTTTTAAATTATGACAATATAATTATCGTAACGGAATATTGATTGTCTCTTCTTTCATTTGTTAGAGAAAGTGTCTCGTAGACTTGAATGAGATGAAAACAAATTTAATTTTTAATTTTTTTTTGATTCGTTTGATTAAACAAAAAGCACGTGTGGATGAGAGAGCCGTTATAATTCTCGCGATTTCGGATCAAATCTGTATCGGTCGTACTGTAATCCCAGCTTAAGTTCTTGCCCCACTGCGCGATCAGATGAGAGAGATTTTAATGTGTCCATGTGTGTTCATGAACGAGAGAGAATCTCCCTGAAATGAGCTCGATCTGTACAACGAGGCCTTTTAGGTCTGTCTTGTGGATATTTAATCCTGGTTTTACATGCGATCGTAATACGCTCCGGTCTATAAACGGGGTGTCAAAGCTTTCGACACGCCAAATTAGAATCGGCACAATATTGCCAGATGGACCATTGAACAGGCATGAAAATTTTATTTGCTAGAATTTGTTCTTCCTACTTAACTCTATCATTTATTTAATTCTCTGACAATAATTTTATTTATTAATATATTACTTTTTATACAAAAAATGGTTAAATGTTTTTTTTTATATTTTGAGAAATTGGAATTATCGAATTAATTTATAAAAAAAATTTCATCGTTTTTATTTCGCAAAATTTGTTTTCCTACTTAATCCTATAATTTATTTAAGTCTGTGGCAATAAGTTTATTTCATTAAAATATTAATACACAGAAAAATGGTAAAATATAAATATTTTTTTGATATTTTGAAAAATAGTAATTATTGAATTAAGGAAATAATTTATAAGCGGTAAAAACAATTTATTCGTCGTTTTTATTTGCCAACATTTGTTCTAACTATAGGTCACTCTATAATTTATTTAATTTCGAGCCAATCATTTTATTTGGTTATGATATTAATATACAAAAAATGGTAAAATATAAATATTTTTTGATATTTTGCGAAATTGGAATTATCGAATTAATTTATAAAAAAAATTTCGTCGTTTTTATTTGGCAAAATTTGTTTTCCTACTTAATCCTATAATTTATTTAAATCTGTGGCAATAATTTTATTTCATTAAAATATTAATACACAAAAAAATGGTAAAATTCTTAATTCCTAATTCTTCTTCTTCTCTTTATTTATTTGACATTTATTTAATAAATAAATATCAAATTATTTTAAATGGTTAATTTTATTATTTATTTATTTAATATTATTATTCTTTCATTTATTTGATATTTCCAAAAATAGGAATTATCGAATTAAGGAAATAATTAATAAACGTTGGAAAAAAACGTTCTCGTTATTTGGCAAATTTAATTTTAACGATTAGCGAATTTTTTCCTTCATCCCGAATTTCCGCATTGCGGATTCGTCTGATGGGGGCTAAATGGACTTTTATAATACTCCAGGCTCGTGCTCGAGTTCCATACTATACGAGCGTTGGTTTGTGTGGATCGTTTCCGATCTGGAAGGCACGTCATACTGGATGAATGCCATAGAGCGTTCTCGCTCGTCCACCCCGCGGGCATTCTTCAAGTAAATTATAGTCTTGAATGGCAAACGCGGCGGGGGGTTGGTTGGCACGCGTATGTACCACTACCAAGGGTATATATACGCACCTGCCCCCCGTAGACATCTGTCCCCGCAGCTACGTTGCTGCATCTCTCATCGTCGACGTTCGTAGAGAGAGAGAGAGAGAGGGATTTTCATCGGGACGGAGTCAAACCGGAGAGTTCTAACCAGGAGGAAGAGATGCGTGTATAAGGGTCTGGATCAAAAAGAGCACTAGAAGGGGGGGGAGGAGGGGGTTGGGGGGTCGGGGGAGAAATGTCAATCGTTTAGGTGATCTTTTCAGATGGATAAAATATCGTTATCGCTGAATTTTATTATCATCGGAAATCGTAATATATAATAGTTATTGTTACAAAGTGATAATAATAATCGTGATAATAATAATGGTAATAATTGTATTAAGATTTATACAAAGTTTTATTATTATTTTTATTTTTATACGATAGAAATAGTGAGTAGAAATTCATTTTTAAAGTCACATAAGAAGTGCTTGAAAGTTTGGGAGTAGAGGGCAGGGCAGTCACGGTGCTCGTGGCGCCCTCACAGCACGGAGGGACGCTCTCGTACTTCGCAACGACACGGTTACTTTGTTAATCTTTCTCGGATTTGAACTTACGTCGTCAATATTTCGCATTCTAAACATTAAGAATGATGAAAATAATGATTTCATTAATGTCTGACGTGTCTGAGATTATAATTCGATATAATTAATTTTAACAAATGTTCAAATTATGCGTAGTGATAATAATTGTATCAGAAAGTATACAAAGTGTTATTATTATTTGTATTTTTATACGGTAGAAATACTAAGGAGAAATTCATTTTGAAAGTCACATAAGAAGTGCTTGAAAGTTTGAGACTAGAGGGCGGGGCAATCGTGGCGCTCGTGGCGCCCTCACGGCACGGAGGGACGCTCTGGTACTTCGCAACGATACGGTCACTTTGTTAATCTTTCTCGGATTTGAACTTACGTCGTCAATATTTCGCATTCTAAACATTAAGAATGATGAAAATAATGATTTTATTAATGTCTGACGTGTCTGAGATTATAATTCGATATAATTAATTGTAACAAATATTAGTTTTAACAAATATTAATTTTAACAAATATTAATTTTAACTTTTAACAAATATTAATTTTAACTTTTAACAAATATTAATTTTAACTTTTAACAAATATTAATTTTAACAAATATTAATTTTAACAAATATCAATTTTAACAAATATCAATTTTAACAAATATTAATTTTAACAAATATTAGTTTTAACAAATATTAATTTTAACAAATATTCGAATTATCGCGCAATAATATATAATTATTGTAATCATAACGTCACTATATAATTATTGAAATTAAAATTATTCCTATCGTTATTATTATCATCCATAAATTTTCAATAAGTTTCCTCCCTCGTATCACTAAAATCCACACATGATATTTCGTGATTGGACAGATCGATGGACAATTGCCAAGGGGAATTTTATCCCAAAAGCCCGATCTTCGGCGCAAACAAGCTTTCCATATTTTAAGGGAAAATCCAGAAGTACCGGTGAGTAAATACGAATTTGCGAAACGGATATGAAAATGCATCTTGTCAACTCGCACCCTTCGTCCCCAAAACTTCTATCTTCATGAAACACTGGATATATTTATAACCATCGGTCCATGTGGGATGAACATTGCGATCTTTTCGTCTTTCTCGCTTGTGCTTTTGTTCGTGGTTTACCACAAAGGCCTGCAAATGCCAAGTTGTCCTGAAAAGCCGATGGCCACCCTTACAGTACAGGAACTGGAGAAGAACACAGGGACCTTCTAGGGTATTGACTAGTATATCTATAGCTGTTGGCTCGTGTGTGCCAGTGGCTCGTTCCTACACGGTACACAGTAAACAGATGCTGAAATACGAGGCTCAAAGATGTTTGTCCAATTCTCCTCTTCTCCTCTCCATTATAACAGCTCCACTTTTTTCCTTGTTCACCTCACACTTTCTTCTCTTTCTCCCATACTCCACCTTGTTTACAGGACCTCGTTAGTCTTTTTTTCCAAGGGATCTTCCGTTGTCCAAACATCTCGACAGGGTCTTAAGGTCGAAGCTGTCATCGAAAACTGTCACGATCCAATTATCTCGATCGTTTGATTAAAAATCGATTCGTGATCGAACGATATTTAATTATGTCATCAACATTTTTTTGACGTCGATTTATCGAACTAATTTTAATTTGTCGTTGTAAAAAAATGAAAGTACGTGATTTTCGATGATTTTTGTAAATTGCTTATTAAATTGACTGAGTGTGCTAGGAGGGGGGATACCAATGACAGCTTATATTTCTTACTGTCAATCGAGAAGATACGAGCGTAATAGTCATTAATCATCGATTAAGTTCTCGACGATCAGTCAAGGGTGATTTTACGAATTTTCCTGAATTAGGGAAACCGAGAGAAAGAGAGAGATCTGTATATGTATATAGATTTACGTTACGTGTGTTGGGTGCGTTATATGGCTCGAGCCAAAAGCCACCCTTCTCGTTGCAACGTCCCCCACTCAGAGAGAAAAAGGGAGGGTAAATGTGCACCTCTGTGTATGGCTCTCGCTCGTTCACCCGCTACAAGTCTTAGGCCACCAGTATGTCACCGTAATACAGACCAGCACCCCAGTACAATGAGCGAGAAAGAAGGTTTTCTAAAACTGCGCGTATGCAACGCACGATCGATATGTGCAGTCGACGAAAACGACCCAACATTCGCTCGATCGAATTTTTAATAAAAAAATTTCACACTTTTTTCGCAAGATTGTTATATCTAAAAATATAAATTATAATTTTGTATGGGATAATATTGTGTGGGATACATTTTTTTTTGCTGTGGTAAAGTTTTATAAAAATTGTCGAATTAATTATTATAGATTAATTAATTCGATGTTAATACAACGAATTAAGTTTGAAATTTTTTAAAGAAAGTTTTACAGTCTTGAAAATTGTATTTGTTTGATAAAATCAAGTTTTATTACACGGTTATCTGAAAAATTATCTCGATGTTGAATTTTGTTTTTAAAAATATTTTTTGGCTACCAAGAGGGGTAAGTTTTTTTTTCTTTGATTATCGATTGGATTATGATAAAAAAATAGAAATTAAAATGGTGTACCTTGTAGTATGATAAAATTATAATGATAATTTTTTTTTGTTTCTGCTAAAATTTATCAAAATTATCGAATTAATTATTATAGATTAATTAATTCAATCTTAATACAACGAATTAAGTTTCAAACTTTATAAAAAAAGTTTTACAGGCTTGAAAATTGTATTTATTTCATAAAATCAATTTTTATTACACGGTTATCTGAAAATTTATCTCGATGTTAAATTTTGTTTTAAAAAATATTTTTTGGCTACCAAGGGGGGTGAGTTTTTTTTCCTCTGATTATCGATTGGATTATGATAAAAAAATAGAAATTAAAATGGTGTACCTTGTAGTATGATAAAATTATAATGATAATGTTTTTTTTGGTTCTACTGAATTTTTATAAAAATTATCGAATTAATTATCATAGGTTAATTAATTCAATCTTAATACAACGAATTAAATTTCAATCTTTTTAAAGAAAGTTTTACAGCCTTGAAAATTGTATTTGTTCCATAAAATCAATTTTTATTACACGGTTATCTGAAAATTTATCTCGATGTTAAATTTTGTTTTTAAAAATATTTTTTGGCTACCAAGGGGGGTGAGTTTTTTTAGCAGACGCCCTTTTTCGCCGATAACTGAGTATAGTGATGGGTCGAGGTGTTGGTAAAAACTGACGAAAAACACCCCAAAATCCAACACCTTTGTACCTCGTCCGGGGTTCGTTCGTCCATTCTCGTTGTGTACACATCGATATAATATATTTCCCAACGACATAACAGTTTCCATCGAGGCATTGGCGTTATTGCCGAGATTTTGGGGACATTCCTCTTTTTTTTGTCTCGATGATCCTCCATGCGCACTAACGGATTCGTTGCAGCTTGCCATCGTTGTTTGCAAATAGGCCTCGTATAATGTACATTCGTGATCGTTGATATGTGCGAGTTAAATCGACGTGACGAATCACCTATGATCGATTAATCGGCAAATTACTCAAAGTATGAAGATATTTCCAGAAAATTGACACAACTGTTTTTTTGAAATAAAAATTGGAAAATGTGAAAATCGTCGTCAGATTGTAAATAAAAAAATATTCTGTGTGGAATAAATTTGCATTTTGTGTAATTTTTAATTTTTCATTCGAATTTTTCATTAAAGCATTTTCCATAATGAGAAATAAATATTTGTCTCTCATTTTCCAAAAACCAGTTATCAAAATTTGTGCCTATAATTTTTTTTATTTCGTGCCAATAATTTTATTCGATTAAAATATTAATATACAAAAAATGGCAAAATATAAATATTTTTTGATATTTTGAAAAATAGGAATTATTGAATTAAAGGAATAGTTTATAAACCGTAAAAACAATTTTCTCATCGTTTTTATTTACCAAAATTTGTTCCTCCCACTTAAACCTATAATTTATTTAATTCCGTGCCAATAATTTTATTTGATTAAAATATTAATATACAAAAATGGCAAATTATAAATATTTTTTAGATATTTTGAAAAATAGGAATTATTGAATTAAAGGAATAGTTTATAAACGGTAAAAACAATTTTCTCATCGTTTTTATTTACCAAAACTTGTTCCGCCTACTTGACCCTATAATTTATTTAATTCCTTGCCAATAATTTTATTCGATTAAGATATTAATATACAAAAAATGGCAAAACATAATTTTTTTTTTTATATTTCGAAAAATATGATTAATGGAATTAAGGAAATAATTTATAAACAGTAAAAACAATTTTCCCATCGTGATTATTTACCAAAATTTGTGCTTCCTACTTAACCCTATAATTTATTTAATTCCTTGGCCATAATTTCCTTCGATTCAAATATTACCAAATATCCAAAAAAAAATGGTCAAATACAAATATTTTTATACACTACAATAAATCTTCATTCCATATAATTTTTAATTTTTAATCCATTCGTATTTTGCATTAACACATTTTCCACAATGAGAAACAAATATTTGTCTCTCATTTTCGCAGTCGAGTTTCCAAAAATATTTTGATAGACTGCTAGAGAGACTTTTCCCTGTGTCAAGTCGAAATACACTAGTTGATGGAACGTCAGGGCTGTTTATTATTTCAATCGCTCGAGCTGCCTTGCTTTTCGTCGAAAAGGAAAGGGAGAACGAGAAAGAGAGAGAGAAAGATGAAACTTTTACCCCAACCAAAGCGATGATCTTTGTCATGGAAATTTTATTTTCCATTTTTATCCACCCCTCACGCGTCTTCCATGCTGGATTCTCGTAAATATTAATTCTTACATTCACTTACGTGCACTTTCCCAAAATTACATTTTTTTTTTCGCTATTTTTTTTTGTGTTTTTCTCTTTTTTTATGCAAATGAATTTTTCAGGGAGATGACAAGGATGAAAAAAGAAACATGACGGAAATGTAATCCTTGGGATTAACTCGTGTCAGTGTTCGTGTGCTCGTAACGAGATCGACGATTTGTGTTACATCTGTTCCGTTACGATTTACGAGAGTGAAAGAAAATTTCTTTTCGTTCCGACAAAGGACACGTGCCGTTTCGTAGCTTTTCCTATCTCGTAGCCAGTGAAACTTGCCATTCCTGCAAAGTGTATCCTTATTTCATAGAAAAGTAATCGTGGAATTTAAGAATATTTTTAACAATCTAAAAATATTTTAAAAAATCTAAAAATATTTTTAAAAATCTGAAAACATTTTTAAAAATCTAAAAATATTTTTAAAAATCTAAAAATATTTTAAAAAATCTAAAAATATTTTAAAAAATCTAAAATTTTTTTTAAAAATCTAAAAATATTTTAAAAAATCTAAAAATATTTTTAAAAATCTAAAAATATTTTTAAAAATCTAAAAATATTCTTAAAAATCTAAAAATATTTAAAAAAATCTAAAAATATTCTTAAAAATCTAAAAATATTCTTAAAAATCTAAAAATATTTTTAAAAATCTAAAAATATTTTTAAAAATCTAAAAATATTTTTAAAAATGTAAAAACATATTTTTTTTTTATACAGGAACAAGAAATTTAAAAAATATTCAATTTTTCGTTTGAATAATTAATACGTTTTGATTATTTTTGTAAAATATCCTTTATTGTTTATACATAGTAAAAATTCTGTACAATAATATAAATTCCCTGAATCGATAATTCCATTTTTATAAGAGCACTGGTTGAGGCATTTTCCTTTCATCCTTTCGTCTTCAATTATTCATAATAATTTAAATAAACAATTCTAAATTCAGAATTCGATTGAAATCATTCTTACGAAGCAGAAACAAAAAATGAGATTGGAAATATTGAGATCGTTGTGTTACATTATTAAATATAATTAAAAAATTCTAAATTTTCATCTTCGATTATTTATAATAATTCATACAAAAAATTCTAAATTTAGAATTCAATTGAAATCATTTTCACGAAGCAGGAACAAAAAATGAGATCGGAAAATATTGAGATCATTGTGTTACATTAAATATAACTAAAAAATTATAAAATATACACATACTTTAAAAAAACATACATTTTTGTAATGTTTACTTGTTTTTTTTAAGTATGTCGCGTTGACTAGAATTGCGAGGAACGCTATCGTTGTCGAGAGATAAAAATAATTTTATCTTCGATGAATTGCTTAAAAATAAAAAAATTCGTATTCTCGTTTCAAAGTCTCACATTCACGCGTTTTCGTTTAAATAAAATATTCTCTTACAAAGTAGATAACGATAATCTGTCGTTGTATTTTACACGTAATCCTCGTCACTTTTGAGTTAAAAATGACACGGGAGCCATTTTGTCTTGCGGTCCCTATGACCGGGGGGTGGGGGTGGGGGGCAAGAGTTTTTTTTTAAACTCACTCGTTCTTTACAAATATTTCGTTGCACTTCCTGCATACTTATTTCATTTCGTCAACACATTTTCACATTTTTTAAATCCAAAAATTAAAGAAAAAAACACTAGTATATGACGAAAAACAAATTTTGGAAAAAATATGTTATTCATAAATGGCGTTACGAGTTCACGATCGAAAGTTAGATTCGAATCGAGTTGGATCGCGTCGCGAAAAGTCAAAAATAAAAGTTCCCAAAAATTTGGTAACCATTTTGAAATTTTCAAAAAAATTATTAAACGTTCCATTCAAATATTGAAAATAGTGAAAAATTACTATTAAAATCCGTAAAAATCCAACTTTCACTTGAAAATGTACGAGTCGACGATCCGAAGTTTGTTACAGAAAAAAAGTCACTAAATTTGCACAATATCCTAGAGACACTGGTACATGTTATTGTTGTGATGACCCATGAGATGAGGCTGATTGGGAATTTGATGTTGGGACAAATGATGATTATGATGATGATGATGATGCGAGTAAATTCTCTGATCGTAACAATTGGCCGTCGGTGTTGTCTGGTACTGTTGATGAATCGGTGGACTGACACTTTGATCGCTGTAGCAATCGTACTCCTGCCATTCGGGCATGAAGCGTTCTTGAGGGTACGGAAATGACGAGTGAGCAGGTCCGAGACGTTTTTGAGCGGCGACGGCACAACTTCCGGTCGACGACGTGATCATGTTACCATTTTCGCTTATACTGACGGTGACATTGCCAACGTTCACCGTGATCTCGCCGCTCTCGTTATTTCCCAACGTCTGTGACAGCGCCCAGATGTAATTGTGAGCGAAACGTAGAGTCTCGATTTTCGTCAATTTCGTGTCTTCCGGAAACGTGGGCAGGGCCACGCGAAGACGTTCCAGGGCGTCGTTCAACGTGTGCATTCTGTGACGTTCACGATCGTTTGCTTTTATTCGACGATTTCTTTTCAGCTTGAGTACCTGAAAATAGATTTTTTTTTTTTTTTTTTGAAAAAAGGATGGAATAATGATGAGATATACGATAGGAGAGACGTCCGGGGCGAGGCTTGATTATTCGATGATTTTTTTTAGGCTTTTTGGCGATTTTAAGTTCTTTTTTTGAAAATTTTACAAAATTTTTTGATTTTTTGGTTCGTTTTTTGAAAGAGGGATGGAATAATGATGAGATATGCGATAGGAGAGACGTCCGGGGCGAGGCTCGATTATTGGACGATTTTTTGGCGATTTGAAATTCTTTTTTTGGAAATTTTACAATTTTTTTTTGTTTTTCTGGTTCTTTTTTTATAAAGAAGGATGGAATAATGATCAGATATACGACAGGGGAGACGTCCGGGGCAAGGCTCGATTATTCGATGATTTTTTGGCGATTTAAAGTTCTTTTTTTGAAAATTTTACAAAAATTTTTGATTTTTTGGTTCTTTTTTTGAAAGAGGGATGGAATACTGATGAGATATATGATAGGAGAGACGTCCGGGGCGAGGCTCGATTATTTGACGATTTTTTGGCGATTTGAAATTCTTTTTTTGGAAATTTTACAATTTTTTTTGTTTTTCTGGTTCTTTTTTATAAAGAAGGATGGAATAATGATGAGATATACGACAGGAGAGACTTCCGGGGCAAGGCTCGATTATTCAACGATTTTTTCGCGATTTACAGTTCTTTTTTTTGAAAATTTTACAATATTTTTTGGTTTTTGGTTCTTTTAAAAAAAAAAGGATCGAATAATGATGAGATATATGACAGCAGAGACACCCGGGGCGAGGCTCGATTATTCGACGATTTTTTGGCAATTTGAAGTTCGTTTTTTGGGAAATTGTACACAAAATTTTGGTTTTTTGGTTGTATTGTTACCTGAGTAGGACTTTTGCAACGCGTGCTTCGCGATTTTTTTCGTTTTTCTTCTTTTCCCGCCGGAAAAAGTGCGTCGTTGCTGATCTCGTGCTTTGGCGATTCGAAGCTTACGTCGAAGCCCGAGTCGGATGAGCTTGAAAGCTCGTCGAAACCACCCTCGCTGCAGAATGAATATTCCGAGGACATTTCCGATTTCATTCGTATCTTAACGCTCGCTACAAAATAAAACAAAGAATACAAAACTTGTTTAATTGAAATTTTATGAAAAATGATCAAAATATATAAATTATCGTAAATTTTTGGATTTTTTTGTTGTAAAACGACAGTCTAATATAATAAACAAAATCGATTACATACAAATAATGATACTTTACACAAAATATTAAAAGAACCATCAAGTTTTCAACAATTTTTTGCAATTTATTCGACTCACCCCAGCACGATAATTATTAAAATTTATCCGCTTAGTCGGTGCACTTTTCGATATTTTTAATAACGAATTAACGACACTCCACGATATTGCTAAATCAACGATGAATTAATTATCAGAAATTGGTTCGCGACATGTTAAATTTTTTATTTGAATTTTGATATTTGAAAATTAAAAAAAGAAATAATATAACTTTGTGGACGAATTGTTGGAGAAACGGACGGTAGAGGAACGCTACCGTTCAATCTGGGGTACGATTTAGTACTGTGCATGTTGGAAGGGTCTCTTAGGGCATATATACGAATCCTAGGGGTATTTCCGAGGGCACCCCCCACCCCCTTTTTCACATGACGCGTATAGTACTCGTCGAGAGCGACGGCACCCTCTCTGCCCCCTCGCCCCCTTTTTCGACCAGCAGCACCGTGCACCGTGCAGACGGGGCACCATGCACCCCTAGAGTTCACCCTGTAATCGCGTCGAGGGGTACGATGCCCCTCCCATTTTTTTTTCACTCCCTTTTCTTCTTTTTCATTCTCTCTCTTTCTCTCATTCTCGCGTTTAATACTGTTGCCCCCCTCATGGAGGATCGACGACGACGCGTGCCGTACCCGCTATACGTTCTTCAGACGCCTCGTTTTCGGATTAGAGGTTTCGAGCACGATTGCACAGTACTTCCGGAATATAAAAATGATTCGAGTCTTACGAGAGGATTTTTGTATTATTAAAATATTTTTTAATTCACTGAAATCAAATTTCGAATTCTTGTTTTTTCATTTTTAAATTTGTACGAATCGCCTTGTTTTAGATAACAGATTTTTTAATCCCCTTGGACGAAGCAGTGATAAGAAACAAAAGTCAGTAAATAATAATTTTTATCACGCAGAAATTAAAATATAATTTTTGTCATCGATGTGTACAAATTTGGAGTTTTTGGAACGATATATTTTTTTAGGGTCGAGGGTTGATATAAATAGATTTAGGTGATAGTGAGAATTTATTTGGAACAGTGGAGATGTGCAAAAGAAAAATTTGAAAAATTTGTTTAGTTGCGAAATTGATTTTTTTTTTTTTGGCATTGTCTAATTTTATCTCCATGTAAATTCATGATGGCGGTAGGAAAAAAAGACTGCAAGATACCGAAAGTGCCCCTATTCTCGAGCAGCCCCTACGACGTTCAACCCCCCAGAGAGGGATGAAAAAATCGAGCGAGGAAGACCAAAAAAAGACCCCTTACACGATGTAAGTCGTTCTTTTGGTTTTTTTCTTTCTTTGTCTCATTCTGTTCTAAGTAATTTATCGTAACGAGAGAGGAAGCAGGAATTAGCGTTGCTCTGACGACGCAACGACTGCCCCTTCGACTGCGAGACTAATTTACCCTAAACTCATTACACGTTTTGCGGTATTGAAAAAAATGACTTTGTTGCATATTTCCCTTCGGAATTTTATCGCGATCATTAAATTTCATAATGCTTTTTATCCACTGGAGTTTTAAAAATATTATAAAATCATTTATAATAAATTTTATTTACAAAAATCAAAAATTTTTTTTCAAACGCAATTATTAGAAATTTTTAACAAATACGGTAATTTATTGACACACTCGCGGAAAAAAAACTAAATAATGCAAAATAACAATTTTTTATCGCAATCTTGTGTTTTTGTTGGTATTTATATATTTTTTTTTAATTTGCACAATAAATTATTATACATAGCTTTTTTTTTATTGGAAAATGAAAAGAAAGATTTTTTCAATAAATATAAAATAAATTTTAATCAATTAATAAATAATGCAAAATTATCGAAACTCTCGACGATTAACAAATATTCAAAATTTACGTTCCTCAGAAATCTAAATAATGCAAAATAACAATTTTTTATCACAAATTTCTCTTTTTGCAGGTCCTTATATATATTTTTCAAATTTGCACAATAAATTATGATACATACCTTGTTTTATTGCAAAATTAAAAGAACGATTTCCCCAAAACTCCCCACACGATTTTTTTTAAATCTCCCAATCATTAATTAAAAAATCCAAACAAATTTAATAAAAAATAAAACATTATCGAAACTCTCGATGATTAAAAAATATTCAAAACTCACGCTTCTCAAAAATCTAAATAATGTAAAATAACAATTTTTTATCACAAATTTCTCTTTTTGCAGGTCCTTATATATATTTTTCAAATTTGCACAATAAATTATGATACATACCTTTTGTTTTATTGCAAAATTAAAAGAACGCTCTCCCCAAAACTCCCCACACGATTTTTTTAAATCTCCCAATCATTAATTAAAAAATCCAAACAAATTTAATAAAAATTTATCGAAACTCTCGACGATTAAAAAATATTCAAAACTCACGCTCCTCGCGCCCTTCGATTCGTAAATGACGTGAGTTTGTCGTGATACCCCGAGGACTGAAAAAAAAAATCGAACGACCGAAAGATATAATCTAATAAAGCCAACGTTGGCCATATGTCGCAATCGCTAATCAGTTGATAATACAGCAGGATCCCTATAGAAACCGCTCGAACGATACGCTCTGTCCTTTTCCCTGTCTCTTTCGTATTTGCAAACGAAATAACGAAAAAGCAAAAAAAAAAAAAAAAAAAAAATTCAAAACCAAAAAAATTTAACGACTAGAAAATAAATTTTTCGAATTTACGTTACGAGGGAAAATTTTCTCCCCGAGTCTCGACGTCAATTCACACCGACGAAAAAAATATCGTAAACACGTGCGTCGATTGTTTGAACAGCGATTCGTTATCATTTTCTTTTTCCTTTTTTTTTCTCCTTTTTTTTTTTTTTACTCGTGTATATATTTTCACAAGTGTACTGTCAATAATTTCTACGTGACGAACAAACAGAAATAACGTTGACGGGGGAATTAACGGGTATATATATATTTTTTTGTCTACAGAATTTTTAATCTCGTTTTTCAATCGATTATTCCGCACACGTTGTCGTACGAGGTCGATGATCGATCCAGCTTCCGGTTTTATTCGAACGCGAGCGTCGCCTTCCGTTCATCGTTACGATTCGAATAATAATTAACTTCGTATCGTCGACGTAAAAAAAAAAAATATTAAAATTAATTTTTACTTTGGATTTTGATCTTGTAGTCTTGCAATTATTTTGATTCAGACAATATTTCTTCTTTCACCGTGTAGGTAATAGGGTCTCGAATATTTATGGGGAGAAAAGGCGTTCCATTTTTTGAATTTTTGGCGCGAATTTCATTTTTCTCTTTCTCTCACTCTCTCGCTCTCTCGCTCTCTCATACATCCTGCTTCCATTTCACCGTCACGATTCGACTATTAATTAATTTCATACCGTCGTCGTAAAAAAAAAAAATTAATTAAAATTAATTTTTCAAAATAAATTTCCACTTTGGATTTTTATCTTGTAGTCTTGCTTGTAGTCTTGTTATTTTGATTCAGACAATATTTCTTCTTTCACCGTGTAGGTAATAGGGTCTCGAATATTTATGGGGAGAACGTTCCATTTTTTGAATTTTTGGCGCGAATTTTATTTCTCTCTCTCTCTCTTTCTCTCACTCTCTCGCTCTCTCATACATCCTGCTTCCATTTCACCGTCACGATTCGACTAATAATTAAATCTATACCGTCGTCGTAAAAAAAAAATTAATTAAAATTAATTTTTCACAATAATTAAAATTAATTTTTCACAATAATTAAAATTAATTTTTCACAATAATTAAAATTAATTTTTCACAATAAATTTGCACTTTGGATTTTAATCTTGTAGTCTTGCAATTATTTTGATTAAGACAATATTTCTTTTTTCACCGTATAGGTAATAGGGTCTCGAATATTTATGGGGAGAAAACGCGTTCCATTTTTTGAATTCTTGGCGGGAATTTTATTTGTCTCTCTTTCTCTCTCTCTCTCTCTCTCATCTCGCTTGCATTTTGTGTCACGCTTGCTGACATACTTATCTACTAAATCCCCCGTTGCAGAGAGAGGAGATCATCGACTTCGCATATCCCGTCACAGGGTCATTAGCATAACGGTACGGCGGGATATAAGTTAGAGAGTGAGTGAGAGAGAGAGAGAGAGAGAAAGAGGGAGTTTTTGCCATTCGATCGGCCCGCATATATAAATATGTATATGCATTCGCGCTATGGGCGTTTACGATTAATGCCCTCAGCTCTTGCTAGCCTACTGGCCTCATAAATATCGAAAACTTGTCTCGAGTACTAATATACACTACCGTACTTCTACATCGCATTGTAGAAAATTCCGTGACGAATTTTCATGAACTAATGAAGCGAGGAACGAAAAACTATAATGATATGCAACAAGAATTTTTCACGGTGTTGAATATATATATGTATAAGCATATACGAATTTATAGACGGGTCTCTTTCAATATTTTTGAAATTATCAGAGCAAAAATGCAAAAATCAAAAATAAAAATTTGTTTATTCTTATTTTTTGTGACAGAAATCTTTTTTAAAATTGAGAATTTTCTGTTACATACGTATAAAGTGATAAAAGAGGAGTTTTTTTTTATCAGCATTAACACTTACGTGTGGCATAATTCATCACGACTCGAGTCAAAAATGAAAAATAAAAAAAAAACAATTTTTCCAATTTTTTGATTAAAATTTTAAAAAATTTTAGAACTTCCTGTTACATACATATAAAGTGATAAAAGACGACTCTTTTTATTAGCATTAACACTAACAAGTCGCATAATTCATCGAACAACTCAAGTAAAAAATGAAGACAAAAAAAATCAATTTTTCCAATTTCTTGATCAAAATTTAAAAAAAAATTTAGAATTTCCCGTTACATACGTATAAAGTGGTAAAAGAGGACTCTTTTTATGAATGTTGATACTCACGAGCGGCATAATTCATCGAACAACTCGAGTAAAAAATGCAAAAACCCAAAAAAAATTCAATTTTTCCAATTTTTTGACCAAAATTGTTTCAAAATTGAGAATTTCCTATTACATTCGTATAAAGTGATAAAAAACGATTCTTTTTATCACCATTAATACATAAAAGTCGCATAATTCATTGGACGACTCGAGTGCAAAAATGCAAAAACCCAAAAAAAATTCAATTTTTCCAATTTTTTGACCGAAATTGTTTCAAAATTGAGAATTTCCTGTTTCATTCGTATAAAGTGATAAAAGACGATTCTTTTTATCACCATTAATACTTAAAAATCGCATAATTCATCGAATGCCTCGAATACAAAAATGCAAAAACAAAAAAAAATTCAATTTTTCCAATTTTTTGACCAAAATTGTTTTAAAATTCAGAATTTCCTATTACATTCGTATAAAGTGATAAAAGAGAATTCTTTTTAACACTATTTATTCTTAAAAATCGCATAATTCATCGAACGCCTCGAATACAAAAATGCAAAAACAAAAAAAAATTCAATTTTTCCAATTTTTTGACCAAACTTGTTTCAAAATTGAGAATTTCCTATTACATTCGTATAAAGTGATAAACGACAATTCTTTTTATCAGCATCAACACTTACGATTCCCATAATTCATCCAATGACTCGAGAAATTTTGTAACAATGAGAAATGTTCTCATTGCGCAATAGCGAAGCGAGCGAGAGTTATACGTGACTTAAAAGCCTCGGCGCTTTCTCCAATGGCGCGTAACATAATAATACCATCGAGGTTGCTGCAAATTAGAATAATTTCTTCGACATTTTCCCGCGATCTTTTCGCGACGATTTATGACTCCCAAATCTCATAAACTCAAAATTTCATTTTTTAATAAATTTTCATCGATTCTCCCACCTCAATAAAATTTACTAAAAATATTGCCGCGGTGAAAAAATCTTTCAGCCCCATAAAAAAAAAGAAGGGAACGTTCGTAAAAGGGTTGCAAGTTCGAAATTGGTGATTTTCACCCTTTTATCGTCCCTGCAATATTCGTAAAAAAAAAAAATCGGTAATAAATAAAAAAAAACGTACGTCCGTGAAATCGTTTCCGTTGGCACATGTTCGATTCGATCGAGGCCAAAGTGCGAGCGGGATGTAGGGTCAAAAAAAAAAAGATATTGGAAATTACACGAAAGATTTGGTCTCGGGGCGTGAAAAATCGAAAATCAAATAGGAAAAAAGGGGTTCGGGCTAGCAACAACGTGTTTCCTACATCGACAGGTCGTGTGTGTATAACGGGTAAAGGAATAGCGTCACGTTTAGCAGAGAGACTCGTTTGCTCGAGTCCGGATCGAAAGGGGTCTCATCTTTCTCACCCTCTCTCTCTCTCTCTCTCTCTCTCGCTCTTGCCTCTCCAACGATTCGCTCTGATTGGATAATTTATCGATACTTTTTCCGCACTGCGGCAATATCGGTTAATTGATTGCTGACACGCAGCTAAAATGCCGGCAGATGTTTTACGAAAAATCAGAAAAGGATCCATGACGAAAAACCCATATGGCTTAAAATTTGGATTTTTACTGTAATTGCAAGAATTTTTGATTTTTTTTTTGAAACGATCGATTTTCTAATTGATGAGATTGAACAAAGTTGAAAAAGAGTGAACGCTTCGAAATTATTTCCTCTTTCTTCCGGATAGCGACGAAACGATCTTTTTCCAAATTGCTAAAAGATTGTAAAAATTTGTAATAATTATGTAAAGCAATTTTTTTCATCCTTACAAAAATGATTAATTATCACAATTACATTTCTTCGTAATAATTTCCAATTGTATAAAAAACACAAAAATACTTTCGCTTAAATGAAAAATCCCTATATAGTTTAATAGCGTATTATACTTCTAGCCTCGTTCTTCAAAATTACAAATTACATACGTAGTACCAATTTTCGCCGCCAGCTGTCGCCACAAATTTTTTTTTGTCAAATTGCCAAAAAAGATCGCGAAAATTTGTAAGAATTGTCCAAAACAACTTTTTCTCCCATTACAAAAATGATTAATGATCACAATGCTCTTTCGTCTCTTGAATTATTATTAAAACTTACTCACATCTCAAAATAATTTCCAATAAAAAAAAAAAAGTTTTCATCTAGATGAAAAATCCCTATATAGTTTAATGGCGTATTATACTTCTAGTCTCGTTCTTCAAGATTACAGATTACCTAGGTAATACCACTGCTTACCACCAGCTGTCGCCATAAAAACACATTTTTTCAAATTGTCAAAAAACATCGCAAAAATTTGCAATAATTGTCCAAATTAAATTTTTTCCATCTTTATAAAAATTATGAATTATCTCAATTCCATTTCTTCTCTTAAATTATTATTACAACTTATCCACGCCTCAAAATAATTTCCAATTAAAAAAAAAAAAGAAGTTTTCATCTAGATGAAAAATCCCTATATAGTTTAATGGCGTATTATATTTGTAGCCTCGTTCTTCAAGATTACAGATTATCTGCGTAATACCACTTCTTACCACCAGCTGTCGCCACAATAAAACATTTTTTCAAATTGCCAAAAAAGAACGCAAAAATTTGTAATTGTCCAAAGCAATATTTCTGTCCTTACAAAAGTTGTTAATTATCACAACTACCATTTCTTCTCTCAAATTATTATTACAATTTACCCACATCTCGTAATAATTTCCCATCATCAAAACAAAAAAAAACAACAAAAACAAAAAAAAATCCTTTCACCTTTTAAACTTTTTATACAAACTTTAACGGCGCATTATGTCATTGAATTATTTCCAGAATTGTTGGATTACGGGACACAATACGCATTCTTTTTTTTTCTTGTTCCTGTTCGGTCTCACGAGAGCGTAGAAACAAGACGAGAGAAAAAGAGCGTCTGATTGGAAGGAGAGTCGCGCGACTCCGTGAGAAGTGGGTTACGCGTCGTTTATTACAGGTGCAGTCACTGCATGTTGCATTTTCATGCACCTATATATACATATACATATATCTATCTCTCTCTACATGTACAATTTACATATATGGGAGTACAGTAACTAGAGTTAGCGGAGAACGCGCTTATCCACCTCGCAACATCGTTGCTTTTTTTTCTTTTTGAAATTTTTTTTTCCTTCTCAGACTCGTTACGCCGCGCTGAACTTAAAGTCCGAGTGATGAGAGAGGTCTTCGCTCTTCATCGTGTGGTGGAAAGCGCGAGGAGTTTACCAAGACACTCTCTTACAAACCTGGAACAGCAACTCGTGCGTTGATCTTTTGCGCAATTACACACATACACACAAAACAAATCCACGAATATAATAAAAGAAACTTTATATTCTTGTTTTATTCCCGACTCCCACCAGTCGAGTCGCACGACTTTTGATTTATGACTGATTTTTAATTCGATGACATGGAACAAAGTTCATGAGACGTGTGTAATCACGAGTTGATAAGGCTTTGTTGGTAAAAAGAGAAGATGGAGAACGAAGTGTTTGTGTTGTTTCGATGTAACTGTATCATCCTCCCCCCCCCCCCCCCCCCCCCCCTCCCGACCCGTTTCTTTAGCGAGTTCTATACTTTAGCTACGAACTATGCGAGTTCAACGTGGTCTTATTTTTAAACACTCGACACGATAGCGAGTATAAGCGAGATATAGAAATTCGCCGATCGAATCTCGAGGGGGGTTCGATTGGTCGTAGCGAGCTGGGATCGTCGCGAGAACATCGCGACCTTTTTAATATTGGTTCGCACGGAAAATACGGATGGGTGTGGAAAAATATGCTCAGTGGGTCGATGATAATAATACCAACGATTTGATGATGATAAATGTTTGTATAATTTTTTTTTTTTAATTAATATTATTTTTCTTAATTAATATTATTTTTCATAATTAATATTATTTTTCTTAATTAATATTATTTTTTTAATTAATATATTTTTTTTTAAATTAATATATATTTTTTTTAATTAATATTGTTTTTTTAAATTTATATATATATATATATTTTTAATTAATATAATTTTTTTTAATTAATATTTTTTTTTAATTAATATTATTTTTTTAATTAATATAATTTTTTTAATCAATATAATTTTTTTTTTAATTAATATATATTTTTTTCAATTAATATATATATATTTTTTAATTAATATTATTTTTTTTGTGGTTATTATTATTATTGTTGTTGATTTCTTGTAATGCTCAAAGTATACGATTTTTAATTTTTTAAAATAATAAGTATTACGAGAGATAATATGAATTAATCAATGAATGATTCGAGGAATGACAAGCTGGAGGAAAAAATAAATTATTTTGTTATTCGATTGATAAAAATTTGATAAATTATTCTTCTGTTGTGAAAATAATAATTATTGTTATTATCAGTTTGAAAAATTGTCCGATAACACATTTGTTTTATCGGAATAACAATTTTTTATTCCCATATTTTTTTAACAATATTGTGCAACAATAATGATAATAACAGCAACGATGTCATGATAATAAATATTCGTATAATTATTATTTTTAATTAATATTATTATTATTATTATTATTATTATTACTGATTTCTTCTAATGCTCAAGCTATACGATTTTTAATTATTTAAATAATAACTGTCATGCTCGATACTATCAATTAATCAAAGAATGATTCGAAGAATGACAAGCTGAAGGAAAAAATAAATAACTTTCAATTATTCTTCCGTTATGAAAATAATAATAATCATTATTATCAATTTGAAAAATTCACTGATAACACTCTTGTTATATCGGACTAATAATTATATCGATATAATTTTTAAATTTGCATATTTGTTTAACAATATTATATTTTTTTTATCTCACACTTCGTTCAAATTTTTTCAGCTGGCTCGCAGAAGACTCCCTTCCCCGGTTCTTTCTCCCCTGTGCTTGCCTCGCCCGGCAAAATTCTCAGATATAGGCCCAACGAATCGTGAGCTCACCTGAGCGCTCTAACCGGGTCCCAGGTGAGAGTTAACGCGAACGTACCTCTCGAACGTCTCTCCTTGTACCAACGCTCTTCTCCTCTCTCTTTCTCTCTCTCTCTCTCTCTCTCTCTTTCTCTCTCTGTCTTTTTCTTTCTCTCGCTCCTTCAGTTCCTTCCAATCTCCGTGAGCGGAGGCCGCATACCTTCCTTGCACGATGCAGTGTTCGCCTGTCCATTGCCTCGCCGACAACACCGGTTAACTTTTCGAAATCTCCTTGAGCCTTCTCTCGGCCACGAGACAAACGAGTTATCGACATTTCTTTTATTATTTTCATTCGTTTATTCATTATTTCTCATGCTTTTTAAACAATATACGTTAACAAATAATGTGCTCGATTGTGGGAAGTGACAGTGAGAGGAAACGTTGAAATTTTGGTGGTGACAATGACGAGGTGATTTTTTTTATGTGTGCTTTTCGTCCATCGAAATTCGAAGGATTAAGGATTAACTTATGACCTGGTAAGTTATTCAAAATTCACTAATTAAATTCATTAAAATTAAAGTAAAATTACGACAAAACATTTTATTTTTGTAAGCAAAAAGACGTTTTTGGAAAACGAATTAATTTTTGCTACGATCGTTCGACGTTCATAAGTAAAATTTGTGTCAATCTATCGTTCCAAAAATATTGTTTCGATCGAAACTACATTGCGTTTAAGAAAAACATTGGTTTTTCAACAAAATTAACTTTCGTTCGAAAGTATGTAAAAATTTTTTTGAAAACAAAACGCAAAATTGGGACAAGCTTGTCGTATCTTGCAAAACAAATTTACGACAGAACTGTCGAATATCCCTGAACGAAAAGACTTAACAAAAAAGGAACCGGGTCCATTCACCGTTCGTCATGCTCGTGCGGTGTAGGAAATTCCACGCGCGTAACGTAGCGCACGTAGGTCTCTCTCGATGGTGTAGGAAATAACGGTTTTTTTTCCATCATTTACGATTAAGACTGTCCCGGTGAGACGCACGCGGACGGTCGTAAGAAAGAAGGAGTGACGACGAGAAGGCGACGAGTAGTTGAAATAACAAAAAACAAAAGCAAAAAAAAACAATTAAAAAAATAAATCCTTCGATAAAATCGAGAGAGAAGGATCGATCGGTCGTAAAAGTATGTTCGAGATTTAGTTCGCCCCGGGTGACGAAAGTCATTTGGAGGGGGATTTATCGTGAAAGGGAAGAGAATCCCGTTTTTTCTCCGTTGTTCGCGACCAACGCGTTGACGATGTTTTTACGATGGTCAATAGCGAGCGAGCAGCCATGGGCAAGTTTTGTTGGCTCGACCAGTGGCCAAAAACACTCGACCAAACGAGATGGACGGAGAAAAGAGAGCGAGACGGAGAGAGATGCGAAGAAAGAAAGGGAAGCGCTCTTTCTCGGTCGCGTGGCATTGGGAGATTTCAATGCGCGAACAAGCGGGCTCCTTGCTGTATATAGCAACGAGCGAGGCGAAACGCCCCCGCGACGATCCGCGATCGCGATCATCCATGAACAATGATTCTTTATCGAGAAATATTTTCTTTTTTATCGAATTTTTGTCGATCGGTTTTTTTATTACGATTTACTCGATCCATAAACGACGTATTATCGAGAATGTCCACAAATTGATGAAACGATGACAATGAGTATTAATAATAATAATAACAATAATTAAAAAAATTATTATCGTTAAATAACTATTCATTATAATTTATCTATTATTATAATTAATAACTAATATTTATTATAATTGATCATTTTTAATAATTCATGTAATTATTATATCTATCATTAATATTATAATAATTTATTAATTAATTTATCTATTCAGGGTTTTATTTTTCTTGTGTTTTTTTTAAATTATTTAAATTGCTCTTATTGAATTAATAATAATAATAATAATGATAAAAGTTATTGTTATTGGTGTTGTTGTTATTATTTATAACGACCGATCGAATCGAACGTCGAGGTCAAAGGAAGAGGCACGGGGATCCTTCTCGTTCGGTCTTGAATTCCAGTACCAGTTCTTCCAGCTCGTACGAGCAGGATGCAAATGTTGATTTGGTATAGCACCTATGCGCGAACTGGTACTCTCTCTCTCTCTCTCTCTCTCTTGCTCACCGGTTGTTGCTTGCCGCTCGTTGCGCCGACATACCGGTGTTTGAGTCACGAGCATCGCGAGTCCGGAGCGTGACTCGAGACGAAGTCGAGTTTATAATCGCGATCTTTCACTCGTTTCTCGACTCACGATTCTTGCCCTTGGTCTTACTCGCGTCATCATTTTTCACTAGAATTCAAGCAAAAACGACGAATGACTCGATCGTATAAAAGAAAATGTACAAAATCGGCAAAAAATCGACAAAAATCGGTAAGAAATCGGCAAAAATCGGTAAAAAAATCGGTTGCTTTTTTAACCGATTTTCTTTCTTACGACGTTTTTAACGAAGAAAAATGAATACTTTTAGCGAATTAATCGTTCTTTACGTCCGTCAAAGAAGCGCTCACCGCCCTAGTGTAATGATATGGAAAGGAGAGAACGCGAGACCGCCGGAACGCGGAAGCCGTTGGTCGTTCAACGCGCCGCGAGGAGAACTCCATTTTTACATTGTCGACTATAAGTAGGTATGTACCTACAGACGATACATACATATAATCGTTCGCACGCACGAGAGAACTGAAATTACTGGGACGTTACATCTTGAAACGATGCGCGATGTTTCGCGGGCTCGTTTATCCACGTCGAATCGACGATTATAGATATAGATATCTAGCGGCAAGGAGGAAACATCGAGGAATCGGTATGGTTATTCAATGTTCCGTTCAACGAAGCGAGAGGAAGCGACGATCGGTTGGGCAAATAACACGAACAATCGCACCAATTTTCACACCTGTCTCTTCTTACGATACAATAATTATTTTTACATAATACAATAATTATTTTTTGGGATAGAGATAAAATGTTAAAAATTCTTTTTACTATTGAATTTACAATTTTGATTTTTTACAAAAGAATTTATTCCCTCGAACTTTGAATAAAATAATCATTTTTTTTATAGCGAAAACGATAAAATGATAAAAAATACAATTATCGAATTATCAAAATTTATGATTTTTGTTATTTTTGCAATTATCAAATTACGAAAATATCGCTCGATTCAAAATTATTTGCGTCGTCAAATTTCAACCACGATTTTATATCTTTTTTTTTATTTTCATTTCCATGAGAATTTGTCACGAGAAAGTCGATGCGAGCGACAAAGATAATACGCCGTTCGTGATAATGCGCGACCGCGTGTGCCGGATCGAAAGAAAGGGTAATAACCGAGGTATTACTATTAACGTATAGAGAAGTGAGAGTTAACGTTGGTACAACGTTGAAGGAAAAAGAATTACGAGAACGACCGGTGTACGAAAGCGTTTCTCGGTCTTTTTAGATTCCTAGACTTATCCCCCCGGACAATTGAATTGCGCAACGCGAGAGCGAGAAACGCGGACTCGCTCGTTCCCTTTCGGAGAGGTTTCAGGCTGTGCCGCCGAGTCCGTTGTGTTTCTGCGAGACTCGCTTCTCGCGAAGCTCTAGATCTAGAAAGTCTTTTGCCAACTATGCCACGTGACCACCAACTATACAAGGTGAGTTTCATAAGGTGCCTTAAACTTTATTTTAAGGTAGATGGGATCATTACAAACAAAAGTTGTTAATATACATTGGGGATATGTTTAATAGTTTACGAGATATAAATGTTTAAAGTTGGTCCAATCAGAGCGTAGGGCGTTACATTTTGGGCTGCTATATTCAGAGCGGTCAATTTTATTTATTATTTTATTACGCAGTGATTTTTATTTCTCGGGCTTTGGCTGCTCTGAATTTCGCAACCTAAAATGTAATGCCGTACACTGTGCTATCTCTACCGTTAGGGCGGGGAGTGGGCGGCTCCAATGCTTCTCGGCGCGCTCTGATTGGACCAACTTAAAACATTTGTATCTCGTAAACTATTAAAAATATCCCTAATGTATATTTGCAACTTTTGTTTGTAATGATCCTATCTATCTTAAAATAAAGTTTGAGACACCTTATAAAACTCACCCTCTATATAGGTATATACATATATAGATATTTTTATGTATAAAGGTGTGTGTGGGTCTTTACACCATAATCGAGGTATCCTAGACACTTCGGAGGAAGAAAGGAAGCGTATATTTCACGTAATCAAAAGTTTCGAGACAACGAATTATTATTCTCTCTTATGAGATTTTAACTCATATAGTCTTGATTATTCTTTTGAAACGATCGTTATACAACCGTGGGATAAAAAATTCGCAATTAGGCGGATAATAAACGTTCGATGAGAATTTTGCAATTAAAAAATGTATCAAAATACATTTGTTAGATAAATTTAAAAATGTGATAATTGATATTTTGGGTTTTTGCTAATTTTGTAAATTAAAGAAGAAATTATTTACGTTACTTTTATTAAGTTTATTATAATTCTCTTTTTAATTTGTTCAAGAAATCAAATTTGTTCGATAAGTTGTAACGATTTTAGTTACTTCGATAAAATTATAAATAGCAGAGTTGAAAATCTCGAGATTTTAATGATGAAAAATCGTAGAGCATGGCAAAAAAATGAAACAGCCTATGAAAAAAAAAAAAATATATATATATATTTATGTTGCACTGACCGAGAAATCTGATTTTATCGCCTGTGTAACTTTTTTTTTCTGGTTAATGCTCAGTGAAGCCATATAATTTTCTTCATTTTATTTATGATCGAGAAGGATCGTAAAATACGTTCGGTAAAACAAAAATAAGAGAATAAAGAAAAAGGACGAAGAGGATGATGCAAAAGACGAGGACGAAGAAGAAGAAGATGAAGACAAAGAAGAGAACCTAGGAAACTTATCACTGGGTCACCAGTTTCTTCATTCCTATATTTATCTACTTTTCTCCATTATAATTATCATGCTTTAATTATTTTCCTTTCAAAAGAATTCAAAGTTCTCCTGGTCAAGTGACGCAGTAAATGATGGAAAATTTTCTACAGTATCGACGTAAGAAAAATTCTCGTAAAACATTCTCAACGGTCAACTTCTTCACCTTTCTTGAGAGCACATCGTCTTTTTCTTCGTCTTGCACCGAGCCAGAAATGGAATCTGATTTCTAACGGCTTTTCACTGTGACCGTATATACGACTACCGTGTTATTAAATGCACACACATACATGCACACTACACATGCACCGTGTTACCGGTAACTCGACTCGTCGCGATCGCCTTTTTTCTCAACGATAAAATGCTGCACCGGGATACCGCAGAGTATCTCCAACCGGCTATTATTGTCATTATCGGCGTATCTCAAATTACCGGTTTCTAAAACTGTTAGCGAGTATGTACCCGGAAAAACTGGGTGCAAATATTTTTAGAATTTGAGAAATATTTGTCGGTTGGAAAAATAAATTGTAGGTAATTGATACAAATCTATTCGAAAGTTTAATGCGTCGGATATTTATCTGTGAAATCGATATGTTTTTGAAAAAAAATTCTTGCTTTTCTTCGTGATGAAATGTTTGGTTGATTGATAAGTAAAAATTGATGTATACTCGTTAATAGTTCTTCAAGAAAATTGATTAAAGATTGATAAAAAATTGATACAAAATTGATAAGAAATTGATAAACGTTGATACAAAATTGATAAGAAATTCATATAAATGATAAAAAATTTATAGAGAAATGATAAAAAATTGATAAAAATTGATAAAAAATTGATAAAAAATTGATAAAAAATTGATAAAAAATTGATAGAAAATTGATGACAAATTCATAAAAAGTTGATACAAAATTAATACAACATTGATATAAAATGATAAAAATTGATAAGGAGTTCATAACAAATTGATACAAAATTGATAAACAATCTATAAAAAATGATTAAAAATTACAAAAAATGGATAAAAAATTCATTAAAAAAATCATAAAAGATAAAAGTACAATTACAACAGCAACAATAATTTATTTATTGGCAAATGTGTATAAGTCAAGGTTTCGAATTTGTTTTCTGATAAAAAAAAAACTATTTCCAATCAAATTAAAACGTGATTCGAATCAAATTCGAATTGTTTAGATGACGATGCGACTGTTTCTGCTATTCCTGGTGACCACCTGTGCCCCATCGTCACGGGCTCAGGTGATCAACAGAGCGCCGCACTTCATTCAACATGGGGATATGGCGAGATTGGCCGTGCCGGAGAGCACTCCGCCTGGTTCACCCGTTTACACACTCCGTGGCGAAGATCCCGAGGGCTCGAGGCTTCATTACTCCATCAGCGGTGAATATTTCACCGTTAATCGAGACACCGGATTAGTCGTATTAAGAAAACAGCTCGACCGAGAAACTCAGGATCTTATCGAAGTCATTATCAGCATTACCGGTAAGCCAGAAAAAAAATCAAATATGATTATTATTATTCCCTCACAAACCGGAAGACAAATGTATAAAAAAAAATTAAGCCCAGCAATCATAAAATGTGATTATTATTAAAATTATTAACTCATTAAACAATTAATTATCCACGGAAGAAATTTATTTTCCAAATTGCGCGATTAAATCCTTTTTTCCCCTATGAATTCTTTCTTTATGCAAAATAAATATGAAAATAAACATGAAAAAAAAATCGTCGCGCTTTCGAGATTTTACGATGGATTTTTCTTGATCGTTGATAGACGAGGGTATCGCCGGTTCGGAGCCGAACACGGTCTCGTTGAGAAGAGAAATTGCGGTGCTTGACGAGAATGATAATCCACCGGTTTATCACGGTCGTCCATACGCAACGAGGGTTCTCGAGAGCGCGAGGATCGGTGCTCTCCTATTGCCGGAAGGAACGATCGTCGTTACCGATCTCGATGGTGGCGTTAACGCCGACGTCGACGTTAAGTGCGTTTCCGCCTCACAGGACGACGACACTTGCTCGACTTTCGATGTTTCGACCGAACAGGTTAGCCAAACGTCATTACCGATTCTCGATCTCTCCTTTGATTTACGTACCGGAAGTTGAATATTTTCTTTTACCAATTCATTTCCTCGATCAGATCGCGGAAGGTCGATACGACGTGAGGATTACCATAGCCCAGCCCCTTAATTACGAGAGGAGAAATTCTTATCTCATAAGTTTACTGGCGACAGATGGCGCCAGTGAACCGTCCAAGAGGCTGCAGGCTCGGGCTACCGTTGCTGTCGACGTTCTTGACGTTCAGGTAAATTTCTGACGATCGTGATAACGGGAATAACGAGAACTAAAATTCTTCGAACTGTCTAACGAAAGGAATAACGAAAAAAGGAATTTATAAAAGAGTTATTAACATTTTCCAGGATCAACCGCCGACATTCTTGAACGCGCCTTACAGCGCGGCCATTCCTGAGAATACGCCAAAAGGTCATACCGTTCTAACGGTGAGAGCTCGCGACGGTGACACCGGTGAATCCAGGCCGTTGTTGTTGAATCTCGAGGACGATGTGTTCAAACACTTCGAACTCGTCACGTCCAGAGACGGGGATATCGCGATCGGTACACTCGTCACGACGGATGTACCGCTCGATCGTGAAAATCCTCGTATTTTACACGACGGAGGAATTTATAGCTTTCGTGTACGAGCTACGGAGCTTATCAACGACGAGATACCGGCCGATACGGAAACCTCGGTCGTCACGATCGTTATCACCGACGTTGACGATCTTTCGCCGATTTTCAACGAGGATTATTTCAATATTAAAATTTTCGAGGATATCGGACTCGACACTCCACTTCCGGGTAAATGCTTCTTTTTTTTTAATTGAAATTTAATTAAATAAAAAATTATTTTCTTTCGAGTGTGTATCTGGAAAAACTGAGTGCAAACGTTTTTAGGATTTAAGAAATATTTTTCGGTCAGACAAATTAATTATAGGTAATTGATACAAATTTATTCGATAGTTTAATGCTTTGGACAGTTTTGTGTGAAATCGATACGGTTTGAAAAAAATTATTGATTTTCTTCGTGATGAAATGTTTGGTTGATTGATAACTAAAAATTAATGTATACTCGTTAATTGTTCTTCAAGAAAATTGATAACAAATTGCTAAAAAAATGATAAAAATTGATAAGAAATTTATTAAATATTGATACAAAATTGATAAGATATTGATAAAAAATTGATAAGATATTGATAAAGAATTGATAAAAAATGAACAGAAAATTATAAAAAATTGATACAAAATTGATAAAAATTATCGACACTTCACTTCCAGGTAAACGATTCTTTTTTTTTAAACTTAAATTGAAATTTAATTAAACAAAAAACAATTTTCTTTAGTTTAAAATAATTTTTTTAATATCGGATGATTATTTCGATCTGCGTTTTGGCAGGGTTGAATATGGTCGTCAGTGACGAGGATGTTGGTGACAACGCCAAGTTCATTCTCGAGTTGCGAGACGCACCGAATTATCCTGGAATAAGTTCAGCTTTTGTCGTGAGTCCGGAAAATGCTCAAGGTCGCGTTCCCGTAGTGATAAGAGCCAAGGACACGAGTGTCCTTGATTACGACGTCGACGATCCTGCGAAACGAGAATTGGACTTTGACGTCGTAGCACTCGTGGGTGGAAGAATCGTGAGTTTGAATCGATTTTTAGAAATCTTAATCACATTAATTCGTAATATAAAATTGTAATTTGAAAATATAATTTTAGGCCGCTTCGTCTCGAGTCCATATAAAATTAATGGACGCTAACGATCACGCTCCCGAATTTTCTCAAGCGGTTTACAAACTTTCGATACCCGAGGACGCGAAGCCTGGAACGAATTTCGGCAACGTAGTGGCCAAGGACGCTGACAGCGGAGCGTTCGGCGAGCTGACTTACACTCTGCGTGGTTTTGGCGCCGATAAGTTCAATACCGATCCGAAAAACGGTGGAATTTCATTAGCCAAAAGATTGGACTACGAGACACAAAAATCTTATTCATTGACGATGGAAGCGAAAGATGGCGGTGGGCGAGTTTCGACGGTCAATATTTTGATCGAACTCGAGGACGTCAATGACAATCTGCCGATTTTCGAACAGCGAGAATATTCGCGGACCGTTCGCGAGGGAGCGACCAGTTTCGATCCACAGATGTTCGTACGAGCCACGGACATCGATGGTCCGAATCATGGGAATGGGAAGGTCACTTATTCCATAAATCGTCATAACAGTATGACCGATAATGTGTTCAAGGTCAATTCCGAAACCGGCGAGGTTACGATGATTTTACCGGCAAGATCGGTTGATACCGAACGCGGTGTTTACGAGTTGGAAATTCGTGCTACCGATGCTGGAAAGCCACCTCTCCATTCGGACGCGAGATTGCTCGTGCGAGTCGGTGTGCCTGGAAATCAGAAACCGATTTTTCGTGGTAATTACAAAGCTGGCTCGCCCGGGCCGAATACTTACCGGGCGAGACTCTTGGAAAATGCGACTCCTGGTACCGAAGTGATCAAGGTCGTTGCTAACGATCCCGATGGTCGAGACAGTCTGCTGCAGTATTATATCGCTTCCGGTGCCAAGGACAATTTTGTGATCGACTCCAGGTACGAATCGATCGATCGACTATCGTTCGACGATTTTATTATTTTAGATCGTTCGATTTTTTCGATAATATTGTCGAGATCGGTATAGAAATTTGTATTTTTTATCAGCAGTCATGAATTCTCAAATCATTTCGTTGAGAGCTCAACATTGTCGTTGAAAAATCGTTAATGAATACATTACCGATTTTTTGGTTAATTATGCCGATTTTTTCTAACGAAACAATTCGATCTCCAGTTCCGGTATAATTACCGTTTCGCCAGACGCAAGATTAGATCTAGAGACCGGTGGGGACAAATACGAGGTCATAGTATACGCGGTGGACTCGGGAACACCCGTTAGAGAAACAGCTACGACCACAGTGACCGTTAACGTTTTGGACGTCAACAACAAACCGCCGAAGTTTAAAAAATCGACGTATCTGGTTTACGTGTCCGAGAGAGCTGCGATCGGTACGTTATTACGAAATTAATTTATTACAATTACTCATTCGATCAAATTAATCGATTTCAATAATTAAATTAATTATTAATCAAACACAGGCGAACCGGTACTTAAAGTTTCCGCTACCGATCCGGATTCCGATTCGAATATCGAATATGAGATAATCGAGCCAATAAAAGCTGTCGATAAAACAGGAGTCGCCTTGAAGAGTACGAAGCCCTACGACTACAAATCAGCGTTTCGAATCAATTCAACGACCGGTTCGATTTCGGTGAATCGAGTACTCGATTATCAAGTCGCTGCAGTCGTCATATTGACGGTTCAAGCCAGAGACTTGAACGCATTTGTCGATAAGGAAAAACAGGTCGCCGAGGTCGAAGTGACGATTTACATTCAGGCTTACAGTGACGACAATCCAAGTTTTACTAATCCGGGCTGGTCACCCAACAATCCCACGATACGCGTCACCGTACCTGAGGAACAACCTCTGGGCACGACCCTCATGATGCTCTCTGCCAAGGAACCCACAACCGGATGGCCCGTGCAGAGATTCGAACTCGTGCGAGAAGATGACGACGAAGGTTACGTCAATGTTGGAGTTCAAAGTGGAAACGTTGTTCTCAGCAAGAGACTCGACTACGAGGCCTTGAATCAAAAAGTAATCAGATACAAATATTCGTCTCTTTGTCTTGAAAATTGATGGATTTTTCATTACTTTATCGTCGATCGATGATTTCATCTGAGATTTGATGGAATTTTGGTTGAATTTATTTGAAACTTTGTTTTTTTTTTGGAAAATTGCAGTTTATACGCTTCAAAGTTCGAGCACTGGCGCGAGACTATGACATAACGCGTAAAATGTCCGAGGCGACGGTAATAGTCGAGGTCATAGATGTCAATGACAACAGTCCGTTATTCAGTCACGAAGATTACAAGATATCGGTTCTCGAGTCGTCGCAACCTTCGAAAATCGTTTTGAACGTGAGAGCCACGGATATGGACAGTTCGAACACGGAACAGGAAGTGAAGAGAGGTTACGGCGAGGTGAGATACTCACTGACCGGTGAAAATGCGAATCTCTTCGAGATCGATCCGATAAGCGGAAACATCCAGATCGGTAAAAACATAACTCTCGATCGCGAGAGACAATCGGTTCTGAGATTTTACGTCGTCGCCTCGGACATGCCTCAAGGCGGTGCCGAGCAGAAAACAACCAGAGGTTTGGTAACGGTTGATGTTCTCGATGTCAACGATAACGCACCGAGCTTTCCGCAGGATTCTTACACAGCTGTCATACCGGAAAACGCGCCTAAAGGTGTGAGCGTCGTCAATATTACCGCTACCGATCCCGATGAAGGCAAGGGAGGGATGGTTCACTTCGATATCATCGACGAAGGAGAAGCCAATGGTAAGCCGATCGATTTTCTGGTTTTATTATTAATTGTGTAATTTTGTTTATTCATCACTAACCGATCGATCGACGCAGGCCTCTTTAAAATCAATCACGAAACCGGTGAGATATCGTCCGCGAAGAAGCTGACCGGTAAAGGTCGAACCGAGCCTTATAACATGCGAGTTCGTGCCCAGGATTCCGGAACGCCGATTCTTTACAGCGACGTCACTTTGACCCTGTACATCGGTGACGTCGTCAGCAACGATGGTGTTCCACTCTTCATCAGACCGACCCTCGAGGAGATCGCTTATATATCGGAAAATTCAACGATCGGCAGTCCGGTCTTCCAAGTCGTCGCATCCGATCCAGACGATCCCAACTTACCGAACGGCAGAATAACCTTCAAGTTCCTGGAAGATGGCAATTTCGGTAACGACGCTAGTTCGTTCCGTGTCAATGGCGAGACCGGTTTGATAACGACGAAAAAATTGCTCGATCGCGAGACCAAAGACAGTTACACGCTCATCTTGGTTGCTCAAGATTTGGGTGATCCCCCTCAGCAAGCGACTAGGGTCTTGCAAGTGATCGTTAACGACATCGACGATCACAAGCCTCACTTCAAACGCAACCTGGATAGTCCACCGATCGAGCTCAATGTATTGGAGGAAGTTGAAATCGGCACGAAGGTTGGTATTATCGAAGCGATCGATGAGGATATCGGCGACAATGGAATGATCGACTACGCCGTGATTTACGGCAACGAGGCCGGTCTTTTTAGCGTGGAACGTCTACCAAACAATTCCGCGATCGTGAGATCGGCAGGTCGATTAGACAGAGAGACGTCCGATCGTCACTTGTTGACCGTAAAGTGCTTCAAGTATCCGATCGGTAAGGCCGAAGTCGTTCCCAAACCCTACAATCGGCAAGATCCTTCCGAGAGACAAGTCCTGATAAGAGTAATGGACATCGACGATAACAAGCCCAAATTTCGCAAGGACAATATTACACTCGGCGTGAGATTGAACGTGCCGATCGACACGAGTCTCGTAACTCTCGAAGCTTACGACAAAGATACCGATGCGTTGCCGATCAATTACATCATGGGAAAAGTGTCGTTCACGTCATTGGCCGAGCCGTCGATGTCCAAGAGGGAAATTCCTTCCTACGTAGCTTTGAACTCCGAGACTGGAGAACTCAGGACAACCGGTTCGTTGGCTGGTTACTCGGATGGTTTTATGGAAATACCGATCACTGCCAATAATTCGGCAGTCCCTGGAAGGGAGACGAACGTTACGTTGCGAATCTTTTTACTACGTGACAGGGACATGCTTAAATTTGTATTTTCCAAACCGCCGGTCGAAGTTCGAAAGACTTTGGAGGATTTTGAGAAAGCGGTTCAACAGGCTCTCTCGTTACCGATCTCCGTCAATGTCTACGACACCCAATTTTACTCGAAAGATGACAATTCGTTGGATTTCTCGTCGACCAGCTCCTGTTTCCAGATGGTCGGTAGAGAGGCCTACGATCTTGAAGAGATGAAGGCTCTTCTCAGGGATCCTAAGAACGACGAGTTGAGGAGAGTCTACGATAAATTTCACGTCGAGAAGGTTCAACATTGCGCAGCTATCGTCGCACGTGCCGATGCTTCCATGACCCAGATGTGGGTTCTCGCAATCGCTGCACTCGTTGGGGTCGCTGCTGTCATCTCGAGTTGCGCACTCTGTTGCATGCACTCCAAGTAATTACTTTTGTTTTGTTTATTTATTTATCAAGATTTGTTCTCTAGAATGAATTTTCTGTTGGGAATAAAAATGTACGAGTGTTATCGAGATAATCATAGAATCAAGATATCAAAGATAATTTTTGGGGATTTGTAGATAATTCAATAATATTGAGATGGATCGTTTTGGAATTTTTCAATCAAAATATGAAAAACTTGGATTTTTACGCAATCGCTGCACTCGTTGGGGTCGCTGCAGTCATCTCGAGTTGCGCACTCTGTTGCATGCACTCCAAGTAATTAATTTTTGTTTTGTTTATTTATTTATCAAGATTTGTTCTCTAGAATGAATTTTCTGTTGGGAATAAAAATGTACGAGTGTTATCGAGATAATCATCGAGTCAAGATACCAAAGATAATTTTTGGGGATTTGTAGATAATTCAATAATATTCTGAGATGGATTATTTTGGAATTTTTCAATCAAAATATGAAAAACTTTGATTTTGACGCAATCGCTGCACTCGTAGGGGTCGCTGCAGTCATCTCGAGTTGCGCACTCTGTTGCATGCACTCCAAGTAATTAATTTTTGTTTTGTTTATTTATTTATCAAGATTTGTTCTCTAGAATGAATTTTCTGGTGGGAATAAAAATGTACGGGTGTTATCGAGATAATCATCGAGTCAAGATATCAAAGATAATTTTTGGGGATTTGTAGATAATTCAATAATATTCTGAGATGGATTATTTTAGAATTTTTCAATCAAAATATGAAAAACTTCGATTTTGACGCAATCGCTGCACTCGTAGGGGTCGCTGCTGTCATCTCGAGTTGCGCACTGTGTTGCATGCACTCCAAGTAATTAATTTTTGTTTTGTTTATTTATTTATCAAGATTTGTTCTCTAGAATGAATTTTTTGGTGGGAATAAAAATGTACGAGTGTTATCGAGATAATCATCGAGTCAAGATACCAAAGATAATTTTTGAAGATTTGTAGATAATTCAATAATATTCTGAGATGGATCGTTTTGGAATTTTCCACTCAAAATATGAAAAACTTGTATTTTGACGTTTTTCTTTGGAATCTTTGAGAAATTTTCTTTCCAAAAGTTGGCTAAAAAGTGATTTTGGATAACAAAAATTTATTATCGATTTATAATTGAACTATAACGAAGTATTTTGATTATTTTTTCAAAGGTACAAGAGACAGGTAAAACATGCTCGTCTCCGTGAACAAACGAGGCCCCCATTAAGCTACGTGTCATCAGGTCCGGGAATGGTTAACGCGCAGTCTCATACGACCTTGGGAACTCTCGGGCCTGGAACAATGGTGACCCTCGGACCTCACGAAGGGCCCTACGAGTGGGGAGCGGATACAACTCTCTATCATCCCAGCACGTTGTCCTCGCAAGCTCAAAGATGCTGACCATTCGTAAATAAAATCATAAAATAATAATTATGAATAATTATTCCCAGAAAAATCGTCAACGATTACTTTTTTCATCGAACAATTATTCATAATTATGACGAAATAATATTCAATGATTTTTCGTTCGAACATCGACGTTCGAGCTCATGGACAATTTTATTGCTAAATTCCTTCGAAGATTGGTGCTCAGTGTTAAATGTGTGATTCACGGACAACCCTGGATCGAGTGAATCATCCGCGTCACGTACTTTCCTCTCCGAATATTCCTACGCAACGACTGGACGATAAACAAAATGTACATTAACCACGTCCATCGTTGAGACAAAAACATAAAAACAAACAAACAAAAAAAATTAAAATATTTACATCGTAGGAAGGAGAGGTTGTATTTTGTATCATAAATCGCATTTAAGTATCGTTAAATAAATAAATAAAATGTACATTTTACAATATTTATGTATTACAGGATTTTTAAAAAATTAAAAAATACAAAAACGACGTTGCGAAAACTTTGATTTCCTCGATGTTATTTTTATTCATCAATTCGTAGATAAATTATACAAAATTATCTTGAAATTAATTTTTTTTTTATTTTTATTTCTATTGACTCACGAGATTCGCGCGTGTCGAAAGAGGAAAGAAAGAAGAGAAAAAGATCGAAAGAAAAAAAGAGATTCAGGCACGCGTGTGTTTACGAGAGCATGAAACGTGTTATCACGTGCTGCATTTTTCATCTTGCGTTAGACGAGATGTCAGCAATTACACTAATTAGTCTCGTGGAGAAATTTTCATCAATGCTGCTTTCTCTTTTATTTTTTTTTTGCGGACGATACAATGTTTATTTTTATTTGTTTTCTGAATTATAATGCTTTTGGTCGATTTCGTTTCTGCGATCAAACGATATTAATCGGTAGCCAAAAGGCCATCTGCAAAAGCTTGAAAACCCTCGGGCGTGTCAATGTCAGTAGTGACATTCGTCAATATTTTCTTTGTCCTCTTCGAATTTTGACAACTCTTGCATTCCTCGTTGGGATACACGTTTTTATCTCCGGAAATCGTTTCCTCTTCGTTCAACTTCCGATCTCTCTCGGTAGTCGATTCTTCCTCGTTGGAAAAATCGGTTGAATCGTCAGGACTCTTTTCGCCATCTTCCTCTTGGGGAAGATCCTCGTTCGGCATCTCGAGAAAATTTGGCTGATTTCCGGTTAACGTGGGATCGGTCGTTTCCGGTAGATCGGTTTCTTCGTATTTCGACTCTTCGATCGCTGAGTGATCGGTTAGCTGTTTCGTGATGGCGTCGAATGGTGACATCACGCTGTGCATGAATTTCTCACGCTCTTCCGGTTTCATCAAACCGGATCTGTGAATTATGTCCTTTCTGGGAAAAAGAAATTATTGTTTTGTGTTATTCAAGAATAACGGTTACCGATTTTATCACGATAATTAAAATTCATATTTACATCATCAAAACATAACGATCATTTTGATCAATGACATAAAATCTTATTGTAACAATGATTATTATGAAAAATCGGTAAAAATCGGTTGGTTTTAACTCTAATAGGAACAAAAGAAAATAAAAAATTCATATTTCTGTCATCAAAAAGATAAGGATCATTCTTATCAATGACATAAAATCTTATTGTAACAATGATTATTATGAAAAATCGGTTGGTTGTAACTCTAATAGGAACAAAATAAAATAAAAAATTCATATTTCCATCATCAAAAAGATAACGATCATTTTGATCGATGACATAAAATCTTATTGTAACAATGATTATTATGAAAAATCGGTAAAAATCGGTTGGTTTTAACTCTAATAGGAACAAAAGAAAATTAAAAATTCATATTTCCATCATCAAAAAGATAACGATCATTCTTATCAATAAGATAAAATGTTATTGTAACAATGATTATTATGAAAAATCGGTAAAAATCGGTTGGATTTAACTCTAATAGGAACAAAAGAAAATTGAAAATTCGTATTTCCATCATCAAAAAGATAACGATCATTCTTATCAATGAGATAAAATCTTATTGTAACAATGATTATTATGAAAAATCGGTAAAAATCGGTTGGTTATATGTAACTCTAATAGGAACAAAAGAAAAAAAAAAATTTATATTTCCATCATCAAAAAGATAACGATCATTCTTATCAATGAGATAAAATCTTATTGTAACAATAATTATTATGAAAAATCGGTAAAAATCGGTTGGTTTTAACTGTAATAGGAACAAAAGAAAATAAAAAATTCATATTTCCATCATCAAAAAGATAACGATCATTCTTATCAATGACATAAAATCTTATTGTAACAATGATTATTATGAAAAATCGGTAAAAATCGGTTGGTCGTAACTCGAATAGAAGCAAAACAGAACATAAATTATGCGACCAGATAATTATCGTAATCGTAAAAAATCGTTATTTTATAAACCTTTTTTCTCAAATTGTAATTCACGTATTGCGTAACCGATTCGAATTAACTCTCAAGCTGACATTTCGATCCCGTAGACGGCGGTGAGCCCACGAAGAGATTTCAGTGAAAGTTTTATACCTTTCGTTACGACGAATTCCATCGACAATTTCGTATTTATCGATCGATGAAATACGTATTTTTATAAAATTTATTATCTCTCTGTTATTATCGTCATCATCATTATCGTTTCTATTTTATTATCTCAATTTCTATCATCGTAATAATAATAATCATTATTATTCCCTTTCTTCCTATAAATTAATGATACAAAATTGAGTACCGACCTGCTGAGTTTGTTCTTTTTTCTCGGATACAAATTGAGACGAAAAATCATTTGCTGTCTTTCCTCTTCCTCGTTTAGTCCCGACTGACTGGCAGGTAAAGCGACGAGAGGGATCGATTGTCCCTGAGGCGATGGATAATATCTTTGGCCACGTGTGTAGGGCAACGGTCTTCTAGGATCGTAATCCTCGATACCGATCGGTGGCGGTAACCTTGGCCTCGATACTTTATTACTAGGCTGGTCGTTCAAATCCGTTATCGGATAAATATCGAGCATCACACTGAACGGTTTTGGTTTTCTCTTCTTGCCGTAATTACCGTGCGTGTGCGCCGCCGCGCTATCACCGTATGGTTGGATCTCCTGAATCGGCATCGGCGGCATCGGTTTCGCGTAATTCAACGGCGGTCGTTGGAAAAATGGATCGTGATACGGATTGTATCGATGTGTTCCCGATGGGGAAAATCTGAGAGAAAATATTTTAAAAAAATTCTATTTTTATTACGAAATTTAGCGGTTTAATTATTTTTCATCAAAGTCAAGGACTCCCAATTAAATTTGCTTAAAAATTGATTGTCCAGTAAATTATATGAAAATTGAAAATAATTATTCTCCTGGCATTTATAAAATAATTAATTTTCAATAAATATTTATAAAATTTTTGATTAATTATTTTATCAATAGCGGGAATAATTTTTAATCGTGAGGGGATTGGGATTTTGATCGAATTACGAAATTTATCGATTTAATTGTTTTTCATCAAACTCAATGACTCGCAATTAAATTTGCTTAAAAAATTGTTTATCCAGCAATCCATAGAAAAACTGAAAATAATTATTCTCCTGGTATTTATAAAATAAATAATTTTCAAAAAATTGTTATTCAAAAATTATTTATAAAATTTTGGATTAATTATTTTATCAATAGCAAGAATAATTAATTTTAATATCTTAAGTCTTCTCGTCTATTATCGAATAATTTAATCGTGAGGGGATTGGGATTTTGATCGAATTACGAAATTTATCGATTTAATTGTTTTTCATCAAACTCAATGACTCGCAATTAAATTTGCTTAAAAAATCGTTTATCCAGCAATCCATAGAAAAACTGAAAATAATTATTCTCCTGGCCTTTATAAATCAATTAATTTTCAAAAAACTATTATTCAAAAAATATTTACAAAACTTTTGCTCAATTATTTTATCAATACCGAGAATAATTAATTGAAATATTTTAAATCTTCTCGTTTATCATCGAACAATTTAATCGTAAGAAATTTTTAAACATCACAACAACAATATTTTTCTAATAAAATGCAAAATACAACTAACCTGAGATTCGACGGTGCGAGAAGATTGACATCCGTCGGATGTTTAGGTTTGTACTGATAAAAAGGATCGCCGTTAACGTCGTAACGCGAACTTTCGGAGAAATCATCGTCTTGATGATTTTCCTCATCGTCCTCGTCGTCCTCGTAAGTGCCATCTGCCTGATACGCGTTTCTGTCGCTATTCGCCATAAACTCTCCAGTCTCCGGATAAATATCGTATTTTTTTGGATTCACATAAACGCCGGTAAATTTGATTCCACGATTAGGCGCGTGAGGATCGTTGGTAAGATATTTAATAATATCCTGAATATTTCGCGAAGAATGAGGATAACGATATTGCGTAAGTTGAGGAAATTTTGGACGTTTGTTGAACGACGCTGGTTGAGGAGTTTTCAGCTCGAAGTGAAACGGAGCCGGACGAGCCTCTTCCTCGTTGAACTCTTCCTCCGGATCGGGATACTTAAATCTAATTTTTTTCATCAATTATAAATAAAAAAAATTTCAAAAATTATTTTCATTAAATTCGAATTTTTGGACAAAATTTTTAAAATCAATTTTTTTTTTTACCTTTGTCTAACTCGATAGACAACTGCGTGATTGTTAAACAATTGTTTTCCCTCGACCTCTTCCGTTTGTTCCGGTTTGTTGTCCATCGACTCGAGAATTCTTTTTCTCAGTTTAAAATTTTCCAAACTTTGACTTCGCGTTTCCGGTCTCGCCTCGATCGTTCTCGGACTTCTCGATTCCGCGGCGATCCCACCCGGAGTTTCCGGATCGTCGATGTAAGCGAGTTCGCGAGGATCGGTATCGTCCGAACGATCGTCGAGTCGCAGTTCGATCGTTCGGTTCGTTTCGAGATCGCTCGATTGAGTCGTGCTCGAAAATTGCTTCCTCGGCAATCCACTAGGCTTCTTCAATGAATTTTGCAATATGTATATATGTTTCGTCTCTTGGCTGACTTTGCTCGTTGCCGACGCTCCCGATGCAAAATCGTAGATAAATATCGCGGCCTGAATAAATTTTATCAAATTTTCAATTATTTTTATGTTTCATTCATAATCTCGAATAACTGTTATCTCATAATCACGACTAATCAACCAATCATCAACAAATAATTATTTTTCTACATTTATTTTATTTATTATTATTAATTATTTTGATCATTTTAATAATTATTATTTTCCTGTGAAAAAATTTATTTTTCTACATTTATTTTATTTATCATTATTAATTATTTTTATTATTTTTATAATTATTACTTTCCTGTGAAAAAATTTATTTTTCTAACATTTATTTTATTTATTATTATTAATTATTTTTATTATTTTTATAATTATTATTTTCCTGTGAAAAAATTTATTTTTCTACATTTATTTTATTTATTATTATTAATTATTTTTATTATTTTTATAATTATTATTTTCCTGTGAAAAAATTAATTTTTCTACATTTATTTTATTTATTATTATTAATTATTTTTATTATTTTAATAATTATTATTTTCCTGTGAAAAAATTAATTTTTCTACATTTATTTTATTTATTATTATTAATTATTTTGATTATTTTTATAATTATTATTTTCCTGTGAAAAAATTTATTTTTCTAACATTTATTTTGTTTATTATTATTAATTATTTTTATTATTTTTTATAATTATTATTTTCCTGTGAAAAAATTTATTTTTCTACATTTATTTAATTTATTATTATTAATTATTTTTATTATTTTAATAATTATTATTTTCCTGTGAAAAAATTTATTTTTCTACATTTATTTTATTCATTATTATTATTTCTGTACAGAAAAATAAAATAAAATAATATAAATATTTTTTCATTCTTCGAGACAAAAGAAAAATCCGAAAAATCTAAAACAGCAATTCTAATTAAAAAAATCTTGCTCTCTGTAAAATCGGTGTAAGAGCGTGAAATTGTCCAGATGGCAGCTAGAACAGGAAAAACTTTGTATGTGCCGAAGAACAATTAAGAGAATCTCGCAGGCGTGAATTTTTGCTTAATGCATTAATCACGTGGTCGTTGTTATTAGGCGGCCTGTTTTTTTTAAATGCTTTTGCTGCACACAAAGGTTAGTGACAGGAGGGGGAAAGGGGGGTTGGCTTGATCCATGTCAAAGTACAGTTAACGCCCTATATGTGAAGACATGCATAAATCTCGTTCGCGCGCTCGAGAGAAAACTCGCGCACGTCTGTCGTTACGGTTTGCGAATTTTGCTCGCATATCCACTAATCCATCGTATGCTCTAGCGCAGAATACATATATGCGAGACGTATATCTATATATTTAATTCAACATTGTTATACGAGACGAGACATATAATTCGACAGCGTTAGACGTCGAACGAAGTGAATTTTTCAAAGAGAAAAGAAAAGAGTCCAGAATTAAAAATCTTTCGTATCTTCTTTTCCACTCGTCTCGCCACGTGAAAGTCATTATTTCTTACTCGCCCGACGTATCTGAATGGGATAATAAATTTTGCCAACACTAATTGTAAGATCCTGACTCAATACAACGTTAGATAGACACACTTCGAGGGACAAGATCTTTATTTTGTTAAGTTTGTAAAATACTTTTTGCGTAGAGGAAAATTGAGATTTTCTTGGAATTAATTTATGGGAAATTATTTTTTTTTATTTTTGTATTATTGTTGTTATTGTTATATTGCAAAATATCGTTTCTTGGTTAAATCCATTTTTGGGTCAATTGGAGTGAATTTTTTTTCTTTTTTGTATTTTGATGAATTTGTCGAATTTGAAATTTGTAACGCTGTTTTTATATAATAAAGTTTTATTTGAATTTTATTTGCATAATTTTGTCCATTTTCTCAGAGAAATTTTATTTCGCTTGATATAAGTAACTTGGAAAAAATTTATATTTTCTTGGAATTTATTTATGGAAAATTATTTTTTTTATTTTTGTATTATTGTTATTATTATTATATTGCAAAATATTGTTCCTTAGTTGAACCAATTTTTGGGTCAATCCGATTGAATATTTCCTCTTTTTTGTATTTTGTTGAATTTGTTAAATTTAAGATGTGTAACGCTGTTTTTATATAATAAAGTTTTATTTGAATTTTATTTGCACAATTTTGTCCATTTTCCCAGAGAAATTTTATTTCGCTTGATATAAGTAACTTGGAAAAAATTTTTATTTTCTTGGAATTTATTTATAGGAAATTATTTTTTTAATTTTTGTATTATTGTTATTATTATTATATTGCAAAGTATCGTTCCTTGATTAAACCCATTTTTGGGTCAATCGGATTGAATATTTCCTCTTTTTTGTATTTTGTTGAATTTGTTAAATATAAGATGTGTAACGCCGTTTTTATATAATAAAGTTTTATTTGAATTTTATTTGCACAATTTTGTGCATTTTCTCAGAGAAATTTTCTTTCGCTTCGATACACGTAACTTGTAATAAAAATGGATGATACCCTAAGAAATTTCTCACGATAATTGAGAAATACGATTTTTCGCAGCTTCCGGATGCAACGTGGAATAATTGTAAGAAGAACAAGGAGAGTGAAAGCGCATCGTCGCTCCGACGTTCTTTTCCCACATTACTGGAATCGCAACCGAGAATACGTCACACACCAATTGCGGCGCGATTTTATTCATTGTATATCGCATTTGGTATAATATAAACGTACGAAGAAACGGGGAGGGAGAGGGATAGAGAGAGGGGGAGAGGGAGAGAGAGACACACAAGCTCGTGGCGTTTTGAGCTCTCGACAACGCTTGGCTGCTTGCAATTATCGTTAATTACCATGACGAAAGATTTAGTGATTAATTGAAGACGCGAGAGTTCTCCCTCGTGCCACGAGATTTAATGGAGACATTCCTACGTACGATCGATGTGTGCAAAATTAAGTAATAGGCCGTGTCATTTTATTCGCCTTTGGAAAAATTGTTTCGTTTAATTAATTTTTTCATTTCGATTTTTTTCAACTACTTTTATATTTTTTATATTTAATTTATAATATAATAATTTAATTCATTTTTTCATATTTTTATTTATTTTATATTTGATTTATAATATAATAATTTAATTTATTTTTCATATTTTTATTTATTTTATATTTGATTTATAATATAATAATTTAATTTATTTTTCATATTTTTATTTATTTTATATTTAATTTATAATATAATAATTTAATTTATTTTTTATATTTTTATTTATTTTATATTTAATTTATAATATAATAATTTAATTTATTTTTTATATTTTTATTTATTTTATATTTATTTTATATTTAATTTATAATATAATAATTTAATTTATTTTTTATATTTTTATTTATTTTATATTTAATTTATAATATAATAATTTAATTTAATTTATAATAATTTAATTTTATATTTAATTTTTTTTTGCTAATTTTTACATTATTTTGATTTTTTTTATAACAGTGATAATTAATTATAAATCGATCGAAGATCGTCGATACTTACCAAGACAACCGCGACCACCGCCATGACGACAATTACGAATTTTCTCACAATTGGTCCGTACTTGTTGCGATTGTATCGATCACCACGATCGGAATAAAGACCGAGCTCCGAAGTGCTTATTGCCGATCTCCGACCGGTCTCGAACATTTCTCACTGGGTCCTCTATGATGAAAAATATCACGTCCGAGACTCGTTTGTTTCTCGATCTTATCGACGAGCGGAGAACGACGTTCGTTCATTCGAGCCTGGCGTTTATCACAAGATTTGATCCTCGTCCGATTCAGAAAATCGCGAAAAATCGGTCATTACGAACCGATTTTAATAATAATAATAATAATAATAATAATACGTAATTTTGATTAATCGCGAAATTATAAGATCGTTGAATAATCGTTAGTCGAAAGTGGCTTCGAACGATCCTTCTGTTTCTACGTCTCAACAAGGACTACAAAATTGACACGATATTCGGTCAACGTCGGTCTCATTGCAACTACTACCGATTTTCACCAAGCTCGTTCACCTGTACTCCATCTCTATTGTACGCGACGAGGTCTCCTTGTGGAAGAAAATTTCTTTCTGCCTCGTGGGGGCGGCTGAGAATTCCTTGTGGTAGGGAGAACTTTTATGGGCTACTTACTTTTACCAGGCATTATCGTGTATTGCAAAAAAGAATATTCAGCGCGAACGCAAGTTCTTCGTGAATCGTATGTTGTTCCGTGAATAAAAAATAACGATTTTTGGGAATAAAAATGAGGTAAGGTATCATCGATGAGAATGATCGATCGATTACTTATCGATGATCGACGATAGTCGATAATTCGTTATTAGTTTTATGGAGGGATGCGAGCGATCGGTTCATCAACGATCGCCATAAATCGATCCTCGATAACGAATGATTTATGGAAAAAAAAAACTTTTTTTTATTACTTTCTCAAGCTAATTACATGTATTTTCTATTCTGTATGTAAAAAAAATAAGACAAAGATAGAAGAGCAGCATCGGCAGAAGAGCATGACCAAGAAACGAAGGAAGAAAATAAAGAAATATGTGCGAGTGGCGAGGATGGTGGCTCTCGGCTTACAATTACCCCGCGGCTCTCGCGATCTTAACTGTACAAAAGAATTTTTTTTTTTCAACCGTATGCATTAATCTTTCTGCCGATGATGGAATTTGCGATTTCCATTGCGCCATCGATTTTTGATGAAAAAAAGAAGAAGAAGAGAGAGAGAGAGAGTGGGAGGGAAAGGGGGGAGAGGCAGAGAACAGCGCGCACGAGTAACGCGCTCGATCGTTTCATTTCGTCTTACACATCGTAAATATATGCATAGTATATATAATATGTATAAAACTCCCGTTGCGAGATGTGTTTCTTTTTAAAAAGAGAAATTTTTCGTCACTCAATTAGACGCATTAACGATTCGATTGTGAGAGTCTTCGTGGACGGTTGTACGCGCTCTCCCGTATCTCGAGTCGTAGAGCACACGCGCGGCGTTAAGTTAGCGCCCCTTAACGTTTGCGATAGTCGAACGATATTTCGGGAATGGGGTAGTTGTAGCCGGTAACGGGTTTGAAGGTGATCGGCGGAAGAGTCGGGTAGGGCCCTGGCTTACCGGTCGGGGGTGGGCGCGTCGATGTGCTAGGTGTGTAGCTGTAGATGGGCGATGGATAAGGAGGCGCGGTGACGGTCACGTAGGTTGGCCTCGGAGAAGAGGGTGGTAGATAAGGGGGTGGCCGAGTTTGTGGGGGTGGTTGTCCAGTAGGAGGTAGATACTCGGGAGTTTTAGTCGTCGGACGCCTGGTGGTGGTTGTGTACCTCGTGGTTGATGGGGTAGCGGTTGGTGTGTACCTAGTCGTAGATGGGGTTTGGGGTGGAGTGTATCGCGTGGTTTTTTGAGTGGTGGTGTATGGGGTAGTTTTGGGGGTAGCCGGAGTTGGGCGAGTGGTAGGTTTCGTCTCTGGTGGAAGATAAGGTGGAGGTTTCGTGGATGGGGGAAGGTAGATGGGTGCTTTCGTCGTCGAGGGGGTCGGGGGTGGTGTGTAGATGGGTTTACGGGTAGTCACGGGTGGTAGGTAGGTTGGTTTTTCGGTCGTGTAGGGTGTTGGGGTTGGTGTGTAGACGGGCCTTGGGGTCGTCGAAGGTGTTCGGGGTGGGAGATAGGTTGGTTTTTCGGTCGTATAGGGTGTTGGGGTTGGTGTGTAGACGGGCCTTGGGGTCGTCGAAGGTGTTCGCGGTGGTAAGTAGGTTGGCTTCTGGGTCGTGTAAGGAGTGGTGTACTTGGTGGTTGATCGAGTCGAGATCGGGGTGTATCTTGTGGTTGTGGTGTATGGCTCCTTCGGTGGAAGATACGTCGGTCTTTGAGTGGTTGGTGGTGTATATCTCGTTGTTGGTGTTGTGTACCTCGTTGTTGGTGTTGTGTACCTCGTTGTTGGTGTTGTGTACCTCGTCGTTGGCGGTGTGTATCTTGTGGTTGGTGGTATGTATCTCGTCGTTCGCGGAGTTACCGGTGTATACCTTGTAGTCGGGCGCTGAGTTGTTGGGGTGTATCTCGTTGTTGGCGGGGTAGGAGGAATGTACGTTGGTGGATTAGGCGAGAATGGTACTTTCGGTGTGGGATAAACGTATCCTGGCTTAGGTGTCGTTGATGGCGTGTATACCCTGTGAAGAGAAAGAACAAAGATTAAAGATATATTCAATTTGTTCACGGTACACGTGAGAAATGTTGTGTGAAAAGAATAATAAACAAGAATTGTTGAATCGTCAGTTTGATACAAATGTTGAGATCGAGGAATATTAAAGGAAAATATCGAATTTGTAATATTCAAACGATACTTGTTCCACACTTTTTCTTTTTCAGTGTTCAATATTTTTCAAAAATGTCCAATCAAAAATATTTTTCATAATTGAAAAACATTATTGATAGCATGGTTTTAGTTTGCTGGTGTCTGTGTACTCGAAACGTACGGTGGTCTAGTCGATGGTTCGCGTATTGGGGGGTTGTATGGCCTTGGCGGCGTGGGGTACTCATAGGCCGGTCGCGTCGGTGTTGGCGGGGGTGGTCTCTTGATAGGTGGAGATGTTGGAGGTCTGTTCGGCGGTACCAAGGTGGAATACTTGTTAGAAGGCTCTCCTGGAGGTGTTGGCGGGGGTGGTCTCTTAACGGGAGGAGAGGTTGGAGGGTTGAATGGCTTTGCTGGAGTCGGATACTCGTAGGGAGTTCTAGTTGGTGGGGTTGGCGGGGGTGTTGGTCTGAAAGGCGGAGGTGTCGGAGGATTGTAAGGCCTTGCTGGAGTAGGATACTCGTAGGGAGTTCTAGTTGGTGGGGTTGGCGGGGGTGTTGGTCTGAAGGGCGGAGGTGTCGGGGGATTGTAAGGCCTTGCTGGAGTAGGATACTCGTAGGGAGTTTTCGTTGGTGGGGTTGGCGGGGGTGTTGGCCTGAAAGGCGGAGGTGTTGGGGGATTGTAAGGCCTAGCTGGAGTAGGATACTCGTAGGGAGTTCTAGTCGGTGTGGTTGGCGGGGGTGTTGGCCTGAAGGGTGGAGGGGTCGGGGGGTTGTATGGCCTTGCTGGCGTAGGATACTCATAGGGAGTTTTAGTTGGTGGGGTTGGCGGGGGTGTTGGTCTGAAGGGTGGAGGTGTCGGGGGATTGTATGGCCTTGGTGGAGTAGGATACTCGTAGGGTGTTTTAGTTGGTGGGGTTGGCGGGGGTGTCGGCCTCACGGGCGGAGGGGTCGGAGGATTATATGGCCTTGGTGGCGTGGGATATTCATAAGGAGGTCGCGTCTGTGGCGGTGGGGTAGGTCTGTTTGGCGGTGGCCTGTGAAGAGAAAAACCAATAAATAGGTAGCACTGATAATATCAACATCAATTATCTACAACACAATTATACGAAATTCATTACTCCTCGCACAAGTTCATCACAGCTAGGAACAATTTTGTCTTTGTATTGACAAAATTCACGTCTCTTAAACCTTGCATCGGAAGTACTTTATACTTAAACAACCCAGCTCTGTAATTCATGCATTCTAGTTTATCTATAGTGAGAACATAAAAGAAAAATGGTAAATATTCTTACGGTGATGGGTAAGTGAATGGTTTCGATGGAGTAGGATAGCTGTACGGCGGTTTCTGAGGCGTAGGCGTTGGTCTCGGTGTTGGCTTCGGTGGTGTCGGCCTGAATATTGAAAAAAATACACTCGTACACGTTACATCGAAGTCCGATGAACACACAGAGTTGTTTAAGGATATCGAATCGCCTTGACTAATTCTCAGTCCCTGCAAAACTGAAGTGACTACAGTCGAAGTAACGTAATGTATGAAAATGCCTTACCTTGTTGGCAGAGTCAGTGGCTGGTCCGGTGTTGGATAGACGTAAGGTGGTTGTTTAGGCGTAACTGGTGGATTGTAAGGGGGCCTCGTTGGTGGATTGTATGGTGGGCTGGTTGGTGGATTGTACGGTGGCCTCGTTGGTGGATTGTACGGTGGGCTGGTTGGTGGTTTGTACGGTGGCCTCGTTGGTGGATTGTACGGTGGGCTAGTTGGCGGATTGTACGGTGGCCTCGTTGGTGGATTGTACGGTGGGCTAGTTGGCGGATTGTACGGTGGCCTCGTTGGTGGATTGTACGGTGGGCTGGTTGGCGGATTGTATGGTGGCCTCGTTGGTGGATTGTACGGCGGGCTAGTTGGCGGATTGTACGGTGGCCTCGTTGGGGGGTTGTACGGTGGCCTCGTTGGTGGATTGTATGGTGGGCTAGTTGGTGGATTATATGGTGGCCTCGTTGGTGGATTGTACGGCGGGCTAGTTGGCGGATTGTACGGTGGCCTCGTTGGGGGGTTGTACGGCGGCCTCGTTGGTGGCGGCGTCCTGAAGATAATAAGAAATTATAAAAATACACTTTTTAACGTTGCTTTACTATTATTATGTTTGATACAATCATAAGTTTATAATTAATCTTCCTATCCTTTCTAAAATAATTAAGTTTAAGCAAAATCAAAGTTCGTTTACTTGGGCGGTAGAGTGAAGGGGTTCTTAGGAGTATTGTAAATGTAACCCTCGAACGGCTGCTGGGGCCTTGGACTGCTCTCTATCGCCCTTTTGCTCTTGGCCTGCACGTGGCAGGTGGAGAGCACCGCCACTAGGGTGGCGGTCCATAAGAGCTTCCACTGTAAAGATGAAAGATATTTAACGATTAGCATTTTCCATTGACAAAGTTTGACAAATTTCTGCACTAAATTGAATATTAATAATAATAATAATAATAATAATAATAATTGTATTATTCGCTAGATAAGAGAAAGATCGTTACTCGTGGGATAATCTCACGCCTCGCCCACAGTCAACGGGCGTTCGCGCTTCTTCTCGCGTTATGTAATATTATCACGAGCTTATACGGACGAGGTGGCGTATGATCTACCGCACAGTGATCGTGAAAGGTTCTCGACGCCTACTCTATACCAACAGGCTCTGTTAGCTAGCCTAGCTAGCTGCAGTTAACTCTCATGACGTAAACGTACAGACAGGACTATTCGCTGAATATTCATTGATTAACGCCTCGTTCAGTGGACCGGTCAGGATTCATTATTCGTCATCCTCTCCCTGCGTCATTGTTGTAATAATTTAGCACGCCTATCTTATCTGATACGTCACCTCTTATCGGTAACTTTCGTAATCATCGAATCTCGTACAATCTATCGCAGAAGTAAATACAACACAAATCAAGTAGACAAAAATTTGATTTTGATTTCTTTTTCCCATTTGATTCCATAGAAATCTGCATAATTCTTTCTCAAATTTTATCAATATCAGTCATTAATTAGAAAAACTATCGTAACCTGTTTTGTCCAATCGAAATAATTCTTTGAATCACGAGTTATCAAACTTGATTGATTGTAAACCGAATGTCTGATTTTTGCGAATCAAATCTTTCCAATCTTTCCTGGGTGTATTTAAATCGAGACAAGGCCATTGACGGTTCCAGCTTGAAGAAAACGTCCAGTGACCTTTAACTGGGCATAATTTATATGGAAGATCCCCGTTTATAAGCTGACTTCTCTAGTACAGCTCGAGAAGAAAATATATCGTCTCGCTGGGTCCGTTTGCCCATCGGTTCACAGTCCTTCTCTCTCTCTCTCTAGCATGTGAAAGGTTCACTTTGCATCGCTTCGTGCAGTATCCTGTATAAAATGTACGGCTCGTACACCATCGAGATTCTAGGGTTCGCATGGCTCGTTCGATTCCCAACTCTGGTTTATACACGTCGAGTCAAGTTACACATCACGTCTGAATAAGGATCTCTCTTCTCTAGCTTTGACACCGACTGCCGATCGCTAATGATCTTCTCGCTATGAATGAAAATTCTACGTGACCGCCTCGCGCATGACGGGAGCATTCATTATCCGAAAGTGATCCTCCATTCATATTATTCTTTTTTTATTTCCTATTTCTCTTTTTCATCTTTAACTTTACATTCTCATTTATCCTCGTGCAATTTTATTCCATTATTAACGAACATGTCGATTATTTCAACGACTTCAATCATCTATTATTTTTCCGTTTCTTTATTTAGATTCTTTTCTAGATATCGAAGAGACCACCTGCTTCGTTCCAAACAGGTCACAGGAAGTTTTGGCCTTTCGAAATGAACGGACACTCGATGCCAGTGGAAAAAAAAGGATCGCCGGTGTATAGAATAGTTACGAAACAAATTGCGATTATAAGTTTGTAATAATCTTGGCGATGAGGATTGAAGAAGACGAGAAGCTATGATGGCCATTGACATCAACGACTATTAACGACGCCAGAACGTATATAGACGTAGTTAAGTTGTGAACGTGTGTGTGTACAGTATGAAGACATTTAGCTCGTCATCCCCCGAGTAGGACGTTTCGTCCCCGATATATAAATCAGTTGGTTATTTCATAACGTCGAAGATCATTTGGCCGTTGAAAACGTTTCACCGTCTTCAGAAGCCTCGATTCGTCTCGAGAGAAAAGAAAGAGAGAAGAAAAAAGAAAACTAAAAAAACGACGGAGTTAGTAGACGAGAGAAGCCAAGACCGGTATGCACGAATAACGTATTTTCCACGACGTTCGCGCGTGTACCCTTTACCCGTAAAATCACATCGCGTAATCGTCGGAGACTGTCGTGAATCTTGACTCTTCAATGACGAAAAAAAAGTGAGAAGAAATGGCGAACGGGACGAGAGGTCGATCGTAAAGCCGGTCTTTGAATTCCTTCGGTAACATAAATTATCGTCCCGAATCTTCGTTTCGATGAACGATAAAGAATATGTTTCTTTTTTGTTCAATTTTAGACATAATTTTATTTTAACACAAAAGTTGAAAAATAAATTTATATTTAAGTTTTAATTTTGTTATTCCACGTTTGTATAAAAATTGTTTATTATTATAAAATAATTTCATTTTTGCACATTTGCGTAAATATTAAGTTATAGTTCCCGAATCTTCGTATCGATGAACGATAAAGAATATGTTTCTTTTTTGTTCAATTTTAGACATAATTTTATGTTAACACAAAAGTTGAAAAATAAATTTATATTTAAGTTTTAATTTTGTTATTCCACGTTTGTATAAAAATTGTTTATTATTATAAAATAATTTCATTTTTGCACATTTGCGTAAATATTAAGTTATAGTTCCCGAATCTTCGTATCGATGAACGATAAAGAATATATTTTTTTTTTGTTCAATTTTGGACATAATTTTATTTAAAAGTTGAAAATTTAATTATATTTAACTTTTAATTTTGTTATTCCACGTTTGTATAAAAATTGTTTATTATTATAAAATAATTTCATTTTTGCACATTTGCGTAAATATTAAATTATAGTTGAGACGCGGAATTTTTAATAATTGTTTAATTATGATAAACCGATCGTGATAAGAATAATAATTATGATTAATAATTTTATCAAAATAAAATATCATTTAATTTAATTTAATAATTGGATTAAATATTCTTTAATCAAATAAAAATATTGTTATCTTTTAATTTTGTTATTCCACGTTTGTATAAAAATTGTTTATTATTATAAAATAATTTCATTTTTACACATTTGCGTAAATATTAAATTATAGTTGGGACGCGGAATTTTTAATAATTGTTTAAATATGATAAACCGATCGTGATAAGAATAATAATTATGATTAATAATTTTATCAAATTAAAATATCATTTAATTTAGTTTAATAATTTGATTAAATATCCTTTAATCAAATAAAATTATTATTTAATTCGATAAAATTATTCAAATTCAAATTATTACAATAAAAATAATTTTATAAAATTAAAACATCGTCGATTCGACGTAAAATAATAATTATTAAAAATGTTTCTATAAATCAAAAGAAATATTTGACAATCTTTATTTATACCTAAAGATATTAATATTTATCGTAATTTGAAAAATTTCATCCCGTCTTCGATTAAATATTCTTCGAATTGTCTATCAGGTGGCCAATAATAGTCTTTCAAAATCAGCTTTCAGTTCTCTCTCGATGTTTCTTTTTTATTCTCCGCATCGCGATGGCAGAGCATGTGCGTGGCGATGGTCTTCACTCACGCAATAATACGCGGCTCGAGAGAGGCGCGATGTAATAATTACCTCTCGAGAGTTCGTCATATTTGCATCGATGAACGAAGATAAAGAGAGATGGAGAGACAAAAGTGTAAGAGAGAGAGAGAGAGAGAGAGAGAGAGAGAGCGAGAGAGCGAGAGGGGGATGAGTTTGGGGACGCAAAACAGCGAAAGAACTCGATGAAACGTCGTCTCCCGCGATCGTCGCGTCTTCGTCGTCGCGGAGAAAGCGACGAAGTTGCGCATCTTTAGCGCGTCCGATGGGAAGGTACGTTAACAGCGGGGGAACGTACGATGACGTTCGACGATAATGGGGAACCAATATGTGCCGGGATGGCCTTTATAAACATAACGCTCGAACGCTTTGACTCAAGATTATGTGCAAGAGAGCGTGCGCGGGCGCATGCGCGGCTGGTGACTTTACCGCGCATCATGCGCGCGCAGGACTTTGATTATGGACGTTTCGGCCGAGATTTCTCGGTCGTACACGAGTCAAGACGTACGTAATTGCGTAATTGACGTCTATAAAATGCGTTACACCTTCCCGACTCCCACTAGCGCAAACTTCGTTCAATGTTTGCATATTCGAGATAACGATCCGTACCATTTTGCATCTCGATTTCGTAATTCAGAAAAGATTTGTCCGTAAGATTATCAAGACACTTTTTTTTCACTTTGGCGCGAATTCCTTTTGATTGATTTTATTTCAATAGACGAGGGAGCGGTTGATGCTTTGTTCGAGCAAAAACTATTTTGTTTTTTTTTTATCGATTTATTAAGTGTTTGTTTATTTACGTAATTTTTGCTTGTTTTTATCGTTGTTTATGTTTCAATTAAATTCTTTCTTAATTGTGCACGTTATTTATTTGAAAATATATTATTGTGGGAATTTTTGTAGATTGATTGTTAATTTATTGTTTATTAAAGGTTTAGTCGATTTGGATTTTTGTTCCCAGATCGGAAACGAGTTTTAGCCAGGATTTTTGGAGTTCTAGATCTTCTTTGCTTCAATTTGAGATTTCTTCAAAACTATTCAATATTTTTCAATGATTTTTTTTAAGTTTTGTTCAGAAAGGCTTTATTGATAATTCTATGTAGGGTTTTTGAGAATATTCGAAATAGAACAATTTTGGGAGGAGTTGAAAGTCGAAAAACATTGGTTTGAAAAATGACTATTTTTAATGTAACTTTTCTCAGAAACCGTACGTCCGATTTTGACCATTTTTATTATACGTGTACATTAAAGTGTTATAAACAATGTATCAAGCCATTTTTACGATATTTTGTTTCAGAATTTTTTGACATTGTTTTGAAATTTTGTAAAAATTTCTCACCACTTTTTTTACCTTCAAAAATATTTTTCTCAGGTCTGAATAGTTTTTTCAAAAAACTGGCTCGACACACACATCCTTCGTTCAGATGTACTGGTAACGTCAAAAAAAAAAAATATGCCGATACGATGAGTAGATTTCGAGAAAAGGTACAAAAACAAAATTTTTCAAGAGACACGATTTTCTGAAAACGTTTGAATTTCTATTGAATTAAAAAAACGCTAACTTCAAAAAATTATTTAACATACTTCCACTACTCAGAATTTCATGAAATTTAAACCACGTATCAAGAAAGACATGTACATTCATAAAAAAAATTAAAAAAATGAATTTTTCGACGCTGCAATATATTTAACCTCCTTAACAGCACGTAGATTGTTAGCAACGCGAAATTCTAAGTTTGTTCAAACAATAAGCCAAAACAGTGAAAAAAGAGGGGGAAGGGGTGGGTGAGAAAAAAATGTGTTAACTTTACAACGTCGTGGAGAAAGTAGTTCGCGAGTGTTTTATCGCCGAGTTCGTTATCGTCTCGCGCGTAATAATTTTCACGAAGTTGCGTCTCGTCACGAGCGTAAAAAAAACAATAAATTTTTAGATTCGCGCTCGAGTTTCGCGCATTTTAACAACGTGTTAACTGCGCAAACGTGTTCAACCGGCGACGAGCGATGCCAACTGCGAAGTCACAATGAAAAAGTCTTTGAAAAGAGCGCTCTATGCACAAGGGAAAGTTATTCAAAATTTAAACAATGAATATTTCCTTTTGTTCACACGAGCCAAGTAAACTTTCGAAACTCGAACTCGCCCCCCCCCCCAAAATCACTTCATCTAAAAAAAAAAATTACAAATTTTTTTCAAACTAAAAAAAAAAAAAATTCTTTTTCGAACAAATTTCAAATTTTCTCATCGATCCTTCATTTCTTTCCTATCGTAACGAATCGAAACGAGACAGTTCGCAGGTAGCCCGATGATAATAAACGAGTTAAAAAAAATAATAATAAAAAACCAGAGGACGAGCAAAGACGATTTCTTAACGCCAACAGGTTTTTTTTGTCGACCTGGGATTCACGCGGATCGCGTCTCTCGGTCCCGCAGTGAAGAAGAACAAGAACGAGAAAAAATAAGGAAAAAAAAAAAAAACATCCAAAATAAGACACCGAGCATTTATCATTCGGTTGTGAAATGCGCGTGGAGAGGATGACCGTGCCAACCGGTTCTCCCCGAAAATTTTACCCAACGATCGCGCGGTCCTTGCCGATCGCCGAGTTACGAAATCGTGAAATAACTCGAAGCGATATCAATAAAAAAAAATATAATCTATACATATACACAAACACGGGATATTCAACTCGCGATCGCTGGTCAACCGAGTTCGAATCTTTCGCCTCGATCCTCGCTGATCGGTACACATATATACGCGCGTCTGTTTATTTTAATTCTTAATATCGGTAAAAGGTTAACCCATCGTCGACGTCCGTCGAGAGACTGAAATACGAGGAAGATATAATTAGCATTATGGATACGATTGAATCTCGCGATAAATTCCTCAAGATCGAAAACGATGAACGATATATATTTATTAATATTATTCTTATCTCGATTAAAAAAAAAAAAACGTCGCGAATTTGTGAGAGATATTGAATATTCGATGATAAATTTGACTTTTGTTATCTCGAGAATTTGCGTATTCGCTTAGATATCGCATCTCTGTTAGAATTTCTGGCTGGAAATCGGTACTCGGAAAAAGTTAATAAAATTTCCCTATATATGGTCGTAAGGCAGAATGATTGATAAGACCTTCACCCGGTGGCAAGGCACGTTGCTCGATTAGGCAAAGTGTGGGAAGGGGCCGTTGCTACACGTATGTCGCATAGAAAAAATTCTTTTTTTTCTCCCATACATCCGCACGATTCCTATCGAACGAATGAAAAAAAAAGGTGAACAAATTTGTGAAACGTTCGATCGTAAAAACTAAATGGCATTTCGGATAAAATAATGTATAACATTGCGTGGATATTATTTTATTTTTCTCATTCTCGTTGCCTCGACGCTTAAATGTCATCATTTGTTTTTCTGTCCCAAGGCGAGAATGCGCTCAAAAATTTGTTGATTCGAGTAAATGCAAAAAATTAAATAAATGCAAAAATTTGCAAAAATTCAATTTTTTTTTTTTCAATTACGAAAATTAAATTGTTAATTCGATGGTCGTTTGCTCGTGTCGGACTATCGGGTTTTTTGAAGATGGCGCGCGGGGGAGAGAATATTGTCGTTACAGTCGCACGAGGCAGTGAAACGAAAAAGTAAATAAAAAAGAAATGTCTCGATCCTCTTGCATAATTGGGAAAGGGATAGGGGGAGGGGGGGGGGGCGGGAAAAAGTGAAAAGGCAACCGGCAGTGGAGAATCAGGAACACTCGATGTGAACCGATCTTTAACCCCTCCCGTATATTGTGCAACGGATTTCAATTACGTCGCGTTAGCAGGACCTTTGAAAGTATCGCAACCGCGAATTGGCGTTAATCACGCGTCCATCTCCTTGTGGTTGGGCGAGGGTGGAGAGAGAGAGAGAGAGAGAGAGAGAGAGAGAGAGAGAGAGAGAGGGGGGAGAGAGAGAGAGAGACAGACAGAGAGAGAGACAGAGAGAGAGAGAGAGAGAGAGAGACAGAGAGAGAATGAGAGAGAGGGAGAGGGAGAGAATGAGAGAGAGAGAGAGAGAGGGAGGAAGGGAGAGAGAGAGAGAGAGAGGGAGGAAGGGAGAGAGAGAGAGAGAGAGAGAGAGAGAGAGGAAGGATCTTATAATTTCCCTTTTTTTTTTACATAATTTCTGAACGATAAACAAAAAATAAATAATCATCGAGACGATTTTTTTTTATTATTATCTAATGTTCTTCTAATTATATTCCCGATTATAAATTCGATTTTTGATAAATGCCGATGATACAACATATTTTTTTTTTCGGCGATTACGTAAGTACCGTCTCTTGTTTACGAATGAAAAATTTATACGTGGCTCTCTTTCGATTCCTTCGTGCGCTCTTTCTCGCGATCGGACCAATCGACGAATTAATATTTGTTGATTCATGCGACCCGTTTAGAAGAAAAAAAAAAAAAAAGAAATGAATATACATTAGCCGAAGATAAATTCGTCCTTCGTGTTTCGTGAAATTAACGATCCGGTGGTTGGATCATCGATTTTTATAGCGAATTATGAAAATCTCGAAATCTCGAGGATCCGGGCAGGTGAATTTTTTTTTTTTTTTTTTTTTTTGGCACGACCTCGTTCTTTTTTCAACGTTGTGCAATTTTTTGATAATCAATGACCTAGTTATATTCTCGTTGATACAAGGATTTTGATTTTTTAGTGACTTTGGAAAATTGGAGTTATTGATTTTTTAAAACGCATTTCGATATAATTTTGATGAATACAAGTTTTGATTTGAATGAAATAAATGAAACGTTATGTTTATAATTGATTTAACAAAATCGTTCAATTTAAGTCATAAAACAATTATTGTGAAAGTTTCTTGAATATGAAAACTTAAAACTTGCAATTATTGAATTTTTAAATTGCTTGTGGATTTAATTTTTATATAAATATTGATACGAATTAAATTAATTAAGCATTATTTCGATAATTAATTTATCAAATTCGTTAATTTTATTTTACTTTAACATTAATTCGGCCAATTATTCGTTCGTCTCTCATTAAAACAATTATTATAAAAATCTCTCAAATATAAAAAACAATTTTTAAATCTCACCC
>OZ023259.1:20716300-20779080 GCA_964007305.1 Netelia melanura | reverse complement strand
AAGTACACGATCGTAGAAGATCGGTAAAGACACGGGGCCGAGCAACGCGGGGACCATCGGTGACATTCCGCAGCTCGATGGAAGCATATGGCATAGGTTTTTATTCCATACCCGATTGATAAAAGTGCAACCGCATTTTTTTTAACAATCGATCACACGATCGATCGTATCGATAATGAAAATTGTATCACGATCGTTTTAAAAGCGAGTTTTTGTTTTTCATTCCGAGGCCGAAGTAATTTGTTGACATTTCACTTTTCTCCGACGTACGTCGGTCGCCATTTTGAAAAAAAAAAAATGTTCTATGGGTTTAAATAATTTCTTGCCTTTCTAAATATTGTTTTCTTTCTTTTAGTTCTCGAACGATCGTCGCAATTCGAACATTTTAACGAAGCGTCGAATTTATTTGTTTAATATTCAACATTCCTTCTCCCTTTTTCCCATCTTCCTCGCGCTATCGCAACGGACAAAAACTGTTTATCGCACCGTCAGAACGTTGAATATCTTCCATCGCGAATAACGATTCAACCTTTGACATTCGCTCTCGCGCACACAATTTTATCGTTACAATTTCCTTTTTTCCCTATCTCATTTTCATCGAAACAATTTTTTTAATCCCCGTTCGCCCTTCGACGACCTTGAAAATCGCGCACCCTCGTTAATCCTCGCGCGACAAATTCGCAATACCATCGCTTATCATTTTTTTTTATCACTAATCACACGTTGTTCGACGAAACGCCCGACTTCTTTTTCCTCTTCAAATCCCCCCCTCCCCAAAAAAAATCATCATCAAAATGAAAAAATTAAAAAAAAAAAGCACAAAGGCCCGGACACTTTTACTTACCATCATAATAAAATTGGCACGCGCTTTTCCCGCGCTCCCGTTTAATCGATCTACGTACGAATTACGATTGAAAACTTATAAGGGCGATAACACTCAAACTCGAAACATGTCTCGCGGGAGCGGGTGTCCCGAGAGTCAACTTCTTCCAGTTGAGGCATCGTTGAGCATTTATAGGATTCACCCGAGATACTCGAGGGTGGGGGCAATATCCCTTGCCACCGCCTTTGGATATATTTTTTTTTCCCCCCTCGTGCGAGAACGTTCGGTCCATTGGAGATTATTGCAAACAAGTCCGTTTGCCTTCTTCTCCTTCCCAGGTTGATGCTGTATCATTCCATCTCTCTCTCTCTCTCTCTCTTTCTTTTCTTCGCTCTCTCTCTATCTATCTCGCATGCTCATCCTCCGGCAGTCAAGGAGAGTGGGAGCCTCGCTGGATAACACACTGGAGGTGAGTGGAGAGAAAAGAGCGGGAAGAAAAGAGCGAGCAAGAACGAAGGTGAGAGTGTCCGCGAGAAAAACGTGAGTGAGACGGAGAGTGAGAGACGAAGAAGAAGAAGGATGGAAAATACGTGAATGCGATACACACGCGAGTGGTCCATCACCAGCCCGGGAGGTAGGCAAGCCACGATCAACGGCTAAAGTCGATGTCGAAGAGTGATGAAAATTATTGCGACAATCGTGACACAAAATTTCGCATTGGCCAAATTGGATTTTGCGTTTACGCGTACGATCAAGATTCGATCTTATGAATATTTTTGGAAAGTATCAGATTGCCCGAGGCAAATTCAATCAACTTTTCCGAGCGTAAATCGACTCGCGAATCGGGAAAGATCATCGAATGATAAAAAAAAGTTTCGCCGCGGAGATGGTTTTGTTTTTTTCTTCATTTTTTGGAAATAATTTTGCAAATGTATTTTTAATTTAGCGACGAACGATTGATCGGAACGCGATCGGTATCGAGATCGAAAATCGAAACGTGATTTTTTCTTTAATTTCGAGGTGGGTTCAATGACCGAGAGGTATTTATAGCGAGGTTAATATTGAATATTAAATCAATTTGCTTCCAGATAAATATTAAAATTACCGATATTAAAGTTTACGTAAAATTAACGAAAACATAAAATATCACCAAAATCGTGAATAAAAATTGAATAATGGAATCGACGCGCCGTGAGGTCGATCAATAAAATCATCGATTTGACAGCCGATGACGTCTCGTTTAACTGAAACTCTCGTAGTATAATATCGAAACGATCGCATCGATCGGAACCGATTTTACGCCTCGAGCGAAGATGTAAGGAGGGAGATAGGTTAGTTCACGAGCCAAGATTTCTCCGTCATTCATAATTTATCCATTCGTCATTTATCGGTCATTTACTTACCGATCTCGGCTCGCACGATGCGCCGACTGTGAAATTTTATTTAATTTTTCGTTTTCATCTCGTTGGGCAATTTGACGCACGAATTGGCCATTTTTCTTGTGAGAAAAATATCGCCAGTCTTCGTTCGTTCGATTCTTGATGTGCGCATGCGCGTTCAAGAGGTGAAATATGTTTAGATTCGATGATTCCTCGAGAGCTACTGGGTCATCACCCGCGGCGAATTCTCTCGTGTTGCGCTATCGTTACAATGGAAAGACAGGCCGACAGCCCAACACAGCCGCGATGTAACGCCGGTCGTCAAATCGCAGGGGCACCGATCGCTTACCGATCTTACGATAAATATACGACGGTTAAATCGGTTGCAATTTATTCAAAAGCTACCGACGGTAAAGTGAGGATCTAGCGGATCTCGAGACAGAGATATTGATGGACATCGATGGCAGCAGCTACCACACGTGCCGATTTTTTTGCCGATTTTTAATACATTATTCACGATTTTTTTTACCGATTTCTTGAAATTCACGAATAAGCGAATTTTATTTACGGTTTATTCAACGGGCAAATATATTTTTGATAAATCGAAGTTTATTCGATCTAATGGAAAATTTGCATAAACCGATTTTTGATTTTATATTTAAAATTTCTGAGAATTTGGAGGAGGAAATCGGTTGGATTTTTTTTTTCAAGGGAATGGAATTGAGAAGGTTTTTTTTTGTAAATTTTGGTTACGAATATCAGTTTTTGTTAATACAATTTTCTTCGACTCGAAGTTTAAGGTACTTTTTGTAAAAATCGAATCGGTGATCGATCGTTGTATTCTCGAGATTCCCATGCTGAAGTTAATGAAAGGATACGATGATGGGAAGGTGTTTGATGATTCTGATAGATCGTGGATTGAGATGGGGAGGTAAACTCCCATGGGAAACATGGGTTGGGCCTCTCGTCGCGAAGAGATCGGTAAAAAAAAAATCTCATCCCGCGAATGACGTTGACTTTGGACTTCGTTTCATTCATGATATTGACTCGGTGCATCGTCGTAGTATTTATGCAGACTCGATTAGATCGTTACGGTAAAGGTCGAAATCATGATTGGCTTGACCTTCTTCCGCATTTTTTTCAATCGTTTCGCAAATCCTGACGATGACCGTCGCGTCGTGACGAACTCGAAATTTTACACGATTTATTAATAACGTTAATGACAGTATCGATGATAAACAGCGATAATAATTACGCTATATAAATAAGAAAATTTACAATTTTCAAAAAACTTCCCTATTTTTTGATTTTTTTGATTGTTTATTATTTATTAATAACAAAAAAAAAGCAAATTTCTAATTTTCAAGAAAATATTTCTATTTATCATTAATTTTGACTGAAATTTTTCTAAAAATCGGAACTAACAATAACTCCTAATTTACGAGACAGCGATAATAATTACGCTATATAAATAAGAAAATTTACAATTTTCAAAAAATGTCCCTATTTTTTGATTTTTTTGATTGTTTATTATTTATTAATAACAAAAAAAGTAAATTTCTAATTTTCAAGAAAATATTCCTATTTATCATTAATTTTGACTGAAATTTTTCTAAAAATCGGAAATAACAATAACTCCTAATTTACGAGACAATTTCAATTAAAAAAAGTACCCGCAAGCCTTTTTTCGAAAAAATAAAATTTCGTCCTCCCTGAGGTGAAGGTCATACATGCGTCATCGCATCTTCCCTCCCCCTCTCCCTGAGATTTTCTTAAAAATCGTAACTAACAGTTAATCCTAATTTACGAGACATTTTCAATTGAAAAAAGTAGGGGAGACTGGGTACGGTTGTAACAATTTTGCGTTGATCGTCCATAACCTGGTAATTATGGTATAAATGTGCAAATAACATTTTTTATATTAAAGGCTGAATATCTGCCTTCAAATAGAAACCACGATTAGGTGCCCATCTCTTTAAGAATATGAAATAAAAATTGTTTTATAAAACATGTGCCACTGTTACAACCGTACCCATACCAGGGGCGGTTGTAACAGCGACGGGGGTCAGTTGTAACACATTAAAATCACCCACAATGCATCCATTTTTATCACTTTTTTTTAATGAAAAACCCGTATTAATGTATTTTCCAATTTGTTTACTCTTGTATGAGACCTTTTATTATTATTTAAGTTATATTCTTATGGTCACATAATCAGTCAACAACTTTAATGAAATAAACATTGAAATAAACGTCTTTAAACAATTAAAAGTAAAAACAAATTAAGGTAACTTAACATAAAAACAGCACGCTTGATAAAAAAATAATAAAAAATTTTTATTAGAATTTTCAAGACAATTTAATCATATTCGTCGCAATTATTGCATATGTAATAGCGACTACCATCAGTGCAGCCTACGTGAGACCACAGTCGACAATCTCCTTGACATTACACCCACTTTTCTCCAGGTCGACTCCGCTTGTACGCTTCTAAACAAAAGTTCTGATAAAAAATACTTACTTTTAATCGAATAAATGAAATAGATCTCTCTGCGTGCGTTAGTTCTGTGGAAAGTCTAGTCTTATATGCGTGTCGAGGCTTGAAAGACGGGTGTCTTTTGTCTTTCGTGAATATTTGTAGTGTTTCAACCGTACCCATGAAAATCGTTACAACCGTACCCACCTCACTTTTTACAATAAAACGGTACACAGTGATGAGACAAAATAACTTACAAAAATGGGAGCTAGTGTTTTATAATCTCTATAGTACAAGATTTATGTATGCAAATATTGAATATGATAAATGATATCAATTAGAAGATATATCGAAATGAAATGTTTGAAAATTGGTCACTTTTGCTCGAAAATACATAATAGACCTATATGGAAGCATATGCCGGGCTCGAAGCATGCCGTAACACTGGAAATCATGTCTGGAATTAGAATCCGCGTATTTTTGCTCTTTGCATCTTTAATCTACCGTGCATACTTTCGAAGATATTTGAGTTGTTACAACCGTACCCTGTTACAATCGTACCCAGTCTCCCCTACCCGCAAGCCTTTTTTCGAGAAAATAAAATGTCGTCCTTCCTAAGGTGAAGGTCATACATGCGTCATCGCATCTTCCCTCCTCCCACTCCCTCCATCCTTCTCTCTCTATCTCTTCCTAGATTCTCAAGCCTACATCCTTTTTCTTCTCCACACAAATTCCGGTCGTTGGCACTGCGAAGAAATTGCCTTTTTCTAAAAACTAATGTCTTCGCTATTTATTATCTTGTAACTCGACATGGCGAGACAAGTGTTTCCATATTTCGTCCGCTGATAGGGTTATCATCTAACCCGTGCTCTTGCAAAGTATAATGAGGAATCTTTTTAAAAATAGATGAAGTTGTCGAGGACGAAGAAGAAGGCAAGGCCGAGAGGAAGAAGAATTAACAACGTTAGAAGGGATTTTAATCTCCCCCCCCCCCCCCCCCTCCTTTCCCCTGCCCTTTCACAAATCTTCCGTTCATAATTTAGTCAGACATCAAGGTCATCGACCGAAGAAGGCAGCTCTTCGGTGTTTCGCGAGCTATTTTTTTCCCCTCGTGCGAGAGATGACGTTGGAAGAGGAATTCGACCTCGAGACTCTCCTAGGATCGTTTCTCGGTGAACGCGGATCTTTTCCCACCGCCCGAGTGAAATACACGAATACACAGGCCATCCTCATAATTTCAAGGCAAACCCGAAATTAAGTTAGATATCGTGCTATAGCGGTTTTTTTTTTCTTCAGAAAGTGCCTCAAAATTAGAAAGGGAAAAACATTCGAATCCATTGAAAACTGGATATTTTTTATGACGAATCTTGTCAAGATCGTGCAAAATCTCTCGTATATATTTTGTTCTCCAATCTTCTAGGTCGTATTTCAATCGAATGCCGCTCGCGCCCTTAAAAATTTACGTTTTTTATTTACCGATCTTCGCCATTGATAATTCTTTCGTCGATTGCTCAATTTTTTCTTCACTAAACTTTGATTATAAAACAAAAAGAAGGTTAAACTTTTGACAAGGATTGAACGATTTCGATGAGCGCTAGAGAGATAGGTCGAAGCATTATTGACGAAACGATACTAATCGCTGACATTAGTCATGATCGGTTAACGCAACGGTGATCCAGAGTTAACCTCAGAAATCGATAGACGAAGTGACTAATTAATACAATAATTTTCATTATAATTAGGTTAATAATAACAATAAGAGATAATAATAATAATTTACTTCGTATCTTCAAAAATCATTCTTTACGAAAACATATTTCTGACGTCCTTTTACGAATACCGATGATTTTTCTTCGAATCGGCATAAAAAATTTACGATTTATGATATTTCTGAAAAAAAAAAAATGTTTTCTTTTTCACAATGATAAAATTCGATTCGATCTTCGATACCTCATTTCGAAAGACAGAGTGTTATCGCAATCTCTCGTGAATAATAATAATAATAATAATAATAATAATAATAATAATAATAATAATAATAATAATTTACTTTGTATTTTCAAAAATCATTCTTTATGAAAACCTGATTCTAATGTCCTTTAATAATACCAACGATTTTTTTTAAATCGACGTAAAAAATTTACAATTTATGACATTTTCAAAAAAAAAACTTTTTTTTTTCACAATGATAAAATTTAATTCGATCGTCGATACCTCATGAACCTCAAAGAGAGGGGCATAAAGAAGTGGGACGAGGTATTATCGTAATCTTTCTTGAATAATAATAATAATAATAATAATAATAATAATAATAATAATAATAATAATAATAATAATAATAATAATAACAATAATAATAATAATAATAATTGATTTTGAATTTTCAAAAATCATTCTTTACGAAAACACGATTCTGGCGTTATTTACAAATACCGATGATTTCTCTTGGAATCGGCATACAAAATTCACGTTTCATGTGACATTTACAAAAAAAAAACAAACAATCTTTTTCTCCACAATGATATAATTCGATTCGATCATTCAATACCCCGATTATGAAAGAGAGGTGCATAAGGAAGTGCGACGCGATGTTATCGTAGGTAATCTCTCGTGAATAATAATAATAATAATAATAACAATGTTAATAATAATAATTGACTTTGTATTTTCAAAAAAATTACCAAAACATATTTCTCATGTCCTTTACGAATACCGACGATTATTCTTGGAATCGGCGTAAAAAATTCACGATTTATGACATTTAAAAAAAAAAACCGTTTTTTTTTCACAATGATAAAATTCGATTCGATCGTCGATATCTCGTTACGAAAGTGCATAAGGAAGTGGGACGAGGTGTTATCGTAATCTTTCGTAAATAATAACAATAATAATAATAATAATAATAATCCGCACCTCCTCGGATAAAAAAAAATAAAAAAATAAATAAATAATAATAATAATAATAATAATATAAACACCCATTGTGATATATTAATTCTCGATATATAAAACGATAATTTAAGGAAGATTAAACGATCCTCGCGCTACCTCGTCTTGAACTCTTCTCACTTTTTTTTTTTTCCTCGTCATATCATAAATACGAGATGCTCCCTCTCTATATACTCGTACTCGTATTCCTAGATGGAGCGAAGGTCGAGGCGCGTCTTCGGACGCGCTTTTTTATCGTTTCACCGTTCACTCGAGATCCTTATACACGTACACATATAAACGTTCGTAAGTATACACAGAAATTATAAATCGACTCGTAATCGTTACGGTAAAGTTGTGATTTGCGATAAAGGTCGCTCGTATATTCGGGTCAGAAATCCATCAAGTTCTTTCGTGGACCTTAAGTAAAAATCGATTCTCTCTCCATTTACCTTCGCGGATTTTCCTGCAATCCTTAAAAGACTATCATTATTTTTTAATCACGTGTCTCGATTATTTTCTCCTTTCTTTTTTTTTTTAATTACTCAAACTTCGAGGCTAAAAATAAAATAACGATTATTTAATTTCTGGGTGTCGATTGAATTATTTTCGTTCTTTTATCTTACATTTTTCGAGCGTTTTGCGACCTTCCTTCGTCCTCTTACTTCGAATTACATATTTTATTTTTCGTATCAATTATTCACGGATTTTATTCGCCTCGTCAGTTTTAATTGCCTTGTTTATTCTTAACATTATTGTTGTTGTTGTTGTTGTTGTTATTATTATTATTATTATCATTATTATTATTATTATTATTATTATTATTCGTTCTTTTTTGCGTCTGGCTCGATGTGTTTTCAGAAATTTTGGTTTGAAACGCTCGAGAGAATGGCGAGAGTCTCGAAAAATCATGATCTTGAGGGTCGATAGCGTTGACCTCGCTGATTCACATCGTCCGGATGAAGATCCTCGTTGTAACTTACGATACTTTTATAATATCGTTTTGAAAATATAGTTTACGACGTCTTGAGGTGCTTACGCATGCGAAATATTGGTAGGATGGAATTTCGATGATCGTCCTCAATATGAACGAGTTCCTCTCTTAATAATGAACGGACAGTGTAGTGGTCCAGAAGGTCATGAGGTAGGTAGAAAGAGAGAGAGAGAGCAAGATCGAGAGGACTCTTCAGCGAAGGAGGTTCGACATGTTCGGAAATCTCGATCTGATCTTCTTTGCTTCAAATTGAAATTTATTCAAAATTATTCAACATTTTTCGACGATTCTTTTTTAGTTTTGTTCGAAAAGACTTTATTGATAATTCTGTGTAGGGCTTTTGAGGATATTTGAAATAGAACAATTTTGGGAACGGTTGAAAGTCGAAAAACATTGGTTCGAAAAATGTCTATTTTTAATGTAACTTTTCTCAGGAACCGTACGTCAGATTTTGACCATTTTTATTCTGCGTGTATATTAAAGTGTTATAAACAATGTGTCGAGCCATTTTTTCGATATTTTGTTTCAGAATTTTTTCACATCGTTTTGAAATTTTGTTAACATTTTTCACCACGTTTTTTTACCTTCAAATATATTTTTCTCGGGTTTGAATCGTTTTTTCAAAAACAATGGCTCGACACATCCTTCGTTTGGATGTACTGGTTACGTCAAAAAAAAAAATATGCCGATACGATGAGTAGATTTCGAGAAAAGTTACATTGCAGGTGACAAAAACATAAATTTTCAGGAAACACGATTTTCTGAAAAAGTTTGAATTTTTAATTAATTGAAACGCTAACTTAAAAAAATTATTTGACATACTTCCACTGCTCAGAATTCCATGAAATTTCAACTACGTATCAAAAAAGACACGTACTTTCAGAAAAAAAATTTTTAAAATGAATTTTTTGACGCTGCAATATGTCGAGCGTCCTTAAAAAAATCGTTTTCCTTGCAGGATAATAGAGAAAAGTTAATTATCTCAACGATATAATCCCAACGAACGATTGAATAATTTTATACAGCGAGAAAACGGTAAACAGAAAAAAGAGACCTTCGAGAAAGTGTCGAATATCTCTTTTTTTTTTAGTAAAAATTAATAAGTCATCGGTCTAATCTCGTGTTACTTTTTTTAAACGAATGGGAATAATTCATTCACGACTCACGTTTCGAATTTAGTACGGCACGTTTCGAAAATAGTCAAATTTTGCGCCGAGGCAAACGTGTTTGGAGGGCGATAATAATTATTGCCAGATCGTTAATGAGATATTTTATTTATATCGATATAAATTATAGTTTCGTCTAACAGGTGTTTTATAAAAGGATCAACGACGTTTGGAAAAATTTCGATGACTCGAAAGTACGTAAATATGCATAAATCTATCAATAGATTTCCAAATTATTTTAATATCGCGATTAATTCAAATCGAAACCTCGAATCGACATAATTCCATGAAAATTTTGATAATCGAACGAATTTCACGACGATGATAAGAAATAAAATAAATAAATAAGGGAAAATAAAATTAAAAAAGAAATTGCAACGCAATGGAAAAATCAAAATTTCTGAAATTCTTCGAATGAACGAAAGAATTTTGTTTTTTTTCGTAATTAATAATTAAAGTGTAAATAAAATGATGAAATCGTATTTTAAACGAGAGGGAAGGAAGTCTCGTAACTTCGATGATTAAATAAGTATCATGTCTGTTTTGCGAAACGTCTTCTTCGAAAAAAAAAAAAAAAAAAAAAAAAAGGAAAAATGACATAAGAAAATAAACGTATTGACGCAACAGATGTCGATCCGACTGGCCCCCTTGACCAAGAAATCCCTCGATCGTCCGAAACGCTTCGCTTCGCCACGAAGATTCGACCGTTCATTTATGTTTCACTCTCCCCGTTTATCTTTTTTTTTTTTAATGAGAGAGACGATGTCGTGTGATCGCGCGCGTTTATCCACGAAAGAGAATTTTTGCTCGAACGACCTTGGGATCCTCCGAATTTCTAGAAACGAGCCTGTCTCGAAGCTCCTTCGCGGCAAAACCACAAATTTCGTCGGTTCGCGGAGACCAAAATTATTCAATGGAGAAAAAAATGGACGAATAATTTTATTCGATATTTTGAAAAAAAAAAAAAAAATTTGTAAAATTAAGAAGTATAAAGAAATATTGATATAATTATATTATTTCAAGGTTGATAATATTAATTGATAAATTCAAATTTGGATTTTACAAAAACGTTATTTTTTTCTAAATTGTCGGAGAGGAATGAAATAAAAATCCAAAAAACAAATATAAAACGATTTTTTAAATTGTCATTTATTGAGCTCGACGATGATTGACGCTATAATAATAATATGTAAAATTGATGCATGAGTGTGGATTCATCGATAAGCTCGGGAAAGAGAAGATCAAAAAAAGGAAAATAATTCAATGCACTGAAATCGAATATTTGACATTTTGAAAAAAAAAAAAAAAAAAATTTATAAAACACAAAAAATATCAAAATAATTATATTATCTCAAGATTGACAATATTGATTGATAACTTCAAATTACGATTTATAAAAAAAAACGTTATTTTTTCAAAATCGTCGAGGACGAATAAAACCAAAAACCCAAAAAAACATATATAAAACGATTTTTAAGACTCTCGTTTATTGAGCTCGACGATGATTGGTGATATAATAGATATACGTAAAATTGACAAATGCCTGTGGTTTAATTAATAAGCTTGGGTAAGGGAAGATACAAAACAAGAAAAATAATTCAATGCACTGAAATCGAATATTTGACATTTTGAAAAAAAAAAAACAGAAATTTATAAAACACAATAAATATCTAACTAATTATATTATTTCAAGATTGACAATATTAATTGATAACTTCAAATTACGATTTATAAAAAAAACGTTATTTTTTCAAAATCGTCGAGGACGAATAAAAACAAAAATCCAAAAAAACAAATATAAAACGATTTTTAAGACTCTCGTTTATTGAGCTCGACGATGATTGGTGCTATAATAATTATACGTAAAATTGACAAATGCCTTTGGTTTAATTAATAAGCTTGGGTAAGGGAAGATACAAAAAAAGAAAAATAATTCAATGCACTGAAATCGAATATTTGACATTTTGAAAAAAAAAAACAGAAATTTATAAAACACAATAAATATCAAACTAATTATATTATTTCAAGATTGACAATATTAATTGATAACTTCAAATTACGATTTGTAAAAAAAACGAAATGAAAACAAAAATCCAAAAAAACAAATATAAAACGATTTTTAAGACTCTCGTTTATTGAGTTCGACGATGATTGACGCTATAATAATTATACATAAAATTGATACATGCGTGTGGATTAATCGATAAGCTTGCTGGAGGGAAGTTAAAAAAAATGGAAAAAAAAAATCAATGTACTGAAATCATGTGTGATCGGTCCTCGTTCGTCTCTCGTTCCAAAATTTCACGTCGCTTTTTCGCTTCGTACGATGGTCGTTCGCTCTCCTCTCCGTTGAATCCTCGAGCGTTCTAACGCTGCTTTTATTTTATAAGTAATGGCCGTACCCGAATCCGTAACCGTGGCCCAGATATGGGTAACCTGCGTTTGTGACGAGAAGGAAAGAAGAAATCTTTGTAACACGAAAATTATTTGAGGCGATTGAGAGTAAGTACGAAGCTCTCCTTTTTCAAATTTCGAAGATATGACTCACCGTAGCCATGTCCGTAACCATGCAAGTAACCACCACCGTAACCACCACCGTAACCGTAATGACCGCCGTAATATGGATATCCACCGTAGTAGCCACCGTGATGACCGTAACCCAATCCGTATCCGTGGAGATAACCCGGACGTCCTAGAGCAGTTCCAATTATCGCCAAGAGGACGAGAAGAAACTGGTAAAAAAAAAAATATATTAATTCATCTCGCTGATTAATTACGCTAATTGTGACGGGGGGGGGGGGAGGATTATAAAAAGTTGATCAATCAACTGTTGTTCTAAATTACAATAAATATTCTTTGTTTTTCGATCAATCATAAATTACAGTGAATAATTTCACTGTAATTTATAATTAATAATTAGAGTGATTAATTATCATTTATGGGGGGGGTTATAAAAAATTGATCAATCCTTTTTTTTTGGCGTGAGTGAATAATTATAATCTGTTATTTTAAATAACAATAAATAATTGTACGGTGCGTTGTTTCTATATAAATCAACGTAGGCATCTAATGATACCTTATTCTTTGATTTTCGATTAATTATAAATTATAATAAAAATGCTGTGAAATAATTTCAAGTACAATTTTGATTTGACTATATTTTTGCGGGCGTTCTAGCAGGTCCAATTATCACCAAGAGAACGAGAAGAAACTGGTAAAAAAATTTTTTTTAATTCATCTCGCTGATTAATTACAGTGATTTGGGGGAAGCGGAGGGGGGGGGGTCGCAAAGATTATAAAAAATCGATCAATCAACTGTTGTTTTAAATTACAATAACTATTCTTTGCTTTTCGATCAATCATAAATTACAATGAATAATTTCACTGTAATTTATAATTAATAATTACAGTGATTAATTATCATTTGTTATCTTAAATAACAATAATATCTCATTCGTTCAGTTTCGATTAATCGTACATGACAAAAAAATATCAAGTTCACAATAATATAAACAATGTGAAAAAATTCAAAGTACAATTTTGACATTATTAAATTCTTGCACCAATAATACGACTCGATTAAATTCATGTAACATTGTAATCCTTAATTAATTCACAAATAAAAATTTCCCATATAAAATTCCATCCCTCTAGCTCCATCTATCTAAACTAAACAAGCCTCTCACCATCATCTTTACATTCTCCAAACAATAAACCATTTAATCAAAAACCAAAGAATCAAAAATCTCGAATAATTGATGAAAAATGATAAAAATTAAAAAAATTGTTCACTTATTTCGAACGAGACTCACGATTTTTGAACAAGCCATACCGCCGATGGTTCGATCGCAAACGTCGTCGATAATCCTCCCGCTTACTTGGAATAAACTTAAAGTTCCATAAGACAGCAAACCCAGAAATGTCGTGGATCAACAGTTGACGCGCGTTCTTTTATAAGAAAATGCTTCCGGCGAACGAACGCCCCACCCGCGATTTATTTCAACTTCTTTATTCTTTTTATTCGTCACAATTTTCCCGCTCGCATTGCGCATCTTCTTAGCTCGTCTCCTTGGCTACGATTGGCGAAAAGCGGCGACAGACGAGCCCTTGCGTACCACGCGATAATAACAGTGTTCATTGTTCGTAAGGTTGGGCTAACGAAGAGCTTCTTCGTTACACACGCTAACCCGGTCTAATGCGCAATAACTCGATGTATCGTTTTTCTTCCTTCTTCTCATTGTGTTACAAAATGAAAAACTCGTGGAAGAATTCTGTCGGCGAGGAGGGTGGGTGGGTGGGGGGTGGGTGGAGACCGCCTGGTTCGATGCCTTGACATCGAGTAAAGAAAAAAAAAACAACACACATACAATCGCCCATGTCGGTAATGAGAATGTGGAGAGAGAAAAAATGACAACTGTGCATTAAATCGATTAGCCGTGCAAAAAATTGCACGACTGGGTATTCTCTCGTTTTCTCGTGAGATTTCGCATGGAAAGACGAAAAGGCGGTTAATTAGCGACCGTGACGATACAATGGTCTCTACATTTTGTCATTCGTTGGCTCGCGCGAGAGACACGCGACGAATGATTATATTGAAATATTATTATTATTTTTTTTTTTTTTCATCGGGTTGAAATTATTATGATAAATAAGAATTAATGTGGAGTGGATAAAGTCGAAGTTTTTTTGAATACTTTCCGTATTGGTAGCGAGGTCGATGATTTTGGTTGTAATTAATCGAGGATTCGTCCTTAATTTATTGGGTAACATCGACGATTGTCAGCTTAATTGCCTATGCGTGGCTACCGTAAGACTTTTTATTTTTCTGCGATTTGGAAATTGTGAGAGCGGAGGGCTGGGCCTTTGCCACTTTACGAAATTTATGTTGGGCAATCTATTACGAATATGTGTGTGCGTTTGTCTCTTCGATTGAATAATCATATTTATTTACTTTATAATATATTTACTTTATAATAAAATTCAATATAGTCGCAATTTATTACGAAGTAAATAAAATTTAAGAAAGTCAATATTAAGAGATTATTTATTTATTAATATTGTTGCTCTTATAACATATGACACATATATTATGATATATAATATATAATATATTATTATTTTAATATGATTATAATATTAATATAGTAATATATACATATTATTATATTGATATATTAACAATTATATTTATATTAATAAATTATTTATCTATTGATATTGTGACTGTTATATTAATATATAACACATATTTATCATATTATATAGTATAATATATAATATATAATATATTAATATATTAACAAATATCTTTATATTAACAAATTATTTATTTATTGATAATGTGGCTGTTATATTAATATATAACACATATTTATCATATTATATATTATAATGTATAATATATAAATGTATAATAATATATAATGTATAATATATAAATAATTTTTTTATATAAAGGTATTTGTTAATATATTATTATATAATATATAATATATAATATATAATATTTTAATATATTAACAAATACCTTTATATAAAAAAATTATTTATTTATTGATAATGTGGCTGTTATATTAATATATAACACATATTTATCATATTATATATTATAATTATAATAATATATATATAAATATATATTATGTTAATATTATTATAATATTGATGTCATATATAATATATCGTAGTTAAAATATAATTATATAATATATTGTTATAATAATAATAATGTAATATAATATGTATGTTAAATATTATAATATATTTATTATATTAATATATTAATGAATATGTTTTTACAATAAAAATATAATATATTTATAATACTACATTATTTACTTATTAATGTTGCTGCTGCATTTTTTATATAAATGATACAATGTAAACGATAATAATAATAATAATAATAAATTTTTGTTTACATAATAATAATAATAACATGATAATGATAATGAAAGATGAGAGTCTTATGTATAGGACGAAGTTATCGAGCTCGATCCTGAGAACCCGTTCGCGTGGGTTCCAACGTGTCGTTGGAAGATATTAATTTGATTAGAATTTAAGTATCAAGATATTGCGTGTATCTTGTCGTCGACGTCGACCCTCTTTAGCATTGTGCCGTAATATTCGCTTATATTTAATTATGGGAATAAACCAGAATGTGGGATCGCTCCCGTACTCGTCTCGACCATACGCAACGACCTTGAGGAAGATTGATTACGATACAACGGATAGACGAAAAAAAAAACATTGTCCGATCGAATAGTTTCTGTGTTTTTTTTTGTTTCGCTCTTAAACGATTTCGTAATCGTTCGAAAACGAATCGTTCAACTTTGAGGTAAATGCCAGTGGCAGCTATATTTTGTTTATATAAACGATGAGTCGGACGTACGTAATAACGTTGGATCGATTTGGTTTGGTGAAAATTTAAAAAGAAATCTTCGTGTAATAAAATTATCGTTATATTCAATTATTAATTAATCGTTTTTTATTTATATTTAAAACTGGTCGATAGGAATCGTTTAAATAAATGAAATTCATCTCATTTGAAAATTTGTATTGTGTTTGTTACGAATTCGTTACAGCAATAATTAATTAGATCAATAAAATAAAATAATTTATTTTTTAATTCGTAGAATCGTTAATGAATTATTTAATTTAAAAAAAATAGATACACTTAAATTTTGATACGAAGACATACGTAATAACGTCTGATCGATTTGGTATGGTAAAAATTTAAAAAGAAATCTTCGTGTAATAAAATTGTCGTTATCTAATTATTAATTAATCGTTTTTTATTTATATTTAAAACTGGTCGATAGGAATAGTTTGAATAAATGAAATTGATCTCATTTGCAAATTTTTACTGTATTTGTTATAAATTCGTTACAGCAACAATTAATTAGATCAATACAAAAATAAAATAATTTATTTTTTAATTCGTAGAATCGTTAATAAATTAATTAATTTTTAAAAAAAGATACACTTAAATTTTGATTCGAACACATACGTAATAACGTTGGATCGATTTGGTTTGGTAAAAATTTAAAAAGAAATCTTCGTGTAATAAAATTGCTGTTCTATTTAATTATTAATTAATCGAATACGATTAATTAATAAAATATTATTGAATAAAATATTATTTATATTAAAAACTGGTCGATAGGAATAGTTTGAATAAATGAAATTCATCTCATTTTCAAATGTTTATTGTGTTTGATACAAACCCGTTACAGCAACAATTAATTAGATCAATAAAATAAAATAATTAATTTTTGAATTCGTTTTTTAATTCGCTAACGAATTATTTAATTTTGAAAAAAGGATACACCTAAATTTTGATACAAAGACATCCAATATAATTTGATCGTTCTTTTTCATCGTAGTTTTATTATAACAAAAAAAATGTCCGGTGAATTGTAATACAGTTTCACATTTTTTATATTTACGAATATTAACAAAACGCATAAATAAAATTATTTTTACCCACGATTAGAATGTATACATACATATATAAATATATATTTATTTCTGTATAAAAAATGTCAACAACGATACGATATTTCATTGAAAAAATAAGATCCTGTAATTTTTGTTTTTCCAACTAAATATCGTTAGCCGCAATTTTCGTCTTATTTTCATTATTTTCGTTATTCGGCGTGAACAAATATTCTCTGAAGGTGTCAGGTCGGAATCGGAGATCGGAATAATCCTCGAGAGCAGGTAAGAGCAATCTACCAAATCGTATTCGACCTTGAACGCTCAAAATTTCAGGATTCTCCGTGGCAGTCTCGACCTCGGTCTTGTTGGAATTCGTGACATTTCCGTTTTTAAATTTCTCCAATTTCGCCGTTGGTTGTTCGTTTCCCTTGTCGATCTTTTTCCCATCGATTCTCGAAGACGGTGTGTCATATTTTTCCGTATTACGAATCTCCGACAGGAAAGGACTGGGATAAAAATCAAGAGGAAAATTTGGTCCTCTCTGCAAGCTTCTCGGATAATTGTCGAAAGGATTTTGGAATCTTTGAGAAGGTAAAAAATCGAAATTATTCGATCTTACACCTTGTTGACGTTGCTGAAACGGATCTACGAGAGCCTGATAAGAATTTCGAGGATAATTATTGGCGAGAGAATTTTGAAAATTTTGATTTCCGATGAAATTTGGATTTCCTAGTAAATTTGGATTAAAATTGTCGATCGCGGATTGTCCGAAACGTCCTTCTTGTCGTTGGGAGGTGAATGGATAATTGGCAGGACCGTTGGTGAATTGATTGAACGGGAAACGTTCAAAATTTCGAAAACGCTCGAGATTCGCGGAGGATGGATCGATAGAATCGGGCGAACGTCCTGTCTGACCATCGTTGACCGTTTCTACTGGCGATACACCGGCGACCGGTTCGCCACGTTGAGGATTTCCGTTGGAGGACGTTCGTCCTGCGTAGGCACGAAATAATTCAGGATTGTAATAAGCAGGATTGTTGTAAGGTCCTGCGAGAAAATCGGGTCGTCCTTGAAGGCCTTGTGAATTAATTCCCGGATAATTGTAACGGAAATTGTTATCGTCGAAGTTGAAAGGAAATCCTTGTTCTCCTGGTCGTACTTCCGATTGGGTCTGAGCACTTCTGACTGTGTCAGCTTCGAGACTCGAAAGTTTCGAAGGTCCTGTCGTCGTTTCCGGTGCTTTCGTTGATGTTGTCGTTTGCGTAGGTACGATAAGGGTGCCGTTTACCGTTGTACGATTTGGACGCCCATCGTGAAGTTCACCGACCAGAGTCGGTGATAATACTGTAGCTACGTTTTTCGCCAGTACTGACAAAAATTCGGCTGCTGAAACATACGAGAACTGTAGTAAGATAATTTTTAATTGAATTATAATTCATTTTCGATTGAGCTAATTAATGTTTAATTAATTAATGTGATTATATTTTTATTAATTAATCTGATTAAATTTTTATTAATTAATCTGATTAAATTTTAATAAGTAAATACAATTCAATTTTAATAACTAAATTTAATTCAATTTTAATTAATTAAGCTGCTTAAGTTTTAAGTAATTAATGTGATTAAATTTTAATTAATTCATCTGATTATGTATTAATGAATTAACCTGATTCAATTTTAATTAATCAATATGATTAAATTTTAATTAAGTAATCTGATTAAATTTTAATTACTTAATACGATGAAATTTTAATTAATTAATCTGATTATATTTTAATTCACTGACGTGATTAAATTTTAATTAATCAAGTTACTAATTTGCGCGTCGAATTAATTTCTTACTCCTCGGCTCGCAAGGTTTGATTCGTTATAATAAATAATTAAATAATAGTGATTCACATCGATTTGATTAAAATTAATTAATGTTTTAATTACTCACTGGCGATCGATTGTTTGTTCTCGGCCAATCCTCTTTCGAGAAAAGCCAAATTCGCTACCAAAACGAACAGGAAAATCTGCGAATAATTAAGATAACGAATTAATTAAAAAAAAATCATTAATTAATTTCAGGCGCGTGGCTACTTTTCATTAATTTCTTTTTTTCGGCCAAAGTTCATTGTCGTACTTGTATAAAAAAAAAATATGTAAAACGCGTGGAACATAACGTCGTCGTACTGTTCGAGGGTTAGCGTGACTGGTAGTTTTGTCGTAATACACGTGTAACTCGCGCCGGTTGCTCAACGACGCAATGATGCCGATCCATAATTACATGCATAAGTAATAACGTTACCGACAGTAAACCAAGAGATCGTCGAACTCGTTTCCCGCGAGCCAAGTCACATTATTCACAATTTTTTTCCCCACATCCTTGTTATAAAAAAAAACAAGAAAAACGATTAATAAACAATAAAAAAAATCCACAAATTAAAAAAATGAAACCCATATGACCTTGACGTTCGAAAAATAAACAATTTTTAGAAATCTCAACGTCGCACTGTTAAAAATAATTAATATTTTTTTTTAATTTAATTGTATAATTAAAAAATTGTTTTTTTTTTTTAATTTACGACGATTAATTAAATCGAATAAATTGTTTACTTTCACCATTGGATCTCGTTTGTTGAATTTTGAATTTTTCTATGCGTGGAGCGAATTTTTTGATGGAGGAATACAATAATGAATAAAAAATTGTATAAATCGCGGAAAAAATACTCACGCGCGTTGAACGATGCATCGTGCGTGTCTGCGACTGTCGACTAAAGGGTTCGTGTCGACCACCTCGTCATATATACTTTCCCTGATCCTTAAATGTGCACTCGCTCCCCGTCAATATTTCGTCTAATGCCACGCGAAGCGGAAAATTCTTTATATTTTTTCTCTCTTGATTTTTCTTTTTCTTTTTCTTTCTTTCTTTTCTCTCATGCGCGACCGGACATGAATGCGGCACGATAAATTGCCCGCCATGTATTCGTTGCACCAGAAAATCCATCGTCGACCCATCGGACCATCGAGCATTACGACAAATAGGAAATAATTCGAATTTCGTATTATTTCATCGCGAATTAAAAGTAATTGTTACGAAAATATAAAAAAAATTGTATTGTTTCGTTTCATTGAAATAATTTCATTCCTACGTAAATCTTGCTCTCATTTTTACATTTTATGGAAATATCGTTTATAACAAATTTCTCCAATTTCACAAATTTTGCAGATAAATAAAAAACAATATTGATGTAAACAATTTCGTATTATTTCATTGCGAATTAAAAGTAATTGTTACGAAACAATAAAAAAAATGTATTGTTTCATTTCATTAAAATAATTTTATTCCTACGTAAATCTTGCTCTCATTTTTACATTTTATGGAAATATCGTTTACAACAAATTTCTCCAATTTCACAAATTTCGCAGATAAATAAAAAACAATATTGATGTAAACAATTTGGTATTATTTCATTGCGAATTAAAAGTAATTGTTACGAAACAATAAAAAAAATTTATTGTTTCGTTCCATTAAAATAATTTCATTCCTACGTAAATCTTGCTTTCATTTTTACATTTTATGGAAATATCGTTTACAACAAATTCCTCCAATTTCACAAATGTTGCAGATAAATAAAAAACAATATTAATGTAAACAATTTCGTATTATTTCATCGCGAATTAAACAAAAATCTTACGCAAATATAAAAACGAAACGTACGTAAAGCTTGCTTATCATAATTTTATTATTATTGCAACGCATTTCGTATAAATACGAAATTTGAGAAATTTGTTTTTTTTTCTCAAATATCATTGCACTCCTGACATTTTTCCGTATCAAATCGAAGATATGGGTGTTTCGAAATGTCGAGAGATAAATCTCTGCGCTCGAGCCATAATTTTACGTTCGAAAAAATAAAAATATCTCGAATAATATCGTGCCAAAAAAAATGGTTCTCGTCTCGTATCGTCCTCGGCGATAGGAAAAACATAAATATTATGTCTCGATCGTCAAGCTTTTCGAGACAAAGATAAAAATTCTATTATCTTCGATTCCTCTCGCGTCCTTGTATTTTCTTCATCGGAATGCAATCAATGTGGCGGAAAATCCACGCGGTCTCGAATCCACGCGGTATCGAAGGGGGGTGGGGGGTGGGGGACGGGGGGGGGGGGGGGATTAAAATTTTATTCTCGTTTTTTCTCACATTCCAAAAGAACTGAGCAATTAAGTTCATTAAGAAAAATTGTTGCAAATCGACTAAAGAACAACATACTCAAAATTCAAATTGATCCTACGTAAAGTTTATTTGTTATATAATAAACAAAATCATGAATTTTTGTTTTCCATAAGATTTGTTATAAAAATTAATCGAAGCTTCTTCGATGTCATATAAAAACGTGTGCAAAATTTCAACAGGCTTCATCGATCAAATAATCGAGATACTCATTGTATAATGTTGCGATATTAGGAAATTGCGAAAAAAATGACGATTTTCAAGAATAAATATCGTGATTTTTGATTCGATAAAGAGCCCCGAAATTTTACACACGTGTATATATGACATCGAACAACATTTGTGCAAATTTTTAGTGAAATTTAGCATTAACAAGTACATTTTATTTTCTAAACTTTGAATTATCGAATATAAATAATTATCTTCGATCAATAAAGAATTCGAATGCGTCACGTGTGCGAATCTTGAATAATGTGAGTCTTCGCACATCGACCCGCGTGCCTGACTCACGCCAAGAATTTATCGTCGAGATTTTTCGAACTCTTACGAACATTAAAAAAAAAAAAAAGAAATAAAAATAATCACAAATTAACGATTATAAATTTATTTAAATTATCCACATTATTATTATTCTCATTTTTTACACTTTACAGAAACAACTATATCGTTTACAATAAATTTCTCCAATCGCACAAATTTTCACAGACGGATAAAAAAACAATTTCGTATTATCCTGTAATTTGTTTACGTGCCTGGTATTTTTGTTTTTTTACGACTATAAATTATGCGCATGCGCGAGCAGCACGAGTCTAGATTTTTTTTTTCCTACTACAACATTAAATTAACGTCCGTTTATTTTCTTCACGCGTCAGCGAAATATCTCTCTTATTTTTCTTAGACGAAAAGAAGAAAACAAAAAAAAACGCGAGGATCATAATTATTGCAGCGCCGTCGCTATAAATATTCGCCAAAATGGGAGATCCGTTATAAAAAAAAAAAACCTTTGAGAGAACTTTTTTTTCTTCTTTTTTTTTTTTTGAGAAATCCATTTATCAAACCGTTTTCTATATTTATTCCATTATTAATAGCCGATCTGACTGAATCTTCCAACAACGCCCGGTGCCACGACAGCGGGAAGATTGTAAATTTGAACCGGTCCTTGCTGACGCGCGACTATACCAGCCGCTCTGAGATTAGGGGTAACGATTACGCGGGAAGCTGCGTAGGGAGCTGGTTGGGCTTGAACAACGGATCCGGCGTTGTATTGACGAGAACTCGCTGCATCCGGATTCTGATGTGATGCAAGCATTCCTGAAACGCTACCGTAAGGTATCCCGCCTGGAAATAAATTTTAATCAACGTTTCATCAATCTTAATCGAATCCTAGACTCGAAAAAAATTCTGTTTCAATAACAACGGAATTCATAATTCGAGGCTGAGTCTGTATTTTTTCTTCTTCAAGATTAGTTTTTGCACGTTTATTAACGAAGGGAGATAGAACGGAGATGGAAATAGATTTTTTGTTGTTTCGTTTTTTATTCTTTTTTTATTAAAGATATTTGAGAAAATCGGTTATTGGAAGATCGTGCGTTGTTCGATTGTTGCCATGAGAACCGCTTTTGTCCAAGTTCGACCGGTGCGAAAGTGAAAGGGGAATTTCTGTGTACGCGAGTTCGATTTTGTTTCGGTCGAGAGACGAAAGAAAAGATCGCTACTGCGATCTGTCGGGAAGGGATAGAAACTCGATGGGAAACATCGGGGCTGATACTTATCGGCGGTCGGTAAGTTAGCTCTTGTATCGACGACCGATACGTTACCGACCGTCGGTAAGTGACCAAGCGAGGTCACTTGCTATTTTCTAATGGAAATAATATTACTTTGTATGCAACATTGCAAGGACGAATATAACGACTTCTGGATTCCTCCGAGGAAACATTGTCGCTCTTAAAATTGAGAAAATATATTAAAAAATATATAATAATAAAATATCTCACCATACGCCAGTCCATTAGTCATCTCCACAATGCCCGCACTATCCGGTAACGCGTTCGAACATTTTAAAAGCGTTATCACACCGATGACTGTCGCGATCTGATAATTACAATAACATCCAATTAATTAACACTAAATCACTAAATTAATTAAATCTCAATTAAACACCAAAAACGTTTTATTCAATACATTATTAAACTCACAAAAAATTAATCAATCACTCGTCAACAATTAAACAAAAAATAACTCTACAGTTCATTTTATTAAACACTTTACTAATTAATTCACGAAATAATTAATTGTTCCAGGAATAAAAAAATTTGTCAATAAATTAATTGACAATAAACGCAGTACTCACCTTTGCAGCGATCATGTTTGTTGAGGGAGCGTTGTTTCACGACTATCGAGAGTTCAAAACCGTAGGCCAGTTCGAATGATCGAATTATATATAGTGTCGGTGTGCTGCTAGGATTGTCCAATGGAAGCCCAGTATTCCCTTTCGACTTCAACTATTCCGCTACATCTATAGGTGAGTTTTTATAGAACTTGCTTCTAGTATCAACGAGTGTACGTTACCTGAAGTATATAATTCTTTATGCGCTTGGCAATCGACTGTGTCCTAGTGTGTATAACTGGGGACACCTTAACCTTGGAGTAAGAACATTATATCGTTTATACACACCACTGTAGTTTAGTCGTACAATCGCCTCTCACATATCCATCGTACCCGAGGGATGATCAAGGTTCTTCGTCATTCTTCGTCTATCTGTCCATCGCTCGCCCTTGTACAAGTGTGATATCGATTTTCTTCAATACCGATCAGGAGATATAATCCTCCATTAAGGTGGAATTTATGCGGATTAAATGGAATATTTTTTTTTCCTATGATACAAAATTTGATCGGATTATTTAGCTTGAAATATATTTTTTAATAAGAAATTCGAGTGGGTCGAAAATTTTAATTTTGCTCGATGTTTGACATTTCCAAATAGCTCGATTAATCATCGTACGCACTGAAATACGATCATTGCCATCCGCCTATTTATCCATCGCTCGTCCTTGTACCAGTGTAATATCGATTTTCTTCAATACCGATCAGGAGATATAATCTTTCTTTAAAGTGGAATTTATGCGGATTAAATGGAATATTTTTTTTCCTATTATACAAAATTTGATCCGATTATTTAGTATGAAATATATTAAAAAAAAAAAATTCGATTGGATCGAAATTGAAATGTCAATTTTGCTCGAACTTCGAAATTTGCAAATAGCTCGATAAATCATCGTACGCACTGGAAAAACGATCATTGCCATCCGTCTTGATACATAAAAGTTACGAAACGTTTTGGCGCAACGTGGGAGTGTTTCGAACGGCGCTTATCTATCGAAACTCGATCTGCATCCGCGTCCGTAGGTGTGCTCGGTTTGTATGTAACGAGATATTCTGTCGATACACAATCCTTTATTTTTAAGGAGAGAGAAAGAGCAGGAGAGAGAGAGAGAGAGAGAGAGAGAGAGAGAGAGAGAGAGAGAGAGAGGGAGGGGGAGAGAGAGAAAGAGAGAGAGAGAGAGAGAGGGAGTAAGTAAGAAGTAGATGTATGCATCGATTTAGTTTCGTAAGAGGCTTTGAGCCAGACGGTTTTCGTTTCGCCTCGAGTAACTGTAAATATTCTACGCATTTAATGACACAGTGAGACTCTTGTGCATTTACCACTAGAATAATGAACGGTGATCACGTGTGACTAGACGATTCATCGATCCGACACTCGGGAACGTACCATTACATGTTAATGATGAATAAGGTAGGCTAAATATCGCACGAGACGTGAATTTAGCCATTGCACCGGAGGCCGGTAAAATTGCGGATGACGCACACGACACGTCACAGACATACATACCGAAAACACACGACAAATACCGATTTTTCTAGGAAAAAAAATCAACTCCGTGGCTTTAGTCGTTTGCCTAAAGTCACGGAGAAATTGATTTTTCTTGTCGAGAGAAAGGTGCCTCCGTGGTTTTAGACAGATGTCGAGAGACAAACTTTAGCCAAATGGCTGAAGTTACGGAGAAATTGATTTTTTGGCCGCAAAGGTGACTCCGTGGATTTAGACATTTGACTACAATCACGCTGTGTGGAAAGAAAGGTGCCTCCGTGGTTTTAGACATTTGACTACAGTCACGGTGTGTGGAGAGAAAGGTGCCTCCGTGGTTTTAGACATTTGGCTAAAGTTACGGAGAAATTGTTTTTTTTCCAAACCAACGGTGACTCCGTGGGTTTAGACATTTGCTTAAACTCACGGTGTGTGGAGTGTGGTAAACTTTTTTTATGTTTAATGTCTCTGTGAATCAGAAATAGTCCTTTGTTATTAGAAGAATATACAGTCCCAAGAGGTATAAAAGCTGAAATAAAAAATGTGTAGATCCCCAATATGTAAAACTTGTTTTGATGACCGACCATGAATGAAGAGCCGAGCTAAAATTTCAATTAAAAATCAATGAATTACACAAATGGCGCCTGATGCGAACGGACGTGAGTATCAAGCAATTTGTATGGAAATAGGATCAAGGTTAACGTGAGTTTCTCATGCGAGTTGCAACTATTATGTCGCCCGCGTACATTAAACGTGGCTAATTAACGCAATTATCCCAGCCGAGTTCACGTGCGACAATTAATAAACATGTTGCGGTCATCTTCCCGCGTTTCTATTCATACTCGTTACCTATACAATGTTGTCCATACAATCTTACAAAGACTATTTGTTTTTATTTTTTTCTTAAATGACGCTGAGACAAGTATGCGAATTATGAGCCGAAAATTGGGTCGAGGACGTCCGGTTCACCAGACTGTTGACTCCGCACTATTGTTTCCAGTTCAAGGCCAACAAGGAGACACTTTTACTTTACACGACTAAACGATTTTTAAGCATCGGAAGATTAATTGTTAACTTAACTAGAGATTTTTTTTCAATCAAGAATTCAATTTTTTTAAACGATTTTTGTGAGATATTAATAATTTTTATTTAATTAAAAGATACAATGAGTCGAGTACAGAGCCGACGTTTACAGTTATGTACATAGAAATTGTTCATTTTCGCTCTTCCACGTAGTAGTAAAGTCTGTCATTAGGATTTTTCACATAATTAGGTCGAATCTGGTTTCTTGGGGCTTCTTGATCGAAATCATCTTCAATCTCTGCTGATCCACTTCCTTCCGGGTCGGAAAATTCGTAATTGCCTGTCGTGCTTTCGTCGTTCATCAATTCGTTCGTATATGGTGGCACTTGCTTGAGTAGATTGGCCATCAAGTGACTCTGTAAATTGAATCAATAATCGTAGTTCACCGTGAACCATTTCATTGAAGAGATCAGTTCCCTTGAGCTGCCCACGCTCGATCGAAACGACGCGGGCTCCTGTCGCAATAAACTTACGTCTCTCATAAACGAAATCTCCCCATCTTCATCTTCTTCCACTTCTTCATCTTCATCAATGTCCGGGATATCGTGAAGATTCTTCAGCATTTCCATCGATTCTTGACCTTGATGACTGCCAATGTCATAAGACGAGGAGTTGGTTCCATTGTTTGGCATTATCGAGACGAACATTCCCTTGACTCCGTTCTTGTCGATCTCTTCGGTTCGATAAATATGATCCGGCGTTTCCTTGGTTGTGATCGAGACTTTTTTCACACTCTCGCTCATCACCTTTCTCGATCCATCGTTAATTACCGTTGGTGCAAACGAACCTTCTCTTCCTCGTTCATTATTCTCATCTACCTTCTCAACATTCTCAACATTCTTCAATCCTGGATAAGAAGTTTTAGTGATTATCTCCTCCTTGGAGATGCGCGAATGATGCTCGACCGTTTTGACCTTGGGAGTAGTGCTTCTTTCATTAATGCTTTTCAAAGTCGTAGCTTCATCCTTCAAGGTCGCTGGTGTAGGTTTTTGGAACCTTCTGCGAATGGGCCTGGTTGTCGTTGTCGTGGTAGAAGATTCGTGACGGACTGGCCCACGTCGTCTTATCTTCCCTCGAATTGTCGAAGGCGTTGTAGATCCTGGAGAATGAATCAGCGGATTACTCGAATGACCTTTTCTCATACGACTATCCATAAATTCATTTCTATACAAACCAGATTTTGGGTTCGCCGTGGTGCTGGAAGGAGTTTGCCAAATTCTTCCTTTTCTACCGGTCGATCGAGTCGTAGTCGTCGTCGTGGGAGTCGTGCTGACGACTGACAACTGCCTGGGGATATTTCTCAGTCTTTTCGACGCCACTGTGAAGGTGGGAGGACTGGAAGTGTGGATAATCGTTGGATCCGTTGGTGTAGTCGATGGAAGATTATTCTTTGATTTGTCTCCAGATGTTTTCTCGGGAGATTTCGTTGATAACGTGGTTAGCTTTCGAGGATCCGCACTTTCTACGACTTCCGGCTCATCGACGTCCTTGGAATTGACAATCTTCGACTTGTATCGACTGCTGAATCTTGGTCGATAATCCGAGCCCATCTCTTGATTATCGATGATTTTTCTCGAAGCTTTCTTGGTCTTCTTCGTAGGAGTTTTGTAACGTTCCCAGGGGTAGATCCGTTTGTGACGGGATTCGCTGCTGGACGCCTCTTCGTCATCCTCGGCTTCATCATCGTCATCGAAGAAACTAAAGAGTTTCTCGTATTTTTTTCGTTCCTTTGCCTTTTTTCTTCTTATCTTCGCCAATCTGTCTCTTCTCTCCCAAGGATATTCGTATCTCTCGATCTTGTGTCGTTCGTCCTTGGACTCTTCAGCATCATCTTCTTCGTCGGCTTCCCAGGGAAAGATGTATCGCGACTTCTCTTCGCTCTCCTCGTCACCCTCGTCGCCCTCTTCCGACGTCTTCTTGTCTCCATAACGCCCACTGGACAACTCCGAGAAACTCGGATGATAGAAAGCGGGTTTATTCAAGCGTGGACCGAGATCCCTGTACTTCGAATCCTCGTAACTTTCGTAGGGAGAAAATGGCCGATACGCGAATCGGTCGAATTCTTTTTCGCCGTCTTCCACGTGAGAAGTTGTGTCTTCTCCTTGAGGCGAGTGTTCTTCCTCAGCTTCATCTTCGTCCTCTTCAGGGTTCTTGTAGGATTCCGATTGTTTCGGTGAGTCCGAGGTGTCTTCGACTTCCTCCGATCTCGCTGATGATTCCTCATCGACGTAAGAACCCGAAGGTTTCTCGATTTGGCCCTCTTCATCATCGTTATCCTCATCTTCAGCTTCTTCATCTCCAGCATCCTCTTCGAGTTCTTGTTTCGTCTCAGCACCTTTATACTCCATCGGCTCTCCTTCGGGGTATCTCGATGTAGATTCGCTCGATCCTTCGTCAAAATCCTCTGAATATCCCGGAGGATCGGATTGAAGATATTTTCGTAACTCCGAAACCTCCGGCGATTTTGTTGGTTCGTCGTCAAGGCTAGAAATCTTAAGTGGATCGTCTTCAAAATTTTCATGAACATCGTAACCGCTTCCCTGTTCTTTGTTCCCCCCAGAACTTTCATCAACTTGCCTTTCCTGTTCGTTATCTTCAGAACTCGATGGTTCCTCCTCGTCTTCTTCTTGAAGGTCACTGGGGTCGATCTGTTTTCCACTCATCGTCGAAAACTGAATTTTGTACAATTCGTCAGGTTCGTTGTAATAGTCCTGTCTACCGGAAGTTGGGTCCTTCAAGGTCACATTCTCTACAGATGTTTCTGTCTCTTCAGGCTCTTCGCCAGATTCTTCCAAGCCGGAAGTGGTGACGGTTGGTGCATTATTGGACGACGAGACTTTCCTACGATTAATAACATTGTACCTCGGCTCTCGCCTTCTCACGTCTACACTTCCGGCCGTCTCAAGATTCGAAAACTTTCCATATCCACCAACCATTCCTCTGGGTTTAGAATGTTTGATTCGATCTCTGATCGTGTAAACTATTCTCTCCGAAGCCGCTACTTTCTCGTCGGTTTTCTTCGCTTCAGCGGGACTCTTGATGGTAGGTGGTATTCGTTTTATTCGACTCGCCGCAACATTTCTCGATTCATCGACCTTCAAATCTGATGTTTCTTCATCGTCTACGCTTCTTTTATGAACGGTCACAGTCTTGAAGTAGCCAACCTTCACATTGCGGTGTCCGGGTGGTGTTTCGTTTCGGGTTCTAGTTCTGTAGGAAACCTTGTTCGTTCTGTATGGAATTTTTCGATAATGCTGAAGACTCGAGTCGATCGGTACGCGACGAGGCGATAAATTGCGAATCATGAAACCTCGAGGTCTCTCGGTGATATGAATCACTGGATAGTCAAAATCTTTTTCCCTCGATGCTTCCATCGCATAATCCGCGATCGGATCATTCGAGGAGGAGCCAACAGGTTCGCCGAAAGTTTGATAAAGTCCGGCAAGATTTTTGATCGTTCCCATCACGTCTTCGTAGACCTCGCGCTGATAAGGCGTTGTTGCGGAAAGTTCTGGAACTACGGTCGTCGGTTGTGGAGGTTTTCTTCTCTTTCTACGTCTGTCTAGCAATTCCTGGCTGTGATTTGTCCGGGACATTTCCCTCCTCCTTTCTTCATCTACGATTCTAGAGTTTTGACCTTGACTGTCACCTTGAGATAATCGATTTCTTCCAGACTCGTTGCGACGAAGACCGATCGCTTCCGGTTTTCTCGAAACTCTTCGTACAACCCGATTCTCTTCTTCGTCTCGTATGCTGAAAATTCTTGAGGCGAATTTTCCTGGATCGAGCTCTTCAGGTATCAGTGGTTGTCCGACTTGTTTCTCTTGGAACAGCGGATTGTCGAGAGGATCGTCGTCGAAATATTTTGCGCGGAAACAATCCAGCTTGTCGCCAAGACCGTGAAGACGAGGCCGATCGCCTCGTTGCTCGCGCTCTGCCGAAGGTTGCTCCTCTTCAGGTAATACTTCACTTTCTACATCGGGTTCTATATCATCACACTGGCGATATTTGTCCCGGGAATCGTAAAACTCGGTGCCACCTAGTGTCTTCCTCGGTACTTTACGCGGATTCGTGATGTACTTCAAAGCTGAAGAGCGAGGGACCTTCGGATTTTCGTAAAACGGATATTTATCGCTGTCCAATGATTGCTTCTCGATCTTTCTATTCTTAATTATTTTCTCACTCGGATTTTCCCTCAACTCCTCGGAAAAATCGAAATCCGGTACTTCGATCTCGATTTTCGATCGTTTCTCGTCATCTTCCATCTCTTCAGCATCTTCGTCCTTGAAACGCGTCTCAATCTCCGCGTCGATCACATCGTCAACGATCCTCGGTGATTCGTGAAGCAAATTGTCGTCGTCCCGTCCTTTCGACTTCTCTCGTCCTTTCGATTTCACCAGCCGTGAACTATCGGTTAGGACTAATCGATCGGCTTCTTGGTGAGGCAAATCTCTCTTCGGCCGCAATTTTTTCTCCCTCGATGCATCGACGCTACTATTAACTTTCTCGTTCCATGCACCGCTCTCGTGACGATTTTCGACGATCGATCGGCGTTTTCGTTTTCCAAAGAGGGTCCTGTCGATCGATTGGTAAAATCGAACGATATCGGGCCAGTGTGTCAAGGACAAACCTCCGGTTGGTCTCATCCTTGGTCTCGGGTGTCTTTTGGCCTCGACGTAGTTGGCGTATTTACTTCGACTGATCGGCGAGGGAGGACGAAGCTTCATCATCGATAGATGCGGAAGATCGTGATAACGTCTCATTCGACCTGGAAGTGGAATCGGTCGACGATGTTGACGAGGAACAGGAGGAATTTCCTCGCTCTCCGGTTCTCGTTCACGCTCGTTATAAGGATTTTTTGGTCCCTTATACCACTCGCGTCCGTCGTTTCTAACTTCTTCTCCAGGCTGGAATTGTGGCGTCACGCTCGGACGCGCCGGACCGGCGTAGGAATCGATCGAATAATCGGAGAACGTGACCTGTCCCAATGGCACGGGCAATGGTGGTCGAATAGCAATAAGATCGTTCTCCGCTGTAAAATCGTTCATCAACGTTGGACTCACCTGATCCTTGATACTTTTCACTACGTCCGCGTGTCGGGATCTTGCCGATTTCACGAGATTCCTTTCACCCGATTCGATCGTTCGGTCCTCGTAGTCGCGCGGTGGATCGTGCGTCGTCGTTTTTTCTACCGATCTCATTATCAACGTGTACGGTGGTTTTTTAGGACTCGCCGCTGTTGTCGACTGCTCGCTATTTTGCAGATTGAGAAACCGATCTTTTTCTCGTTCCATGACCTCTCCGGCATCCAGATTTTCTTCCGGTTCGCGTCGATAATGCTCCAATGATTCGAAATTCTCTTCGGGACTCTCGTCAGGATTAATGTAATAATCCTGACGTTTCCAGGACTCGTAGAGCGAAGATGGCGATGGATGAGGATTGTCCATGCGGTTGGTGATGTACCAGTTGGTAACCGCAGGGATGGGTGAATCAAAAGTGCTAGCGACGTTACCGATCGTTGTTTGAAGAGCTGCCAAGTTGGCAAGGTTCGTCAACTGTTCAGGAAACGACTGGTCAACTCTCTCCGACGTTGGCACAATGTTTTCCTGGGTCGAAGATTCCTGAGGCTGCCAGTTGTGTCCAACCGATTTGAAATAGTTCCAAAAGACTTTTCCATAGTCTGCAGCCGTTGACGGACCTTCTGGAACGTTCCCAGACTCTACCCTTTCCGTGACATCCGCTGGTTGGGCTCGAATCTCTTTGAAACTAGGAAAAGAAGCGTTTCGAATTTCATTCTTCCTTAAATCGACCTTTTCATCATACCGATCTTCCGATTTATCGGAAGATTCTTCTTCAGGCACAATTTCCTCTTCGTCCTTTCTCAAATAATTACTTTTTTGGACAGAATCTTCTTCGCTCGTCTCGTCTTCCTCAACCGATTTCTCGTCAGGACTCTTCAGATTCTCCGGAACTTCCGTCTCCGTATTTCTCTGAGATTCTTCGTACTCGCTCTTCAAATCATCCTCGAGCTTCTCGATCTCATTTTCCGTAATATGTTTCGCGTCTATCGACGAATCGTCCCAAAGACCTTTGATTCGTTTCCGCTTTTCTCTCTCTCCAGGATCTTCGTCCTGGGACTTTTTGCTCTCGATCTCCTCAGCGTTTCTCGACAAGGTTTCCGCATGATCTCTGTAATCGTCGTCGTAATCGTTAAATTCTTTGACGTCTTTAAGATCGTCCCTTTCCCTCTCTACTTCCGGTTTTTCTCGAAGACGATTTTTCTTGCTCTTTCGCTGGTCCTCGAGTTTTCTCGCGTAGCCCTCGTGAAAATCGGCATCTCTGATGTGGCCTCCGTGATCATAAGCTGCATCCTCGTAACCCTCCTCGGTGTAAACCGTGTTCGACTTTGACTTTGAAATGACCTCTCGCAGTCGTAACGCAGCAATTTTTTCCTCCTCGGTCGCGGCGCTCTTCAGGGCTTCTTCACGGGGTAAATGCTTCACCGAGTGAGTCTCGCGAACCTGGGCGTACAGTTTCGTTGGTACGAAGTCCAATGGTACTTCCGGCGATGGTTTGGCCCATTCCCCAGGATATTTGTATTTTGGTCTCGTGGACGGTTCTTCAGGATTCTCGTGCTCGCTATAGGGCACTACGTGATCACGTGGTCCACCCTGGACATCATCCTCTTCGGAATCGTCCTCGGAAATATTTCTATCATTTCTCCTCGATTGAATCTCGGAACTCTCTCTGCCTGGATTTCCGACCGAAAAATCTGTACCGGCCGTCGAAATCGGCGATGCAAGATCGTTTCTCACAAACGTAATGGATTTTACTCCCGTAGCCAAAATCAAACAAACCAATAACGAACAACTCACCAATGTCCTTGGATCCATATTAAAAGGATCGCTATTTTTTTAGCCACATAATTTCACCAAAATTTGTCAATAATTTTTACAATTTTTGAAACATTGTTTTAATTTCGTTTTATCAAATTATAATATTTCAAAATTGATCAATTATTTTTACAAGTTCTGAAACATTGTCTTATTTTTCGTTTTATCAAATTTTAATATTTTGAAATTGTTAAAATTATTATTAAAATTTTTCAAACATTGTCTTATCTTTCGTTTTATCAAATTCGAAAATTTTCACACCGTTTTGAAAGAACAATTTTTAATTACTCGAACATGCACTTATTTCATTAAACTTCTTATCACACCCTTATCTTTTTAGTATAAAAATAATTCAATTTTTTTTTTAGCACTTCGATAAACTCAATTTTTGTTTTGTTACAACTCACGATTCACGCGTTTATATTCACATTATTCGCTCGGTTTGTCGTTACAAGGCGAGTAAACAGCTCGTGATTTCTAATCATTTTCGATCGAGCAATTGTTACGGACTGCTCCTCGCCGCGACGGCCACAGCCTAATTTATAGCAATTTTTCTCGGTGAATTGGAGATGAAAGCCGAGGAAAGGTAGGGCGTGTACGAGACGTTGACGTCTCCGAACGTAAAGACCGAACAATCTCGACGAACTTATCCACAATCAAACCGCAGATTCCGCGGATTTCATTCAAATGTGAATTTTACGATATTGATTTTTTTTTTTAATTTCACGTGAGATTTTTATCGAATTATAATAGACCGAAAGAACGAAGAACTTTTTTTTTGTTATTCCTCGAGTACAAGAGAGACAATGTCGAATACTCGTGATACAACGACGAACTGTCCGTTTCGTTTCGCCAAGCCTACCGGAACGAGAGAATTCTAACAGTTCTCGTATATACAGTTCAAGAGGAGAAGAAAGTCTCTTGCAGGACACGGTTCGTGGATTCAACTCGGGCATTGTCAAGCTTCTAAATATCGAACGGATCGGAGCGTATAAATTTATCACGGAACAACATTTTAATGAATTTATGAGAAATCATCGACAGAGGAATTTTGGAACACGATAAATAAATTGGCATTTATATTATTATTATTAATATTCTTATTATTGCGACAGAATGAATAATACAAACGATAATATCCTAATTTTCTATCGTAAATAATCGATGCATTTTATCGTGAATGAACTAAGCGATTAACGAATCGTACGATCGCATTAAATTTGAGTATTTCATCTCGTCGTCACAAGGGCAATAAATAATTAGCTTTAATTCGAATAAATTAAATCGCGAGGTCTCTGACGAGGAACCTCCGTCTTTCCTTCGTGAATTTGTTTACAACGAGAGAACGAACGCGGAGTTGTTCGAACTATCGAATCAAGGACGAAGGAAGAAATATTTTATTTCAGGTACTTTTAGAAAGAGCTAAATATTAACGTTATTACGCTATCATCGGTTTCCAGGAGTTCGAATTTATTTGCTGGGACGTCGAGGCTTGTGTCGATATATGAGACTCGGATGATTGCAGCATCGAGGCTTCCGGTTTGAAGAAATCAATTATCGGATGATAATTGTAATTGACTCGTCGATTGGGCTCTTGATACTCATCGTCGAATCCGCCGTTGTGTAAACTCGTCGAGGCTTCCATGTCCTGATCGTAAGGCTGGCTGAACCTGAAATTGAAAAAAAAAAATTGTTTATTCGTGTTAAAAAGAATTAAGAAAAATCTCGAATATTCTTTTAATTATGGAAAAATATTTTTTTTTTTATTTAAAATTAAATTTTAATTTTAATTAAATATTAATATATTATATTAATATATAATATATATTAATAATTAATATATTATTAACAATTTTTAATATTAAAATTGAAAACAAAAAATTGTTTACTCGTGTCAAAGAGAATTAAGAAAAATCTCGAATATTTTTTTAATTATGGAAAAATATTTTTTTTTTATTTAAAATTAAATTTTAATTTTAATTAAATATTAATATATTATATTAATATATACTATATATTAATAATTAATATATTATTAACAATTTTGAATATTAAAATTGAAAAAAAAAAATTATTTACTCGTGTCAAAGAGAATTAAGAAAAATCTCGAATATTTTTTTAATTATGGAAAAATATTTTTTTTTTTATTTAAAATTAAATTTTAATTTAAATTAAATATTAACAATTTTTATAATTATTAAAAAAGTTGTGTATCGCCGAAATGTCAAGAATTATTTTTAGGTCATGGATGAATAATTTTTTTAATGATATTTTGATGAATATTTTTATTGCATGAAAATAGGGAGAAAAAAAAGTTGTTTTTATAGAAAGAGTTTACTCACCAATTACTCATAGAGCTGGAGGTACCAGTGGTGCTGCTGGAACTGATCGAGCTTGACGAATTTTCATCGAGATCGGTGGTCGACTCTCTTCTGTACGGTCTGCTCGGTCTCGCTGGTCTCTTGGTTTTAATAACTGGGCCCTTGTACCCTGGCGCACGAGTATTGGGCGCGTGTTGTTTCGGCAATTTGTCAAACGGTCTTGGTACTGGAGTTGGTTTCTTTCTTCTTCCCGGGAGAGCGAAGCTCGGACGATTCGAGGTGCCTGCGTCGACTATTGGTTTTTTTGAGCTTGCGACTAAATTATTAAATTTAATTAATACTGATTAATTATATTTTCGCCTTAATTGCTTAATTTATTAATTAAAAATTCATTAATTAATCAATTGAACGAAATAAAATTAATATTTGATTTCTGGATTACAAAATCATTAATTGATCAATTAAATAAAATAATTAATTTTTAATTTGTTAATTAAAAAATATTGCATTAATTAATTTAAATAAAACAATTCATTTTTAATTAATTAAAAAATTAATTAATTGAATAATTAATTAATTGAATAATTAATTAAAGAGTTAATTCATTTTTAATTTAGTAATTAAAAATTAATTGATTAATTAATTAAAGTAAAATAATGAATTTTTAATTTATTAATTACTGAATTAATAAATTAAAATAAAATAATTAATTATTATTTATTAGCCAAAAATTAATTAATTCCAATATAAAATTAATAATCGTAGCTAAAATTTTATCAAATTGTCATTAATAAAAAGAACTTAATTCCGTAACGTACGAAAATTATTGTCGAACGAAGCGGATGGTTTGAATTTCGACAAGTAACTCGTCGGTCTCTCGGAATATTCGCCAGTATCCGATCCTTGATCCTCAGTCGCGAATTCAGCCCCCGGAAAGTTCTCCTCGTGTCCGGGCCTCGGATCTTTTTGATGAGGAGGAAACAAATCCTTGTAACCGTGAACGTGACAACTGCAGCAAGTTGGTACTTTAAAAATGTCCATGTGAAGACCGAGCGAGGCTTCCCAGGTAAGCAAACGATGATAATTGTAAACTTGGGTACAGGACGAACGATAATTGTCCGATATGAAGGAACAGCTCGCCTTTGGATTTCTAAATGGAAATAATTTAAATTTAAATTTTTCACGAGAAATTATGAAATTTATCAAACACAAGGGGAAAGTTTCACGTTTTTTTTCGATTCGTTCTAAATATTCGATACAAATTTACCGATATTTATCTACGTCGTGTACTTTTTCACACATTGCAAGATTAACGATCTTTGATTATTCTAGATTTCCTTTTTTTCTTATTTCGTATTTTGATCGCACGTTCGTACAATTTGATCGATTGCGTCGAGCAGAATTCAACCGATACTCGATCGATCGTGTCAAAAGATACGTTTCGTAACAATCGGAGGAAGATTTTTTTTCCGTTCTATTATTTTCGTCGTCGCGTAATTGGACACTTGGTATCGCGTAATAAGTCCCGGATCGTTCGAGGAACTGGTCGATCGACCGCAATCGATCGATCCAGAACGAATTGTCACCATTTTGTTTTTTCTCTTTCCAATTCGTTTTGTATGTAAACGATAATACGGTCGATAATCTCGATACGTTCTACCGGTCGTACTTAATGAGAAATTTTTATTATCGTTATTAACATTTTTATAAGATTGTTAGTTAAAAAAATTGTAATGTTTGAAAATTATTAATAATTATAAGGAAATTAAGAATTAATTATATGAGATTGTTCGAAAAAAAATAACTTACGAGCATTTCTCCAGGCGTAATGTTTGCGTATGTTCACCGGTGTTAATTATATATTTCCATACACCGGAAACGGCTCTGGCTAGCTGAGGTCGAGCGTACACGACGCTTGAGGGACAGGTGAAACCTTCCTCGATGTTGTCGTAGGGCGATGGATAATCAGCACGCCTAAAAGTAGAATTTTAGTTTGTTATTAATCGGCCGATCGTTAGGACAACAAACGATTTTTTTAAAAATCTTAATCGTTGAAAAATCGGATGTTTCTTTAGGCCAAAAACGTTTTTTTAAAATCTTAATCGCTAGCAATGTGGATGTTTCTGTAGGCTAACAAACGATTTTTTTTAAATGTCAATCGCTGGAAAACCGGAAGTTTCTTTAGGCCAGCAAACGATTTTTTTTTAAATGTCAATTGCTGGAAAACCGGATGTTTCTTTAGGCCAACAAATAATTTTTTTTTAAATCTTAATCGCTGGGAGATCGGATGTTTCTTTAGGCCAAAAACGATTTTTTTAAATCTTAATCGCTAGCAATCTGGATGTTTCTGTAGGCTAACAAATGATTTTTTTTAAATGTCAATCGCTGGAAAATCGGATGTTTCTTTAGGCCAGCAAACGATTTTTTTTTAATGTCAATCGCTGGAAAACCGGATGTTTCTTTAGGCCGATAAACGATTTTTGTTTTAATTTTTATCGCTGGGAAATCGGATGTTTCCTGAGGCGAACACAATTTTTAAAAATCTTAATCGCTGGAAAACCGGATGTTTCTTTAGGCTAACAAACGATTTTTTTTAAAATCCCTGTCGCTGTCAAACCGAACGTTTAGAAAGCCTGACGTTTAGATGACGATCTCGAATCGATCATTCATTCTTACATGTTACCATATATTCTTGTCATAAATAATATAATACAAAGTTGCGCGAGTATACGTAGAATTAATCGAGTTTCCCGTCCGTGAAAAATGAAACGAATTTTCATAGATCGTTGACTCTCGCGCCTGCATTTTTTTCAAGGTGTTACCATTACCGCAAATAAATTCATTTTATTTTTTTTCTAATCGTAGTCTCGGAGCGATCGGTGAAGTGAAAGGCTCGCGAGACGCCTGAGCAATGTTCGCCCGCCTTGCACCGAAGTAATAAATGCTGAACGTTGCTCAGGCGCTTGATTCAACAAAAATTTCCTACGTTTCAATTTAATTTTATTAAAACTATTTTCACCGACCTCTTAATCTCGTTACTCTCGAAACGATTCTCGTAACGATTTTCGTAACGATTTTCCAACGGCAATGCAGCTGGACGATCGTTCTCGGTCTCGGAAGAATCTTGAGTTTTATAGTCGGCGAGCAAAGCCGCTGCCATTTCCTTGTTTCCTCTGATGCTTCTGGCAATCGCTTCGCTATAAAGAAAAATTATTGACATTTTTTAGATTGATTTTTCACAATAGAATTTATATTTTTTTGATCAATTAGGAAACAAATTGATCGAAACTCACTGAGGATAATGCGTGGCCTGAAGACAAACGGTTTTTGTAAAAAATGTGCAACCCTCGGTCGTTGGTTCTTTTTTAACTTCGGTCGGTCGTCGACTAGGTCTCTTGGACGTAGGTCGAGGTCCTTCGCCTGAATCAAATCCAAAAAAAAGCAAACGATTCAAACATATCCATTGTAATTTTCCAAAAATCTCTCAAAAACAATGATTTTGACTCACTCGAAAAAACATTTCGTCGATTCAAGCTCGGTATTCGTCTCGGAGGTGGTTGAGGACGATAGTAAGGACGTCGACCTCTTCCCGGTCTCACGAGTCTTAATTCCTGCGCCTGCATCAAAAACACAAAGAAAAACAATGAAATTACGAATAATTGTTTTTTAGAAAACAAAAATAACAGACTGAACAACATTCGATACATCAAGTCGCGAGAAAGGAAATTCGCGATGTTCGCGAATGACTCAACTCGATTTTCTCCAGTCACGCGCTGATTCAGGTCTAGAGCGGCTCTCTTCCTCTTTTCAACGCGTGTATACTTTATCAGCAAGAAAATAGTTCCATACGCTATCAGGAACTCGCGTATTTCCTCAAAATTGGATTTGTAGCAACGCTCAAGGGAAATCAAGCCCAAAAACAGAAATCAAAAAGTTCTTCGTCTTTGATTCAAGGTCAAGCGCGTTCGTCGGTGTTCGATCAAAGTTTGTTCTCAAATCTGGTTGGTTTAAGAGTAAATTCCCGTTGGAATTTCGTAGATCGAGCTGTCCAGTCTGGAGAAAAGTAAAAAAAACGTAAAAAAGTGGTCCACTGCGCGAGGGCCAATTGAGGTTTCCAGGCAATGAAGAGTAAGATTCGAGCGATGACTCGACTCGAATCGAAGAGCTCGTTGGAACATCGGCCAAAGGATCGTTTCTCTCTCTCTCTCTCTTTCTCTCTCTCTCTCACACACACACTTGGTTTTTTCTCCTTGTCGAACTTTCTAGCGCAATCTCCCGCGAGTTTTTGTACCATAGATAAACACACATTGTTCGTTCTCTCTCAACTCGATGTAGTCGTGACTACATACGATTTACACACGACGACTGTGAGACGAAAGGACGTTGAGAATATCGTTCTTACATGGGGGACAGGTGTGTCATTACCCGTATATGAAATATTTAATACTTCTACCAAGCTTCGTTACGTTTATTGTTCGACCGTTTTGATACGATTGGAAAGTTTTCTCATACGTTATTAGATGATTTTGCTTGGAAATTTCATTCGTCGTATCGCGGAGAGGATCATCGTCGGACCGATCGGGCATTTTGAAAAGTGCCACGGATTGATTAATTCAAGATCGGTGAAAACGTAGGCACGAATTATCTTCTTTCTTGTATTTGGAACGTTTGTGAAATCATAACTAGCTGTTTGGTAGCCTGATTAACAATAATAATAACAGTAATAAAATGGTAATAGTAATAATAAATAATCATAAATAATAATAATAAATAACTATAATTAATAATAATAATAATAAGAAGAAGAAGAAGAAGTTGAGAAAAAAACACGTTGAAATTACTTTCAAATACTCAAAATAAGTTTTTGTTATTTTGGAAACGATTAAGGGAACGTTTAAAAAATTGTTTTTGCAATTTTCTGACGTAATTCGAAGAAAATAAAAAATATTTTAATAAAACTAAATACCATAGATGTAATGGATTAAATCATTTATCGTTAGCACTATTATTATTATTATTATTAACATAATTATTATGTCACATATGTTTAATTACCTCGGGCAATTCTTCGGGCGTCTCTTCGCTATTTTCCTCCTCCGAGAGGATTTTAGCAATATCCATGCTTATAGGAAGCATCAATTCCCTCGTAGCATTTTCTCGACTGTCACCCCCAAAAAGCGATCTCACTTCCTCGAAAGGCGGTGGTGACGACTCGTTGCTCGATATTCTCGACGATATCAAAGTCGCCATAACGAGCTTTTGCGGTGGCGACATGTTTCTAATAATCGGCAAAATTTCGCCAATCTGTTCTCTCTTTCCTTGAACTTTCATCGCCTGTTATAAACATTAAAAAAAAAAAAATGAAAACCAGCCAATTAAAAAACAAATAAAAAATATTACGAAAAAAAGGAAATAAAATTTGCGTTAGAACGACGAACGAAAGTAGCAATTAAAATAATTAATTCCTCACGGATGTCACGGCTTCGCGAATTTTGCTGGTTTTATTTCGTAAAAAATCGTCGTCGACTCGCAGAGACGTTGATATCTTCTCGCTTTGATCTCTCGTTTCTTCGTCCTCGTAGTTCACGTCCTCGAGATCGTCCTCGTTGGATCGGCTCGTTCCTGTCGCCGAAGAAACCAGCAGAAATGCCTGAAAATGAAATTTTCTGAGCATCAACGAATCCAGTTGCGAGAATGTCTAACGAGCTATAAAGCATACGCGATAGTCCTGTTTAGAATTATACGTGACCGAGAAAAGGTAGACAGTAAATTAATAAAAATAAAAAAAACACACACACAAATTTTAACGAGGTGAAATCTCTCGATACGTTGCGAGAAATGAAAGAAAAATAAAGAGGAAAAAAAATATATGTGTATAAATATTCCTACTAAAACCATCGTTAACTTTCGTTGAAGCGACATTTATGCGTTGGAAAGTGAACGAACGCGCGGATATGACCGTCGTTGAATAAGATAAGCGAGTTTTCTAATCTTTTAGATCGAACGTTCGTTGCGTTTATAATTATGAAAGTTATACGAAATGAATTTTGGAAAAAAATTGAAAAAATTGTGAAGGAAGATTTTTTAATCGATTCGAGGGAATGTTTACCTCGAGAATCGCTACCGGTTGTCACCCAATGACAGTCGTAAAGTTGTCAATGATCTCTGGTCGGAGATAGGAACGAATTTTAACGTTCATTCATTTTTTTACGTTTTATCTGGGTCATAATATTTTTTGAAAATCAAATTTTTTACGAGATTTGGTTAGATAGAAATTATTTTTTAAATTTCATTCGAATTTATTCAAATAGAAATTGTCAAGATTCTTCGATTCGATTTCTTCGAAAATAAATATTGTTAATTCAAATTATTAATTTTGAGACATTGGATTGAAAAAGAAAGCAATTTATTAAATTCAAATTGACGAAACAAAAATTATTTTAATTATTACTTTTATTTCGTCAATTAAAAATTCTCCAATTATTTATTAACCCACGTGACGTTTCAATCTCGACTTCCACAAAAACCAAAAAAAAAATAATCAAAATTTTCCATTTTTACTGTCCCAACGCTAAATTAAATTCAGAAAAAAAACTCACCAGAATCAACGGGATCAATCTTGCACTCCGCAATCTCATCTTGCGTCCGCTCGATAAACAATCTACCCGTTCGAATTAACAATTATCGCTAAAAAATTGTTCAAAAATCATTCGCGAATGAAAAAAAAAATCACACGCAAGCACAAAAACACTCGACACTATCATGGACTATCGACCTTGAAAAAAAATCACAAAAATATCAAATTAAAAAAAAAAAAAAATGCACTTCTCGTTGATACTTCGGATATCCTTGATTCGTTCCAGCACGTCGCGAGTCTCGAGTCACAAATTCATACTATATACCGTGGTAGCTCGTACACGAAGTCGAGAGCGAGCGATCGGAGTTTGGTCTCATGCCGCGAGTGGAAGAAGACGAAGAAGTTCGGTGTCTTTTCTTCTCCCCCCTCCCCCGCCCCCCCTGTCCCCCCCTCTCATCCTCTTTTCACTCGTTAGCTTTACACGACTTACAGGTGTCCGTTGGCATCTCTACCATGGTTTTTGTAGGTCAAAAATTGCTGGCCACGCGGTCTGTGTACCTGCGAGAGTACGGATGCTGAGGCAAGGGGGGCAGTGGGAAGGGGGGCCCCAAGGGGGGTGGGAGGTTTGTCGAGTACCGGAGAAATAATTTTCTTCCGGGCGGGAGAAGAAAGGAGGAGCTCTCGTATCGGGGCACGCGCGCCTCTTCTTCGTACCCTTGTGCCCCCCTCCCCCCCGTCGACCCCCCTCGCTTGGTAATGGTGCGAGAAGAAATGTAGAGAAGGCGCGCGCTCGCTGTGAAGCAGGTGAATATACTTCGCGTATGGTTTACAATGGAGAGAATGCTGTTACTGTTCTTTTTTTTTTTGCTTGTCTAATTTTTTTTTTTTTTTTTTCTAAATATGTGTAACAAAATTGCTACGAGCGATAAATGGTAATCGAGGAATTGTGGTGAAATTAATGGGAATTTGCGAATGGAGTCGGTGTTGTTACTATTTTTTTTTCTCTCTTTCACGATTCGAGCATCGACGTTTCGCAGGGAAAATACATTATTCAGATGGGTTTGAGAGTGTTTAGAAATTGTGTTTTTAATGCTTTACGGGGATGGAGTAGGAATAAAGAAGAATTGGGGGAGTGGCATAATAATAATGGTGATGATCATTTATTATTTTTGTTACTATTATTGTTATTATTATTGTTATTATATCGAATATTTTTTATAATTGTTTAATGTTTAATTGCATAATAACGAAAATAATTTATTATCACTATTATTATTATTAGACTTGTGCCAGTTTTTTCTATTTGCTTGTAATCATAATAATAATAATAATAAATTATTAATATTATTATATTAACGATATAATTTATTGTATGAGTGGTTCAAAATTCTTTAATTTCTTCAAATGATTTTTCTTAAAAAATATGGAAATAAAATTAACGTTATTAACCGAATATTTCTTGACTTTTAATCATAACAATAATAAATTTCATAATTTATTATTGTTATAATATTAATATATTATAATGTTATTATATTATTATATTATGTATAATATAATATTAATAATATAATATTAATAATATAATATTAATAATATAATATTAATAATATAATATTAATAATATAATATTAATAATATAATATTAATAATATAATATTAATAATATAACATTAATATATTATTATATTAACGATATAATTTATTGCACGAGTGCTTCAAAATTCTTTAATTACTTCAAACGATTTTCTTTAAAAATATAGAAATAAAATAAACGTTATTAATCAAATAATATTTCTCCACTTTTAATCATAACAATAATAAATTATTAATATTATTACATCAACGCTACAATTTATTGTACGAATGCTTCAAAATTCTTTAATTTCTTCAAACGATTTTTCTTCAAAAATATTCAAATAAAATTAACGTTATTAATCGAATAATATTTCTCCACTTCTAATCATAACAATAATAAATTACTAATATTAATACATTAACGCAACAATTTATTGCACGAATGCTTCAAAATTCTTTAATTTCTTCAAACGATTTTTCTTCACAAAATATACAAATAAAACTATCGTTATTAATCGAATAACAAGAAATTAATAATAATAATATTAACAAGAGATAATATAAGTGAAACCGAAACGAGTGAATAATAAAAGTCGATTTCATCGAGATAGCGCGGGAAAAGTGATAAAAAAAAATGGAACGAATGCATATAGGCAATAATATGCATAATAAGCCAGTAATAAAGAATAATGTCGATGTCGGACAATAAGACCGGTTTTAGAAGAGCTTTATGAATAAATGTACAGGCAGGGTTAAGCGTGTAAAATCGCTCTCGTAGCCAATAAACTCGTGTGTGTTTCTCTTTCCTGTTTAAGATCGTTTTCGTCTCAGCATCGCTGTATCTCAAGCGAATTGTAACCGTGACCGAGAAATCGTGTCTTGGCTTCGTCGTCTCGCGTTCTCTTCGTACGAGACGATGAGGAAACGATCGGACTTGAGACAGGACGAGGGGGTGAGGGGGGGGGGGGGGGAGAAGTCGGCCATACGCTCGAGTCCTCTTCGTCTCGTTCTTTCTCTTTTATTTCCTGACACGAGATGTATAAACATTCGTCATTTTGAGATTTTGAAAAATTCAACGTACTTAAATTTTTTTTTTCCCAAATTTGGCAGGATCGCAGATTTATCATTTCGATCGATTACGAACGATATTTATTATCATCGGCCAATTTGTCGAAAGGCGAATTATACGGTAATTTAAAAAATAATCGCATCCTCGAAGTCGAAACCAATGGCGATGTTTTCTTCGCGATCGTTGAGAAAAATGAAAAATATAACTATAATCGTCTCGCTCCATCTTGTCTGTTTTCTTTCCCACTCGTGCGAAAGATCGAAAGTTCATTTACGCACCGGGCATATGGCAAGCGCGATTTTTTTTTTTTTTTCATTTTCTTTTACGATGGGAAATCGGACGATAAAATAGATAGAAAGTGACTCGGTAAAGAGACAAGAAGTGTGGCATAATCGTGTGAAAAGATAACAATGCGACGCATCAAAAAAAATAAAATGTAATAATATAAAATAAAATGAAATAATATAAAATAAAATAAAATAAAATAAAATAAAATAAAACAAAATAAAACAAAATAAAACAAAATAAAATAAAATGGAATAAAATAAAATAAAATAAAATGGAGCAAAATAAAATAAAATAAAATAAAATAACATAGAATAAAATAAAATAATATAAAATAAAATAAAATAAAACAAAATACAACAAAATAAAATAAAACAAAATACAACAAAATAAAACAAAATGGAATGAAATAAAATAAAATGAAATAGAACAAGAAAAAATAAAATAAAATAACGTAGAATAAAATAAAATAAAATAAAATAAAATAAAACAAAATACAACAAAATAAAACAAAATGGAATGAAATAAAATAAAATGAAATAGAACAAAATAAAATAAAACAAAACAAAATATCCGTAACAATTTAAATAAATAAACGTACGCGTCGATCCGCGATCTTGTTTCCCTCGGCGAATAAAACGTTTTCATTTTTTGTTCTTTCGTCGTCATCTCTCACGTTGCGGTAGGTAACTACTAAGCCACAGGGTGGTTCGAAGAAGCAACAGGTTGTACAATCGCGAATTTTTATACTACCACCTTGCTCCTACGAAACGAAACTCTGACTTAAGCTTTGCCTATAGCCATTCCTGTAAAATACGTATGTTCATATATATATATATATATATATGTTTGAACGTCAAGGGTCCGTGATGTACGTACCACTGTCCGACTTGGTACACACGCAATATAAACACGTGAGAGGTGAGGTACAGGATGCTGTACTAGCTATTTACTCGTTCTGGGAATGCATTGGAAGCGAGAAGATTCTCCGTTGCTACGAGAGTGCAACACATTCAAGGACCTCGAAGGCGCGAGCCCGAACAGGAGGAATTACGAGAGTCGCTCTAACATAAACCGAGGAGACACATTGAGCACCGTCGACGATCTCGAGGCAACGCGAGACTAACTCTCGTACACCTTTTTTTTTATTTCTATTTATTTATTTATTTTTCGGAAACGGTGAGAAAAAAAAATTCGAAACGCCAAAAAATTTCTCATTTTTCTTTTTCTCAATTCGTTTATTTTTTTTCGAATCGAGAAATTTTTTGAAAAATAAGGTCAATATTTCGATTAGAATGATAATAGGAATGTTAATGATAGTATTTTTTTAGTTTTAAGATCGAGATTGAGAAAAATATTGTGAAAATAAAAATAATAGAGAAATAAATATTATCGCTCCAGGGCAATTTAATCATCTTCGAAATGATTAATCACAATATTTGCCATGCGGTCGGTATGATTTATAAATAGATTGATACTGGAAGAAACGAAAGTAGATTGGTAAGATTGCCACGAGAGAAAGAGAGAGAGAGAGAGAGAGATCAAAGTGAATGTGAATGCCTACGAGATTAGAAACAGCCGGAGGCTGACCGTACTTTAACACCCCAAGAGCGATCTCTCGCGCGATGGTAAATCGAAGGAACGCGCGTCCTCTCGGGCGAAAGTCTTTCTCCGAGATACGATGGGAACATACATAGTTATATTAAGAGACAGTGTAACTAGCGACGAGCTACTTGCACTTCGAAAACGGGATCCGTAAATTGTCCGGCACTGAGCAACCGATCGCCTTGAAATTTGGAGGGTACATAGAGAACTGTGACATAAAGTGCATGACAGTCTTATTTTTCCAAAAGTTTGGAAAAAATTTTGCAGATTCAGTTACCACCGGAAATTTTTTTCCAAAATTTTGGAAAGATAAGACTGTCATGCACTGTATGCCATAATTCTCTATGTACCCTCCAAATTTCAAGGCGATCGGTTGCTCAGTGCCGGACAATTTACGGATCCCGTTTTCGAAGTGCAAGTAGCTCGTCGCTAGTTACACTGTCTCTTAAGGAGTGAGGTCTAGTTGAAAAGGTAAAAAAATACCTTTTTCCGATTTTTTTTTGGCCAAACGATAAAATAATTGATAACAAAAATTCTTCCGTATAAAAGATATATATTTAGTGTAAAAATTATAATTTTTTGAAAGAAATATATTTAAAAATAAGCCGTTATATATCAACGGCCGAAGACGCTGCAAAAAAAAACAGATTTTGCGGTCATCACTCCCGCGCTGCAACGGATTATCTGAAACCAACAAAACAGGGGGGGGGGGATCTTTAGTTAATGATATAATGCTCCGGTTGAACGAAGGGTTTTGAAAACTTTCCATTTTTCACAAAATGGCGGACGTTGAAAGTCAAAAATGTTGTTTTGACCAAAATTTCACTTACATTTTTTACTATAAAAAAAAAATAATTGTCCAAAAAAAAATTGTTCATTCATCCGGAGGACAACTGTATATAGAAAAAGTGATATAAAATTCAACCCGATCGGTAAAGCCGTTCTCGAGTTACAGTGATCACCGACTTCGAAAACTTGCTTTCGAGAAAAACGAGTTAAAAGTTTTAGCTACTTACTTTGTATGGCTCTAACACGGCTTCCTTCAAAGTTATGTATTTCGGGGCGAATAATGGTCCGATTTAAATGCAATTCGTCGGAAAATACTCGTAAGATATTGTACTTTTAGAGAATGAAAAAAAATCGTTTTTTTTGAAAATTTCAACTACTCCTCCCCGGTTAAAGCATTGACCCAGTGATATTCGTGAGAGAGGATTTAAGGCTGTCGGCTGTAGTCGGAAAATACTTATTGTACTTTTAGAAAATGGAAAAAAAATCGATTTTTTGAAAATTTCAACTACTCCTCCCCGGTTAAAGCATTGACCCAGTGATATTCGTGAGAGAGGCTTTAAGACTGTCTTCTAGTCTAGAGAACCAAAATTTAGGGATTTTTCAACATGCGATTAAAAAAAAAACAAAAAATATTTACGTATCTATCTTTTTACTACATATTTATTCATTCTTTGACATTGTATAAAAAAATTGGCGAGAAAATAAATCCATAATTCTTGTAGATGAAGGCTGGTAAAGTGGGAGTGGAAAAAATGGCTTCTTCTGATTGACATGATTCCAACCCTCCTGGTCATTTGAAAAAAATATACATTCTTAATTAGTAAGGATGTCATTATAGCCCCTACCTCAGGCAAAAACAAATTTACAAAATGGCTGTTTAAAAAAAAGTCATTTTTTGCAGTTTTTTTTTACGATTATTGATTTTTTTAAAATAATTAGTAACAATATTTCGCGATAAATTTGATAGGGATGATAGAAGGGTGTGTAAAGAAGGCCCACACAAAATTTCAAGTGAATCGATGAATTACAACTTGAGATATCGTGTCCGGTGTCTCGAAAAATGAAGTTTCGAGAAAAACGCGTTTAAAGATTCGAGTACAGTTTCAGGCAGTTTAAGTCATGTAATTGTACATATACTTACATTTTGTTAATCGGCGATTTTTGGTCCATAAAATACTCCTTCTTCTTCAAAATCTAAATCTTTTGATGTTTTTTGATGATGAGAAGTTCGGAGATGGAAGTTCGATCGTACTCCCCTGGAATTACAGCTGTAACTCCATTAATATTTCGAATTTCCAAATTTCCTTTGGAGGGTATATTCTTGAAATACTAAACATTGAAAATATGGAGAAAAAAAATCGATTTTTTCAAATTTCTAGACTAGAAGACGGCCTTAAGTCGAAGCTCTGGGGAGATAATTTTTTTTTATAAATGTAAATATGAGAGAGAGAGGGAGGGGGAAGAGAGCCAAAGAGAGAGGGAGAGGTTGTCTCAAAGATTCCCACGGTCGGTTGCGGAAGTTCAATGCAAACGAGACAATATTAGGGAGGGGGAGGGGGCATTTTTTTAATTTTGTAATTTTTTCATTCCATCAATTTTTCTGATCTGAAAAATCAGAGGAAGCCGAGAAAGGTCGAAGGATTTCGCGCTCGCTCGAGAAGAACCGGATGTTACCGTTACGCGCCGACCAGTTTGCAAAAAGTTCGCACGATGACGAACTCGAAGCACGTGGCGAGTCTAACGGAATTCTTATCGATGCGACGCGAAAATGATAAAAACATTTTAATTTTTTTGACAAATCTTTTAATTTATTATTTATCAATATTATAAAAATTAATTGGACGCTGTAGAAAATAAATAAATTGTAAATTTGATGATGAAAACAAAAAACAAAAATTGATTGAAAATTTGTAACGGGATAAAATGTGATAGGACGTGTCTTACGCGAGATCGCTTCCTGTTGGTCGAAAGAATATATCTCGTGCCCGATTCTCCTCGTTAATTCTTATTATATTTATTATACAAACGCACTCCCGCACAGTGAAAGCCTCTCGAGCCTGCGTCGACTCGTACACGGTTAACCGAACGTGTCCGTATTCTTTGCATCTTATCCTCCACGCCTCCGTCTCTTTTCGACGTTGTAAAAGCATCCTTGAGAATCGTTTGACACACTTATAACTTGGTCATTGGCAAAACAAAAAAAAAACAAAGGCGGACAATTTTTTTTTGTGGTTACAAAGTCGAGATAAATTGGAGAACCTGTTATCCACAAAAAGTGAAATTGTACGTCGACTGAGAAAAAGAAATGGTAATGCCAATTTATCAAATGTCAAATTTCACAGGATTTCAAAATTAGGACGTTGCTTTGACAAATTTTGTTGATTCGTATCTTCACAAAAATCTTGATAAAACGAAAGTTTGAATTGCTGGAAAAATCTGCAATTTTCTTAATTACTCGTTTCGTTAATTCGTAAAATTCGCTTTTTATAATTGTTCAAACTCGTGGATGGAATTTCTTCCTGTCGAGCGCATCTTCGTTCGCGATCTCCCAGATTCACAAATGAGAAACTTCATTCCGCAATAATTACCAGCGGTTAATGAAGTCGAGAACTTCGTCCAGTGTCTGCGCAACGTTTGCTCTGCGCTCTATCGCGAGTAGCCCGTGAATAATTCGCTTTTTTTTTTTGCAATTTGTTCGTTGACCCGATTAAATAGTATTTCCCACACATTCGACTGTATACAGACACGTAAACGAACCGAGGAATGTCCCAGGTTGCTCGGTACCATCGGGCCTTAATTGATTCAATTAAGACACGCGATACTCGGATCGCGAGGGTCGCGAAGATCGCAATCTACGAAAGAACCCGACGAGAAGGATTTTGTACGTGCTGTGTAAAACGAATAGAAGAAGGAAGAGGTATAAGCCTGCTTCGTTTTCTGTACGATCGAACCCTTGGAACGTTCTACACAATACAAACGTGATCAACGATACTTTCGTATGTTTAAATAGCGTTGAATTAACGTTTACATTAAAAAAGAAAACAGTGTTTTTTTGTTTTTTAAAATACAATAACATTTATTGACAAAAACGTGTCCTTAATAGAATAATTGAGTCTAAGTATGATTGAATGTTTGTGCTGTTTGTACGTTTGTCTGTGTGTTTCCATGTAAGTGTTTCGCATTTTCATTCAAACCGAAAAAAGAAAAACAATCAGGAATGAATTATTGTCGAATAAATTTATTGACAAAAACATGTCCTTAATAGAATAATTGAGTCTAAGTATGGTTGAATGTTTGTGCTGTTTGTACGTGTGTGAGAAATTGTGTGTTTGTGTGTGTGTTCCATGTAAGAGTTTCGCATTTTCATTCAAACCGTAAAAAGAAAAACAATCAGGAATGAATTATTGTCGAATAAATTTATTGACAAAAACATGTCCTTAATAGAATAATTGAGTCTAAGTATGGTTGAATGTTTGTGCTGTTTGTACGTGTGTGAGAAATTGTGTGTTTGTGTGTGTGTTCCATGTAAGTGTCTCGCATTTTCATTCAAACCGAAAAAAGAAAAACAATCAGGAATGAATTATTGTCGAATAAATTTATTGACAAAAACGTGTCCTTAATTAAATAATTGAGTCCAAGTATGATTGAATGTTTGTGCTGTTTGTACGTGTGTGAGAGATTGTGTGTTTGTGTGTGTGTTGCCATGTAAGTGTTTCGCATTTTCATTCAAACCGAAAAAAGAAAAACAATCAGGAATGAATTATTGTCGAATAAATTTATTGACAAAAACGTGTCCTTAATAGAATAATTGAGTTTAAGTATGATTGAATATTTGTGCTGTTTGTACGTGTGTGAGAGATTGTGTGTTTCTGTGTGTGTTCCATGTAAGTGTTTCGCATTTTCATTCTAACCAAAAAAAGAAAAACAATCAGGAATGAATTATTGTCGAATAAATTTATTGACAAAAACGTGTCCTTAATTAAATAATTGAGTCTAAGTATGATTGAACATTTGTGCTGTTTGTACGTGTGTAAGAGATTGTGTGTTTGTGTGTGTGTGTTGCCATGTAAGTGTTTCGCATTTTCATTCAAACCGAAAAAAGAAAAACAATCAGGAATTAATTATTGTCGAATAAATTTATTGGCAAAAACATGTCCTTAATAAAATAATTGAATGTTTGTGCTGTTTGTACGTGTGTAAGAGATTGTGTCGTTGTGTGTGTGTTGCCATGTAAGTGTTTCGCATTTTCATTCAAACCGAAAAAAGAAAAACAATCAGGAATGAATTATTGTCTAAGTATGATTGAACATTTGTGCTATTTGTACGTGTGTGAGAGATTGTGTGTTTGTGTGTGTGTGTTTCCATGTAAGTGTTTCGCATTTTCATTCAAACCAAAAAAAGAAAAACAATCAGAATGAATCAGAATGAATTATTGTCGAATAAATTTAGCACAGAGTTTGCCAATGATATAGTCCAATTTAGTCTCGAATACGGTATACAAGATTGCGTATAAGTGTACAAACTTAATAAAATAAATCAACTGACAAACGCGGAGTATCGATCGGCGATTGATCAAACGTGGACGACAATCGAAACATAATTGTAAGCGATAATGATCAATTTTCCTTTCATACGCTCGTGTATTTACGTATGTATAAAGAAGAAGAACAAAAGGAAAGAAAACAAAAAAACGTATAAAGAAGAATTAAATATCACACTCTCGTTGAATCGTCGAGAGAGTCGAGGTGGTCTCCGCGTGCGATTATATCATCGATCGCCACTCCAAGACGCGTCGAAAGACTAGAATGATTAAGAATAAACTTAAGGCTTTTTTTTGTTTCTTAGAAAAAAGAAATTGTCTTAACATCGTAATTATAACATAAGGGGGGGGGGGGAGGGGGGGGGGGGGGAGAGATAATGCGAGAATATTTGTCTCGGCCTTGTGCGTTTTGATTTTGCAAGACAAAACACGATTTACAAAGAGGAATCGTTCGTCGAGCGAGTTTCTATTTACAATTTTTAGCACTTCGGTACCGAGAACGATGGAAAAAAGGCTGGTAGCGAATGACAAGTATGGAAGGAAATAGAAAAGGCATTAACGAGCTTGAAGGAATCGACGAAATCTTTCAATATACTGGCTATCGAATTTAACGACACGAAAAACAATCGTATCTCGTTACTTTTAGCAAAACCAAAAAAAAAAAAAAAAAAAACAAAAAATAAGAAACTATCCCTATTCTCCCTTTTCCATGTTTTGTTTTGTTTTTTTCTTCTTTCTCTTATCCAACTATTCTCTCGTTTGCTCGTTTGTACGTCACCAGCCTCGTGATGAAACGAATTAATAAAAAAAAAAGAAAACAAAAAAAAAAATAAAATGATGAAAAACAATGAGCTTCCTCGCAATGGCATTGACGTCGTCGAACGTCGCGCAGCCATTCGATCGTAATACTTAATACGAAATACTAGTTACAATCCGAAAAGTTGTTTTCCGGATTTTTGTTTTTTATTTCTTTTTGTGTGAGTTTTTTTTGCTTTTTTTTCTTTCTTTCTTGGAGGAAGAACGTTAACGTCAGTCGGTGCACTCGGACGCGAAACTCTCGAGATCGACGTAATGTCCGTTCATGCCGTCCTCCAAAAGCTGGGCCATGTCTCGTCGTAATGTCTGAAATTCGGGTCTTCGATCCGGATCGGCGTGCCAACATCTCGATATGACCCTGAATAATTCGCTACGACAGTGCGATGGCCTCTCGAGCCTGTAACCGTTCTGCACGTTTCGCATCACTTCTCGCGCCGCCATGTCCGGATAAGGCGTCGAACCTGAAATTACAATGCGGAAATATAAATAATAATGTTTCATCTGAAAAATTATCTAAAGATATTCTTATCTTTTTCTTTAGATAAATAATAGATAATGAAGATATTAGAAATTTTATCGTAAATTTTTTTTCTTCTCACCGAGAGTGACGATTTCCCACATGAGAATTCCAAAGCTCCAGACATCGGTTTTCGTAGTGAAAAGTGAATAAATCAATGACTCAGGAGCCATCCATCTAATCGGCAATGCATTCCTTCCATGTCTCGCTTCGATCACCTCACCGTCGTCGTTCGCGAATCTCGACATTCCGAAATCCGCGATTTTGCACAATTTGTTGTGATCCACCAGAACGTTTCTCGCAGCGAGATCTCTGTGGATTATCTGTAATTTCGAGAAGAACAATGATAAAATTACTTAACGTTCTTGTTTCAACGACGAAAGAAGGAAGTCGTAGGACGTTGAAAACAAAAAAAAAACAAAAATGTTTTTTCGAGCAAACGTTTGATCTCGTCTTTTTCTCTTTCTCTTTGTCTCACCAACTTCGTAACACGACCGAGTTATAGGCCTCTCACGCTTCGAGACAGCAGGCCTATCATTATCTTAAACACCCGCACGAAGAAACGCCCAGACAAATGTTGGACTCGGCGAACGTTTTCTTAATTTTAAACAACAATTAAGCAATCCCCGAGCCGCAGGCCTTGGTATTCGACACGAATAACTCGTGGAAGAGTAGCTCGATAAAGAAACGACTACTAGTTTGTTAATAACGAACAATTATCGCGTATGCTAATGAGCACCGGGGCGAGAGAATGCAAATGTCGCGACGTAACTCAATATTGACAAACGGCTATTCGTTATCGAGCTTCGTTAATTACACGTTACTGCAAATGAAAATTAAACGAAGGAAGGAACGCGTCAGTTTGTTCGCGAAGACGAGTGTTTCAACGTAACGCGAACACGTGTTGGAAATCATTTGTGAAAGATATACGAGAGACTCGATGACGAAACGCATCTGGATTCTAAAATGAAAATGGAAAACAAAATTCTAATTCACTTTTCTTCAACGTTACGTCGAGTATTTCTGGCGGGAAGAAATAAGTTTTAAGGAAGATTTCAATTTTGTCCCAAAAACTAAATCGTAGTTTGTATGAATTAAGATTTTTTATTCTCTTTGTTTTCTATCTGGGAAGGAAGCAGGTGTGTAAATTGATTCGACTAATAGTCGTGCTCTTATCGTATTTCTGAGAAAAATTCATTGCTCGAGCTCGAAGCTACGAAGATGCGCTCATACGAGGAAAAATGAAAGAAAGAAAATAACGATTATCTAAGTTTTACGTTGATGCAAATTAGCCAATGCGCGTTCGAGTCTGTTGAAGTTTTGAAAAAGAAAAAAAATGGAAAAATAAAAAAAACAAATATCGTCCACCAGGTAAACGAGAGAACGTTAAAGGATATTTCTCTTTTTCCCTTCGTTCGTCCCATCGACCAGTCGCATCATCCAATTACCCGCGAGATGATATCCATAAATGCGAATGGAAGTGACTCCAATTAAAGCTAAGAGCCTGCGTATAATACTCCAAGCCGGCATCTTACTTCTTGGTTGGCTAGGAGAAGTCGGGTTCGGTATATTACGCGCAGAAGACGAGTCGAGGAGAAATATTTATTCTTTTTTTTCCTCTTTTATCTCTCGCTGTTTGCTCGTCTTTACCTTTTTTTTTTTTTTTTCATAGCAATTTCCGAGAAAATCGATTTGCCGAAGGATCTTCCTAGTTTGCTGAGTGAGAGAGAGAGAAGGAAAGAGAGTGGACTTGGAGCTAATATTCATTAAATCTTATTGATCTTCCGGCGGATATTAAGAACCGTTTAGCATGGAAATAGAAAATCTGCGAGTTCGCTGTAAGTATTTACGATGTGGGGTAATATGGACCACCTACAATATTTTATTTGCGATTTATTTATAAATATTGTGATCCTACAAATTGTTATAATATTCTTGATTCTTTTGCAAAATTTTGATTTTTGTTCGTGCGGTAAAACGGACCACCTCACTTTTCTGTAAATATAAAAAATGTTATAAAAAATTCAATTTTTTTTTATCCGCGTGCAGCTGCAAGAATAAAATTTGAGCTGCAGTTTTTTTTAATTTTTACCTTTTTCTTTCTAGTCGGAAAATTTGAGGGAGAATGGCTGATTCGTCTAGCAATGTCTTGGGCCATATTTCCCGGCTTTAATCCTTTCCCCCCGTGGGGCGACATGGACCATCGAAAATATTTTATTTACAATTTATTTATAAATATGCGATGCTTCTACAAATTCTCGATTTTTTTGCAAAATTTTGACTTTTTCATGGGGTAAAATGGACCACCACTTTCTTATAAATATCAAAAATGCTATAAAAAATTCAACATTTTTTTTACCCGCGTGCATCTGCAAGATTGGAACTGAGTTTTCTTTTCAATTTTTACATTTTTCTTTCCAGTCGAAAAATTTTAGGAGGACTCATTCGTCTTACAGCGCCCTGGGCCATATTCCCCAGTTTCAACTCCCTCCCCCGTGGGGCAATATGGACCACCTAAAATATTTTATTTACCTACAATTTATTTATAAATATGCAATTTTTCTACAAAATTCCCACGGTATTCTCAATTTATTGTTAGTTGCCAAACTCTGATTTTTTATGGGGTAAAATGAACCACCACTTTCTTATAATACCAAAAATGTTATAAAAAATTAAAAATTTATTTTACCCGCATGCATCTACAAGAAAAGAATTCGGGCTGAATATTCTTTTCAATTTTTATATTTTTCTTTCCAGTCGAAAAATTTTAAGAACCTCATTCGTCTTACAAAGTCCTGGGCCATATTTCCCCGCTTTACCGTCCCTCGCCCTTCATACGCGTAAGCTATATTATTTTATAACCGTTGGCTCTTGCGTTTATTTTCTTTTTTTGTTTCCTTCGCCAATACACACGTATATGCGTCTCGGCGATATTATTTTACGACAGCTGCGCGGTAGCAGCGACGCGTACGAACACGCAGTGGCTACTTTCCGGTTTCTCTCGCTCCGAAACGCATAATCGTCGATTTTTCTCGCGGCTCTCGCGCGACCGAACAACACGTAGTACGAAAAAGAAACAAAAAAAAAAGATTCAAGATTCGACCGAACTCATCTCCACGTTCAGCGAGAACTTGCTAATTTGTATTTATCTCTGAATCGTACGCGAATTATTGTTATCGCTACGATTATTGTCGCAGGAGGTCGTCCTTGGCGAAGATCGAAAAACCGGGACGACACGAGCGACGAGACTCGATTTTTTTTTTTTGATTTCTCGAAACTCGAGATATCGAACTCGCGTCAGTTGGTCAACAACATTTTTTTTGTTTAACTAACTTTTTTGTTTGTTTTTCGTCCGAACCGTTTTATATTTTTTTTTTTTCACACTTTAGAGAAAATATGTTTGTCCTGAAAAATATCGTATTCGGTTTCGTGATTCGAAAAGTCGTTTGGCGACCTCCAGGAATGTCAAAGTTCTAAATTTTTGGTGATTTTGAACGTTTGAGATTTTTTGGGAAAAAAGGTTGGGGAGATAAAAATTTGAATTTACCTTTTTCGAAGCGAGGTATTCCATGCCACGTGCCACGCAGTAACCAAAGACAGTGAGATCGCGAGACGTTAAAGCCGCAGAATCTTCGCTGAAGTTGTAAAAATCCTGTCTCGTACGATGATCCCTCAAATAAGCGAGAAGCTTGCCGTACATCACGTACTCGAGAATGAGATAATGGGGCTCTGCAACGAAGGAAAGAAAGATGGAGGTTAAAAAAACGAGACGACAAAAAAAATTTTGGGAAAATTTTTTTCTCTTCGACAAAAGAATTATATAAAATTGTAATTATATAAAATAAATATTAAAAATGAAAATATCAATCGTATTTGTTCAATATATTTGAGTTAATTGTATTTCAATAATAAAAAAATAATAAATAAAGGGATGAAAAAAAAAATTTTGGGAAAATTTTGTTTTCTTCGACAAAAAAATTAGATAAATGTTTGCAAAAGTAAAAAAATGAATTGGAAAAATACGTTTGATATTTTAAATCAAAATATCAATTGTAGTTTTTCAATCTATTTGAGTTAATTGTATTTTAATAATAAAAAAATAATAAAAAATGAGATGACAAAAAATTATTGAAAACATTTTCTTTCTTCCCAACAAAATAATAAAAATATATGTAAAAGCAAAAAAAATGGATCACAAAAATACGTTTGATATTTCAAATCGAAATATCAATCGCATTTTTTCAGTCTATTTGATTAAATTTTATTTTAATAAAAAAAAAAAACAAGATGACAAAAAAATTATAGAGAAAATTGTCTCTCTTCACAGAAAAATAAATATAAATATGTGGAAAAGCAAAAAAATAAATTTAAAAAATACGTTTCTAATTTTAAATCAAAATATCAATCCATTCTATTTTAATAAAAAACAAAAGTAAAACAAACACTAAAAATTTGAAAAACTTTGTGAAAATTTTCTCATTGAAAACAAATTTATAAACATAAAAAAATAAAATGAAATTTATTGTAAAAACACGTTTGATCTATTGATCTGAAAAACATTCGAACATCAACGATCTTTCGTGTGACTCGAGGTCGTTAATCGCTCCCATTAATCATCAAACTGTCATCGAAAATTGATGAGGAACCTCGAATCAACGAGTCTCAATGCCATCGGAACGAAACGTCATCGACGAAACGCTTCACTTTACAATAAATTATCGCCAAGCCATTTCGTCGATTACCACTAAACAATATTTTCTTCCTCAACTACGATTTACGCACGACTCACATAAATTTCTCAGTTTTTCAATACCGGAAAATCCACTTCACATAAACACGCGTTTCAGTAGAAAGAAAAACCGTGTGTACTTTTAGTGAAGTGAACTTTGAGTCGACACAAAAATTCTCGACAAACAGAGAAAAAGCGAGGGAGAGTGAGAGAGAAAATCTTCCACGACGTCGAAATTTACGTTCGTTCGAAGAAAAATATAAAACGAGTATAACTCGATTGCGATATTATCGTGAATTTACAAAACGAATCGACGAAATATTTTTCTCATTCCCCGCAAAACTCGACGAAGAAACAATTCCTAAGAATTTCAATCGACAAAAATTTCATCAGAAAAATCAATTCTGAATTTTTGATCACGTCGTTATAAAATTAAATTCGATCGGATTTTCGATTAATCACGTATTTCCGGTCTGACGACGCGTTCATTGTTCGTTTCTCTCTCGCGGATGAAAAATATGTAAAAACAAAAAAAGAATGTAGAAAAAACCGCAGAAAACGGAGAAGAATGGGAGGATGAAAGGACGAAGAGGAGGAGGAGGAGGAGGAGGAGGAAGGAGAGGAGAACAAAAAAGTGAATCGTCGAGCATGACTCACGACGACGTGCAAAGTTCGTTGGTCGTTTCGCCGTTGGTTCTGGACCTCGTCGATACGGCACGCACGTCGGGAACAATAATCGTGGCGAATGCAAAACAATGGACGATTTAAGTGCGCCACGGGGCTAAAAAGACTGGCGCGCGTGTACCACCGTGCGGTCGGGAGTAAGAGAGCGAACGAAGAGGGAACGAGAAAAACAAGAAAAAAAAAAGAAAAATTGCGAGAGAGAGAGAGAGAGAGTTGGCACTCGCACCGAGAGTCTCTCCGTACACTTGCCGTCGCATTTCCAAGGTAAAAAAATTCTTATCGTGACGCGTCCGAGAATGCTCGTGAACGAGAATCGTAAGTTGCGGGCAAACGCGCCGATAAACCGATAACAACAATATATTTTCATAACAATAATAATAATAATAATAATAATGATGTTAACGGCCTAAAATATTATCGTAAATACAATTTTCATTTTTATTTTTATTATTGAAGAATAATGTTAAGAATTATTGCAATATTATTATTATTATTATTATTATGTATTATTATTAGTATTATTATATAAATATTATTATTATTGATATTATTATCTATTATTATTATCAGTATTATTATATAAATATTATTATTATTAATAGTATTATCTATTATTAGTATTGTTATATAAATATTATTCTTATTAATATTATTATTATTAGCACTATTATGTAAATATTATTATTACTATTATTATTATTATGTGATAATTGAATTTTTTATCATAGTGATAAGAATCGAGTCGACGAGTTATTCGACGATTGTTCCGACAACAAAAAGGCGTCACGTGCCAGAAATAGTCGACAAAGTAAACGAAAATGAAATTCCGTACTCCTCGGTCACGTCGCGAAAGATAAAGGATGTCTATGCGCTTATGTTTTGAAAAAAGAAAAAAAAAAAGAAAAAAAGCTTTGCTACGATACTTTCGAAACATTCGGAGTCTGCGCATGCGAGAGCTTGTAGGCTCGTTGTATTATGCATTTATGTATTCGCTAACGCTGTGCGATGTTAAATGATAGTATTCAACGCCCACCGAAGCGCGAGATTTGTCTCTCTTTTTTTCATCTTGGCTCGCTCACTGTCTCCCCCTCTCTCTCTCTCTCTCTCTCTCTCTCTCTCTCTCTCTCTCCCTCTCTCTCTCTCTCTCTCTCTCTCGCTCTCCCTCTCTCTCTCTCTCTCTCTCTCTCTCTCTCTCTCTCTCTCTCCCTCTCTATCTCTCGTAGTTTCTTTCTGTTTCAAAGAGTCGAACAATGCAAAGTGCAAACACGAGAACTTTCAAATTCAAATCGTCGTCAGGGAAGGCAAAAGCACGATAGACCCAAAGAATTCTCCTGGAGAATGTGAGATTATACTTCTTATCTGTAAAATTCCTTATCGGTCATGTTGATTCAACTGGCAGGCTACGTTTTCGTAGGAAAAAAAAATCATTTTTTCAATATTCGGTAGATGGAAATGAGGAGAAAGTTGAAACTCGAGGATAACGTTGGACCGTTACTTTGAATAATAATTAAAAAATATCTAATGATAAGAATAAAATTGATAGATTTTTGTTTAATTAATCTAAAAAAAAAACAGTTTCTCTTGAATTTCATTAATAAATATCGATGTATGTGAGATATAGGCTTACAGAACGTTACGAATTAAGTTTTTTTTTTTTAATTTTCTAGGACAGAAATATAAAAAACAAACTATAATAAATTTTTTTTTTCAACAATACGTCCAACATTTCCCGAGACATTTTTTTAAATATAAAACAACGGACGATATTTTGAAATAATTTACTTTTGTCCCAAAATACAAATCGCATTTGATACGAATTAAGTTTTTTATTCTCTAAGACAGAAATAAAAAAAACGAACTACAATAAAAATTTTTTCAACGTTTCGTGAGATATTTTTTTTTTATATTAATCGATGGACAATATTTTGAAATAATTTACTTTTGTCCAAAAATTCAAATCGCATTTGATACGAATTAAGTTTTTTTATTCTCTAAGACAAAAATAAAAAAAAAAAAACAAACTTTAAGAAAACTTTTTATCAACGTTTCATGAGACTTTTTTTTTATATAAAACGACGGACGATATTTTGAAATAATTTACTTTTGTCCCAGAATTCAAATCGCATTTGATACGAATTAAGTTTTTTTATTCTCTAAGAAAAAAATTAAAAAAAAACAAACTTTAAAAAAACTTTTTATCAACTTTTCGTGAGATTTTTTTTTTATATAAAACGGCGGACGATATTTTGAAATAATTTACTTTTGTCCCAAAATCCAAATTGCATTTGATACAAATTAAGTTGTTTTATTCTCTAAGACAAAAATAAAAAAACAAACTGTGAGAAAATTTTTTATCAACGTTTCGTGAGATTTTTTTTTTATATAATACGACGGACGTTTTTGTTCAAAGGCGTTACAATAGATAATAAAACTCTCGATGGACAATGAACCCATTGCATTTTTCAACCAAGATGGCTTCTGCTAGAACGTTCCTTTTTTAATAATTGTTTTTCTCTCGAAACTCTAGGGCATCGCTCGGAGTGATTGAGCCAAAATACTAAAAAAAAAAAAAACATAGTTAATAGCTCGGTGGAACTTTGACGCGTGCAGTCGGAGCGTTTTTATCGTTGCCGAAAAAAGCGTTCCTCGAACTTGAACCTCCCTAATGCTTGGGAGCGAACGTTTTTCGGGACCGGAGCTATTAATTTTGAGGGGTAAACGGTTATGGTTCTCATTGGGTTCGTCCGGCGAAGAAACGGCCACCGCGTAGAAACTGCGATAACACGGCTCGTTCTTACTGTCGATTTCTTTCTGTTAGTAAAATAAAAAAAAAAAACAAAACAAAAATACTCCAATCCCCTTCGGGGCAATTTCTCATTCTTAACGTGTCTCACAACGAGCATTTACTTGTCAAACATCCCCTTAAAAGTAGGCAAATGTTTTTTGCCTCGACACGTGTCAACATCCTACGAGATAAATGCATTTTTAAAGGACTCGAATTGTCGAATAATAATCCTCCCAGTTCGATATTGAAAATAAAAAAGGAATTGAATTCAAACTGAAATAAAATATCGAAAACAAACGACAATTTTTTAAACAAATAAAACAGACATTTGATAAATTTATAATAAATTTATTTTGAAATAATCAATTTATTTTTAACTTAATTAATTTAATTTAATTTAATTTAATTTTAAATAATCAATTTATTTTTAAATAGAAAAGGAAATAAAAAGTGACATCGTATCTTCGACGCACGAGGTTGAGTGAAAATGTGAGTGGAAAAAACTGAACGAATTCGAGGGAAGAAGAGCGCGAGACGTTTCGCAAAGCGCAAACATTTGTTTCGCATCTCGCGAGGGTCGAAACGAAGCGTGAACGACGAGGGATAAATTCTTAGCTTTCGCGTCTCGGCAATGATCGTAAATTTGTCCGTGATGCGTCGGGGTGGTGGACGTAACTGATTTTTTTCCCGGCTCCCGCGGTCGATTCCATTGTAAAAATCTCGCCTCGCTTCCAATCCTCGTTTCGAGCTTCTCACCCTGAATCTCGCTGACGACTGACAAGGGCAACTTGTGGGTAACGTCGGGTCGTTTCAACGGGATGCTTTTAAATCCACCTTCGTACCAAGTGCCAAGTGCGCAAGGACTTTTTCTTTTTCGTTCTTCTCTCGGCGTGAAAAATTGCCTCGTAACGTCGCTTCGCTCGTAATGGCAAAAATCGTAAAGTCCTTAATCGATTATGTTATTGCGAGAGAAACGAAACAACCGCAAACGGATTTCTCGCTCTCTCCCCACTTTTCAAGATATAAAAAGAGTCCAGGCGTGAAAAAAAGACAAATAAGAACAAAATTTTTAAATAACGAAAATCGAATGAAAAAAAAGGAATATCGCGATTACGACCGCAAATTCTTGACGTCAGTCTCGCCAAGACTTAGGAGGAAAGCTTAATGGACGTATTGTGACCTAGAGACCGGCACGACTTGCCACGGGAACGAGCAATCTC
>OZ023259.1:20651222-20716100 GCA_964007305.1 Netelia melanura | reverse complement strand
CCGAAGAAATAACGTTTATCACTTCTCTCGGTCTCTTCTCTCATCACCGTTTGTGGTCTAGTACCTCCTCCCTCCCATCCTCTTGCCCTTCGTCTTACCACCGTATATGTGTGTGTGTTTGTATGTTTCGGTTTGTTTTTTCCTTCTTCTTTCATTTTTTTTTATTTCCTACTCCATCTCACTTTCTGACGAAAGACGTCGAAGTGTTCTCTCGCGGCTCTTGTGCCTACATCGTTTTTCTCAGGAATGATAAAGAGTCAGAGAGAAAGAGAGAGAGAGAGAGAGAGAGAGAGAAAGAGAGAGGGAGATGATACACGGTCTCTCGGTAAAACTACGAACTCTACACGATGAGCGATGCACGCCGCAGATAATATAACGCGTCGCGATTTTCTCCCTAAACGAGCGACGTGGATGCTTTTAAATGTTGTGCAAAAACACTTCCGCGATTCCCTCTTCGAACTTCTCCTTGGCACTTTTAGAGGAGACGAGTCACCTCTGTTTCAGTTAAGGGCAAAAACAAAATGGCCAATTTTGGCGAACATTCCAGCGTGAGTTGGATAAAATTGCGTTTTGAGATAGAGGTTGATAAAAAATATTTACGACTATTAAATGATTATTATTATTATTATTCTATTATCGTCACCATTGTTATTATTGTTATTGTTGTTTTTTTCTGTTTTGAATTGTAACTTCCGGTTCGTTAAATTCAACGTTGATTTCTTAGATCGTATTTGATTTTAATTACAATTCAGACCTCGAGGTGGTGTCGAAATAAATGAATGATTGATCGACGATCGATCGCGTAACTCGACAAAATTGCTAATTGATAAATAATTGATGATTCTAATTGAGATCCTTTTTTTTCGTCCGAGTGTTCTTTTTCTCTCTCTCGTTTCGTTACGAGAACGAAATTAGTTACGCGCGGGCGCGCACGTCGTAGTACGAAATAAAAACGCTGACGAACGGCTAAGAAAACGTCGAACGTTTTGAACCGAGGGAGCCACGCATCATCGATGACGCGAGCACGAACTGTTTTTTTTCGGTTTTTCCTTCCTCCTCCTCCCCCCTGTCCAGACAGATACGTTCTCGAGACTGAGTCTGTGCGTCGTTCGATCGTGCGGCGTAATACAAATACGTAAAAAAATATAACGCTGATGAGATCGCGAATTTTTCATGTCTCGTCGACCGTATGGTCGAAATTTTTTTGTTTTTTGGTTACGTTCTCGTAGCTGTAATCTTTCGTCGCGGTTGATGTGTTTTTGAAACATCTCTTTGTCAGTGAGGGAAAAAGAGAGAGAGAGAGAGAAAGAGAAAAAGGGAGGGAGAGGAAGAGAGAAATAGATAGACAGACAGACAGAGAAAGAGAGAAACGAGATCGCGCCGGGTGATAAATGATCGAAGGCGGATCGAGGAATATCGCACGTGGAACAGCTCTTTGGTCCAGAATCTCTCTCTCTCTCTCTTTCTCTCTCTCTCTCTCTCTCTCTCTCTCTCTCTCTCTCTCTCTCTTTTTCTCGCGTGAGATACGTGTCCGAGATGAGGCGAAGGCACACACGAGAAACGAGCAACGCGTAATTCTCTTCGACGCGACCTCGAACGAGGTCAAGCCCTTCTTCGTCGATTCTTCGTTTCGATAATGTAACATATGTGTACAATTCCTTTTTTGTTTTGTTTATTATTCTCGTCTCGCAGATAATATAAATAAAAATAATTTATTTTCGATAAAAATAAAAAATTTTGTTATTATTATTATTATTATTTATAGTAGCAGTTGGTATTATTATTACTATTATTATTATAACAATATTATCGAGAGAAGAAGCGAAACGGGCATGAGCACTGCAATTCACGGTCGAGAGTAAGACAGTCGCTTGAACTCGTGATAAAAATAACAATAAAAAAAAAATTACTCGCGCCAACTCGTAGACGAGAGAGATCGAGTGAATACCTTTTTTTTTTAATTACGGGCTCGCTAAAGCGAGAGGGCACTGTGATATTTATAAAAATTATTCCGATTCTTTGGCAAGGTCCATGGGCGGTCCGATCTTGCTGACGCGCGTTAAAGTCGCCACCTGGGTGATAACGACCGAACTAGAATGTGGCGCGCGTGAATTATGAATTGCAACCGGAGACAGGTGCGACTAATCGTCGATAATTGTGGCTTTTCTTCACGTGTCGCGACGGACCAATTAGCAAAGAATGATATTTTTCGATAATAATGCGAGCAATAACGCCCGATTTTGTTTCACTCGCGTTGCGTTAAGATTCTTTTTTTAATTTTGACATTTTTATTGGTAAATTTGTATTTTTGCTTTTCAACCAATTTTTCGTCAGAATTATTTTCTTCGCGAAGACTCGCTCGGGAGTTTAAATCCTTACGTCGACAATCTTTCGAAGCGACGCGAGTGCAATTAATGGACGAACTCTGCGACGAGAGTGGTAAGAGAGAAAGAGAGAGAGAGACTCGATCTCTTGAGTGGGTGTATGTCCGATAAGTGAAGAAGGAATACTCCATGAGTAACGAGAGAGATCGAGAGAGAGAGAGAGAGAGAGAGAGAGAGAGAGTGGATAAAATGAAAAAGGGACGTAGGATCGAAGAGGCTTGGAAAGATCCAAGGGAGGGATTAAAAGTGCGAAATTGATAAGACGTGAAACATTTTGCTCTTTCTCTTGAACACCCCCCACCCCGTCCCTCCTCGCCCCACCACCCACCACCGCCACCTAGCATTCTCGCCGTATGTAAACTCTCGCTTGACACATAAATTATGCATGCACTCGATAACTGCACGTACACTCTGATTACGCACTCGAACGCCCCCGTGACGCACTTTCCCTGCCAGTTACTACGTTTGTATTCGCTTAATTTTGTATGTATATATACATAGATATTATATAGATATCTGTATATCTATAATATAATATAATATAATAATATAAGCTTATATAATATAATATGATATAATGATATAATATAATGTAATATAATATAATATGATATAATGATATAATATAATGTAATACAATATAATATGATATAATGATATAATATAATGTAATATAATATAATATGATATAATATGATATAATATGATATAATATGATATAATATGATATAATACGATATAATACGATATAAAACGATATAATATGATATAATATGATATAATATGATATAATATAATATAATATGATATAATATAATATAATATAATATAATATAATATAATATAATATAATATAATATAATATAATATAATATAATATAATATAATATAATATAATATAATATAATATATAATAATATAATATAGTATGATATAATATGATATGATATGATAATATAATATAATATATAATAATATAATATAATATAACATAACATAATATAATATAATATAATATATAACATAATATAATGAAATATAATATAATATAATAATAATATAATTTATATATACCTACATATAAAATTCAGTGTGGGTATGGGTATATAAACGCATGCAGAATATTATATACATACGTATAGACATTTAAGTCGTGATGGCACGCGACTAAATTATCTAGATAACTCTCTAATCTCTAATACCTACACGTGAACATGCGAACGAGAAAGAAAGTAAAAGTCCACCGCAAGAGAAATGATTTAATATCGTTTGGAAAAGCTGTTTCACACTCGAAGAAAAATTAACTGTCTTTTTAAATGCGTTTGCGTCGGATAAGAAAATGTGTCGTTTTTTTTTGTTTTTCTTCTTTTCGCATTCTTATTTGTTATTAATTCATAACTTATCGATATTCTAGAATAGAAACTAGAATTTTATTCTCTACTAGGAAACGACATAACAATTTGTACGTTGATTTATTGAAATTATATACAGTTTTGTTAAAGCGACCTCATTTTTTTTGTCTTTTTTTTTCTTCTGTTTTGAATGGAATTAATTAATAAAGTCGAGGAGAAGAGAGAGAAAAATTGAACCACGGTCTCAATGGTATTTTGTGCAATAATGCACCCACTATCCCAGAGCTATGGTAATTAGAGGAGAACAGTGACCGACTCGGTATGATAATGGCTCTTTCCTCTCTTTCTCTCTTTCTCTCCCTCCTTCTTTCTTTCATGATTTCGAAAGTCCATTATTCGCAATCGATATATCTCGTCATGAAGCACAGCCATATACCACAGTCTCGCCAACTACGACACGTACCTATATATATACATATATCACCCAGTTAAGGAATTTATATCGATGCAATCATGATATTCGACCGTTTCGTGGAACAAAACCCAACGATCATCGTATAAATTAAGAACGGCGAAATTCCGATTCGAAAGTCGATGGTGTCGTTTTAATTATACAAAATTTTTTTCTAGATGGATTAATTGTTCTCGCGAGACGATTCAATAAATCGAACGGAATCTCGATCTCGGCTCGATTGGGACGAGAACGAACGACACCGGGAGCAATTTATTTCCGACGTGTCCGGATGAACGACTGTTTTATTTTTTTCTTTCTTATTTTTCTTTTTTTTTGTTGTTTTGGTTTTTTTTTTCTCGATCAATGAACATCGCTCGTGTCGTTAATTCGAACGTGAGCGAGAGTCATTCCTCGTGGCTCGATCGCGCGTACGACCGATTAGGACAAATTCTTGAAAACTGGATCAAACGCTAATGGTAGACATCTGGCGAGGGATAAATAGAAATGGCAATTAATCTAAGAAAAGCGTACCGAGACGGTTTATGTATCGCGGGGAGTCGGAACGCTAACGACGCTTCATTAGCGTGGCGGTGAATCCTCCCGAGTGCAAAGGAACCCGTTGAAGTCGGAGGAATAATGAGGGAGAGAGGGTGGAGGAAGAAAGAGCGATCAAAAGATCTTCGGATAAAACTCGCGATGTACGAGTTGACCGCGACTCGTTAATTATTTCTCTTGCACTAATTATGCACTTTATCTCTCGGTCGATGCTGCTCTTGATACCGAGAAATAATTTATCGTATTTGTAAGACTATTCTTAAGTTCTTCGATACGATAATAATGTTGTTAAAAAATTTAAGTAGTTTGTGAATTTTTGTTGAAATTGTTTTTTTGGAGAATATTGACGATAATTTCACGAAATTGTTATATTTTTAAATAATTAATTATATTGAGATTGTTTTAATTATACAGAGATCAAATTTTATGAAAATTTTTCGAAAGATTTAAATTGTTCATTTATAATTTATCTTTCTTATCTATAAATTTTAATTAGATATAATTTCTTACTTGATGATCCACTAGATAATTAAAAATAATGTATTGTATTATACGACTATTTTTAAGTTCTTCGATACGATAACGTTGTTAAAAAATTTAATTAGTTTGTGAATTTTTGTTGAAATTGTTTCTTCGAAAATATCGACAATAATTTCACAAAATTATTATATTTTTGAGCAATTAATTACATTAAGATTATTTTTATTATACAGAGATAAAAATTTATGGAAATTTCGCGAAAAATTTAAATCGTCGATTTACAATTTGTTTTTCTTATCTATAAATTTTAACAAGATATAATTTCTTATTTTATGCTTATCTAAAAAATGAGAAATAATTTATCGTATTGTAAGACTACTCTTAAGTTCTTCGATACGATAACGTTGTTAAAAAATTTAATTAGTTTGTGAATTTTTGTTGAAATTGTTTTTGGGAGAATGTTGACAATAATTTCACAAAATTATTATATTTTTAAGTAATTAATTATATTAAGATTATTTTTATTATACAGAGATAAAAATTTATGGAAATTTCTCAAAAAATTAAAATCGTCCATTTACAATTTGTTTTTCTTATCTATAAATTTTAATTAGGAATAATTTCTTATTTTATGCATCTCTAGATAATGCGAAGTAATTAAACATTTTTGTTCAATTAAATACTACATTGACTTAAAAACCCAAAAATTACGTTGCAATTTAAATTTTATTCAAATCCCCCCCCCCCCCCCCTCCCCTTCCTTCCCCCCAAAAAACAAAAAACATCATTTTCTAATTATTTTCTTTTCTTATCTCTAAATTTCTAATTTCGCCCATCGCACTAAAAAACCCATTATTATCCCAACCGATCTCCCTGTGTCACTTATCCATGAAACGAAAACGAGAGTAACAGGTTTCTCGTATAATAATCTCGGAATATTAGCTATCGCGTTAACGCGCGCGCGATGACTTTGATTAAAACGTAAAACTACTTTTCCCCAAGCGATATCTATGGCACGAACCAAAATTCCGTACCATCGATCGCGTGCGTTAGCTCGCGAAATGTCCACGACTCCATATTATTATTATTATTATTATTATTATTATTATTATTGTTGTTGTAAATATATTCACGAGAGCAACGGAGAAAGGTGGAGTCGTTTCGATAATCGGGCAGGGTGCGGGCACCACCCAAGATCGTGCGAAGTTTCGCGATATCGCGACTTTGGCTCGCAGTTGCACTTTCGTTCGTTTAGTTCGTTTCCTCTCCCTTCTTTTTCTTTTTTTTTTTTCATCTATCGACTCTCCTCTACCCGCTTCGCCTACGAGGCGAGTTTTACAAAGTTCAATAGCAAAAGGCGCGGCACCGCAGCGCATTCAGAGACACTGCAAGGTTCGCAACTCCGATAGAATAGTATCGTTGCAGTTATTATTATTATTATTATTATTTTTTTTTTTTTCGCAGACTATGACTCGCTCCACTTGTCCCGTTCCACGAGTCAAAACGCACCGACTTTTATTACCAATGACGCAGTGAAATCAAGGTTTACGACTCGCGATCGAGCTACCGGTTGGCTCGAACACGTTTTTTTTTTTGGTTTCGTGTTTGCTCTTCTCGCGGACAAAAAAAAGTGTAAAACGTGGAGAAGTTTTATCGGATTGAAATAATTGAGTTTAATTCTCGTTATTGACCTAGTGCATGATTTTATTAAACGACTCGGTGGTAAATCGAGTTTAAAAATGAATTAAGGATTAATTCTTTGAGCTAAGGATTAATCGATTTCGATTAAAATCTCAGAATAATTAGCGCAAATTGTTGAGGAGTATAAACGATTTTTATTCATTTGAGAATTAATTTAAAAAAATTTGAACATCGATCTTCATTAATTGAATCGATCGATAATTAGTCTATTCGTTTTTATCGATTTTTAACGATTTTATCGGTATCGATTAGTCGATTTGTTTTATCGAAATTTGCAATTTTTAGTAGTAATTTAGGAGGAATTAAGGGTTAAAGGGTTAATCCACCGATCGATCGATTTCGATTAAAATCTCATAACAATAATCACAAATTATTGACTATTATAAACAATTTTTATTCATTTGTGAATTAATAAAAAGAATTCAATTTCGATCTCCATTAATTTAATCGATTGATAATTAATTTATTTGCTTTTATCGATTTTTATCGATTTTATCGATATCGATTATTCGATTTGTTTTATCGAAATTTTCAACTTTTAGTAACAATTTGATTATTGACTATTATAAACAATTTTTATTCATTTGTGAATTAATTAAAAAAAACAAAAATCGATCTCCATTACTTTAATCGATCGATAATTAATCTATTTGCTTTTATCGATTTTTATCGATTTTATCGATATCGATTAGTCGATTTGTTTTATCGAAATTTTCAACTTTTAGTAACAATTTGATTATTGACTATTATAAACAATTTTTATTCATTTGTGAATTAATAAAAAAAAATTCAAAAATCGATCTCCATTAATTTAATCGATCGATAATTAATCTTCTTGCTTTCATCGAAACTCCGAACTCTGGCGAATTGAATTTTTCTCCAATTTCTCATAATAACAATTCACTTCCACCAAACTATGAATGAATAAAATCGAGTTTCGTGATATCGACGTTTTATTATCGATCTACAATGTTTACGGCATAGCGAGCGATCGATCGAGCGCAACGAGGCAGCATTTTTTTTCGACCTCATAGCCCGGACGAATAATTTACCTCGTCCACGCGCGCTAACCGATTTACCGGTAGCTTTACGTTACGAGACGATTATCCTAGCCGACATTCGTGAGAAAATCCTTGGATGAGCATCGATTAATCGACGCGATATTATTATTCCTCCCTGGCGGACTCGGAATTCCGAGCGATACGAAGATCGGTAACGCAACGGCGCAACGCGATCGAGGTTGAGTCAGAAGGTTAATAGAACGTCCATTTTGCACCGAACTATTCAACCAACGAGAAATATCGAGAAATTCATTCGAGAAATCACGAGAGAACATGCAAATAATTCTCGTAATTAATCAAATTACATCGATACGTTTCGATCGGCGCGGAAGGACGCGCATCGCCATTTTTCTTTCTTTCAAACTCTTACGTGGGATTCCAATAAACCGAGAACTCCTCCGCAAGGACACGACAGAGTCCTCGTAAAAGCGATTTTAATAATTATTCGTATCGTACGTTCGTTAAGAAAAGAAAGAACACGCGTCGTTCGTCCTTGCCGATCGATCAAAACCGGTAATCAACGATCGAGAACGATCTACGCGATATGAATATTTTCACGATCACCGATCTATTTTTAATTGTTTCCTCGTATCCGCGCAAACTGAATTTCCGCGAATGAAAACAACAACAACAAAAAAAAAACACAAATTTATAAATCGTGACGCATTTTTGTATTATTCATCCGCGTTCGCGTAGGCCGCGAGCGACAATTTGTTTGGAATTTTGTTCATGCTCGATCGAACATAACATAATACGTTTTCGGAAGCGTTCCTTCTCTCCGCCCCGGGGGCTGAAGAAATTCTCACTCTCGCTCGTAGCAATCTCTTTTCTCGACGACTGCAATTTTATCATTTTACGTTCCTCGCGTTCGTTTTTTTTTTTTTTTTTTTTTTTTTTCGTATCGCTCGTTCACTTTCTTCCGAGACGAGACGGAGAACGTACGCGGGAGCCGTACCTGAATAAACACCGGGAACTCAGGTTTTCGCTGGAGCGATTTCGAAAGGTTCTCCTCTCGGGGTGGAAAAAAAAATTGTCGCGAAAAGAGATAGCACTCGCGAAGACCTTTCCAATTATTTTCACCGCGTTCACTACTTAATTACTGCGATTAGCGAGACGACGGGTCTGGAAATCAAGGACGAGTTTGTACAAATGGTTTGTTTTCTTCGTTTTTTCTTTTTTTGGTTTCGTTAATCGCGGGGTTGATGCGTTTAGAAAACGTGGGAAAATTGTGTAGACCTGTTTTGATGAGTTTGTGACAAGTTATAAATTTTTCGCAGTTTTCATCATTAAATATTGTTATTTGATTTTAAAACATTCGTATTTCATCAAAAAACACATGTGAAAATTGCTTTTTGTCAAAATTTCCTGGAATTGTCAAAAAATAAATCGAAAATCGGTTGTTTTCTAAGAAAAATTTCATTTTTTTGCTATATTTTTAGGATTCTAAAAAGGGAAAAGCTTCATCATTAAAAAGAATTCTAAAAATCGACAATTTTCATAATTAAAATGGAAGCTTGACAATATTGTTTAATGAGCCGTCAAGCTACGAGAAATTACAACGATAATTGTTCGAAAGTTCGCTTGGAGTGAGAAAAATTCGGACGCAAAGAAAGAGAGAATCAAATCGTTCGACGTAAATTCTCCAGTGAGTAAAGCAAAAACTAGACGGAAAAGAAGAAAAATAGTTCCAAGACCCGCATAAATATTTTCCTTTGTTCAAAAAAACATTCAAATTTCACCAAAAAAACATGTGAAAGTTGTTTTTTGTCAAAATTTCAACGAATTGTCAAAAAATAAATAAAAAATCGGTTGTTTTCTAAGCAAAATATCATTTTTTGCCATTTTTTAGAATTCTAAAAACGATAATCAAAATTTTCATAACTAAAATCAAAGCTCGACAATATTATTTAATGAGCCATCAAGCTGCGAGAAGTTACAACGATAATTGTTCGAAAGTTAGCTTGGAGTGAGAAAAATTTGTTATTAATCGGACGCGAAGAAAGAGAGAATAAAATCGTTCGACGTAAATTCTCCAGTGAATAAAGCAAAAACTAGATGAAAAAAAAAGAAAAATAGTCCCAAGACCCACATACATATTTTCCTTTGTTCAAAAAAACATTCAAATTTCACTAAAAAAACATGTGAAAGTTGTTTTTTGTGAAAATTTCAACGAATTGTCAAAAAATAAATCAAAAATCGGTTGTTTTCTAAGCAAAATATCATTTTTTGCAATTTTTTAGAATTCTAAAAACGATAATCAAAATTTTCATAATTAAAATCAAAGCTCGACAATATTATTTAATGAGCCATCAAGCTGCGAGAAGTTACAACGATAATTGTTCGAAAGTTCGCTTGGAGTGAAAAAAATTCGTTATTAATCGGACGCGAAGAAAGAGAGAATAAAATCGTTCGACGTAAATTCTGCACTGAGTAAAGCAAAAACTAGACGAAAAAGAAGAAAAATAGTTCCAAGACCCGCATAAATATTTTTCTTTGTTCAAAAAAACATTCAAATTTCACTAAAAAAACATGTGAAAGTTGTTTTTTGTCAAAATTTCAACGAATTGTCAAAAAATAAATAAAAAATCGGTTGTTTTCTAAGCAAAATATCATTTTTTGCCATTTTTTAGAATTCTAAAAACGATAATCGATCATTTTCATAATTAAACGGAAGCTCGACAATATTGTTTAATGAGCCATCAAGTTGCGCGAAGTTACAACGATAATTGTTCGAAAGTTCGCTTGGAGTGAAAAAAATTCGTTATTAATCGGACGCGAAGAAAGAGAGAATAAAATCGTTCGACGTGAGTAAAGCAAAAACTCGACGGAGAAGAAGAAAAAAAATTTCCTAGACCCGCATCTCCTTATCCGCATCCCTTCGTTTCTGTTACGACGTGGCAACGGCACGAGGTAGAACAATTTATTCGATCGCACCTGTCGTTAAGGCAGCTCGCATCGCCTCGCCATATCATCGCCTAACATTCGTGCCAAGGTGCGTCTCTTCTCTCGACTCCATTTCAGTTCTCTATCTCGCCACGTATACGCACATAGTCGTAACGCGGTTATATCGACGACGACAACGACGAAGAGGTTCGCGCTTGTTCACGAACGCATTAAACTTAAGTATCCACGAGTCTCATTTTCACGTCGTGAACGACGTGGAAACGGTGGCTCGACTCTCGAAAAGAAAAAAAAAACAAGAAAAAACGCATATTTCCTTCTATCAACGCCGCGGCAATGACTCCGCGCTGCCCGCCGGCCATTTTGTAGTCTCCCTCGTGCGGCGCGCACGCGCTGTGGCGTCATCTAGCGCCGTTTTCGGTAACGCGCTTGCGCAATCGATCGCACGGTCCGCACTTCGCGTTTTCCGACGCGAAGTCATTACTCGACGCGAATTCTCTTGATTTTATTCAAATTTCGACACTAAAACCCGAGAACAAATTGCAATTTGGACGTAAACCGGCTTCTCTCATATTACTCCGGAATAAGTGTGGGAAAAGAAACATTCCAACTTTTGAAACGTTAGACAAAGAAACGGCGTTGTCTCGATTATGGAGACGCGACCTTTGCACTGACATCGATGTCCATTTTAGCGTCGAGTGTCGTAATAACGACTGTCGTGCCATCTATACATTACGATACAGTGAGGCCATTTCGATTCGACGCTCGGCGTAACGTCCCATTCGTCGAGCTAAATCGAAAACTTTCAATGACGATCGTTAGCGATCGTAACGATTTGACAAAACGATGTTTTTGCCTCGTAACTGTAACGAAACGCACGATCGTTTAGTTTTTATTTACGCGTTTAGTTTACAAACGACGACATTATTTTACCGCAATAAAACACAAATTCTCCTCGAGGTTAAAAATTCTTTTTTTAAGTCAATAAACATAACTCACCCTCGTGACACTCTAGCTACCAAAAATGACTTCTGACGAATTTCTCTTACCTGAAACAGAGTAAAAAACAGAAAATCATGAGAAAAATTAAAATCCCAAAAAAAAAAAAAATTTCCTAGATCGGGATTCGATCTAGGTGCGACGATGCGTCGAGTGAAACGTTGAAAGTCCATCAAGATGATCGAGATCTTTCGACGCCCGAGAGAATAAATGTAGTTCGAGGCTACGAAGACCGCTTCTTGTTTTTTTTTTTTTATATAAAGACGCGTATAAATCGTATTAGATATTTGCCGATACTGGTCAGACTGGGTTGGATCAAGTTCGCCTATTACCACGACCCATAAAATCCCATGGAGGCTAACATTGCCACTCGTTGCGCTTACGGCTAGCCCACAGCTCGCATATATTTGCATGTCTAATCGAGACGAGCTGGGAGCGTTGAATTACGTCGACGGGATGCCTTTTTTCTCACGATATCGGACTACTGCGCTCGTTATAATAATATCGCATACGTGTGTGCGTTGACTTTGACACGGCAGATCCAGTTGAGTGGGTAAGGATTTCCTTTTTTTTTGCTGAGAGTGAGTTTAAATCAAGTTTCATTTTGATTTTGCGACTGTTAATGGCTGTGTGCGAATGTCTTGTGGCGAAGTAAACGGGTTACCGTAGATCAAGGTGGTCTTGATCTACCGTAACCTCGCTAGGCTTATGGGAGGTTTCGCATTCCTGGGAGTTGAATTAAGGGAACTTGAGGTAAATATTGATTTGTGGGAGTATGGGGCGTATTTTGGACATTTCTGGGACAGGAGTTGATGGAATAAGACGTTATGATGAATATTTATTGAAATTTAGTTAAGGGAGGGTTGACACTTTTGGGACTTGATTTATGGGAACACCTTGTAAAAATGAATTTTTCGAAGAATAATTATTACGTCAAAAGTCCTTATGTATTTTCTTAGAAGAATCAGAATTTATAGTGAATATTTCTAGGACTTTACTTAGAGGACGTTCGACCTCTAGGACTTGACTTAAGAGAAACAAACTTAAAAATTCACTTAAATACAGTTAATTCTTCGATTAAACTTGAAATATGAGAATAAAATTACGAAAAAAAGTTAGTTTTAATACGTTTTTCTATAACGAATTTAAAAAGGGATTGAGAAGAATATTTGCAAAAAATATTGGAATCTGATAAATCATTCTATTCCATTTCTCATTCCTGGGAGTTGAATTAAGGGAACTTGAGATAAACCTTGATTTATGGGAGTATGATTCATATTTTGGATATTTCTAGGATACGAGTTGGTGGAATAAGACGTTACGATTAATATTTATAGAAATTTAGTTAAGGGAGGTTTGACACTTCTAGGACTTGATTTATGGGAACAAGTTACAAGAATGAATTTTCCGAAGAATAATTATTACGTCAAAAATTTGTATGCAAATCAGAGTTTATATCGAATATTTCTAGGACTTTACTTAGAGGAGGTTCGACCTCTAGAACTTGACTTAAGGGACACATCCTTAAAAATTCACTTAAATACAGTTAATTCTTCGATTAAACTTGAAATATGAGAATAAAATTACGAAAAAAAGTTTGTTTTAATACATTTTTTTATAACGAATTTAAAAAGGGATTGAGAAGAATATTTGCAAAAAATATTGGAATCTGATAAATCATTCTATTCCATTTCTCATTCCTGGGAGTTGAATTAAGGGAACTTGAGATAAACCTTGATTTATGGGAGTATGATTCATATTTTGGATATTTCTAGGATACGAGTTGGTGGAATAAGACGTTACGATTAATATTTATAGAAATTTAGTTAAGGGAGGTTTGACACTTCTGGGACTTGATTTATGGGAACACCTTGTAAAAATGAATTTTTCGAAGAATAATTATTACGTCAAAAATTCGTATGCAAATCAGAGTTTATATCGAATATTTCTAGGACTTTACTTAGAGGAGGTTCGACCTCTAGGACTTGACTTAAGGGAAACAAACTAAAAAATTCACTTAAATACAATTGAATTTAAATCGAACAGTTCAATAACAAAAAAAAAGCATCGATAAAAATATTTCCAAAAATATTCGAATCTGATAAAACTATTCTATTTCATTTCGAAACATGCGCTTCCCAGAAATAAAAAACAAATTCTAGCAAACACGTAGCGCGAAATGGGTGGATTCCTTGTCTGGCAGTTCTCATAAATCGTCTAGGAGAAGAAGCTGAAGATAAAATGTTCCTACGAGGCGGTGGTTTGCAGTGAGAGAGAAAACATATATTTCTGCAAAAAAAAAAAGGACAAAGCTCAGGAGCTCCCTCTCTGTCTCTCGTTGTCTCGTGGTTTCGTGATTTGTGAACGAGACTACTGCAGACTCCCTTTTTTTTGTTTTCACAGCCAGTTTACGTCGTTCCTCGGTCCATGCCAGGAGCGAGAAACCAACAGGTCCTTTCCAGCAGGACGACCGAGAAACAAAAGGGAAACAATATAGTGGAAAAATAAGAATGAAATAAAAGATAAAAATAAAAATACGAAAAAAGAGCAAAACAAAACAAAATAGAAATACATCGAGCTTCGTCTGAGAATCCCGTCGTGAGAATTCTCGGTTTCGTTCGTCGAAAAGTCTCCGCACGAGAGTCTCATTCCTTCGAGTCCTTATTTCACGAGGCGCGGTGTGATTTTCAGGACGAGTGCCAGGAAGATTTTTGTTCCGAGCTCTTGGTGGCCCTCGCGAATCACGACCTACGTCATTCTCCCATCTCTCTCTCTCTCTTTCTCTCCTGTCTCGGCATCTTTCTCATCCACCATTCCCTCACGTTCCATCCCCTCGTCCTTTCGCTTTTTACCGAAAGAAATATCCGTTCCTAAATACCCGAAAGGATCGAGAAGAAATTCTCAAGGTCGAACCATCTTCCCCCAGAGAGAGAGAGAGAGAGAGAGAGAGAAAGAGACAGAGAGAGAGAAAGAGACACCGTAATTTAACTTTTAAACGCTTGACGAAGGTGAAGGTCAGTCCCAGCCGGGAAAGGACGAAGGATCCAAGGAATTCTTACAGAACGAAAAAAAAAAAAAAAAAATATAACCAAAAAAAAAAACATCCGAAGGTCGTGCAAAACGCTCGAAGACGAATCCTCATCGAAAGGCAATAAACGTCCCTTCGTATGACCAATACGCGTACTACTGCCATGCTGTATTGCCTGTATACATAAATACAAGTACCAACGTGAATGCGAGATGCAATGATCGTAAACCGGGTGAATATCATTTCCAAGTTGTGGGCGTTCCGCACGAAACAAACGTATAATAGCTCGTTCACCATTTATATATATATATATATATATGCATTTGCATGCGCGCATGACAACGACATAATACGAGAGACTATACGACTTTCGATGCATCGAACGAACGGACGAGCAAACAAGCGAGGGCACGTGTAGTACAAGTTATATATATATATATATATATATATATATATATATATATATATGGAGTACTGTTGGGAATAAGTAGGCAGGCGGGTCGAATCCAAAGTGGGTGACCCGGTCCCGGAACCCGTTTTGTCCTTCCGAGCATCCTTACGTCGCGAGGAACGAGCGAGCGAGCGAGCGAGCAGCCGGGGCGTTCGCCGCGGCTCTTGACCAGCGACCAACGAGCCGCGACTCCCGCGCGCCAGTTTCCTACTGGTGGTCCATCAGGAAGTCTCTCGCTTACACGCAACGAAAACAAGCGGGACACTTTCTTTTGGGATGTAAGATTAACCGATGACAATAGAACGAGTTCTGGATCTTCGTTACTGATGGTTCGCGAGAGTTGTTGAGATTTTTTTTTTATTGTGAATATGAGATTGGAAATGGGGATGAGAATTGAAAGAGGTTTGGGGAAATCGAGGAGGATTTTGGGAAGGAAAATGAGAAAATGGATGATGGGATTTGGTTTTTAGCCCTTGATAGTCATCAGTGTGACCATTAAGGGTTAAAAGCCCTTAAGGGTTAAGAGGGTTAAGAGCCCTTAGCCCTTAGCCTTAGCTTTAGCCTTAGCCTTAAAAGCCTGGTGACTATTAAGGGTTAAAGCCCTTAATCGCAACTGGTGACTATTAAGGGTTAAAACCCTTAATAGTTACCATTAAGGGTTTAGCCCTTATAGTCACTAAGGGGTTAAAATCCTTAATAGTCCTATTAAGGGTTAAAAAAGGGTTGACTAAAGAGACCCAAGCCCTTTTTTGACCTGGAGTACTGCTCACTTAAATCCATCAATTTGGTTTTGTGGCGCCATCTAACGATATTTTGGATCTTCAACTTCAGTACCGAGAAGGTAAATTTTGAATCGGACTGTTAGTCGGTTTTCCGTTTCATTCTTTCCTTCTAAATCGCACCTGCGTTCCATGAAATAAATATACTTTTTAAAAAGTCCACAGAAACCGGTATGGCTATTTCAAAATACATTGTTTCCAGATTATAAAACCACTTTTTTTTTGTCAATAATTACAACAGTTAGAGCAATTTTTGTAAAAAAAATTAAGTCATTTTTCACGAGTTTTTTTTTGCATAATTTTTGTTGCATATTTAAAATTTAATTTTTGATTTCTAAAATATGCTTGTATTAAACAAGGCTCAAATTATAGCTCAATATTTTTTTCATATCTCTCAATCCATGTTTTCATTATTTATAACAATTAAAAAACGCCTGGTTCCCATGGACCCAGTACGACTATAACGTGATTTTAGCTAATTGTAAGTGTGACTACTAAGGGTTAAATTGTTGGGAAAGGGAAGATTGAGGATTGATCGATTTTATTAGATTTTGGTAGAAGGAAATTAGTTTGATTGAAGTTTTTGACGAATTTGATTGGGATTGCATAATTTTTTGTCAGCTGGTTCAATGAAAATATCTAATTCTTCAAGCTATTTCTAATTATCATCTCTTAATTTAAAAAAAATAAAAAATTGAACGCGTTTACAATTGGAGAAATTTATTTTCGCTCTCGCTAATCCCCAAACAAAAGAGACCGAGTTCGAGAAAAGAAGAACAATCGCAATGGAAATAAGGAATTAAATATTGCAGAGACTTTCATAAAACAACGGAAATGAGAGAAAATATAAAACCTTTTTTTTTAATTGTCACAAAACAAAAAATCGACGATTAACCAATTTTATTAAATTCTGCTCAAACTTCAATTGAAATTTTTAATTGATGTCATTTAAATTTTCGCCGAATTTAATTAATGAAATTGCATAATTAATAAAAACATAATTAATAATTCTACAAGCTATTTCTAATTATCATCTCTTAATTTAAAAAAAAAATTGAACCCATTTAAAAATTGAGAAATTTGTTTTCGCTCTCGCTAATCCACGAACAAAAGAGACCGAGAAATGGAGGAGGAGCGAAATGGGAATAAGGCATCAAATATTGCGGAGACTTCTGTAAAACAGCGGAAATGACAAAATTTTTCAAACCTTTTTTTACTGATTTAATTCAAATTTTCGTCGAATTTAATTTACGAAATTGCATAATTAATAAAAACATAATTAATAATTCTACAAGCTATTTCTAATTATCATCTCTTAATTTAAAAACAAAATTGAACCCGTTTAAAAATTGAGAAATTTGTTTTCGCTCTCGCTAATCCACGAACAAAAGGGACCGAGAAATGGAGGAGGAGCGAAATGGGAATAAGGCATCAAATATTGCGGAGACTTCTGTAAAACAGCGGAAATGAGAAAATATTTCAAACGTTTTTTTTTTAAATTATCGTAAAATGACAAATCGACGATTAACCAATTTTATTAAATTTTGCTCACACTTCAATTGAAATTTTTAATTGATTTGATTGCATTTTTTTACGAAATTTAATTAATGAAATTGCATAATTAATAAAAACATAATTAATAATTCTACAAGCTATTTCTAATTATCATCTCAAAATAAAAAATAAAAATTGAACCCGTTTAAAAATTGAGAAATTTGTTTTCGCTCTCGCTAATCCACGAACAAAAGAGACCGAGAAATGGAGGAGGAGCCAAATGGGAATAAGGCATCAAATATTGCGGAGACTTCTGTAAAACAGCGGAAATGAGAAAATATTTCAAACGTTTTTTTTTTAAATTATCGTAAAATGACAAATCGACGATTAACCAATTTTATTAAATTTTGCTCAAACTTCAATTGAAATTTTTAATTGATTTGATTGCATTTTTTTACGAAATTTAATTAATGAAATTGCATAATTAATAAAAACATAATTAATAATTCTACAAGCTATTTCTAATTATCATCTCAAAATAAAAAATAAAAATTGAACCCGTTTAAAAATTGAGAAATTTGTTTTCGCTCTCGCTAATCCACGAACAAAAGAGACCGAGAAATGGAGGAGGAGCCAAATGGGAATAAGGCATCAAATATTGCGGAGACTTCTGTAAAACAGCGGAAATGAGAAAATATTTCAAACGTTTTTTTTTTAAATTATCGTAAAATGACAAATCGACGATTAACCAATTTTATTAAATTTTGCTCAAACTTCAATTGAAATTTTTAATTGATTTGATTGCATTTTTTTACGAAATTTAATTAATGAAATTGCATAATTAATAAAAACATAATTAATAATTCTACAAGCTATTTCTAATTATCATCTCTTAATTTAAAAAAAAAATTGAACCCGTTTAAAAATTGAGAAATTTGTTTTCGCTCTCGCTAATCCACGAACAAAAGAGACCGAGAAATGGAGGAGGAGCGAAATGGAAATAAGGCATCAAATATTGCGGAGACTTCTGTAAAACAATGGAAATGAGAAAATATTTTAAACGTTTTTTTTTTAAATTATCGTAAAATGACAAATCGACGATTAACCAATGTTATTAAATTTTGCTCAAACTTCAATTGAAATTTTTAATTGATTTGATTGCATTTTTTTACGAAATTTAATTGATGAAATTTCATAATTAATAAAAACATAATTAATAATTCTACAAGCTATTTCTAATTATCATCTCAAAATAGAAAATAAAAATTAAACCCGTTTAAAAATTGAGAAATTTGTTTTCGCTCTCGCTAATCCACGAACAAAAGAGATCGAGAAATGGAGGAGGAGCGAAATGGGAATAAGGGATTAAATATTGCGGAGGCTTTTGTAAAACGACAGCAACGAGGCGCGCGGTAAATCGGTCAATCGGTTGACAACCCACGTGGTCCGTGCCCGGCTTGACGAGGTTGCGATCGTTCGCGCTATACACGTTGAATTTATGCGATACAACATATGAGTATGTATTTCGATTTACCGCTACGTCGACCCAGATACTCGTACGTCTTTTAAACTCGTACTCGCGTCGACGATCGTTAGATCGATTTTCCATGTTTTTTCTTTCCTCCTCTTCTTCGTTTCCGTTCATAAACACACGCGTATGCCAATTAAAACCGTAAATCGAAAGATTTCTGACGCGTGAATAAAAGAAATTGCGAGAATGATTATTAACGTCGCGAAATTGTCGAACGCGTAGAAAAATAATAAAAGCGAACTTTTGCTCGGTGTGTAGAAAGTGGACCGAGCAAAATATAACACTTCGGCGACGATCGTTTCGTGCCTTCGGGACATAACAGCCGAAATATCGCGTGTCAGATTTTCATCTCGAACGAGAATTCGTTCGAACGCGGCGTGAAACGCATCATTTTTAACGTTTGCCCCAAGGCGATCGGGGTTAAAAAAATTCTTTTTTTTTTTTAATATAAACAAGCCTTTCGCACGTTAGCGAAATGTTTTGATGAAAAAAAACAATCTTGATAAGATTGTTAAAAAAATTATTGTTTTTTGTAAAATCTTTAACATTCAATTTTTTCATTTCTTTTTTAAATTAAGAGTTGGAAGATCTCAAATTTAATTTTTCAACTTCAACAATCTTAAAAAAAATTTCTTGGGACTCGTTCAAACGGAGTCGAGGAGAAAAATAAAAATTCTTAAGAAAATTATTGTTTTTCGTAAAATTTATAAAATTCATTTTTTTCATTTTTAAAAATTAAGAGTTTGAAAACAACAACAATCTTGATAAGATTGTTAAAAAAATTATTGTTTTTTGTAAAATCTTTAACATTCAATTTTTTCATTTCTTTTTGAAATTAAGAGTTTGAAGATTTGAAATTTAATTTTTCAACTCTTAATCTTAAAAAAATTTCTTGGAACTCGTTCAAATGGAGTCGACGAGAAAAATAAAAATTCTTAAGAAAATTATTGTTTTTCGTAAAATTTATAAAATTCTTTTTTTTCGATTTTAAAAATTAAGTTTGAAAATTTAATTTCTTGGAACTCGTTCGACCGGATTGATGAGAAAAATAAAAATTCTTTAAACAATTATTGTTTTTCGTAAAATTTGTAAAATTCATTTTTTTCATTTTAAAAAATTAAGAGTTTGAAAATTAAATTTCTTAGAACTCGTGCGACCGGACCGACGACAAAAATTCAAATTCTTAAAAAAAAATTTTTTTTTTATAAAATCTCTAAAATTTATTTTTTAAATTAAAAGTTTGAAAATTAACTTTTTAGGAAACTGGTTCGATCAGACCGACGAGAGAACTAAAAATTCTTTAACCAATTATTATTTTTCATGAAATTTCTAACATTCATTTTTATTTCATTTTTTTTTAATTAAGAGTTTGAAAATTAATTTTCTTGGAACTCGTTCGACCGGACCGACGAGAAAAATAAGAGCGAATTGCACGTTTTATTGGTCTCACTCGTCGACTCGACTCGACGAGAGAGGCGAAAGAAAAGATGAAAAAAAAAGAAAAGTGTGTTTGCGAACGCGAGAAAGTACGATCCTCTTTAGTCGTGAAAAGTGCACGATGCGTCCGTTCGATCTCGCGTTTTCTTCTTTTTTTTTGCACGAGACGCATCTCGCTCGATCGGCGAAGGTAAAAGATCGATGGGTTCTTCGCGACATCGGCGATGGCGGCGGCGGCGCGAGTTTGTCGTTGGCGAAGCACCCGGCGAGGCGAAACATCGAGACACGCATCGAGCTGAAGCTGGGACGAGTCTTCGCACGAGGAGAGAAGTACGAGCGAGCAAGCGACGGAAATTCAACGAGTGAGTGAAAGCTGAATTGCTCGTTCGCTCGTTAAACATCGTCGCTCGCGTCGACCGCGTAATTAATTACTCGCATGATCCTTCAAATCAACGGTCAACGAATAAAACGAATAGATAAATCGCTGATTTGAATTAAAAAAAATTTTTTTTTATTGTATCAAAATTTTTGTATTTTGGCGGAAATTATTTTTAAAAAATTTGTCGTTAATTACTCGGAGGATTCTTCAAACTAATGAATATACGTATAGATAGCTCACTGATTTATCGAAAAATTCATCAATAAAAAATCGGAGATTGTTTAAAAAAATTTTATTTGTCACTTTTTACAATTTTTTTATTTTTGCATAAATTGTTATTTGTTCTCTCAGAAAAAAAGGTTGTCGTTAATTACTTGGACGATTCTTCAAACTAATGAATATACGTATAGATAATTCACTGATTTATCGAACAATTGATGAATAAACAATTGGGGAAAGTTTTTAAAAAAATCGTTTTGTCTTATTTTACAAATTTTTTCATTTTTTCATAAATTATTATTTTTTCTCTTGGAAATAAAGGATGTCATTAATTACCCGGGTGATTCTTGAAACGAACGTATATATACATAAATAATTCGCTGATTTGTCTAAAATCTGATCCCAAAAATCAGAGAAAGTTAAAAAAAATGTTTTCATTTTACAATTTTGTTATTTTTACGTGAATTATTTGTGTTATAAAAAGAGGTGCCATTATTATGTTTTTACATTTTTCACTGACTGGGCAATAATTGACTTCTCCATCGATGCGTGCTACATTGTTTCGGGACTTTTGAGCGAGCGTGTGCGGAGGCGATAAGAATGAATAAATTATCCGTTCACGATCGCGTGTTAGGTCTAACGAGAAAAGATCGATCGTGGCTCCTGGCCCTCGACTCACGCTCGAGGCGGCTTTTTGGCTCGTATCTAAATTCGTATTAGAAAAGAAATGAAACAACGACACGCCTACCAAAACTTCTTAGTTCCATAATCTCCCGTAGGGGGCGTGAAAGAAAGCGACAGGCTGAGGATTATCGAAAAATGCATTGAACGAAAAAATTCTTTTTTTTTCGTGATTGATAATAATAATTAAAAAAAAAATTTTTAATTTAAAAAATGATAAAATAAAAGAAACGTCGCTTGTAAATCCTTTTTGCCTACGGTGAAAACTTTTCGCCCATGGGGACTCAAATTAAATACCAAAAATATTATCTCGTAACTCTCTCGTCCTCTCTCCTGTTGCACGTTATTATTTTAATTGGGGTATAACGAGCGTCGAGATAGCTTCATCATCTTCCCTCGGACGATACTTACAACGTGTAATGTATTTCCATTCGATATTGATTTATTGGATAAAATAAATATAGCGATTTTTGTGTTTTTAGTTTTTTTTTTATAATAATTTTGATCATAGACCTTTAAATCATTGAAATTAAAAGGATTGTCAGAGTTCTTTTACGATTTTCATCATAATAATACTGTTTTTTGTTTATAAACATTGAAAAATTTGCAAAAGTTTCAAAATATTTTAGATTTTTGTCCCTTAAACCTTAAATTTATTTTCCAACATTTCGCAAATGAAACAAACTTCTAAATTTCACTAATTTTCTGATTTTTCCGACGTTTTTTGACAAAATTAATATCGTTTTTCGTCCAAAAACCGTTCTAAAAATTCAAAAACAGACAAAAACCACCAACTGAGCGTGAGATGACTCAATTATTTTATCTCAAACAAACTTCGAGATGCCATGGAGTCTGAATATAAATTTATTTTTTCAACAAAAAACAATATTACGTTGAAAAACATCGGAAAAATTTGCAAAAGTTTCAAAATATTTTAGATTTTTGCCCCTTAAACCTTAAATTTATTTTCCAATATTTCGCCAATAAAACAAACTTCTAAATTTCATCAATTTTCTGATTTTTCCGACGTTTTTTGACAAAATTAATATCGTTTTTCATCCAAAAACCGTTCTAAAAATTCAAAAACAGACAAAAACCACCAACTGATCGTGAGATGACTCAATTATTTTATCTCAAACAAACTTCGAGATGCCATGGAGTCTGAATGTAAATTTATTTTTCAACAAAAAACAGTGTTACGTTGAAAAACATCGGAAAGATTTGAAAAAGTTACAAAATAGTTTAGATTTCCGCCCCTTAAACCTTAAATTTATTTTCCAATATTTTGCCAATAAAACAAACTTCTAAATTTCAACAATTTTATGATTTTTCCGACGTTTTTTGACAAAATAAATATCGTTTTTCGTCCAAAAACCGTTCTAAAAATTCAAAATACCGTCAAAAACCACCAACTGATCGTGAGATGGATCAATTATTTTATCTCAAACGAACCTCCAGATGCCATGGCGTCCGAATGTAAATTTATTTCTCTGAGAAACAAAAAAAAAACGAAGAAAAAAACGACTTTGCCAACGTCGATACACGATAAACATAAAAATCCATTCGAGGACAAAAGACAAGGAAGGAGAAGAAGAAGTCTCGAGGAGAGTCTCGAAGTCACACACGGAGATTCTACGAATCGTCGTGCACGCGCATCTTCATTATACGTATAAAATCCTTAGTCTCCGCTTGTCCAAGATCCTCGCCCGTAGAGAGAAGAAGCCTTTAACGCATTTTTTATTTCCTCCTTCGTCCTCTCTCGCGTCGTTACAGGTCCTCCTCGACGACTCGCTAACCGAGCAAAGGACTCGATCAATTAGCGTACTTAAGTATGTAACGCGAATAGCTACGAGGTCCTACGTGCATATAGCTATATATCTACAAGTTACGAAAACTTCCAGGATCGAGTCGTTCGCCTCGATGCAACTACTTGCGTTCGAACTCTCGACCTCTCGCGTACGACATTAAACGATAAGAAAAACAAAAAATGAAAGAAGATTTTAATCGTGACACTATTTTTGTGCAATTATTACAATTTCTTTAATTAAAAACGAATTTTTTTGATTTAAAAGAAAAAATTATAATTAAAAAAAAAACAATTTTTTAATTTAAAAGAAAAATCTGTAATTAAAAAAAAAAAATTTTTTTTGTATATTGTACATAAATGTTAAGTTTTATTCCTTTTTTTTCTCATTTAAAAATATTTTTCTACATGAAAAAAAAAAATTATTAATTAAAAAATAAAAATTTCTTAATAAAAAAAAAAACATTTTTATTTAAAATAAATTGTTTTTTATTCTTTTGACTATAAAAGTAGCTCTGGCCTCGCCTCTTTACGTTACGGAGAGACACATTGTATACACATGGTAAGTTTTGTTCTCTTTTTTTCTGTCTATCCCTCTCTCTCTCTCTCTCTCGTTCACTGTGAATGAAACGACTATGCGCGAGCTCACGGTGACAAAAGACCCGCTGGTAATAACGCACACGTCCTCGTGCCACATTCGTCGTCATACAGAGTCGTTCGAAGACGAGATACGCCGCGAAAAATTCTACCGATACGCCTCGCGAGAACTGTTCTTGCTCGTACGATTTGCAAGAAGAACGAAATTTTTCGTTTCATTGTTTCACGATACTTATTTTGTCTCATCTTTGTGAACGATGAGTAACGATCGATAATCGATTAATTCAGAATTATCGATTATTTTCAATTATTTTATTAATTATTTTTTTGTAACTCGTTAAAAATACAAAAATTCGTAAATTATTACGAAAATTAATTTCGTAGACGTTTCGATGTCTCCTCAAATCTTTAAAAATCGATAATAAAAGCAAAAAATCGCAAAATTTGTGAAAAAAAATCATTTTTACAAAAATCTGATGAAAATTTCACTCTTACCCAGAATATTTTTCCTCTCCGTCGCCAGTGAAATTCTCTTTAAAAAAAAAACCTTTCATTCCTACGAAGAACCGGAGGCATAATTCGTGTGTGTGTTTAAGCAGAAAAACAGCCACCACGTTACGTCGACCAAATAAAAAGAGAGAAAAAATAAATAAAAAGAAACGAAAATTAGTAATAAGAGACGCACACAGACGGAATAAAGCTGTCGCGTGTCGAGGATGGGACGATAGGTAGGATAGAAGGTGAGACGTCCGTGAAAGTTTGGTATTGTCGCCTCGCACTCGTTCGTAAGCGCGAGCGGCTGTGACGAGAGTGTCAATGAGCTCTCTAGCTACCGCCGTTCTCGACATCCCGAGACTTCGTACCTCGGCCAACCCGTTGAATATAATAACACGAGAAAAAAAAAATTTTTAAATCGTTTTTTGGCTTTCAATGTTTCGACTTCGTACCCAAATCTGTTACGTATGAAAATAGACGAGCTAAAACGAATGGAAAATAAAAGTCCAAGTGCTGAGAGAGAAAAAAATAGAAAAAACATAATAAATAAATTTTATTCGAAGAATATCGTTGGCATATTTATTTATATTTATTTATACAGGGTAAGTTTCATAAGCATTCTCAAACTTTATTTTAAGGTAGATGAGATCATTACAAACAAAAGTTGCAAATATACATTGGGGATATTTTAAATAGTTTACGAGATATAAATGTTTAAAGTTTGTCCAATCAGGGCGCGCCGAGGGGCGTTGGAGCCGCCCACTCCCCGCCCCAGCCGTAGAGATGGCACAGTGTAGGGCGTTACATTTGAGGTTGCAAAATTCAGAGCAGTAATTTTATTTATTATATTATTACGCAGTCATTTTTATTTCTCGGGCCTTGACTGCTCCGAATTGTGCCGCGCGCGTCGAGAGGCGTTGGAGCCGCCCACTCCTCGCCCTAGCAGCCAATGCCCGAGAAATAAAAATGACTGCGTAATAATATAATAAATAAAATTAACTGCTCTGAATTTTACAACTCCAAATCTAACACCCTACACCGTGCTCTCTCCACGGCTAGGGCGGGAGTGGGCGGCTCCAATGCTCTGATTGAACCAACTTAAAAAACTTATATCTCGTAAACTATTCAAAATATCCCCAATGTATATTTGCAACTTTTGTTTGTAATGATCCCATCTACCTCAAAATAAAGTTTGAGCCACCTTATGAAACTCACCCTGTATATCGTACTTCGGCCAACCCGTTAAATATAATAACGCGAGGAAGAAAAAAAACAAAAAACATTCTTTGATTAAAACGAATGAAAAATAAAAGTCTAAGAACTGAGAGAGAAAAAAAACATCGAAACGAAAATGATAAATAAATTTTACTCGAAGAATAACGCCGGTATATTTATTTTTATTTATTTATATATCTGTATAGTCGTCGAGAGAGTTGCGAGAATTCTCGTCGTCCTGCCATACGTCACGGGTCTCATTTTGTAAAGTCCGTACAGTCATGAACATTATTCTACCTATGCGCACATACACACGCGTGTAAAAGCGCGTATATACAGTTATACGAGAGTCGGGCGCGAAGCTAAGCCGTTCACCATTGTTTAATATACACTCGTCGTGTTGCACCGCGAGCGAACGAACGATTTCGCAATGAAGCGTGGAATCATGACGACGTTATATTCATAAGAGTGGCTCCTCGTCGCAATATATCTCTCGTCACGCGCACGATGAAACTGACCGGTTCGGTGGATCGCGAGCGTTTTGAAGCGGGTCAGCTTCACCGTAAGCGCGTCGCGCGTGTTCCAACGTCGCGCTGATGCACCAAGCGCGTATATGCAGGCACGATGCACTCGCCAACGCGCTATTCCACGTGAACATCCACTTTTCACCTCGCCACGACCGTGGCTACGCTCGTCCTCGTCGCTTCGAGCGGAAAAATAAAAAAAAAAATAAATAAAATATCGTAGATTTGCTGCCTGCGGAACGATAAATTCCAGCAAAAGGAGGCGTAATGTGAGGTATTGATGCGAATTGTAAAAAAAAAAAAAAGATCAAGAAAAAATAAAAAAAGGATAAACATTGGAGTGATCGATTAATAATAAATGCTTGGATTATAAAGTAATCAGGAATATTTAAATAATTAAATAATCGTGAATGTGTAAGTAGTGAAATAGTGATAATTTTTTAAATAATAAAATAACGATAAAGATTTGAATAATAATTATAGTAAAAAGTGATTCGATAAAGTAATAATGTATATTCAAATATTAAAATAACAATACATATGAAAATAATGAAATAATAATCGATATTTAATTAATAAAAAAAAAGAAGATAAATATTTCAAGAAAATAATATTCCATATTTCGATAAATAATAAAATAATGCTAAAGATAGAAATAATAATAATAATAATAATAAAAAGTATTTCAATAAAATAACAATGAATATTCAAATAATAAAATAACAATAATTGCAAAAATAATGAGATAATAATTGATATATAATTAATAAAAAAAATAATAAATATTTCAATAAAATAACAATCCAAATTTACACGAATAAAAAAATAATGCTAAAAATTGAAATAATAATAATAATAAACAGTATTTTAATAAAATAATAATGAATATTCAAATAATAAAATAACAATAAATATAAAAATAATGAAACAATAATTGATATTTAATTAATAAAAAAAAAGATAAATATTTCAATAAAATAATGATCCACATTTCGATAAATAATAAAATAATGCTAAAGATAGAAATAATAATAATAATAAAAAGTACTCCAATAAAATAACAATGAATATTCAAATAATAAAATAACGATAATTATAAAAATAACGAGATAATAATTGATATATATAATTAATAAAAAAAATGATAAATATTTCAATAAAATAACAATCCAAATTTACATAAATACAAAAAACTGCTAAAGATTGAAATAATAATAATAAACAGTATTTTAATAAAATAATGTTCGATATAAAAGTAAAAAATAACGAACGCTATTTAAATAACAAAAATAATTATTAAACTGTATCATTGTCCCTATCATTATTCTAATCATCCTCAATCACACAATACGTAATCGCTAATGAAAACGTACACGGAAATTTATTCATTCACACAACGTACACGCTCGAGACAAACGTCGAGGAGTCTATCGATCAACGGCTACGTGGAAGATCGCGAACCGTTCGAAATAAACTCGCAAGCCAGTTAAAAAGGGAATCCTCTCGTTAAACGCACGTGCGAATGCAAACACAGTTTCACAAAAGGATCGATTCTTATCCCCCCCCTTAATTCATTATTGTACCGATCATCGATTTATTTATTTATTTATTCGTTCGTTGTACGTCGTATCGATTCGTCGAAGGATCAACGTGACTACGCCTGAATGCCTGCGCGGATTGACTAATTATTCGAATGACGAAATCTTCTCGACTCGATTTACCGTTCCTTTTTTTCCTCCGTCTTATCTCGTAGAATAAAGAAGCATCCTCGATTTGTAATGGTTGGGAATGATTGAGAAAGATGGAGATGAACGAGAGAGAAAAAAGATTAAAAAAAAAAAAAAAAATCTCGCTCGCGACTCCCAACAGAAACGAATGATCTCTCTTCGAAGCCGATCTCCCTCGCGGGATTATATCGTTTCGCTCGGCTTTTGAATCATGCCCGAGCATGGGGGTTAATATTTCGTGAATGATTTATGAGTTATCGAGAACTCGAGGGATAATCACTCTCGTTTCACGTCGAGATCCTCTCGTCTTGGTCATCGTGGAATATTTTAATTCGCGCGTTTTATTTTTTTCATTTGCATTGCATTTTTTTTTATTGTTGCTTTTTTTTATTTTTATTTGTATTGGAATTTTTTTTATTCGTTTTATCTGTTGTTATTTTTTAATTTTATTTTTATTTCGCATCTTATCGCATTTGTCGTTCGTCTTTTTTCGATTTTTATTTTTTTTTTATTTGTTTTTTATTTCGTGTGCTTTATCTTCGTTCGTTATTTTTTTATTTCGTTCTTATTTCGTCTATTACTTTTTTCTTAATTTCACTTTTATTTAGCAACTTATCTCTTCTATTGCATTTTTCTTCGATTTTTATTGTTTTACTTTTATTCTTTCCGTTGGTATTTTTTTTATTAATTTTGTCCGTTCTTATTTTTTTATTTAATTTTTATTTCATTCATTACTTTTTTTAATTTTATTTTTTCTATGGTATTTTTTTTTCATTTTGTCTGTCGTTATTGTTTGATTTTATCTTTATTTCGTTTATTACTTTTTTTAATTTCGATTTTCTTTCCCACCTTATCTTTTTTATTGTTTTTTTTTATTTTAATTTTTTTTTAATTTTATTTTTATCCCACGTGTGTTATCTTTATTCGTTTTTTTTTATTACGATTCAACAACTCGTGCCGATACCACGTGACAGCTCTAGAATTTGTTTGAAACAAATTCGTAATTTTTGGATTAACTTGCATTTTTAAAAAATATTATTTACCACATAAACGATGCGTGAAAATACGAACGGGGAACGAAACGTTGATTGACTTTGGCTCGATAACGACGAGCGATCTGCGTGATTCGGTCATTGGCCGCGAACGATCTCGACGAGAGATCGTTTTTTTTTTCTTCTTTTGCAGAACGAAACGTTCGACGAGAATCGAAGGAGATCGAAAAAGTGGAAATTGGTAAAAAAAAAAAAAAAAATAATAAAAAAATAACGAAGATCGCGGAAGGAACGAGTTCTCAGCTGACACCGCGAGATTTAATTTGTTTCTTTCTCGAAGACTTGTAAACGACACTTTCTAAATCAATTTTCAAGATTTTGCTTTTTCGCAACGTACAAAAGTATGTCGTTGTCGACGAGAGACAAAGAGACGATTCGATAATTGAGAGTGAGAAACGATTCACTCTTTGTTTTCGTTGTCTTCCCTTCTTTCTTTCATCTACCAATTGTTTATTCCAAATTTAAGGAGGTTCGACATATTGCAATGTCAAAAAATGCATTTTGTTTTTATTTTTTTTTTCTGAAAGAACGTATCTTTTTTGATACATGGTTCAAATTTCATGAAATTCTGAGGAGTGGAAGTATGTTAAATAATTTTTTTAAGTAATTTTCCACTCAATTTTCATAATTTTCTCAAAAATCACAAAATTATTACGATCTCGCTCAACATCGATACACGTCCTTCGACATTAAGGAGGCTCGACATATTGCAGCGTCAAAAAAAACATTTTTAAAATTTTTTTTCTGAAAGTAAATATCTTTCTTGATACGTGGTTCAAATTTCATGAAATTCTGAGCAGTGGAAGTATGTTAAATAATTTTTTGAAGTCAGCGTTTTAATTCATTAGAAATTCAAACTTTTTAAAAAAAAATCGTGTTTCCTGAAAAGTTACGTTTTTTCATCCGCAATGTACCTTTTCTCGAAATCTACTCGTCGTATCGGCATATATTTTTTTTTGACGTAACCAGTACGTCCAAACGAAGAATGTGTCGAGCCATTTTTTTGAAAAATCGATTCAGACCCGAGAAAAATATATTTGAAGGTAAAAAAAACGTGGTGAAAAATTTTTACAAAATTTCAAAATAATGTCAAAAAATTCTGAAACAAAATATCGAAAAAATGGCTCGACACATTGTTTATAACGCTTCGATATATACGCACAACAAAAATGGTCAAAATCGGACGTACGGTTACTGAGAAAAGGTACATTGAAAATAGACATTTTTTCAAACCAATGTTTTTCGATTTTCAACTGTTCCCAAAATTGTTCTATTTCGAATATCCACTAAAACCCTACGCAGAATTATAAATAAAGTCTTTCTGAATAAAACTAAATAAGAATCATCGTTATATATCAATTATTATTTCATTCTTTTTATAATTATCGTTATTTTATTATTTGAATATTCATTATTATTTTATTCAAATACTTTTTATTATTATTATAATTTAAATATTAGCATTATTTTATTATTTATCTAAATATGGATTATTATTTTATCGAACTATTTATCTTTTTTTTTTTTATTAGTCACATATCGATTATTATTTCATTATTTTTATATGTATTGTTATTTTAATATTTGAAATATACATTATTATTTTATCAAATCACTTTTTACTATAATTATTATTCAAATCTTTATCGAAAAATATTGAATAGTTTTGAAGAAATCTCGATTTAAAGCAAAAAAGATCAGATCAGATCCTTAAGAGTATCCTCACAGTTTTTCTTTCATCCTTGATTGCGCAATGTGAAAAAAACCGTCGGGTTTTTCGCATTAACGCGAGGAGGAAGAAACAAAATAAAAAAACAACAAAAAAAAATTTTTTTTTTTTTTTTAAATCAATGACTCGAGCCAAACGGAAGGTGGCAATTTTTCCGGTCTTAAAATAAAATACCGGAGTGTATAATAGAATATATAAATGTCGGTAGCCTCGGTCGGTATGAAAATCGAAGATGGCCGACCATTTCTCGTCGTTGCTCGCTTCGAGAGCAATTTCTCTCTCGTTCTCCTCTTTTCCTCCCTTTGGGGAGGAGGAGAGGGAGAATGAGGATTCGCGAAGCTCCATGCCAAGAAGTCAAGCCGTAGGTGGCACCAAACCAGTGATCTCATGTTTCATATTTATACTCTCATCTGCATATTACGAGCGGGGTGTGCCTAGGTACTCAACGGTGAAGCTGTCTCGCGCCTCGGGCTCGCCCTCCAAGGGCCAACGCGTTGTACAGCAGAATGCAACATGCGCTCTTCTTCTCATTTCTCTCTTTCCCTCTTTTTTTTTTTTTTTTTTTTTTTTTTTTTATATAAATAAAATGATCCGATAAAAAAAGATTATTTGCAAAATTTATTGAGATTAAGACAATGACATTGGGACACGTTGTTATTTACAGGAATGCTTTATTTAATTTTATTCTCGTGGATTAAATTTTTTATTAATCGAATGAAATAACAATTTTTTTTTAATTGGGAAAAAATAATTGATCGATTGTGGCAAAAATGTTAATTTTTATGTAATTAAATTTATGATTTAGTTTCTAATTATTTTTTTCTAATCAATTTCTATAATTTAATTAGAATGTTTATTTTTGATGGATTTATTTTAAATGTACATCAACAATTTTGCTACATTGTTATAAATTATTTAATACGAGGAAAAGAATTTTGTTTATATATTTGTAAAAAATCTGATCGAAAATAACTGGAACTATTCTTCTTCTCATTTCTTTCTTTCTCTCCTTTTTTTTATATATAAATAAAATGATCCGATAAAAAAAGATTATTTGCAAAATTTATTGAGATTAAGACAATGACATTGGAACACGTTGTTATTTACAGGAATGCTTTGATTAATGTTATTCTCGTGAAATAAATTTGTTATTAATCGAATCAAATGACAATTTTTTTTTTAATCGAGAAAAAATAATCGATCGATTATATAAAAAATGTTATTTCAATTATTTTATTCTAATCAATATAAATAATTCAATCAAAATATTTATTTTCGATGAATTTATTTCAAACGAACATCAACAATTTTCCCACATTGTTATAAAACATTTAATACGAACAAGACAAAAATTTATACATATTAATTATAAAAAATCTGATATAAAATCAAAGCTCGATGAAAAAAAAAAATCGTTTTACCATGAACCCAAGACCGTTTTTCTTCCTCCATAAAAAATAAAAAAATAAAAATAAAAAGAAAACAACTCCCACGAGTCCCAGAAAATTGAGCAACATTGTACCGTTTAACGTAAGCAAACGCGATTCCCGATGAATTTATCAGCAATTTCGTCCAACGTAACGATAAATCGTGAGTTTTTCCTTTCCAATTCGTATTTTTCCTCTCACCCAGCCTGTACATTACGTCTTGGAAAAACGTGACTATCCAGGATTAATATCGAGCCTCGCAAAGAATCGTACACACCGATTTATGTAATCTCTATCTCACACTATATATTCCCTGACGTAATGACAGAAAAAAAAAAAACAAAACAAAACAAAACAAAAAAAAATAAATTGAAAAAAAACACACACACACACACACACAATTCTCCACACCGTCGAGGTAATTTTATTTCTTTTGTACGAAAGACACACCGTTCGATCTTGACCCTGGACTTTACATACGTTTAATAAACGACGATTCTATTTCTCTTTTTTAATTTTTCATTATTTTTTTTTTGTTCTTTTGTTTTGTTCCTTTTTCATTTAACAAAGCCAGACGAAAAATAACAAGAAACGCGAGACAAAGACAATAAACGCGCTAGCCCTTGACGAATTTCTCGGTAGAAACGTGACGTTACGAAGACATGCACGAGGCAAACCGATGACTAATTAAAAACTGTGATCTCACGATTTTATTACCGGACTTCATTCATCGACCAATCGCGCACGCTCCTCTATCTCTCATCTTTTTTTTTTTTTCTTTTCTTTTCTTTTTCCGTTATTAATATCGTCATTATCGTTATTTCGATATTTTTCAGTCGCGTTCTCTCCGGATAATAATTTAATTTCGAAGATCGACGCGACGAGAAAATTACCTCGAGTAACACGTGTCGAGAATAATAAAATGGAGAAAAAAAAAGAATCGACGGGTTCAAACATCATCCTTGATCCGTGTCTCGAACGTGGAGGGAAAAAAAATAGTAACGTGATATCTCCGGACGGTTTTGATGTTTGATCGACGAATGAAATGTTTCTTTTTTTTTTTCTTTGATTTTTGTTTCGTTGGGAGAATACGAAACGCAAGACGAGTGTACATCGTTATCGTTTTGATTTCCGGCGTGTTCGATTATTGTGAAATATCGAATCGATGTAGTGGATATTAGCAATGGGAGGAAAGAGAGGGGGTAGAATTAATGGAGAATCGTAATCGTTAATGAGACGGAATATTTCAAAGGTAATCGATCCTCGAGTCGTCCTGCACGTGGGGAAAATTTATCCGATAAGTCTCGAGGCGATCCATCGAGTTTGTTTGTTTCTTTGTCTATCTTACGATAATCTTGACACAACGGGCGTAGGAAGAAATTATTACGGATAACAATGAGAGGCTATTAACGCGTAAGTCAAAGTCAAAGCTGGGCGAACGGACTCCAGGAAGCGAAGGATCTTCCATATCGGCCCACACGTTAGTCCATCTTGTATACCGCCACCATTTCTCTCGTACGTCTCTCTCTCTCTCTCGCTCTCCCTCTCTCTCTCTCTCTACCAAAGTCCCATCGTCAAAGCCCACGAATGCTACGGGATGAGACCCTTCGTTGGTGGAATCACGTTGCATTATTTATATGTTCGGGCACACGTGTGATGTTTCTTGGTGAATGAAATTTAATGATAATTAACGGCTGGAGGAAGATGAGAATGTTGGGGATAATTGTTTATGGGCGGTGTTATAAATATAAATGATTGTTTTTAATAATTGTTGTCGTTTGTTTTTATAAATTGTTGGGGGATGTGAGAGATTTGTTTTTTGTTGGAGAAAAATTGATTTTTTTAGAAATTGTTGAAAAATGTGTAAATCTGTCAAATAAAAAAAAATTATTTTGCTATTTTGAATAGTGAATAAAATTTAATGATAATTAATAGCTGGAGGAAGATGATAGTGTTGGGAATAATTGTTTATGGTCGTTGTTATAAATATAAATGATTGTTTATAATAATTGTTGTCGTTTGTTCTTGTAAATTTGTGTGGGATGTGATAGTTTCTTTTTTATTGGAAGAGAATTGATGTTTTAGAAATTGTTGAAAAAAGTGTAAATTTGTCAAATAAAAAAAAATTGTTTTAATATTTTGAATAGTGAATGAAATTTAATGATAATTAACGGCTGGAGGAAGATGAGAATGTTGGGGATAATTGTTTATGGGCGGTGTTATAAATATAAATGATTGTTTTTAATAATTGTTGTCGTTTGTTTTTATAAATTGTTGGGGGATGTGAGAGATTTGTTTTTTGTTGGAGAAAAATTGATTTTTTAGAAATTGTTGAAAAATGTGTAAATCTGTCAAATAAAAAAAAATTATTTTGCTATTTTGAATAGTGAATGAAATTTAATGATAATTAACGGCTGGAGGAAGATGAGAATGTTGGAAATAATTGTTTATGGGCGTTGTTATAAATATAAATAATTGTTTATAATAATTGTAGAAAACTGTGTAAATTTGTCAAATAAAAAAAAATTATTTTACTGTTTTGAATATTGAATAAAATTGAATGATAAATAACAGTTGAAGGAAGATGAAAATGTTGGGAATAATTGTTTATGGGCGTTGTTATAAATATAAATGATTGTTTATAATAATTGTTGTCGTTTGTTTTTATAAATTGTTGTGGGCTATGAGAGTTTCTTTTTTGTTGGAGAAAAATTGATTTTTTAGAAATTGTTGAAAAATGTGTAAATTTATCAAATAAAAAAAAATTATTTTGCTATTTTGAATGCTGAATGAAATTTAATGATAATTAATAGCTGGAGGAAGATGATAATATTGGGAATAATTGTTTATGTTCGTTGTTATAAATATAAACAATCGTTTATAATAATTGTTGTTGTTAATTTTTACAAATTTTGATGGGACGTAACAGTTTCTTCGAAAATCCTCGAAAAACATCTAAATTTATGAAATTAAAAGAAAACTACTATTTGATTATTTTTAATACCGAAATATAGTGTAAAAATGAAAAGTTTTATAAAAAATATGAACAAAAATAGAAAAACGTAAGAAAATAATTTTGTATCGATGAAATCTTGCGAATCAAATTCATAATCTCAAATTGACTATAAAAGAAAGATAAAAAAAATCCTCTTATTTGCAATTTGCATATTTGTCATAAAATAAAATTTCTCTGAAGCCTTCGAAATAATAAAATAAAAAAATTGATTATCATTAATTAAATAAATAAATCTCGAATTAGTAACGTTATTTCCGAGAAGAAAAATAAGGATGTTTAAAATCCAAGCCAGAAGGCTCATTTTCAAATAGTACCAAAAATATGTTCGTCACGTGACCGAACAATTCACCAAATAACAGCCAGCGATTACTCGATCGAGAGTCATCTCGATCCGGTCCATTGGTGAACATACAATTCTATACCCCTCGTACAATAGATAAAACTACGGCGTGACACGTGTACCCCGCACACACCGCAACGCTAAACCAAGAATGGTCCAGCGAGGATCGAGAAGTACCGAGGAGTTGGCAGAAAGTGCTCACGATCTCGAGCCAAAAGAAGGAACGAAAGCGAGTTGGCGCAAAGAGACGGGGACTGAAAAAAGTTTCGCGGGGGAGAGCCAAGAATAAGAATAAGAGGAAGATCGTACAATGATTCGTAACGCTAGCGAGGTCCGAGAGCGAGACCGACGAATGGTAAAACAGACGGTACATGAACGAGATGGCAAATATACCCTTTATTCTCGGGCGAGGAGTTCGTGGCTCGGGGTGGTCACGTTTCGCATCGCGAAACTCATTTTTTACCCCTGCCCCTCTCTACCAGGCCAGTTCCATCCCATATACAATTATATAGGTATATATATGACTGTATGGGCCATTCTCCATTAAGTCGGCCATTTTGTTGTCTCACACATCCCAGATTTGACTCATAATTTGTCAGATTGTAATTAACGTTGGGAAACGATTTGGGCAATTTTTTCCGAAATTTTTCGACCATAAATTTTCCAGTTATATACAGGGTGAGTTTCGTAAGATGTCTCAAACTTTATTTTAAGGTAGGTGGGTTCATTACAAACAAAAGTTGCAAATATACATTAGGGATATTGTTAATAGTGTACGAGATATACATTTTTTAAGTTGATCCAATCAGAGCGAGAAGCGTTGGAGCCGCCCACTCCTCGCCCTAACCGTAGAGATAACACAGTGTAGGGCGTTACATTATCGGTTGCAAAGTTCAGAGCACTGCGTATAAAATAATAAATAAAATTGACTGCTCTGAATTTTGCAACCCCAAATGTAACGCCCTACACTGTGCTATCTCTATGGCTAGGGTGGAGAGTGGGTGGCTCCAACGCTTCTCGACGCGCTCTGATTGGACGAACTTTAAAAATGTATATATCTCGTAAACTATTGAAAATATCCCTAATGTATATTTGCAACTTTTGTTTATAATGATCCCATCTACCTTAGAATAAAGTCTGTGACACCTTATGAAATTTACCCTGTATATTTTTTTCAAATTATATTGGCTATGGTAAGTCACCAGCGAAGTCGAGATAACGAAATGATTTTTTTATTTTCATGTAACATGGAAGTTGTTTTTAATCTTCAGGGAGTTTTTATGGAAAAAAGATTCGATTTTTGAAATCTTTCTTTCTCCGACTCGACTATAAAAATAAAATACAATCCCGCAATAAAACCCCGAAAATTTTTGAGAAAATTAAAAAGATCATCAGCCCAATTTGAAAAAAAAAACGTGACCAAATTTACACGGAAAGCCTCGTGCGAAGAATAACCTGTCCCTACTGCATCCCAAGCTTATGAGAGCTAAAAACAAATTTCGTGCCTCTTGTCTCGAAATCTTGCCCCCACCCCTTATCAATAATCCGTCGATATATTTATACATATAACTTCATCGAAGAAATTTCAGTTTACCAATATCCGCGATGCATCGACATGTACCAAAGAGTTCGAAGCGCCCCGTTTGTCTCGATTTTGTTTTTCGTCTCGTTCCTTTTGTACGGTCGCTCGAATCGCAAGGAGCAAGCTCTTTCGCGGTTTCTCCTTTGGGAATTTGAAATTCGGACCCGGAGGGCCGAAGGCTGCTTCCCGCGCACCGTACGATAATAATTGGCGGTTACCGCCCGAATAACGACCACGGACTCTTCGACTATATAATGCACGCTCCGCGAAATCCACTCTCTCGCTTTTATATGCAACGTATATATATATACATTACAGGAATATATATATATTCCTCTTTCCCTTGCCCTCGTCGCACGATGCTTGTCTCTATATTACCCATTCTTTCATGATCGCGAGTAGGCTGTATGCACTCGACGCTCTCGATCGCGAATCTCATTTGATACGCGTGCGCCTGCAGCCTCGACCTTCGATTATTTATAAATAAATATATATATATATACATATGTATGTATATGTATATAGAAGAAATTAAAATTTTCAACTCGATTTACAGCTATTAAGGAGTTTAAAAAAAATCAAATAAAATATATTTATTTATATATTATTATATTTTTATTATTTTTAATTTTTGATCTTGTATTGCAAAAATTTTGCATATATTTGTCTATTTTTATTTTTTTCGAATTGAAAAGATTTGAGTTTTTTATTTTATTTTGTTTATTTTTGTCTATTTCTTCGATCGCGAATCTCATTTGATACGCATGCGCCTGTAAATAACTATATATATATATACAGGGTGAATTTCATAAGGTGTAACAGGATTTATTCTAAGGTAGATGGAATGATTACAAACAAAAGTTGCAAATATATATTAGGGATATTTTTAATAGTTTACGAGATATAAACTTTTAAAGTTGGTCCAATCAGAGCACGCCGAGAAGCGTTAGAGCCGCCCATTCCCGTCTTAGATAGCACAGTGTAGGGCGTTACATTTGGGGTTGCTAATTTCAGAGCAGTCAACTTTATTTATTATACTATTACGCAGTCATTTTTATTTCTCGGGCATTGGCTGCTAGGGCGGGGAATGGGCGACTCCAACGCTTCTCGGCGCGCTCTGATTGGACCAACTTTAAAAATTTATATCTCGTAAACTATTAAAAATATCCCCAATGTATATTTGCAACTTTTGATTGTAATGATCCCATCTATCTTAAAATAAAGCCTGTTACACTTTATGAAATTCACCCTGTATATACATATATGTATATGAATACGAGAAATTTAATTTTTCAGCTTGATTTCCAGCTATTAAGGATTTTAAACAAATCAAATAAAATATATTTGTTTCATATTATTCCACTTTTATTATATTTTATGTCTTATACACATTTCTTTATTTATGTGTATATTGTTATTTTCTTGTATTACAAAAATTCTGTGTACATTCGTTTATATGAATATTTTTATTTTTATCGAATTAAAAATATTTCATTTATTTATTCTGTTTTATTTCTTCACATATATTTTTCTTTCTAATAGACGTCAATTATAAGTCGAAATGAAAAATTGCATTTTTTTTACCAAAAGCATGACCTGTCGTTAATACAAACGGACGATTATGATAAGTCACGTGACAGTTCAAAATATTTGGCCCAGTGACATCGACGAGTTTAAAAATAATCCACGCGATACCACGTTTCTCGATACTATTGTTATTAAATCGCAACATATTCTCAAGTTTCTATCGTAATCCTATAATCGCGAATAAATAATGTCCTCGAGGGTCCGTAGACTCGATGGGAGAAAAGGGAGCCGGAGGAAAACAATAAAAAAAATAATAAAAAAAAGAGGAAGAGTGAGTCTTGTTCCGTACCAAACAAGGATCATCGAAGAAAAAGAAGAAGAGGAGGAAGGAGAAGGAGGAGGAGGAGGAGGAGGAGGAGGAGGAAGGAGAAGAAGAAGAGCCAACAAACGGACGACTCGCCTGGTAGCACCGGACGTTCTCCAGGATTATTCCGTTTCGTTCTTGGACACACGTGTCCTCGGCATTTATGGGTACGCGATATGTGCACAAACGCTATATATAAAATTATCATCGACGATAATCGTCCTCGGATTGAATCTTCCCGCGGTGAGAAGATATTATTATTCCTCGATGTCGCGAGGGGGTCCGAGCGTACGTTAAATTTATCATACGGCTTATAAACGCGCGAAGGAACATTGTAAGAATGAAAATCACTATAAAAGGAGAAATTATTTATGAAAAAAAAATTTTTTTTTTTATGATTTTTCATCGTTAATCCGCAACTCATTATTTCTCGTCTAGCAATAAAATATAAAATATGACATAGATTTCATATTGAACGTAATATTTCAAATATCAAATTTCGAAAAAGATTGAAATTTGACAATCATAAAATTTTTCAAAATTTTTTTTTTTTACACTTTTTTAAAAATTCTGTCACGTTTCATGGATGCGATTCTTTCTCAGGGTAAAAATAATTAAACCAAATGTATTCAAAATTTGAAATAAATAAAAATTTCAAGCAAAATATTGGAAAGAAAATATGTTTGTTGGAATTCGGATTAATAATTCGATCTCCGGGAGAATGAGTGTGGAACAAAGGCAGGATGAAGATTCGACTCGTAGAATTTGATTTCTTTTATTTCGCAATATTATTGCGTATTAGAAACGCGGTTTTCGATAATCGGACATCGACTCCGCGCAGTCGAAAATTGCATCGTAGAATTGCCGGGGGTCGAACGAAGACGCGCCCAGGGTTATAAAATTCATTTCGAGATCGCCTTTCTTCGTCTCTCATCACGAAACGATTGACCGCGGCAGTTGGTATTATTAAATTCCAATCTCTCTCTCTCTCTCTCTCTCTCTCTCGCGCACTCGCGCTTCCACGAGTAATAACGCGAGGAGACGAGACAATCAGCTCGGTGAATCCCTTCCGCGAGATATCTGAAGGATAATAACAGTCGCGGTGTTCCTCCTTTGCCCAGATATAATGAGGAAGAGAATTCTCTCGATGCTGTTACCGAGATGCATCGTACCAACGAGAGAGCTGTGCACTTTTACTTCTGTACGATGATTTTTTTTTTTTTCATTTTTTTTCTTTTTTCGTTTGATACCGCCTTCCTTGCTAGAGCTACGATGCATCCGCACATCGAGCGGACAGGTAACTATGATTATACCTGGTTTAAGGGAAATCATAGATACGATTGAACGTTGAGAACGTATAATTTAGCAATAATCAATAATTGTTGAGATTTTTTTAGATTTTTGAAAAAATGGTTAAATTAAAGGATTTTGTTGTTTGTAAGACTGTAATTTATTTTTGATGTCTTTTTATCAAGCAGGTGTATTTATTGAGAATTATTGAAGATTTTTGTTGATATAAATTTGAGAGATTCTTAGGTCAAATGTCACTCGTGAATTTTTCAACATTGGAACAAAATTATCGACGTTTTTTAGATTTTTGAAAAATTGTTAATTTAAAGAATTTTGTTATTTATAAGACTGTACTTTATTTTTGTAATTTTTCATCATACAGGTGTATTTATGAAGAATTACTAAAAAATTTTGTTGAAATAAATTTGAAAGATTCCTGGGCGAATTTTTCAAAATTGGAACGAAACTATTGACGTTTTTTAGATTTTTGAAAAATAGTTAAATTCAAGAATGTTATTATTTGTACGACTGTAATTTATTTTTATAATTTTTTGATCGGACAGGTGTATTTTTTGAGAATTATTGAAGATTTTTGTTGATATAAATTTGAGAGATTCTTGGGTGAAATTTCACTCATGAATTTTTCAAAATTCGGAACGAAGTTATGAAATTATTGTTAAAACTGATTGTTATTTATTTTTTCTTTTTTTCTAGATCAAAGTCCGCATAGTTCGAGTCGAATCGACAAGTTGAGTGGATATAGACGCGGGGTCGTAATTCAATATCGTCGCGGTCAGACCGCCGTATAGTTTATTAAACGCGCGCAGCGGTCGCGCAGGACACTTCTTTAATTCACCGCGTAAAAATTATATATCGTGTGGATATAAAGGTAGGCCGTGTGGCGAGCGAACGGAGAGATAACGTTTCAAGATACACGCAAAGAGACTACGATGTACGAGAAGAAAATGCCAAGAGAGAAAAAGTGATAGGAGAATATGAATAATAAAATAGATAACCGACTTGTGCGGTCTTTTACACGTGCATGATATCCGATAATACCTTCGTATCTCATGGGCATCGATCCGCTTAATGAGAAGCCTGGGAAAGGTCCATCGACCTCGAATAATAAAGATTCAATTTTTTTGCTCTGTGTTAATTTCAACAATTTTTTTAACAATTTTAAATTTATTTTTATATTAAAATATTTCTCCAATTAATTATCAATTAATTAAATATTAGTCCAATGGGAAAACTCCATCAATCTCGAATAACAAACATCCAAATTTTTTACTGTGTGTTAATATTTAAATTTGATTGACATTTACAAATTTATTTATATGTTAAAATATTTGTCAAACTAGTTATTAATTAATAAAATATTAGTCCGTTGGAAAAACTCCATCAACCTCGAATAATAAACATTCAATTTGTTTACTCTGCGTTGGTTTTTAAATTTCGTTTACATTTTTTAATTTATTTATATATTAGAATATTTCTCCAATTAGTTATTAATTAATTAAATATTAGTCCATTGGAAAAACTCCATAGATCTCGAATAACAAACATAAAATTTGTTTACGCTTCGTTAATTTTAAAATTTCGTTAACATTTTCAAATTTATTCATATATTAAAATATTTCTCCAATTAATTATCAATTAATTAAATATTAGTCCATTGGAAAAACTCCATCAACCTCGAATAATAAAAATTCAATCTCTGCCTCGCCATTGTTCTTTAAATTTTTTAACCATTACTTATTAATTTATATATAACATATCTCCGCTTAATTATTAATTAATAAAACTACAAATTAAAAATAAAAATATTTCAGTGTTCCATTTTAGACGACTTTACACAAACCACATTCTCCTTTTCCCTTCTCTCTCTCTCTCTCTCTCTCTCATTCTCTTCTCCCCTATCGACATTCACTTTGTGTACGGACTCAATCTGCTCACCCAAGATATCTCCATCCCTGTAACATAGTTTACTCTACACTGTCGCATCGACGAGAGGTTTTCTCGTGGACGCGACGACTAATTGGAGTTATCGTTTCACGATTTCGTCACGTCCCCCTCTCTCTATATATAGTTACATACATATATATATATTACATACATAAACCTAGGTCCATCGAGACTCTCGGAATTCTCGTCTCGAAGAATTCTAGCTCATCTCGTTGCACAATTTTTCACGCGGGCCATTTCCTTTGATCCTCAACGAAGCTTCGACTTTTATACAGACCGACACACATACATATTTATATTTATATTTATAGCCTCTATAGATGAGCTTTTCAATGTACAAGTAACGAAGATAGGAGAGATCCGGTCGAGGCAAGGATAACAGGGCGTAATTGATCGTATAACGATCGCAGCGCCTCGCGATCGATACCGAGAGGAATAATATAATCGTTCTTACGAACTTCCTCTTCCAAGTCTCTTTTTCGTCCTAGACGTACATAGATGCGCTATAATTCTCTTGTAATTTAGCCCTGTGTACACGGAACCGGTAAATAATGCTAATAAACATGTATCGGGTGATGCTCGCCCTATAAGTTATGCCAATGAAAAAAAAAAAAATGTATCTATACAGGGTGAAATTCATAAGGTATCTCAAATTGTATTTTAAGGTAGATGGGATCATTACAAACAAAAGTTGCAAATATACATTGGGGATATTTTTAATAGTTTACGAGATATGAATTTTTAAAGTTGGTCCAATCAGAGCGCGCCGAGAAGCTTTGGAGCCGCTCACTCCCAGATAGCACAGTGTAGGGCGTTACATTTGGGGTTGCAAAATTCAGAGCAGTGAATTTTATTTATTATGTTATTACGCAGTCATTTTTATTTCGAAGTAGGCGGCTCCAACGCTTCTCGGTGTGCCTTGATTAGACCAACTTTAAAAATTAATATCTCGTAAACTATTAAAAATATTCCCAATGTATATTTGCAACTTTTGTTCGTAATGATCCCATCTACCTTAGAATAAAGCCTGTTACACCTTATGAAATTCACCCTGTATATAGATATACATTGCATATGGCTGGGTCTCTCCGACTCTTGGGAGAGTCTTGTAACATTCGAGGGAATGAAATCGTAGTTACACCTACGATGCATCGTCTCCCTCGTTGTCGATAAGGTCAGCCATGTTTGTTTCTCTACTCTCATCCTCTCAATTTTTCCCACGCTCCGTCCATTTTTATTTTAAATCTTCGACGTCGATTTTTTGCAACGCGAAAATTTATTTTTATCTCGTAGATAGGAATACAAAAAACATTGTTGAATTGAAAATTTATTAGAAGAGAATTTTTTTAAATAATAAATTGAGGAAAGGGAGAGTGTTTGATAATTTGAGAGATTGTTGAAGTAATTTAGGAATTAGTTTTGAGGCTGGGAAAATGTATGGGGGCGAGACACGAACCACGTGACTAGAGAAAGAGCGAGAGATTTACTGGACGTCTTCAGCTACAAATCAACGTACAAAAAGCAATTCCCTCCTTCTCGTCGACACGAAGATGGTTTTAGCTAGTTATACGCACTATGTCTTTCCACGCCGCGGAATAATCGTCCGGTAAATAATATTCTTCCGCATCGTCGAAGTCGTTAACGCCTGGAAGCGAGAATGTCCACCTGGAAATTGACTAACGACGTGTTTCCATGCTATTTGCACTTTTGTGAGATTAATTGCAATATAGCGAAATTCTTATCATGATATTCCTATTGCGCGGGAAATTTCCGATTTGAATTCAATCGCAATTTTAATTTCTCTCCAAACGAGCCCAATTTTTATTTCGATTCTCAAACGACTTTAAAACTTCCCATCGTCCATTTTCTTCAACAATCATTCGAATTAATTATTATTTTTCATTATTATTATAATCTCTACAATTTTCTTGTCGTTTAATATTTTAGTCAACGATTTTAAACCTTCCTATTTCGCGGTAATAATTTTCATCCACAAAATCACGAACTTGGCAGATTTAATGTTTGTTTTCTTTTTATTCCTCCCCAGAATTTTCATCACGAAATCTCTCGTTCCCGTGGTATAAACAACGTTGATTGTAATTATACAAGCGGGGTAAAAATTTTTGCACGCGAATATCTTCCGCGTGCATTCAACGTACGATGTAACGAAGTATAGGCAAAGAGTTCCAGTCGATGGACGTTTCGACGAGGGGAACGACTCGTTCCACGTAGTCACGAGTAAATTTTATTCACATTGCGGGACATTGCCTGAGAAAGGGTGAATATCATTAGGTTGAAAAGCGTACGTTTAATTGACCGAATTTAGTGGCTGACTAGAGTCCGGTCGTGGATCTCGGCTGATTACGCTTTTCAGGAATCGTTACGTGAGCGATATCTCTCGTTATCTCAATGGCTCGATCTCGGAAACTCGAGATCTACGAGATCGAGTCTCCTACTGAAGTCTCAATTTTTATCCCCTTAATTGCACGTTTATACATATGCATAAAGTTTAACTGAGAGAACGAAGCTAAAACGGAGAGAATTTTACGAGTACAAAAAGGTTTCACCCTTGGATAATCGGTCTTGAGTGAATAGTGAAGAAATTAAAAGAGAGAGAAAGGGAGAGAGAGAGAGAGAGACCGGATCTTGATTTACAACCTTAAATATTGAGTAACTCGTATACAGGTGAGACGCAAAAGAGCTGAGTCCAGATTTTATTATTATTATTATTATTATTATTATTGTACAGCTCGTTAATAATAAATTATCATTCGTTATGACACAGTCTTCTATCGCATTTGACCATTGAATAGGAGTTCTTACAATTAGCCGAGGATCTCTCTCAAGAAGAATCGAAGGGAACGGTGGTCGTTTAGAAATTTTATACGTATGTATGATAGAATGTAACAAATATTAAATATCACCATGATTTGCTATCCTCCGGTATAAATGAAATATACAATTTCGAGGGGACTTTATTTAAAGAAGCGGTCGTTACGATAATTACTCGAATTATTTCGATAATTGTGTCGGGACTTGACGATTAAGGGGCCGGTATGGTAGCTGCGAATGAACGACTCTTAATAACTTAATGAGAAAGGTAGAAGAAAGAAACCCATGGATATATATATACAGGATGAATTTCATAAGGCGTCACAGACTTTATTCTAAGGTAGATGGGATCATTACAAACAAAAGTTGTAAATATACATTAGGGATATTTTGAATAGTTTACGAGATATCAATTTTTTAAGTTGATCCAATCAGAGCGTTGGAGCCGCCCACTCCCGCACTAGCCGTAGAGATAGTACAGTGTAGAACGTCACATTTGGGGTTGCAAAATTCAGAGCAGTCAATTTTATTTATTATATTATTACGCAGTCACTTTTATTTCTCGGGCATTGGCTGCTAGGGCGGGGAGTGGGCGGCTCCAACGCTTCTCGGCGCGCTCTGATTGGATCAACTTTAAAAATTTATATCTCGCAAACTATTAAAAATATGCCTAATGTATATTTGCAACTTTTGTTTGTAATGATCCCATCTACCTTAAAATAAATCTTGTTACACCTTATGAAATTCACCCTGTATATAATATAATAATATATATTAAATATTATTATAATATTTAATATATATTATTATATACATTATTTATATTTTTCTATTATATTTTATGAATTTTTTATTTATCTTATATTAATAACACAAATAAAAAATTTATTTATCTTTTAGTTTGATTTTCGTAGAACTTTGTTTATATATTCATATAATTAGAATTTTTAATAATGTAATAATATTTTTTTTTAATAAATATATATAAATATATCATTAAAAATTTATTTATTTAAAAAATGATTAGGAGAAAAATGAAAAGATAAATTTAATGCCAGGTGATTCCCAATGCCATATTTAAATAGAATATATATATATACCTATATTCAATTTAAAAAGGGGATTGCGAATCAGCTGGCATTAAATTTATCGTTCTTTTTGTTTCTTTTTTTCGTAAAAATGTTTACTTCCAATTCCTCCCTAGCCCGTGACAGGTGACTTAGATTTAGAACGTCGTTCGAAATTCCTCCGACTCTATCTATCTCTCTGGCTCTCTCTCTCTCTCTCTCTCTCTCTCACTCTCTTTCACTCTCTCTCTCTCTCTCTCTCACTCTCTTTCACTCTCTCTCTCTCTCTCTCTCTCTCCCTCTTTCTCTCTCTCTCTCTCTCTCTCTCTCGCTCTCTCTCTCTCTCTCTCTCTCTCGTTCTCTCTCTCTCCCGTCGTTCCTTCGACCGTGCTCGCTGGGTGTCGATATAAACTCTCGATACGCGAGACGCTCTCGTTCTCTCCTCACCGCGATCGCTAGGAGCGCGCTCCCTTTTCGCGTTTATTCGCGCTCACTCGCGCGTTCCACGAGGCCCCGACCGGCAATAAATCGTCGCAGCTGCCGTGAGAGAATCGCCGCGCGCGCCCTCTTTCGATGTGTTTACGAGAGAAAAGTGTATAGAGAAAGAGAAGGCGTATAGACGAGAGGGAACGCGAAGGAGACGATAGGGCCGGTTCGACCGGTGGTCGAGATGGCAACCAGAAGGGAGGAGAGAGAGAGAGAGAGTGAGGGAGGGAGGAAAGAACCGGTGGGAGGAGAGAGCCAAAGAAGAGAGAAAAGGGAGCCCTCTCGTCGATTCTACTGCGACTTATTCTAGCCGAGGTGTCCAACGTTGGAGACCTCGAGATCTCCTCGACTGGTCAAAGTGGGTTCTTTCTCTCTGTCTCTCCCTCTCACTCCACCCCCTCCTTCTCACTCTTCCTCACTGCAACCCTCTCACTCCGATCGCCATAAGTGGCCGCCATAGTAGGCGACTAGTCGCCCCCGATTGTCCACCTGACGAAAACCGAGAAGCCCACCGATCCCTTGGAATTGGAAGAAGAATGGTTGGACCCGAACAATGCAAAAAAAACGAATTTTTTCGATCGGAATCGTTTATTCTGTCTACTTCCGGTTTCCGGTCACTTTGTGAGCCCCGACTGATCAGAACCGGAAGTGATCGTTTTCCATCCGATCGCTGACCACCCAACTATCGTTACGTCGAGATCTAATCACATCGTTCTACACAAAGTTAATTCCATGTCCTCTTCTTAACCGTGAGCGTGACCACGTTCGGTGAAAAAAATGATCACCGAGGTTTTCTAACGATCGTGCCTAGCCGGCCTCCCTCCCGTTGATCACCGCGTCCGATCTCCCCGCAGAAAATCCATTCGACCTTCCTTAATTAGCCGGAATCGCGATAAGAAAAATTGTCCCTTACCTGCGGAAGGTAAAACAGGAACGTAAATCGTCCAAAACCCAGGCGTTCGATCGACGGTTATCAAATCGAACAAAGGTGCTTCCTGTCGAGCGGAAGTGGGCGCCGCACTTCCTCGCGACTCATTCCGATAGCTTGACACAATACGAATCGAGTGGAGTGGCATCTTTACAAATTTACCCAACCGATTCATTCGATTTGTTTACATTTTATTTATTATCCAATCTGCCGATTGCTAAGTTCCGTTTCAACATCCGTTCCTCTTTCGCATTTTTCCCTGATCATACCTACTCGAGATTCACCGACGTACGATCGGAGTGTGGGATACATCCCGTGCGTTCGTACTGAAAAGGAAAAAAAAAAGATCGTCGGAATTCCCTGGGAGCACCCGGTTTTACCACCGCTTGTTCACGTGGCCCGATAAATCTAAACGTGGGATCGCGCGAAACCGTTTTCTATAGCTTTTGCAAAGTAGTCGAGCTACCGCTGAGATTCCCTCGCCGCCACAAGAGAAGTTTCCTATTCCTCTCACTCCGGATCTCTTACTTTCCCATTTTTCATCTCGATCTCTCCTTCTCCCTCTTACACACGCACACACTTTGGCTATTCTCAGATAGTTAGTAACAAGCAACTGTGTACGGTACAGTTCTTCCATTTGAATCCAGTAGACACGCAATGTTCTTTCTCTATGGGCTGCCTAGGGAATGAAAGAAACATTGGAATTATCGAAATAGCACGTTGTCTACCCAGGGAAAGGTAAGCCCTGGACCAAACTAGCCAGAGGCTGAATAATCACCCACGTTTTTCCTTCTGGTACACCTCCGGACAGGTGACAGGAGGTGGTGAGTTCGCGCGAAGGATCCCCACCGTGGAACCGCACGTCTCTTCTTCGTTTCAAGAGTTGCCTCACCGCATTATCTCCGAGCGTACCCAACACCCCGTGTGGTCCTTGCCGTTGGCTTCAACGTCGACTTTGACAAGGGTCGTGGTCGGGGTAAAGTGTTGTCAGGGGTCTGGTCGGGTCATGCTCGTCATACGAAGCTTGGGAATAGTCCGGAAGCTCTTAAGACACCAAAAGATTACTTTCATAGCTATTTAATTTCTGAATTGCATTCATGTTTGTCAGACGATTTTCCGGAGGAAATGTGTGAAGAATGCATCGTAGGATGTTTAAAAATAGTGCATCGTTGTCTTCTTTCGGGTAGAACATTAAGCTGACATTAGAGGGAGAGGGTGGAAGGGAGATCAGCAACGCTCGACAAAAGTTGAAACCTCGAGAATAAATGACGTTATTTTAACCGATATATCAAAAATTCGACGAGAAAATAGCACAAAGAGTCGAAATAAATATTTACCCACTTAAGGTCGATAAAATCTGAAACTTTCCAAACGAACCCATAATTTTCTTATTGTGTGGGAAATTTGCGATCGTGTAGGGCTCTTAGAGCTTGGGAAAGGATTAATATTGTCCGGAATGCAATATAGCAAATTTCGATGGGTTTCATGAAACCTCGAAAAATCGAATTTTCGCGACGCTGTATCTCCGTTCTCGTTCGTCCGACAGAAAATTGCACGAATAACTTTTTGAAGAGCCCTCCGAGTACTCGACAAGCAGCCCACAATAATCCGGATAGCTCAATTTTTGTGACCCTGACGAACCTTCGAAAATCGCGATTTTTGGGACCCATAGGAGGGGACCCGCAAATGCAACAGCTAGACGATGAGGCCAAAATTTGTTTTGCTCCAAAACTCCTTTATTTCGTCATATTCGTGTTACGAGGGAAATTTCCGTTTCCGAAATGACGCTACAAAGTCTTTTTGGACGAAAACAAAATTTAGACCTCTCTGGATCCCCCCAAAGTCCCGAAAGTACATCACAAATATCGACTATCGACACCTGCCGAAGGTCAAAATTTGTTATCGTCCAGAACAGCTTCAATCAGAGGTTACGGAATCGGAAATTTCCCGCGTAACACGAATATCGTACAATCTTTTTTCTAAGATGATTGAAATACCTTTGTTGTTACCGATCGAGTCGCACCGCAACCATGGGGGTCGCATCTAACCTCAAAACTCCAATCGACGCAATTTCCCCCGTGACAACGTCCGAAAGGACCACGGGATCAACGACTGCGAGTGTTCTTTTATAAGTTCACCGGGGCAAACAAGAAGAAGGTGGCGTTTTATTACCATATTCACGAGAAAGGTTTCGCGCCGCGCGGCATTACGAGTCGCGGCGTGAGAGAGGACGAGGGGGAACCCGCCACGGAGTCAATGTCACGGTTGTTCAGTGCCGAGCCACACAGCTGTGTCCGTTTCTCCGTGCTGGCAGTAGCGGTTGGACTCCGGGTTTCCAATGTGACCGGATAAATATAAAGAGTGGCCAAGGAGAGGCCCGAGTAGAACCTTGAAGTATGTCAGTGTCAGGGACTCTCGACGGTCAGAAGCGTTTCCTCCTCCCGTGCCTCACCTCCATCCGACGTGGTCCACCAAGCGACCCGTATGTTTTTCACACATGCTCAGCTTCGTGCTCTCGTGTCGGTGGTGACGCTCGGTGTGCGTCACTCGCGAGACAACAGAGGGCGACACGCGATACCACCACGGCGGAACCAGTTTCGGCACGGTCACGTGACCAATGAAAGAGACCAAAGACGAAGGATGGATGTGAAGGTTGGATGAGAAAAGGAACCAAGACCGGTATCCACTGTTTTGAAAGGTTATTAATGACCGCCGAACGTTGTGTGTTTCGGTACGTCCGATATAAACCGACTTAATGCGCGTCTCGATCGACCGTCTATTAAAGTCTCGTGACTCCAGCTCCCCTCATTTGCACCTCGGGATTCATCGATTGATGCCAAAGACTCGTTCCATCCGCGATTAAAGAAACCCAGACGTGGATGTCCGTTAATAATCCGTTGCAGTAATGAACAAAAAAACATGCAAATAGGACACCTATCGAGAAAGCTTTTAGGGTCATCCATATTTATAAAAATTGTAGCGATTAATAGGAAGAAAATTATTTAAAAAATGCTCTCCCGAACGCAGCCTATCGTTTCGTCCGATGAACAGATATCCGGCCGTTCATCAACTTTCTCATTAATTCTCCAACGAAGTTTTTTTCTTCTGTCCTCGATGAGAGTGAAGGGGTCTGTTAGTATCGTTCATTTTCATCGAGGAAGATTATCCGTCATTAAAAACGAGCGGTAGAGAAAGACGGAACTAATACGAGAGCAAGAGAGAAAGAGAGAGAAAATATTAATCGCAGTAGTTATTAAAGCCGTTACAGACGCACGTCTGTCTCACTGAGCAAAACAACAATCCACGAGTCACCGTACGACCATTCTTCCGGGATGCGAGCTACAAGTATCCTGACAAGATTTAATATAATTGTTGAATGAGACTGAGAACGTGAGCTACGACGTCGGTTAGATGGCGAAAGTCGTGGATGACGCGATGGGAAAGGCGGGAAGCGTTCATCGAGCGCCGCGCGACTAGTACAATCTCTCGCCGCCCGGTGGCGCGCTTGGAGTCGAGACTTCCCGCGTTCGCGGCGACAGGTTGAACGACGGGTCAGCGGTGAGACTTGTACGCGGATTCTAAACGCGATGAAAGTACCGATCGGACGGGGAGAGGTAATTCACCTTCACCGCGGAATTATCATCAACGCGTCGACTGTTTACTGTTGGTTTTTACCGCTATTACGAGGTACGGATGTACAATCACTCGCATCCTACTTTCCCCGAGCGTGCTTCTCTCGCCCCTAGCCAGATAGACGACTCCGGTATATCACTGGCTTTATCTTATATATATTTATATTTATACATATATAATATGCTTTTATGTTACGTATATATAGCTATATATATATATATATATATACATAAGTATGTAATTTGCGAAAGTAATAAGCGATTTGCCACCGGCGTTTCCACTTTCTTCTATCTCTAGGTCTCATCTCCCACGCGAAAGTACACGAACCGAGTATAGAACGGGCCTAAGTGCAGCCACAACATTCGCATAAGCCGTACGAAGATACAATCGATTCCACAAAGGCGCGAGCGGATAAGGATCGATTTGTAAGACGGCAAGCGATATATCCGTGAAGTTCGTATAACGCGTCGCGCATCGAAAGCGCAAGAAAACCGCGAAACGAAAAAATTTCATAGGCTAGAACAAGGGTGAGGAGGGTGAGATCGAGTTAAATGGGCGTATAACACGAGGAATCGCGTGCATGAAGACTCGAGGGTGTCCAAGATGTCCAGGCTGATGGAAATACGCGACGTCTGTAAAACGATAAAGGTGGATCACCGAAACAAAATGGCGTCCGACGATTTTCATCCCTCTTGACCATTTGTGACGTGCTTTTTTTCTCAAGATAGAATTCGTTTTCGTTTTTTAACCCTTTGAGCGGGGTGGACGAGATCCTGATTTATCGACACTCGCGCTCCAGATAGGAAACAGGTATCTTCTTAGAAGGGAGAGACGTTTTTCTATTTTGTACGTGCAAAGTCTTCTCGACTCGCCGTACGAACGCTCGAGCTCCGACGAGCCGAGAGGTGTATAATAATACGAGTCTCGGCTATAATAGCTCGAGGAATCCCCTCGTGAGAGCGGTCTCGTGTTACCGCGAGCCAACATTCGCTCTCCCAGCATCGATATAAACGAGAAATAACAGATTTTTCTTTTTTCCGACCACGGCAAGAAGACGCACACGTGTGACGCTATGAATTAAAATCCCGTGTATTACAGTGGTAATAAGGCGAATGCGAATGGCACAGGGTACTATAATACTCCAACGCACATCCAGATCCAGTTATATTAAATAATAATCGGCTCTGAGCACGTAGGGAGAAATAATCTTATACCGAGCTCGGCGTTTCGTTACGGAGGATTTTATCTCGTCTGGAAAAATTACAGTTTCCTACTCGCCGCTCTATATTGACAAATTTATGGGAAAGGACAAATAAAAATAATTGCATAAATTTTCTCAAAAATTTTTTCACAAATTTTTGTCAAAAAAGAAAAAATCTTTTGTTTATATAAAAATACTTTAATTCTAATTTGTTGTTCCTCGTAGAAAATATTTTTTAATCCAACTGCAGATTAACGAAGTGTCAGATGGGTTTCAAAGGACAAATAAAAATCGTTGCATAAATTTTCTCAAGAATGTTTTCACAAATTTTCCTAAAAAAAAAAAATTTTTGTTTATATAAAAATACTTTAATTCTAATTTGTTGTTCCTCGCAGAAAATATTTTTTAATCCAACTGCAGATTAACAAAGTGTCAGATGGGTTTCAAAGGACAAATAAAAATCATTGTATAAATTTTCTCAAAAAATTTTTCACAAATTTTTATCAAAAAAGAAAAAATCTTTTGTTTATATAAAAATACTTTAATTCTAATTTGTTGTTCCTCGTAGAAAATAATTTTTAATCCAACCGCAGATTAACGAAGTGTCAGATGGATTTGAAAGGACAAATAAAAATCATTGCATAAATTTCCTCAAGAATGTTTTCACCAATTTTTCTCGAAAAAAAAAAATTTGTTTATATAAAAATACTTTAATTCTAATTTGTTGTTCTTCGTAGAAAATATTTTTTAATCCAACTGCAAATTAACGAAGTGTCAGATAGGTTTCAAAGGACAAATAAAAATCATTGCATAAATTTTCTCAAGAATTTTTTCACAAATTTTTCTCAAAAAAAAAAAAAATTTATTTATATAAAAATACTTTAATTCTAATTTGTTGTTCTTCGTAGAAAATATTTTTTAATCCAACCGCAGATTAACGGAGTGTCAGATGGGTTTGAATTTTTTTTTAAATTAAGATTGTCCAATTTTACAAGGAACGCCCCATATGCGTTATGAAGACGATACCTTTAGTACAAACTCGACTTGCGCACGATAATCTCGAGATCTAAGTTCGTCCTCCTACCGACGATATCGAATTTCATCGAGGGGCAATACGCGAAGAGTCGTACACGAGTTAACAAGAAGAGCAAAGTGAAAAAAAACGTTAAATCGCATTCTCACGTCGTCTCGAGTGACAGCAACGGTCGTTGGCAGTTCACACCCTATTGACACTCATCGAGCGGCGGAAAAGAGAAGTTAATTTACGTAATCAAATTAAATTTAAACTAATTTAACTAATTTAAACTAATTAATTTAAATTTAATATTCGAACTTAATATTCTCAATTTTTTTAAATTCATGTAATAAAAAAAATCAAAAATAATTCTTATTTCTCTGAATAATTTCCCTCAACTCTCCCCTCTCCATCCACAGCCACAAGGGCAATCAGGCTTTTCCTCATTTCACAAAAAATTTCAATTAACCAAAAAAGAAACAAAAAAAAAACAAATGTCAATAATAAAAAATAATAAATCATTCAATATTAAAAACGTCGATGTTTATCAAATACAATTTCAAATGCGATGAATCGTGATGCGCCGTCGACACTGCGCCGATGCAGTCGTCGTGCGCACGTGGCGTAAAAAAAAACGCACAAACAAGATTGAACTAACGCGGAGCGTGTAGCGTACTCGTTTGGGCCTGACGTGTCTGTAAACCCGAAACACGTACGAGAGAGTTATGTCACGTTGAGTTTCATCAAGTGGGCCAGTCGGGCTCTTCACCCCGTCTTCCCCCCACCCCTCGTCCATGAAACTCGTCGATTTTTCGTCACAGATACGGAACAACGACCGTTCGCGTTTGACCTAAACCGTGGGTCGTCTTTCACTTCTTCTTCTTCTTCTTCTTCTTCTACGTCTTCTTCTTCTTCTTCTTCTTCTTCTTCTTCTTCTTCTTCTTCCTCTTCTTCTTTCTTCTGCACTTTCGCTCTCGTCCCGTTCCTTACCAACGAGCATGACCTCTTGGCCTCTTCTTTCTCTGGTTCAATCGTCGATACTTCTTTTTCAACGCTGATACACGAACGCTCGCGTACACCACTGACCGACAATCATGATCGATCGACCGAAGACACATCGATTGGGCATCGTGTTTAACAGAGGCGTACGGCATGGATATACGGAGAAACGTGTACAATCATCGTTCCATTACACGGAACGAAATACATTGGGACACGGGGGTGAAACACGATTGTTCTCCGTCGCGCGATCACAATACGGTGCAATCATCGTGACATTGTTTTTTCTCGGCCGATACGAGCAATGCGCTGTTATAACAAAGATCCCTTATAGATATTAATTGAACCTTTTTATTATTATTATTATTATTGTCGTTGTTGTTATTATTATTATTATTATTATTATTATTATTATTGTCGTTGTTGTTATTATTATTATTATTATTATTATTATTGTTCTTACTATTTATTGTTATTGTTATTATTATATTTGAAACATTAAACAAACTCTCTAATATTACGAGAAAAATTTTAAAAATATCGATCAAATTAATAAACATCAAATCTCTATGGAAAACTTTCACACAAATACTTCCATATGGACGAAAAGGCAAGAAAACTAAATTTAATCCTTCGAATAATTCAATATCATAAATTCCATTATCGAAGTCATCGAAGGTAAGTACGTCGAATATGGCCGAGAAAAAAAAATTTCCCATCACGTCACGTATCCTTATTTAATAAGGACGCTCTTAAACCAACGACCCGCAGGTATTATTTGCTTGTATTCCAATCCACGCGAACGCGAGCCTCGTAAGTTACTTCGAAAGAGAGTGAGAGAGGGAGGGAGAGAAGAAACAAGGTTCGAAAGATTCTTACAAAACACCATCCCCCATCCCCTTCCTTGCCCAACACTCTTTCTCTCAGCTGGTGTAACTACGACCCAAAGCCCACGAGCATCGAACAATATGATAGACATAACCCATGACCTCGAGCGTTAACGAGAGAAAATAAGAACTACAAAGGTAAGAGAGCAAAGAGAGAGAGAGAGAGACCGAGACCTTTATCTCGGCGTGCTTCGTACCGGAGGAAAAGAGACGGAGATGAGGAGAGAGAGGGAATGAGAGAGAGAACAGATTCGCCCTACTGCAACAAGCGTTCTACATAGCTATAAAACCCTCGATGTAATCGCCACAATTGTGTTCGGTAAATTGGATTCGATGATCGGATCCCTTCAACACCGTACATACATAGAATTATATATATATATATATATATATATATATGGGGATATGTGTGTATATGTATTATACACACATAGGGAAAGATATATGTACGACTGATTGATTCCATATGATTTCGACCACTTTTGAACTCGATCACTTTTTATTTTGCTGAAAATTTTATATGTTTATACTACGCCACTAAAAATATTTTCATGAATTTTTTCAAATTTTTGTATACAACTGAAAAAAAGTTAGGAATTTTGAGAACAAACATCTTTTTTTTTTTCAATGATTTTCAAACGCTCGTAACTTTTTCAAATATTGATTGATCGAGATGTTTTTCTTTCAAATTATTCGTTTTTAAACGCGTTTTTCAGAAAATAATACAAACAAAAGATAATCAAGCCACATACTATAAAAATTTTCATTTTTTTAAAGGAAAATCTCAATTTCTCAAAAACTGCATTTTTGATTTTTGATTTTCAATTTTGTTTTTAAACTTTGATTTGTTCGTATATGACGTGAATATTTTCAAATTTTTTTACCCAACTGACAAAAAGTTTGGAATTTTGAAAAAAAACGTCTTTCTTTTTTTCAACCATTTTCAAACGCTCGTAACTTTTTCAAAAATTTATTAATCGCGACGTTTTTCTTTCAAATTATTCGTTTATATACGCAATTTTCCTAAACAAATACCAAAAAATATATACGAGCCATACTCTACGAAAGTTTTCATTTTTTTAGAGAAAAATCTCAATTTCTCAAAAACTCCAATTTTGATTTTTGATTTTCAATTGTTTTTTAAACTTTGACTTATTCATATAAGACAACATACTTATAAGACGAGGCGTAGGAGACAGAGGAAGAGAGGGAGAGAGAGAGAAAGAAAGTAGAACAACCATTCCTCTCCCTCTCCCTCTCTCTTTCCAAACATGTTCATCCAACCCCTCCGCGTCCAATTTATCATTCTTTCCTCAGACTTTTTATTTAACGTTTCCTTCTCACTTCCTTCGACTCCCATGTATCCATCGCCAGATTTTGTCTTCCCTCTTACCACGCCATTTTTTCATCTCAAGATTTATGGACGTGATACAAAAGAAAAAAAGCAAACACTTCATACTTCTTTTACTTCGTGATGTTTTTTTTTATTTTTCCGGCTCACGCGTCACTTTCTCTTCCTGATAAGCGCGAGTTCGAGCTAAGAAGGCGGGAGATGTTTCACGAATTTTAATCGCGACGCCCGTCTTTCGCTGAGAAATAATACTCGCTGCGTTATGGCGCCTTTTTTGGACGAAGGCCCAACCGCCCAAGCTCTCGACCGTGGGCACGATTTGTCTTCCGGCCGATAACCTCACCTTAAGCCCTTTGACTCGTGTTATTTCATTTTTCCTTAAAAAAAAAAAAAAATATTTTTCTGTCCCAAATTTTTTTTTTATTTTAAAAATCGTTTCCCCACGTTCCAAAATTTCACAAAATATAAAACCCAATTGTTTCTTCTTTTCTTTCCTTCCATTCAACAAAAACAAGGTTTTCTATTTTCATATTTCGTTTCGACAAAAATGCAAGCGATGAAAAAAAATGCATTTTGGCAATGAAAAACAAAATGGCGGACGGAAATGCGATTTTTTGTGGCTAAATGGAAAAAATAGGATCGAGAGAAATCGTATGGAAAACGTATGACGTTACTACCTATTAAGGGACGACTCGTCTGCCGCGAGTCGGTATTGATAAAAAAATAAAAAGAACTTTTTTTTCCCCCACGAAGCGTAGGTAAACGAGGCAGGTAGACGCGAGCGCAGCAGTGGTAGGAAAACCGGACGCTCGAGGGGTGTAGAGAAACGTAGACGTAAGTGAGGTGAGGGAAAGGGAAGAAGGAAGGAAGAAAGAGGAAAGAAACGTGCAACTCGCGTATCGACGATCGATCTCGATGCGAGAGAGAAAGGGACAGAACCAAAGCCAAACAAGAAGCTGTCTTCGTTTAGCGCGGTAAACTACGAGGAGCTCGCCGGACTAGTCTAACGAGATGTTTTATGCCCTATCCTTCCTTCCCACGTAACATTTTCTCACATATATAGCCCTTACATTCACTTTTCTTTTTTACCTACGAGATTTTTTTACGATCGAGGATTCGACTCGTGGAATTCATACACGATTGAAAATTTTAATAGAAATTTTCAATTGTTTAAAAAATAAAAAGAAAAAATTTAATTATTCTTTCTAATTGAATAATTTCTTTAGAAAAAAAAATGATAGAGCGATGTGATAAAAGATTTAATCATATTTCTAATTTGTCCATTCGTTTGGGTAATCATTTATTGTATCAATATTGATTGTCATAAATTGGCTCCATTTTAATCGAAGATTAAACGCGAATTAATCATTTTGTTAAAAAAATACAAAATCAAAATAAAAGTAAAAAAATCTCTATTTTTACCTACGAGATTTTTTTACGATCGACCATTCGACTCGTGGAATTCATACTCGATTGAAATTTTTGATATAAATTTTCAATTCTTTATAAAATAAAAATAGAAATTTAATTATTCTTTCTAATCGAATAATTTCTTTAGAAGAAAAATTGATAGAACGATGTGATAAAAGATTTAATTGTATTTCTAGTTTATTCATTCGTTTGTATATTTATTTATTGTATCAATGTCGATTGTTATAAATTGTCTCCATTTTAATCGATGATGAAATGGGAATTAATCATTTTTTCAAAAAATACAAAATCAAAACAAAAGTAAAAAAATCGCTATTTTTACCTACGAGATTTTTTTACCATTCGACTCGTGGAATTCACACTCGATTGAAAATTTTGATATAAACTTTCAATTCTTTAAAAAAGAAAAATAGATATTTAATCATTCTTTCTAATCGAATAATTTCTTTAAAATACAAATTAATAGAACGATGTGATAAAAGAATTAATCATTTTTTTTAAATACAAAATCTAAAAAAAAAAAACATTAAAAATATCCTCAAAATTCCTTCGACCACAAAATTCTAAGAAAACAAAAGCATTTCCTAAATATCCATCCATAATATATTTCCATTTCATTTTTCAAACATCGACAATCTTATCACTCCCAACACCTTTCTCCGTACAACAATCCGAGTCTTCCTTTCGACCAGTCACGTCCTATTATTAGTTCGCGGGAACAACATGGACGACGAAACAAAAAAAAAAAAAAAAAAAAATCAAAAAAATCTCAAGATGAGACCGAGTACTACACGGTGGAAACAGCATGCTCCAGATCAAGCAAACTCGATATCGAACAGTCTCGTCGTCCTCCTCCTCCCAACCCCCTCCCCCTCCCTCCCGTACTCACGGTCGTCGTGGTTCACTCCAAGAGAGAGAAAGAGTGAGAGAGAGCAAGAGAGACAGAGGATGACCGAGACCAACTCGACACAGCGACTAGATACTAGATAATAGTCCCACGAGGGAATTCGTGAGGACACGATACCTCCGCGTGTACACAAGCGTCGCTCGAAACTATTTTAATGGCCTCTCACGACCAACAACGAACAAAAATTCTATATGTATAAAAAAAAGAAAGGAAGAAGATACAGATATAAAATAACAAAAGTAAAAAAAAAACAAAAAAGGGAAATAAACACTTGAAAAAGAACGAAGACGCGGGAGGAGCAAAACTGTTCGCCCACGAACCGGAGGCACGAGTTACCACCGACGATACTAATCGCGTTCCAGTAGTAACTATATACACACTTACATCCTCATATACACATATATACATATATCTATGTGTGTATGTGTATCATGTACAAGGAGAAAGAGAAGTATGGACCAGTCATGAAGGCTTAACAAATTATCAAGATGCATGACATCTCGAACGAACGTCTGGACCACGTGTATTGTCAGTTACGGTTTAACTGATGATGCTTCTGTTGATTCAACCTGACCCAAGATTTCTCTAGAATCATCGTCGAAACAAACGCGAGCCAAGGAGAAGAAGGGACCTAGAGGTAAGTGGGGAGGAGATGAGAAAAAAAGGAGGAGAAGGAGAAAAATGAGTGACCAGCCATCTTGGAATTTCGAAGATATCGTCGTAATAATCCATGAGTGAGTTGGAGAGGTTTGAAGGAAAAGAATTAAAAAGTGGCCAATAAGAACTGAGGAGAGTACGAGGAGTCATCGGGAATCGCGTGTGGAGATGATGACAGAGCGTGCTCTCGTTCAAGGCCTCTCGAGATGTCGATCCACTCTTGCTGAGGGCTTTTGTGGCCTCTCCTTCTTGTTCTTTCTAGCTCTCTTTCCTCGGGTATACACGTCCATCAGTCTCTAAATCATGAATCTTGGATCGCTCGAAGTCCACTCCGGGTTTTATGTATGATCTTTCTGCGGGCAAGTCGTATAAATAAAGATCCGGTCGATATCGTACGAGAGGGAGATGGAATCGCGAGAAGCACATGGGAATGATTGACGTTGAAAGAGCTAAATCCTCCAACTGTCGATGTAAGCTTTAACGAACGTCTCTAAGCTACTCTCCTATCCAGCCCTCTTCTTTATTCTTCTTAGCATCTAAGTCTTCAGACGTCTCGTGTCAATTCTTTGAAATTTTACAAAAATGTAATTTTTGTTAAAAAATAAATAAATTCGAAATAAAATCATTAATTTTGCCTAGCTTTGTGAAAAGGAAGATTTGTTTTCAATTTATTTATGGAAAAGTTGTATTTTTGTCCCGTGAAAGTGAAAACGGGGGAGTACAAAGAATTCAAAATTCGGGAAATACGAACTTTTTTTTTAAACGATATAATGGATTATAAATGAAATACTTATAAACAAAACTTGCTAATAAAGCAAGATTTATAATTTTTAAAGAATTAGCTTATAAAAAAAAATTATTTCCCTTCAATTTATTTCCTTCAATTTATCGAAGAAAAATAGTTTTGCCTTCAATTTATCGAAGGAAAATAATTTCATCATAATTTATTGATATGAAAAATGTTATTTATAACATCAAATTCAAAAAGAAAGCACAAAAATAGCTTTTCCTTCAATTTATCAAAGAAAAATAGTTTTTCTTTCAAATTATCGAAGAAAAAATAGTTTTTCCTTCAATTTATCGAAGGAAAATAGTTTTTCCTTCAATTTATCAAAGAAAAATAGTTTTTCCTTCAATTTATCAAAGGAAAATAATTTCATCATAATTTATTGATATGAAAAATGTTATTTATAGCATCAAATTTAAAAAGAAAGCACAGAAATAGTTTTTCCTTCAATTTATCAAAGGAAAATGGTTTTTCCTTCAATTTATCGAAGGAAAATAGTTTTTCCTTCAATTTATCGAAGAAAAAATAGTGTTTCCTTCAATTTATCAAAGAAAAATAGTTTTTCCTTCAATTTATCAAAGAAAAATAGTTTTTCCTTCAATTTATCAAAGGAAAATAATTTCATCATAATTTATTGATATGAAAAATGTTATTTATAGCATGAAATTTAAAAAGAAAGCACAGAAATATAGGAATATTAGGTACAAGTTACAAAATTGCATTTTCGCTAAAAAAAGAAAAATATAATTTTCAATGGCATGTGGGTACTGACTACCCAAAGCATACGTATATGGGCCTACATAAAAAAAATATATATGTACACAGGTTTTAGTATATAGACGGCGTGTGTACGACGTGTGGGCTCTCTTCGCGTAATCAAAGTAAGTAGACCCCCGGCGAGGTGGAGAGAATAACGATCCGACTCGCCCACCGCTGAGACACAAGGCCCCTGTGGGCCTTCTGCGGGAGCTTGGGACTTCTCACATTCGTACGTACATACGTACATATACATACATATATATATATATATATATATACACGCAAGCATACGAGACCGCTGTGCGAGAAGTTCCGAACGCCAATGAGCGTATTATTATACGTATCGTATCGTGCCAGGACATCTGGACCTCCGGCCGCATTCAATTTCATAATCGTATAATGGACGAGAGAGAGAGAGAGAGAGAGAGCTATTCGACCACGTGACACGTAGGTACGAACAAAATATAGAATTTCGTTCATACCTCCAAGCGACGTTCGATCATCGTTAAAAGTTCGATATCGTAAAACGATCACGATTCGACATTGATCGGACTTCCGTCGATAATAAATCTCAAAAAAATCGATGATGACAAATTAAAAAAAAAATAAATTCAATCGATCTTTCTCTCCAATCGTTGATCTCAATTATTTCAGATAAATTATAATGATTTTTTAAATTTTAATTATGTTTAATTTAATCGACATTTATTTCTCTATAAATCGATTGTTAGTTAATTAATGAACGTTAATTATATATGAGTTTCGTTACAGTCTTTCAACAAGAGGCTTCATTGACTTCGAGACTACGTCAGGGAGCTTTTTACTAGGAAATTATAATGTCAAGATTAAGATTTTCTTCGTTTCTTTGGCCCTAGCTTCGTGAACTTGGCACTTTTCACTCCGCGAGACAACTCTCGGATCTTTATAAGAGGAGGTTGAGGAGTAATTATATGCTGGAACCACCCACGCAGTAGTCGCTGTAGAGCGGATATAACCGAGACGACGAGAACGATGAGATGCACGGACGGCGGAACACGAGGGTGCTATACATTCTCACACATACACACGTATATATGTATATACAGGGTGGTCCACGCAATGTGTGCACCCGTTATAAATTCCAAAGTATGCGTTGCATGGAAAAATGTTATATACAAACGTTGCGTGGTTTAAGAGGGTGCACTATGTAGTCCATCAATTTTTGTATAGATTGAAACGTTTCGAAGATTTGAAGAACTTTGTTTTTTTTTAAACAGAACGCTATTTTTTTATTATAGCAAAATATGGTAGAGAATCGAATTCTGAGTAAAAAAGTATTGACCTTTATTAGCTCTAAACCCAATGGCCAATGAGTAATTTCATTTTATTATTTGAAAATTTGATTCACATAAAAAACAAAGTTGTCCTTTAAATCTTCGAAACGCATCGAGATATAAAAAAATGGATGCACTACGTAGTGCAACCTTTTGAACTATGTAATTTTTGTATTTAATGTTTTTGTTCTGCAACGCATACTTCGAAAGTTATAGCGGTGAACAGGTTGCGTGAATCACCCTGTATGTACATACAGGGTGATTCCACCCTGTATATATGATGGAATCGACGAATTCGTTAAAGCTTACATCGATAGTGGGGGGATTTAGCTCGTTCGATATTAATCATTCCGATGTGCTTCTCGCGATTCCATATATACAGGGTAGTCCCACCTGATGGAATCGACGAATTTGTTAAAGCTAACATCGATAGTGGGGGGATTTAGCTCGTTCAACGTCAATCATTCCGAGGTGCTTCTCGCGATTCCACATATACAGTCCTACCCTATATATATATATATACAGGGTGGTACCCCACAAAAAAAATTGTACTACATAGTGCATCAATTTTTCTCACAGGTCGAGGCGCTACGAAGATTTGATGGACAACTTTGTTTACATGTGAAGAAAATTCTCAAATAATAAAATGTAATTACTTGTTAGCTGTTAGTTTTAGGACTAATAAAGGTCAATACTTTTTTACTCAGAATTCGATTCTCTACCATATTTTGCTATAAAAAATATAACGTTCTATTTAAAAAAACAAAGTTGTCCTTCAAAACTTCGAAACGCCTCCATCTATTAAAAAAAATCGATGCACTACATACTTCAACCTTTTAAACTATGTAACTTTTGTATATGACATTCTTTCCTGCAACGCATATTTTGGAAGTTATAGCGATGCGCACGTTACATGGATCACCCTGTATATATATGTATATGTATTTGATGATACGCTCTCCGATGTTGGTGCACGCAACGAGTGAATATAGCGAACGCGAGGGGACTCCTCTCGCGAGGCGCGCTCTTCGAGATCACTCGCCGTAGCTTCCGGCGATAAGAAATGCGCGCGCACACACATGCGCACGCGAGAGAGAGAGACAGAGAGAGAGAGAGAGAGAGAGAGAGAGAGAGAGACGAAGAGAACACGATTTGCAGAAGGGAGTTCGCGTTGTGGCGCCGGCTCGTTCGCCGTTTTCTCGAATTCGTAATTAATTGGAAGTTCGCCAATCTGATTCGTGGCACGCATTCGCATATATATAACAAGTTCACACTCGTTTTATACATCCGTACGTCACGTGGTCTTGTCAATGGTCACGATATAAACTCGAAACGAACTCACGATGAAGTTCATTCACGTACGAACGATTATTTTGTTTTTTTATTCTGCTGAATCGATTCGAATTAATTTAAACTTTGATCGTGATCAATTTTGTAGATACTCGAGCGATTTATCTACTCTATCAAAATAGAAATTACATTCTCATCAGCGTACAATGATTTTTATGAAATATTTCAATTTATGAAGAAAAATTATAACTCGCAAAGAATTTTTTTTTTTTTTTATAATTTAATTTTAATGTAACAATTTGATCGACTTTTACGATCGATGAAATTATCTTGAATAAATTCAAATAACGTTCGACTCGTATTCAATTTTATTCCACCCAAATAATCAACATTATTAAATATTCTTCAAATAACGATAAATAAAATTTAATTCACCTCGGACGTTATTTAATTAATTAAATAAACTTTTATCAACAGCGCAATTATTTCATAAAAACGATATAAACCAATAAAAATATTCCATCAAAATTCAATTATAATACAAAAAATGAAAACTGTTCCCAAATTAAAAAAAAAGAATCGTCGTATACATCTACATATCATAAAAAAAAAATTTCTTCCTACGAGTCGCTCGTACATCGAAAGGTTCACCAGTGGAACGTTGAAGATTCTGCTCGTCGTGGTAGAAGCTCGCGTCGCATCGAGTGTACCTAGATATAGTCGCGTACGCTCGCGGTGTGGCTCGCTCCGCAGGAAAGAGAAACTTTCTAATTAGGTGCGAGCGATGTAGCTCAC
>OZ023259.1:20302393-20651022 GCA_964007305.1 Netelia melanura | reverse complement strand
GATCTTGCACTTGGTCGAGTCTCGAGACAGAAACAGAGTGAGAGAGAGAGAGAGAGAGAGAGAGAGAGAGAGAGAGAGAGAATGTAACAGAAGTCGAAGTCGTACCGTGGAACCCGAGTAAGAAAATTGGATTAAAGCGGCGTTGAGACGTCTGCCTACACAGCATCCCCCCCCCCCCTCCCCCCACCCCAACATCTCTCTCTCTCTCTCGTCGCGCGAGTATACGCTATAAATTCGCGTTCTTCGCTTCTCTCCCTCGTTTGTAGTTATTCCGCTCTCCTCTGGCTGGTATCGCCGTGAAATGAGATGAGAAAAGGAGTAATACGTTCTGTTTGTACGTGGAAGTATAGAATAAGAAATTCCCCCCTGGGGCTCTTTCGAAGTCGGTGCTCTCACACCCTTAAGACGATGAACACACCCTTAAAACGACGCACATACGTAAAAGTACCCATAGTCGTTTTTTTTTTGTTTATTTTCATTTTCATTTATTTTTCTCATTTTTCTTCTTCTTTTTTTCATTTATTTTTATTCACTTGTTTGTTTTGTTTCGTCAATTCTCCACACGGCAAGTGCAACCCGTTGAGAACCAGTTTAACCTAGTAATGGGTTAGGCGGTGCAACTTCCCTTTTCTCGTTCGAAGATGAGACGATTTTTAAGAAAATCATCCCTCCCCTCTGCCACCCCCCCCCCCCTCCCCACCTTATCTGTCTCTCTAGAACCCGTTCGACTTTCCTATTGGTTCGACTCGAGACGGTTTTGTCTCTCTTTCTCTGTCTCTCTTTCCATTTTTATTTTGCGCAGCAAGTTCTTCACTACGCGCGCTCCGGCATTCTCTTTTTTTTCTTTTCTTTTTAACGTCTCTTGGTCTCCTCGCTCCTTCCACTCTTTTCTATCCCTTGGAACGTACGTGATGTACATACACGGATAACTAGACCGGCTCGTTCCTACTCCTCTCTCTCTCTCTCTCTCTCTCTCTCTCTCTCTCTCTCTTTTGCCATGTGTTTTTACTCTGATTCTCTTATTACTATTCGTCCAGCGAATCTTTCGTTCTCTTTCTTTCTTTCTCTCTGGCTAGCTCCCTCTCTCTTCTTCTTCACAAATACACGAGGAGCAATCGCACGGTATAAACTAGTCGTTACGCTCGATGCACCTGCCGTGGAGTCGTTGGTCTTACTTCTCCTCTGCCACATATACGACTCCCAAGGCAGAAACCCATTTCTCATTTCTAGCTCGAAATGTTTTATCCCCTCCCCCCCCCCCTCCCCATACCTCTCTTGTTACATTTCTATATTTTAATTGAAATTAACCAAAACGAGTTATTTGCTTCAATCCTTGAAAGAACTTGTGTCTTCAAAACACTTTTATTAGTATTTTTAATAGACGAAAGGCAATGGTACAGTGGGTAGCGTTCGCGACTCACACGCAGAGGACCGGGGTTCGATTCCCGCAGGTATCAATCTATTTTTTCTATGTGCTTTTTCTATGCACTCGCTGGTTTGGAACTCACCTAATTGTAGGAAAAAACTTGCAGGTCCATCGGAATTGTTGCTGGTGATGTGTATGAGAAAAGAGACGGAGAAAAATGTAAAAAGATATGAAGGACGTCGTACATGGTCCGTCCGTCTATTCATCTATATTAGTTGTTCAATAAACCAAAAGAATTAGTTTATTAACAGAGAGGCGGTAGCATAGGGAGTAGCGTTCTCGACTGACACGCAGAGGACCAGGGTTCGATTCCCGTCCGTATCAATCTATTTTTCCTATGTGCTTTTTCTATGCTCTCGCTGGTTTGGAACTCACCTAATTGTAAGAAAAATCTTGTAGGTCCACCGGAATTGTTGCTGGTGATGTTTATGAGAAGAGACGGAGAAAAATGTAAAAAGATGAAGGACGATGTACCTTGTCCGTCGGTCTATCCATTTATATTAGTTTCTCAATAAACCAAAAGAATTAGTTTATTAACAGAGAGGCGGTAGCATAGTCGGTAGCGTTCTCGACTGACACTTAGTGGACCAGGGTTCGATTCCCGCCGACATCGATAAATTTTTTCAATGCCCTTTTTCCAAGCTTTCGATGGTTTGGAACCCACCTAAAAAAATAAACTATACGTCCACCGAAATGGTTGATGGTGGAAAAAGATTTTCCCATGAATTTTCTTGAAAGAAAAAAGGAAAACTCTCATCGTCGTCGATACAATTGCGAATATTCTTCGCATTGAACTTAAATATGCGGACTGACAATGAATTCGTTTACTCCTCATTCTCACAATTTTCCTCGACGTGTACGTCACGGGCAAAATGTCAGTGAAATATTGCGTTCGAAAAAACGAGGAAAAGACATAAAAAAAAAAGAACAAGACAAAAGAAAAATGAAAACAATAAATAAGTAAATAAACACGTTACAAAGAAAACGGAAGACACGCGTCCGTGCCCCGACAATAATATTTACGTCTCGAAACGAGGTTGCACCGTGTCACGTGGTTGGCTTGGAAAGGCTTTAAAACAAAATTTTAACTATTCATTGTGCGTCTGTGTGTGTGTGTGTGTGTGTGTGTGTGTGTGTGTGTATGAGTCGACCGAGTCTCCTCACGGTAATAAGGAGAATTCCAAGCGCGTGAAAAACTCAACGACAACGATGAACGGAACGAGACCCGGACTTTACCGTTTTTCTTTTTTCTTATAATTAGAAAAATTTCTGTCTCACTACATTTTTACTGTACTGCCCCCCCCCCCCCCTCGTTCTTTATTTTTTTTTCTTTCTTTCTCCTTTTCTCTCCCTCTTCGTCTTCGCGTCTTCTCCGGATACGAGCGAAGTTCGAGTTCCGTGCGGAGAATTTGCTCGCTCGTGAGCGTCTTAATGCTCCTAATTACACACGAAGCGAGGAAGGGAATTAAGGCAGTCGCTCGACGGGAGAGAGACGAAGGATTCGGTGAACGTACGAGATAGAGATTGGATGGAGGAGAAAGAGGGTGAAGAGGAATAATGGAAGAATGGTAATGGTCGAATGTACGTGGCGGAAAGGAAGGAGTGAAGGAAGAAGGAAGAGGATAACAGTATTCTTGAGGAATGGGAAAGGACACGCTTGAGAATTTTTGGTACGAGATACATCGTGATCGAGATTTATCGACAATGCGACCACGAAATTAATCAAATTTACGGAATAAAATCCATTTGATAAATTATTATGGAAATTGATGAAATTTGATGAAATAATTAAAGATTTGGACAATTTTTCAGAAATATTTCTCATAAATCTTAATCGACAAACAAACAATTGAATAATAACAAGAATCGAATCAAATTTATTACACAAATTTTATTTATTTGAAAATTTATATTTTCTTCTCTTTTCTCTTATTTTATAAATAGAAAAAAAAATTGATTTAATCCAGAAAATGTTGCGAAACGAATACAAGAATAAAAAGAAAACGTTAATTTGAACGAATCTATAATTTTAATATAATTGATGGAATACAACCGGATAATTTGCTGTAACGAATGTAATGAAAGCTTTAATGACGTAATTAACGACAATTGGTCAATTTTCCTACCAAGGTCGTATTCGATATTAATCTCCCCCCCCCCTTTCCGCCTCTTAATTTTCCTCGAAGATCTACCCGGATACTGAAGTCAAAAGAAAAATTCATTTACCCCCCTCCCCCTCCTGCGCTCCTCTTTCACCCCCACTCCTTCTCGTTCGAGAATCTCGTAGCAGTCTCTCATCGAGACCTCCGCGATTCCGTACCACGTGATTGCAGGTACGCGCCAAGGGATAACTCGCGGTTCGCACACGCACACGCCATTCGTACCGACACATACACACACACACACACACAGAAGGGTTGAAATATCGGATGCTGGATTATCAACGGCAATCAACTCCGCTCGTCTTTTATGGCGAATATCATCTCGAAGATAAGTGAGAGCGACCTCGACTGACCCGGGTTATACCCGCGTTAAAAATATTCTCTTCCCTTCCACGAAGACAATGTAGCTAAAAGATAAACAAAACAACGTGGAGCGCGGTGGTTCAGGGGATAGAGCTCTGGGTTGCCACGCAGCGGACCAGGGTTCGATTCCCACCCTCGACATCGGTGAAAAAAAAAATTTTTTTAGTGTTTTTTTCTGCAATCCTGGCGTTTCGGATCCCATCGAAATAAATATCCAACCTCGCTGAGGTGCGTGGAAGAAGGTCCCACAAGGCGATTCTCATCGTGCGGATAGTGACGCCGGCCGGGTAACGAGTGGCCGGCCCATCGTGTACCACAACTGAAGGAGGTATCGGGGCCTTAGATGGGTCTGATGATGGGACGTGTTTGAGTTTACTCGCATTGCCACTGGGGAAAACAAGCCGGGCTAGGCAGCGACCTCTATCGACGGAGGTTTTCGGCAGTCCCCCCTCCATCCACGACAAATACGATACAGGATAAAGAAGGGCACAGAACGAGAGCGAAAACGGTTGCAGCCGAGACTCGCATGAAAAGAGAGTAAAGGTAGGAATAAGATCTTCAAAGCTTTGTCAAAACTCGAGAAGAGTAGACAAGAGAAATTCACAGATACAGACAACTATAAAAATATAAACAATTCAAAGTGAAACAAGAAATGTAAAGACGAAATAATAATAATAAATTAAAAAATAATTGTATGTTGCAAAGTTATACAAATAAAGCTCCCTAATAACAATAATAATAACGAATTAGAAAAAAAACCAAAATAAAATCAATTAAAATTAAACAAAAAAACACGTTTACACGTAAAGTAGAAAAATAAATCGAAGTCGTCGATTCGTTAGTTATTCGGTCACAAGCGTTCTCACCCCCGTTCACGTCCCAGAGTCGTCTCCCTCGTCCGTGGAATTTTCACACGCTCCCATCTACAAAGGGAGAGAGAAGAAAAGAAAAGCCAAGAAACACAACATAGAAAAAAAAAGAAGAAAAGAAAAAAAAGCGTCTCTCGATTATGCATTAGCTAAACGTACTTGCCGAGTCGGTATTCGCAGTCGCCGGTGGCTAAGACCGTGAAGAATCTGCATACATATGCATCGTGCGACTCGCGATGAGAATAAGACGATGGGGGGGGGGGGGGGGGGGAGCCGCCTTGAATCCGAGAGCTATAAACGTGGAATAGATTGATCGCAAGGGGAACGAGAGACGGTCGCGCCTCGTCTCGCACGGTGAGAAGACCCCCTCCCCCCCCCCTCCCCCTCATCATCCTCTCATCGTACGCGCGCGCGATATTCATCCACGGGGAAGTAAGCCGTGAATTAGAATCGCCCGTTGGAAGTCAAACGGTACGTGCGTTGTGACAATTTTATTTATTTTTTTGTTTTTTTTTAAAACTCTATTTGTTTGTATTATTGGAAAATAAATCGAGGCTAATTCATTGTGGAACGACATTTGAATCGAGACGTCGATTTTATATAATTTTCTCGTGTTAATTGTTTTATTTTTAATTAATTCGTTAGTTTTTGTTGGGTTTTTTGGTTTTTTAGTTTATTTTTCCCGTATGTTGGATGGTTTTTTTTTATTTGTTTTTTATCATCGAAGAGAGAAAGAGAGAGATAAAGAGACGTTGCGACGGTTCTTAGAAAGCTAGAACCGTCGAGGGCTTACGCGCATTTTGCAATACTCGCCGGTAGCTTCGAGCCGCGCGCTGCACGACGTCGAGTAACCGTACACACAGTGGTAAAAGTCGTATTGGGACGGACAGAGTCGCTTTTACTACTCGCGATGCACGCACGGCCTGTGCGACGCGTCGTCCATTGCGCACTTGGCGCGCGCACCCTTCTTCCCCCTCCAGTTCTCGCTTGCCCCCTCCATGCGGCCGGGCCCAATCGACTGCCGCGCCACTGTTTATAAAATCCACCGTAAACAGAGACGACGCCACTCCATCGCTATTAGCGCAACGTCACACAAGAAAAACTTCCGCCTTTCTAGAATAATATGCAAATATCGATCGACGTATACGATCCTCGATACGTGGCACGATCGGTATCGTCGATACCATTCCGTCATCGATACGTTCGTCGATCGTTGATGTGTTTTTTTCTTCTTTCTTTTCCTTCGATCGAATTCATTGAAAATTTATTATACGTAAATCATCTTGATAAGCATCGATTTTATTTATGATAATTATAATAATAATAATGATATTAATAATGAGCAATTATAACGATTAAAAATTGTTATCGAAAATCATAATAAAATAAAACGAAAGAAAGAAAAATAAATGAAAAATGCAATTATCTTTCTTTCTTTGAAAAAATTAAAAATAATAATAGTAATAATGATATTAATAACGAGCAATTATAACAATTAAACATTTTTATCGAAAATCACAATAAAATAGAACGAAAGAAAGATAAATAATTGAAAAATTCTGAATTACAATAATAACAATAATAACAATCGTAACAACCAAGTGATTTAATATCAACCGGAAGTGATAATGTAATTAGATAGGAAATAGAAGGAAATAATAAAACTTTTGAAATAAAACAATGAATATTAATAAATACAATTTCAATTAAATTTCATAAACGTACGATACAAAATAATAAATAATTCAATTTAATTCGATCGTAACGATAATTTCGATCAATCAAATTGACCTTTGACTCGAGGGAAATAAATTCCACGTTCCTACACCAACCTCGAGCCACGGTTAATGCGTTATTAGAAAAAGAAAACGACGTTAATGAGAAATGAGAAAATTATGATGATTAATTTGTGGAAAAATTAAATTTCGCGCATCACTCTGAGAATGAGAAAATTGTGAGACGAGTTTGAAGCAGGATGGTCGTGTTGTCTTTGTCAGTTTGCCGAGATAATACGAGGTGGATGAGAGACAGAGATACACACACAAACACACACACACACACATACAGAAAAAAAAGAGAGAGAAAGAGAACGAAGGTGTTTCTGCACGCCCAATAAGAGGATAGTGCAGTGTGTTGTCTACTTTCACGCGCGAAGGAAGGCGAGAGCAAAGGCCGCCTGGCAGAGAGAACCGACGTATAACGAGGATAAGAGCTCTCCCATACAGGAGAACACACACACACACATATACAAATGAACAAACGGTGCAACACAATACAGAAAGTATTACATGAGACTGAGAGAGAAAAAGAGAGAGGTGGAGAGCAACAAAGTTCAGACGTTCACCGTTGTTGCCTGCACGATTCTCGCTGTACACTAGCATCACCATTCGTTACTATATAATGCAGCTTTATAGCTCTTATATAGAAGTGCCTGCGATTTCACGTGACCCTTCTCTTTCTCTTTTCGAGATTTTTCTTTTTCCATTTAACCAGTTATTCTCCCTACTCCTACTTTCCTTCTCCCAACATCGCTTTTTTTTTTAAGTCGATGACTTTCGTCGATATTAATTTTGTAAAGAAAAATGTCTGTTTTTTTTTGTTATTGTTATACTTATATCTGATTAATTATTTATTTTTTTTTTTGGGTAATTAATTATTGCTGATTTATATTGTTTCCGGGCTGTTGGGTGAATTTTTTTTTATGGTACGTTTGAAGGGGTTGAGGTCGTTGTTGATTTGTTTTTTAATTTTATAAATAAAAATGTATGGTTTTTATTTGTTATTGTACTTATTAGTTATTGATGCTTAATTATTTTGCTGATTAATTATTTTTTTTTGGGCTGATTAATTATTTTTTGGGCAATTAATTATCGCTAATTTTTATTTATTCCGGGCTGTTGGATGAATTATAATTTTATGGTAACGTGCGAATGAAGGTTTTTAGGTCGTTGTAACATTGTGCTTTTATTTTAGATTTATTTAATTTTTTATTTTGTTTTTTAGATTTTTTTTAGATTTTTATGGCTTTAGTTTGGAAACAAAAATGTCTGCTTCTCTTTTTATCGAACTTATATCTGATTAATTATTTTTTTTCGAGCAATTAATTATCATTATTATCAATGATTAAAATATTTTTTCGAGCAATTAATTATCGTTAATTTCTATTTTTTCTGAATTGTTGAATTAAATTATTTTGTTTTTATAATGTATTTGAACGTTTTGAGATTATTCTAAATTTATTTTTGTCTTTTTGCAAACATCGTTTCGATTCTGCGAGCATGATTGTTAGGCTGGCCAAAAAGTAATTGCGTTTTTAATACACGTATGTGCATGGCCATCGATGGGAAAAAAACGCAATTACTTTTTGGCCAGAGCAAAATTTATTAATTTTTTCTTTCGAGCTTGTTTTTGCCGTCGTATTTTGCGAGAATGAAGCTGTTTCGAGCCGACGGCAAATTTTGCGTGTATTTACAAAATTGCATGGATAAAATTTTTATGCGATTTTTCATCGATTATCGTCGTTTAACGACTGAAATAATCGCCCTACGTTTTTCAACGCTTCGATTCGCGTTCTTACTTCTTTCACCGGTTCAATGTAACCACCAGCTCCGTTTTCTAGAATCGTTTACTCGCAAATCACTCGATAACAATCGTTATAATTTCATCGAATTCCTTACTTTTCCTTTTTTTTCACGTTTAAAAAAAAAATTTTTTTTTTTTATTTCGATTAAAAAATAACCATTTCTTCATATCCTTCCGCGCATTCGTAATATTTTATCGTCGTCATTACGACAAATTCATGTCTGCCTCAAGTACGAATTATTCGCAATGATTTATCGTGTTTTACGAATTTCTAACTTTTACAAAGTTTTTTTTTTTTTATTGTTTTTATTCAACCGCAAATTTCTACGTGTAATTACGTTATTTTTGTTATTTCTCGTCGTAAATTGTTGACAAAATATCAAAAATTGTTCGCTGTTGAATTCAATTTTTTTTTACTAATCTAAAGTTAATTTTCAATTTAATAAAAAGTATTTTAATAATACCTCAATCTTTTTTTGATTTTCCTTTCTCAATAAAATTCGCATTTTTTTTCAATTTTTGTGCCTGTCGACGAAACAATTTTATTTTAAAAATAAACTTTTCAGAACTTGAATTAATTTTTATTTCTCCCTCTCAACCGGCTTTGTCTCAATTAAATTCTCGGTTTTGTCAACTATTTTTAATTGTCAAGAAACAATGTACGAATTGATCGAAAAACAAAAAAAAAAACAAAAAAAAAATTCTAATCACAATCACAAATCGACAAAACAATTTTATTTAAAAAATAAACTTTTCAGAACTTGCATTAATTTTTATTTCTCCCTCTCAACCGGCTTTGTCTCAATTAAATTCTCGGTTTTGTCAACTATTTTTAATTGTCAAGAAACAATGTACAAATTGATCGAGAAACAAAAAAACAAATAAAAAATTCTAATCACAATCACAAATCGACAAAACAATTTTATTTTTAAAATAAACTTTTCAGAACTTGAATTAATTTTTATTTCTCCCTCTCAGCCGGCTTTGTCTCAGTTAAATTCTCGATTTTGTCAACTATTTTTAATTGTCAAGAAACAATGTACGAATTGATCGAAAAAGAACAAAAAGAAAAAACCAAAAAAAATTCTAATTACAATCCGAAATAATTGTTACCTTTCTCGATGTTTCGATGACGATCGTTGGTCCCAGGGCTAATGACGATCGGATGTTGCGGATCAACCGGCGTCCTCGGGTCGTCGCCATTCGCCAGAAGAACGAGACGAGACGCGATAACGAGCGCCAAACATTTCGCCAGCATCATTTCTCAAATCTTGTTTCTTCCCACTTTCTTTTCTCCCCCCACCCACCCCAAACGGTCGCCACTTTTATCCTTTTCGCGAAGATGCACTCTGTAACACCGAACAATCCACCTCGAGTAATCGTCGAAGCGCTTTACGATACGATTACATTTTTTTTCAATATTAATTAACGATCCGCCAGAAACAATTAATCAACGACAATACGAGTCACGCAAAACAAAAGTAAACAAAAGAAACTAAAACTAGCCAAACGCACAAAAGACAAAATTGTCTCGTCCCTAATTAAAAATCTATCGAACAAACGACACTGGCCATTTTATCTTCGGGCGATTAAACGATAGGATCGAGGAGGAAGATAGAAAAAAAGAATTCTATCGACCGATAATTTTTTGTTAGGCGAATCAACGATCTTTTTTCTTTTTTGTACGAATCGCTCGATTGATTATTTAAAAGAATAAAAAACAAGCCTAGGGCACTGCACAGTCACGTTTTTAATTTAAAAATCCTTTCGAATATCCTTCGTGCCGCTCTTTTGTTATTTTATCTTTTTTTTTTTTTCGTTAATTTAAAACATCATCGCAGATTTTAATCGTTTTCTCGTCACACCCGCGATTTAATTATCGCGTATCTCTGTCTATATCTCGCACTTGCGCGCCCCCGGGGGGTTTCGCGCGTTCGTTCGTAGCCGTTTGTTTACGTTTCACCGAGAACGCGATGCTACCTGTATTTGAAGAAGTGTGCCTGGCGCACAAGTCCATGCCGCACTGCTGGTGAACGGTCAGGTGTTTCAAGGAGGCCCGCGCGCCTTTACTCGCCGGGTAATAACCGCCATCTGGCGGACAGTCGCCGAACTACGCGAGATATCTTTCGTCCTGCTCGCTCCCGCGCTTATTTATTGCCGCTCTCGCTCCCTCGCGGTCGCTCTCACGCTGTGTGTTAGTGGCACACCTCGCAGGCCTGGCTGGTACGCGTGTGTACATTCGATCGTAACCAACACGCTTGAGAACGGATTTCATTCATGGGAAACGCGCAACCGAGACGACGACCCACCCCCTCCTCGTCTTTACTCTCCCTACTGTGTTATACTATCAAGTTCGATATTAACCCTCCCTATACACACTATAATTTGCCGACTTCCCTAGATACACATGGGTCTGTGCTTTCCCACTGTTTTATTGTCATACTTGGATTTGTTTAAAAAATAGAAATCTTATTCGTTAAAATTCTTAACATCTATGAAAGGGCCATTACTATGATTGGAGGGTTGAGAATTCGGAGGGATGCTAAGATCGTGGGTGGAAGGGATATCATACTTGGATTTGTTTAAAAAATCCAAATCTTTTTCGTTAAAATTCTTAACATCTATGAAAGGGTCATTACTATGATTGGAGGGTTGAGAATTCGGAGGGATGCTAAGATCGTGGGTGGAAGGGATATCATACTTGGATTTGTTTAAAAAATCCAAATCTTATGCGTTAAAATTCTTAACATCTATGAAAGGATCATTACTATGATTGGAGGGTTGAGAATTCGGAGGGATGAAGGGTTGAGAATTCGGAGGGATCGTGGATGGAAGGGATATGTTTTTCTGGGAAAATAAATATTATGTAAAACGTAAATAAAAAGAATTGAATTACGTCGACGGTCAATAGCCATATGGTTCGTGTTCGTCTTACTCTAGAAAAGACATAAATTTACGGTCCCTTCTCTCGATGCGAAAAAGGGCCTCTCGATAAACATAAGAAATCGACGGGGTACAGTCAGGTGGGCCCGCTGGCGGTTACTTCAGAAAGTCATAATATTACTGTGCTTTCCAGATAGGAAAAGCTACTCTCAAAAATATATATGTGCCTAAGAATAATGAAAAGAAACATTAAACTACATCTACGCGGACGTTACAAGACTCAAACGGAAAGTCGGTTTTCGATACTTAAAATCGAAAATTTATTATTTGCCCTTCCAATGATAATCCCTTCTCTCATATCGCATAAAATATCAAGTTCGATATTAACCCTCCCTATACACACTATAATTTGCCCATTTCCCTAGATACACATGGGTCTATGCTTTCCCACTGTTTTTCGTCATACTTGGATTTGTTTAAAAAATCTGAAAAGAAAACTCTGGAGAGTAGTTTGGGATCTATGGAAAGAGCGTGGACACTGGGTGATGAATAAAATTGAATTTCTAAACAAGTTTTTTCGGTTTCAATTATGTATATCTAATAATAAATAAACAAATTTACACTTTTTTCCATGAGTATTTTGTAGCTTGAACCTTCAAGTTACTAGAAACAACTTGGAAGTATAAAGGTATTGCAAAATACAACGGCAATAAGAAAAAAACTGCAGGAAAAAAGGTGGTACATGTGTGTACTATTGACCCTCAAAGGGTTAATGGAAACCGATTGAGACCTAGCGATTTATAGAAACGGGCTGGACAGCACAGACCCATGTGTATCAACGGTGGGTTAACCCTTTCTAGACACACATGGGCCTATGCTCTCCCACTGTTTTTTTGTCATACTTAGATTTGTTTAAAAAATCTGGAAAAAAGTCTGGAAAGTAGTTTGGGGATCCATAGAAAGAGAGTCTGCCTTGGGTGATGGATTGAAATTCATTTTTATTATTGTTATTTAATGGAAACCGATTGACACCTAGCGATTTATAGAAATGGGCTGGACAGCACAGACCCATGTTTCTCAACGGAGGGTTAAGAGTCAGTGTAACTGACGACGAGCTACTTGCACTTCGAAAACGGGATCCGTAAATTGTCCGGCACTGAGCAACCGATCGCCTTAAAATTTGGAGGATACATAGAGAATTATGGCATAAAGTGCATGACAGTCTTATTTTTCCAAAATTTTGGAAAAATTTTTCCGGTGGTAACTAAATCTGCAAAAATTTTTCAAAAATTTTGGAAAAATAAGACTGTCATGCACTTTATGCCATAATTCTCTATGTATCCTCCAAATTTTAAGGCGATCGGTTGCTCAGTACCGGCCAATTTACGGATCCCGTTTTCGAAGTGCAAGCAGCTCGTCGTCAGTTACACTGCCTCTTAACCCTTCCTAGACACACATGGGTCTATGCTCTCCTACTGTTTTTGTCATACGTAGATTTGTTTAAAAAATCTGAAAAAAAAACTCTGGAGAGTAGTTTGGGATCCATAGAAAGAGAGTCTGCCTTGGGTGTTGGATTGAAATTAATTTTTATTATTGTTATTTAATGGAAACCGATTGAGACCTAGCGATTTATAGAAACGAGCTAGACAGCACAGACCCATGTGTGCCAACGGAGGGTTAACCTTCCCAATACACACTATAATTTGCACACTTCCCTAAACAGACATGGATCTATGCTCTCCCACTGTTTTTTGTCATACTTAGATTTGCTTAAAAAATCTGAAAATAAGAGTAGGCGTTGGAATAATAAAAGAAAAAAGGACTATTTATCAAAATTTGTCGAAACAAAAAATATAGAAATGGGCAATTTGCAAGCTAGGCAGACTGGAATGGTCACTTAAGAAAAGAAAATATATTAGAATATTTCATAAAACTGCCTACGGCTGAAAATGGTTTGATTCGAAATTTGATAGAAATCTATATTTTATTCGATCGTCGTAAAATTGTTTTTATATATCGAAAAAGAAAGATCGATATCGATATATCGGAGGACAAATATCAACATCGATATATCGAAAAAGAAATATCGATATTTCGATATATCCGTAAGATTTTGTAATATTGCCGAAATCTACTCCGTTTTATAAAAAAGATTGCATTATTTCTCCCTAATTCAATATCGATGGGCCCCAAATGACGCTTGACATTCTTTCAGATAATCCTGATAGTGATTTAAAATTATAAATACATAAAATCATTTACAAATTAAAAAAAAATCATTTTTTGATATCTTTCCATTACTTAAAATTTTATATCGACATTTCGATATCATCGAAATAAAAATATCGTCTGAAAATATCGATATATCGAATGAAAAAATATCGATATTTCGATACATCGATATTTTCCACCCTGCCTAATTCAACTTATGAACATATAACTATTATATTCAAATACCATTATTTTCCTTCGATCGTATAATCAGCGATTAAATCAAAAAATTTTGCATTGATCGATGAAAAAACTGTTTTAACTAAACCAAAAAAAAAAAAAAAAAATATCCGCACTAACGACCGGAAACCGTGTGTAATTTGAGACTCGGCAAAATGAATTTGGTGTTTGAACGAAACGGTTGAACGAACAGTCATCAAGGACGCAAAAGAAATTTGATTACATGCTCGGAGAGCATCAGCTCAGAAAAGTACGATACCACCGGATATATACGAATACACCGACGGCGTAGTATTTGTAATTTTGCGCAAAAAAAAAAAAGTTCGCGTGCCGCTTCGGCACGAGGACGAGAGTTGTACGAAGAGAAAGAGTGGAGGAGAGAGGGAAGAGTAAGAGGGGTTTCAGGACTGAGAGAGAGAGAGAGCGGACAAGAATCCTCGGTGACTTCCTGCGCGCGTCGTCGCGCAAGGATTTCGCAATAGCTCGAGCGGGACGGTCACGAGAGCTACACGGTGCAGCAACCTCTCGCGATGATACCGACTGCCCCCCCATGGTCTTCGTGCCTTTTCCGCCCTCGCTTTTGCCTTCTCTCTCTCTCTCGTTCCACCACGCTGTCTCCAGGCCATTTAATTAAAGGCTCTCGGTCGCACGCGAACCAGCTTCGTCGCCAAGAGGAAACGCTGAAACGACAAAGACAGATAAAGTTAGAGAGAGGGGGACAGAGAAATCTTCTTTTTTCTTTGCAACTCTTTGGTCGAGAGATGAAGAGACAGACAAATTTCTGGCTTTTTTTTTCTTCGACTTTTGACCAGGAAGTTGCAAAAAAAAGTGAGAACGAGAATTTCTATATTCGTAATCTATGTGAAATTTTCTATAGAGAAAGTTATCCGTGAAGACACTTTGAACAAAAAAGTAGCGTACGTCTTGCTAATGTCGAAAATAACGATCGATTTCCGGAGTTTGAGAACGGGTTGGAAGCTCGACTTCTTGTTCTTTCAAAATAATTGCATAGGGTAATTGAAAAATACAAGATTTTCACGAATGAGATTGATTGAACTTTCTTAAAAATGATGTTTTGCAATATTTGGATTGAAAATTGAAAAAATGTAAAGATTCTATATTTTTAATTTTTTTACTAATAAATTGCTAAAAATCGAGGCTGGAATTGTTATATTCACAATTTAGAGAAAATATTCTACCTAACAAGACACATATAATATGATTTTTTTTAAATTCTGACGTAGACTGTGACATCCAGATTGAATGTACATAAATATTTATTAATTTCCCTATTTTTGCATATGCCAATCGTAATAACACGATTGGGAAGAGAAGAGTATTTTGTATGAAATTGAATTAAGAATAATTCCAAAAAATTATGTAACAAAAATATAACTACTATTTATTTAACGATATACAAAAGTTTTGTTGAAATTTAAAGTGATTTTTGTTTGACTATTTCGAGCGCGGTTTACAATAGTTGCCTTAGTTGGATATGAAGTTGTTGTTGTTGTATTGATGTTGAATCGTTGTCGATTGGTGCTCTCTAAATCTGAATTAGTCAAATTTCACTAAATTTTAGTCATATTTTACTAATTCATTTAGCGAAAAGTGAGTCAATGATGATTAGTGAAAAATCACGGATTAGATTAGTAAAAAACGATTACTATAAAGATTAGTAACATTTGACTACACAATTAGTAGAGAGGACAGCTGATATGTTCATGCACAAGCCGATTGTAATTCCTCGCGTGAATAATATGTAATAATCTCATACGCACCGACAAGAAAACGAAACGTTCGTACACTTTTTGCTTTTCCCCTTAAAACTTTTATAAAATAAGATTCGTCGTTTCGCACTGCACATGAACTCACTGACACGAGAAAATGGCGCCTCCGACATCACAATGGCAGAACAAAGGAAGTATCGGGTCGGGGGCAGGCGCCTGTGATTGGTCGATCGCTGAGCCCTGTAATAATTGATTAGTGATCATGTAATATCACTAATCAATTAGTAAACTGTATTGACTAAATAATAGCCAATCGTATTACTAATTTGCTTTAGTAACCCTAATTTACTATTTTTTTACTATTCTATTGGTGAAACGGTGCTTTTATCACTATTTCACCAGTAGAACGTGCATTTACTAATTGAATTAGTCAATTTTTCACTAATTCAGATTTAAAGAGTGTCGATTGAAGAAAATGTTGTTGTATTTTGTTCTGTTGTTGTATGTTGAGTTGTTGTTGAAGTGCACTGAATTTACTGACTAACTATAATAGTGTTTTGCAATAAAAGAAGTTATTGATAATCAGAGTCAGAAAAAGGAATGAATACGAGAACTAGATATGGAAAAACTGATTGCTGACTCTGTTGACTGGCTGGAGAAGACTGACTAAAAATTGTTCTCTATTGAAAGACAGCGATTTTCTAACAGATTTGGAAGTGCTTATGGTAGGGAGGTTCGCATTTTTATTCGTTAAAATTCTTAACATCTATGAAAGGATCATTACTACGATTGGAGGGTTGAGAATTCGGAGGGATGCTAAGATCGTGGGTGGAAAGGGATATGTTTTTCTGGGAAAATAAATAGGGTAGAGCGGGGATAGTTGAGCAGTTTTTGGCTTAATCGATCATAACTCTTAAAAAATACATCCGATTTCCTTGATTCTTGCACCGTTAGATCCGCAAATTCTCCAGCTCAAAACGCCTTCAGAAACATTATCCAATTCAAGTCTGATTTAGGAGATATTATCGTAAATGTGAGAGAGTGTACAGCTGCTCAACCTGCCCCATAGGTGGGGTAAGTTGAGCAAGGGTATGAGGTAAGTTGAGCAAGGTAATAATTCCATCAACAAATCAGACACATGCAAGACCATTTGATGCAATGCAGTGACAAATCAATAGCTACATTTTGAATCATGAACATTAACTGCAACAAACTGTGAAATGTTTTTTCTTAAATAAACAAGAAGTCGCGCGGCTACCGGCGATAGCGTGATGTATTCACCTCCACCATGTTATGCGTGCCAGCCGATGAGGACAGTTGCGCATCATTCAACTAGCCCCATCGAAAACTGCTCAACTAGCCCCTTCTCAGATTTTTCAACAAATATTATTAGGTGTTGGAATTAATTCGTAGCGTTTTTCTGAAGAAAAAATATCATTTATTTTAAATGAAAATAAAAAAATATACTAATTAAAGTATTGGCCACCGCTTTCTACTACTTTTGACCATCTTTCGGGCAGGGTACGAATACCGTGTCGGAAGAACTCATTGCCTTTAGATGCAATCCACGAATCGACCCACTTTTTACAATCTTCGTAAGAAGTGAACTTCTGCTCAGACAGTCCATGAGCCATCGAACGAAACAAATGATAATCTGACGGAGCAATATCTGGAGAATACGGCGGGTGGGGTAGGACTTTCCATTTAAGTGTTTCCAGGTATTTTTTTACCGACTTTGCGACGTGCGGACGAGCATTGCCGTGCAGCAAAATGACTTTGTCGTGTCTTTTCGAGTATTCCGGCCGTTTTTCTTTCAAAGCACGGCTCAAGCGCATCAATTGTAGTCGGTAGCGATCCGCAGTTATGGTTTCATTTGGTCAAAATTGGCTTCAAACTTTTTTAAAATACGATAAGCTTCAGTAGCACTTTTGTTCATATTAAAGTAATGAAGTAAAACTCCCCGCAAAACATTTTATTCGGCACGAAATTTGACATATTCAATCAATTAAAAAGTGGTGTTGTTTATGATTAAAAAAGAGGTTATGTCAAGCAAATAGCGGTCAATGATAGCTGTTGCACGATGAACACATTGACTGTAGGTAACAATGACCTACTGCACTACCTACGCCATCTCTTGTAAAACGCTACGAATTAATTCCAACACCTAATAATTTATAATGAAATCCGTACCACGTGCGTTAAAATAATTATTGCAGATTGATAGCCACTTAAATGTACTACATACTAGTACTCGTCTAGTTGCTGTCCTGGTTTTTCACACAATACTAGAAGAAAAATACTTAATCACGTATTTTTTACTTTTGTGCGCAATAATAATAAAACGTCCCGTGTCATCGTCTCGTGCGCTGCGTGGCTACCGGCAATGATTTTTTGTATTCCCCTCCCACATACCTCTCTTTCGTCCATTTGATGCACCAGCGTGCGATGCTTAGTTTTCGAGATATTACGATTGCTCAACTTACCCGCTTGCTCAACTAGCCCCGCTCTACCCTATTATGTAAAACGTAAATAAAAAGAATCGAATTACGTCGACGGTCAATAGCCATGTGGCCCCAGTCAAGTGGCCCTGCTAGGGCTTACTTCAGAAAGTCATAATATTACGGTCGTTTTCCAGATGGGAAAAGCAACCCTCAAAAATATATATGTGCTTAAGAATAATGAAAACAAAAATTAAACAACATCTACGCGGATGTTACAAGACTCAAACCGAAAGTCGGTTCTCGACACTTAAAATCGAAAATTTATTATTTGCCCTTCCAATGCTAATCCCTTCTTTCATATCGCATAAAATATCCGTTAATAATTAACCGCGCGAGCTCATTCGCTACTTCGGAACATCAACGAGAAGATAAAAATTGACGTATGCTTGTCCGCCTCGGAAAAGGGCGGCTCGTCGTATTTTTGCTTTTTTTTTTTTTTTAGTATTCTCCTCCTCTCGCGAGAATGCGTCTACCCAAGTACGAGTAAGCCCGAAGGATATTAGCGAGATCCTCGTATTACAGGACCGAGGAATAAGTCCTGCGGAGTGTACGAGGTGGATACAAGAATGGGAGAGAGAGAGAAAGATACGTCTCCTCCTGTAGGAGAAAGAGAGAGATACCGAGACGTTCAGCGTGGCACGAAATTTATCGCTTCAAATTGGTCGCAAAGTGCGCCGTAAATCTTTGAAATATTTACGACGATACGCGCTTATGCACGCTCGAAGAACGCACGAAAGCGAGAGAGAGAGAGAGAGAGAGAGAAAGCTCCCGATGGCATCGCCCTTAAGAACTTCCCTTCCAGGCAATCTCGCGAGAAGGAAGAAGAATCATTTCACCGCGCAACGTCCGGATATCTTCTTGATTTTTTTTTCTGCAATAATCCAGCCTCGTCCATCCTGCAATATTACCAAACGTTATAAAATTATGTTCATTCAAGAAACATTATTTTTCTTTTTACAAAGAATGTAGGAAGTCCATACTCACTGTGAAAAGCCATCGTCGATTGTGCGTGCCGACCTCGTGAATTTATTCGCATTTCCGCACGGTCGAAGAAGAAGAAGAAAAGACACGTCCGATGGTTTCTCGGACATTTCGCTAGGAACGCAAAACCGACGAGAGAGAAACCGAGGAAGCGATAAGAGTGAAATAGCCGCGTGTAAGCGGGACTACCGTCGATCTTTCCTCGGCGGTGCATCAACCCGCGGGGGAAGAGAAATAAAGAGTGAGGTACGAGGAGGCCCTCGCAGAGCAGGGGGAGCAATTTCTCGTCGGTGCACTTTGCCTGCACCTGCCGGAAGTGAACGATCGCACCGGGGAAAACCTGTTCGAGATAGCTCACCGACGAACTTACGACTCGGAGACTCTACTGACTCTTCTCCTTCTTCTTCTTCTTCTTCTTGTTCTTCTGCTTCTTCTCCTTCTTCTTCCTCTTATTCCTCCGCACGCAACATAACTAGAGGAGCTTCGGCCGAGTTCTCAAGTCCACTCAGCTATTTTCTATTCGAAGGTATACCAAGAAGTAAACCTCAGGGAAGATACACTTCGCAAAGAAGTTGAATAATATTGAAGTTGGAACACCTGTGAAAAAAAAGAATATTGGAAAATTTTTTTTGCAATCACATTGAAACACTTTTTCGTGCAAAACCATAATTGAGGAATATAGAGCGAGCTTTTTATGATATCAAGGTTACCCGTGTAAGAATTCAACCAGGGCTTAGACTAGGCCCCGATTATTTTTCCCTAACTCTAGAAAGGCCCTAACATGGCATCCGATCAGGGCCCTTAGAGGCCGGTCACACTTTGTTGATGAGGGCCTAAAAGGGCTGATTAATCCGGGCCCGACTGGGTGCCTCAACAGAACCCTGCTAAAACAGAATCGAAGCCATGAGGCAGCCCTATTACTGCCCTATACCGTGCAGAAATTTTGGCAGGGATACAGCTGGATTCGAGCAGGGATCCCGATCAAATCATGGAAGAATAATGAATTGCTGAAAGCATTATATTAAATACTAGCTTCTACCGCGACTTCAAGGAAACAAATTAAAAGCAGCAGGATAGGCTGAGAAAATAATAAGTATGTATATGAAAAAGTGCATGTAATTGTACGATCCAACAATTATATAGCACACTTATTGGAGTGTGAGCTAATTCTTTGCAGCACGTTCCATGGGAAATTAATATTTTTCTGCATAGTTTACGCATTTATAATGCCAGCGGACGCATGATTCGTTTGTGAGAAGCGGGATGGCCATGCGCCACCTGTCGGTCGTGACCGGTACTACTATTACTATATCTATATATGTATATTCATATTGGTCATAAAATCTACGCTCACCACAGGCTTCGTATTAGGATTGAGTCGGTATACCCCGAAAGTACAGTGGCGCCATGGTTTCGAAATATCGTCACCCACAAACATTCTAAATGTTTATAGAATACAAATTATTTGTAGTAACATTCCACATGTATGTTTATTTCAAGTGATCTAACCTAGTGTTTAACCGAGAGCTTAAACTTTATATGTATATATCACATCTATGGAAAATAACCCGGGTAAGAAATATTAGTAGGGCAGCCATAACAAAAATCGGGGCCCGTGAGGGTTTGAATATGGATGCCCTACTAGGGATTTCCACAACACAACCCGACTAGGCACCGATCGGGGCCTACTAGGGATTTCCACAACACAACCCGACTAAGCCCCGATCGGGGCCTAGTCGGGTTGTATTGTGGAAATCCCTAGTAGGGCATCCATATTCAAACCCTCACGGGCCCCGATTTTTGTTATAGCTGCCCTACTAATATTTCTTACCCGGGTAGAAAAGTGAACTTCATGCTTATGATTTTCTATTCAAACCTTCTACCATGTCCGATCACCACCTGAAACCAATTTGTCATTCTACCAATAATTTTATTACACCTGTTGTCACGATACGTTGAGCCTTGAGCAATCTCTTGTTTTATTGCCAATCGTAATTTTCTATCCAATCGCTCCATACCAAGAATCATGAGTTCGAATTTAGAAGAAAATAGATCGGAGACACCCGAAGGTCGATTAGAAGAAACTGAATCGAGTATAAGGAAAAAATGCTCAACGTCTATCAATTGACACGAGTCTTATTCAGAATCGTATCTGCCGCAGTGCCATATTAGCAATAAATGGCGATAGGCCATCTGTCGAGAATGGTCAGTACAATGCGAAAGGAAGCCTGGTCGAGTACGTATCCCGTGGTTCTCGAGGCGCGAGAGTCACGTGGAGAGGACACCTGTTGCCACCAGCAAGACAGCGAGTCGGACTGACTGCGAATACTACGACGTCGACGATGATGATGATGATGATGATCGTGAAATGACCGAGGGCTTTTGTGTTTTGTGGCTATGCCCAGCCTGGCACTCACCACTTCCTGACATTCTCCGTACAACGCCTCGAGCCTCGCTGCGAACCGCAATGAGTTTTAAAGGAAGAAAAGAAAAGGGGAGAAGCGAATGGAATAAAACGAGAATGAGAAGAGAAAAAAGTATCGAACCGAGTACGAAGATCAACACTCTCTCGTTCTTCTTTTTTTATCTCATTCACGATCCATGCCCAGTGTTCCGGAGAGGAAGGAACGCGTTGTATGGAGAGGTACGTCGAATAGGCGAATTTAGTTCCCCAAGTTCTCACGCACGAGCAGAGAGAGAGAGCGAATAAATAACTTCGAGTCTGCCTGTACCGGACGCATTTCTTCTTGGCCTTTGCCGAGTCGAGATTCTTTCTCTCGGCAAAGAACCTGCAGGAGAATCTCGAGATAGAGCTACTTGTGGTAATCGTCGAATCGAGAAATTCGCGTTTTACGAGACGCCTGCGTACTCCTTTAGCCATGTTTAACGCATGGAAAACTCAAGCTCGCTTGTAAATCCTTGAACGTAAAGCTTTTCGTTCCATGGATGGGCGAGAAAGGCTGGACGATGAAAACTCGAGATGGAAAAATTCTGAAACAAGAGACCAGAAACGATATTACTACGTCTGTTTATCTCGCATTTTTCTTGCTTCTCTCTATTCTAAGAATGTTTTATCCCCCACTATTTATTTGCCCCGTGTGTATTCGTGGCCAACTCGAAGCGTTTTAAACGCTCCACTCTTGGACAATCTCGCACGAAAGATCTCGTTCAAGTTCCTCGCACATTGTGCGTATAGAAAAACGTTTAATGTGCGTTTATACACCACACAGGTACGACAGCAGCCAGAGCGGAACACACAAGAACGATACCACGCTCGTATGGTCAGTGAAGCATTGTTTGCCAATTTATTTTCATTCACTTTTTTCTTTCGTTTCTTACTCGATGAACCGCTCCTCGGGGCAGGCCAGCACCCGTGCAGAAATGTTGACAGGGATACCAAACTACTGATCATATCCTGATCAGGATATGGCAGAGATGCGCCAAAACAGGTGTCCCTACAGGAATCCAGATGTTTTCCATATCGGAAAAAATTTGCGTGGGTGACGATATTTCGAAACGATGGCACCACTGTACTTTCGGGGCATGCCAATCATATCCTGATTACGATATGGCAGGGATGCCCCAAATCGGGTATACCTACAGGAACCAGATATTTTCCATATCGGAAAAAATTTGCGTGGGTGACGATATTTCGAAGCCATGGCGCCACTGTACTTTCGGGGTATAGCGACTCAATCCTAATACGAAGCCTGTGGTAAGCGTAGATCTTATGACCAATACGAATATATATAGATATAGTAGTAGTAGTACCAGTCACGGCCGACAGGTGGCGCATGGCCATCCCACTTCTCATAAACGAACCATGCGTCCGCTGGCATTATAAATGCGTAAACTGTACAGAAAAGTATTAAGTTTCCTCTGGAACGTGCTGTAAAGAATTAGCTCACACTCCAATAAGTGTGCTATACAATTCTTGGATCGTACAATTACATACACTTTTTTCATATACATACTTAATCTTTTCCCAGCCTATCCTGCTGCTTTTAATTTGTTTCCTTGAAGTCGCGGGTAGAAGCTAGTATTTAATATAATGCTTTCAGCAATTCATTATTTTTATGTGATTTGATCGGAATCCCTACTCGAATCCAGTTAGAGTCATTAACGGATTCGGATCGGGATTCCTAATGGAATCGAGTTTACGGATCTTACATTTACTCCTCGAATCTGATCCGATATCGGACTAGATCCCGATTAGGAGCCCGGGATACAACTCAGAATTCAGCTGTATCCCTGCCAAAATTTCTGCACGAGCAGCTACGATCAACCTGTAACGAGAATTGTAATGCGACTTTAGGAATGTACTAGTGAATAACCGAATTGGATATCAGGATGAAAGCCTTTTTAAGAAGTTACTAAGAGAAAAAAACAGAATGATTTGCAAGAATTTTGTTTTCGTACAATTTCAATCAAAACTGTCGAGCACAAAAAGGAACAATAAAAACCGTTCACCTGTTTTATTCATTCGCCTATCTTTCCTTCGTTCTCTACCCAATGTTCTATCAGTTCTACAACGATCCTGTGTCTCTTAGACCGAACAATGGGCATTCCCGGGAACATACACGAATAGCCGTACAGCTCGTACATCTAGCCAAGAGTAACGCACACACGTGGTGTCTTGTGTGCGAGGAAGCACGAGAGACCAACTCCGGGCTAAATTCCCAGGAGTTCAGTGCTCGACAAACGTAACGATAGGGAAAAAAAAATCTACGTGTCTGCAACTCTTCTCTCATACTGTACACTAAAACCCGTGCGAATTTGATTCTTTACATTATTTAATATCCAGGCACTTCTAGACTTTTCACCCAGAAAAAGATTCTTCGAAGGAATAAAGAAATTTGAAATAATGTTTGTTTGAAGTTAACGCATTTTGTACAAAATCTGTTTACACGATTGTGAAAATATGAACACACTATTATACATTAAAATTTGATCGCATGGAATTTTGATAGTTGAGATTGAAAAAGTTTAATTATTTTCTGACTACTGGCAAATCTTGCGAAAAGCACAATCTCGTGAAAAATTACAAAAGAATAGAACGTTAAATCCTATTACATAAAGGAATAATGTTCCGTCGATATCGACAGTGTGACTGTCACTTTGGCAATCGTACGAAATTGTTATTGCATAACTAATAATATTTTATACTATGAATTTCCCCCGTTGTACAAAATACAAGAGCATTGTTCACCCATCGACGAGCGCGACTCTCCAGACACGTGTGTAATTTGCCATCGGTTACTCCTCCATGGATTTCCTTCGATTCTTTCGAAAACTCGCTGCCTCTGCTTACCTCGCGATTTTCACGCGAGTTTGCGAAAATTTTTCGCAATGTAAATGGCGCGGTGTCGCGACCGCTTGTGAAATTGAAATTATACGTATGCCACATGAATGAAGCGACACGCGTTGTGTTTACGCATGGAATATCCCGTAAAAACAATATTTAAATATTTTTCCTTCACTTTTCCCTTTCCTGCAGCCCTGTGTCATTGCCACAAATTCCAATCTCTTGATGCCCAGCGGATTCCGAGCGCGAAGAAGTACGATGAGAGGGAGGTTAGGTTATGTTATAATACATGAAAATAATTCAGTATTATTTGAGAAAATCGATAGGTTTGAAAGGATTCGGTCATTCTCTTCTAATACCTGAAAGAAAACGTGACAATGACAAGAAAAACATACAAATGTGGGGCTGGCTGTTTGTAAATTGGAGAAATAGCCCATATTTGATATGCAATATGGCGCCGGCGAAAGGACGCATCGACATTAAAGGGACTCGTTGCATGCAGAAATATGACAATAAAAACGAAGTTTAGCTTATAACACACCATGGTCGAAAGCTTTTTCATCGTTTCCGTGACACATTTCCTCATATGTTAACGACATTTGTTCTTCTGGTGTGAAAAAAAAGGGTTTATTAACTCTTTGAGATACTGCACTTCTTAATACTTGCACTTCGAAAACGGGATCCGTAAATTGTCCGGCACTGATCAACCGATCGCCTTAAAATTTGGAGGGTACATAGAGAATTATGGCATAAAGTGCATGACAGTCTTATTTTTCCAAAAGTTTGAAAAAACATTTCCGGTGGTAACGGAATCTGCAAAAATTTTTTCAAAATTTTGGAAAAATAAGACTGTCATGCACTTTATGCCATAATTCTCTATGTACCCTCCAAATTTTAAGGCGATCGGTTGCTCAGTGCCGGACAATTTACGGATCCCGTTTTCGAAGTGCAAATAGCTCGTCGTCAGTTACACTGACTCTTAAGTAAGAGAGACAAGGACCGCTGCAATTCATACTGCGCATGGGCCAGCCGTTTTGGGCTGTTCCTTTCAGCGGATCGTCTCGTTACGGCTCAGAAATTGCTGCCACTTTTTGGATACAGAGTGCCGTCTCCTTAGTATTCCTTCGTGACCCGAGCGCATCGATGTGAACGCTGTCGCGAGATCACAATGGAGTTGTGAGCGAACGCGAGCGTTCTAATAGTTATTTAGATAGTCATCCGATGATGAGCTAGAACGAGGGTCGAATCGTAGCAGACTCTAAGACGATTAACTTATCCTAACCATCAAAAAATCGTCGAGAAAATGCATATTTTAGCTGCTCGCGACAGTTATGATAAAATTGAAGAACAGAAAGCACGAGGCCCGGAGAATATTCGACGTAACTATTGGTGATATAGGAGAATACACGTGATAAATTCGCGTTCGATAATTGTCGAGAACGTTTTGTAGCGTCTAGTCGGCATAGAGCTAAATAATAAAATAAAATATGTTGCAGTTGCACGAGGCTCGTCACCTTCCTCGACATTTCTCGAGCGTTAGCTTCTGTATAGTAAAACCATCATTTTACTAGTTTCTAGATTTTTCACTTCTATTATATATAGAAATTATTCTAATATAAAATAATTACCAATCAGACTTAACGTTCTATTACGTAGGTTATATAATTTTTGTAGAAAGTATGTTAGTGAATAGTTGACGATTATTATGAGGATAATAATAATACAAATTGATTAATTAATCGTAATTGAAAATAATGTTAAATATTTAAATACGAGCTTAACAAGTTTGTTTGTTTCTAAGATATTTTGAAGAAATCTTTTTTCATTTTTACTTTTTTTCCGACACGATGTTTTCCATTTTGACTGACATTGTATTGCGAGCGATCGTGTAAAGGGAACGAGAGAGGTCTCGATTGTTTAACAATCTAAAATATCTCGAAAGTAAAAGGTCGTGGATTGGCCAAAAAAGTCGGAAACTTCTGACGAAAATAAGAAGAACACGAAGACGAAAGAAGAACATAAGTGATATCTCGCTTTCGAGGTGCTAGCCAACACTATCGATTTGATTAATCTTCAATTCTGCACATCCATTTGGGTACACAAACATCTCGTACTTAATCGTTTCGTTTTTTTCACACGCGTACTTTGGTCTTAACGAAGGAAAAGACCATATTTTTCTTCCATGAAAAAGAAATTGTCGACTTTGGATGTGTCTAATTTAGTTTAAGGCTCAATATTTTCTCAGAATTCACTTATGTTCTACTTTCACACAATTTCGAATAAAGTATAAATTTATTATTTATTCCACGTTTTTTACATTGAAAATTGTGTTTTTTTTTGGGATACATGATGTATTTTTTGAAAAATTATTCATGACGTATATTACATGTGTAATTGTCACGTACGTTAATCAAACATTCAGAAAGTTGTTATCAGAATTTCTAAACGAAGAAATAAAATCATGACGGCGATAACACCTCCGTCTTTTCGCGAGTCATTAGTTTGTGGGCAGGCATTTCTTGAAACTTTCTTGATTAGTGTATCTTGGTTTTGGGACGTTTCGGGGCCATTTCGCCAATGACACACATTTTTTATAGTAACATGCCTGGAATATGGATGAATCGTATGAAGTTTTTTCGAGCTACTTATGATTCTGCATCGAGGACTACACGTTTTCTCTCAATTTATGGCCGCGGTATCTTAAATGATGCGTGATGCAAAAGATTAGATATAACACACTACTTTACATGAGATACTTACTTTGCCATCGCCGCAGTGTGTTCCGCTCAGTGGTATTACTCTAAATGGGAGTTTGCGCCGGGGAATTTGAACATACTGGCTTCTCGATGTTTTGTACCCACAATTTAAGAGCGTGCATGAAGAGAAGCCCTTTTAAAAAAACGCAAAAATTTAAGTTTTTACAAAAATGTAGTTTTTTTTTGTTCGCGGAAGGCGAATGAAGGTTAATGAAAAGTTTAAAGGTCGACAAACAGTCTTACCTCGCACGCAGCGTCGAACCCACTCTGTTTGCATTGTTCTTTTCGAGTTTGTACCGGATGCTTTTTGCTTGGGCGACGCTATCAAAAAAATTATACTTGAACATAACAGAATTTGACGGCTCGAAATATACCAATAAATGATATTGGTTCAAGGATGTGATTATAGGTGTCACTATATGTTATCTCGTCGCTGAGGCCTAGTTTTCTATGTTCTCGTTCGATTTTTCTAATACGATTATACCATGTATAGTTATATGTAGATACACAAATATTAAGGTCGCTCGTTATTTAATATATAATCGCGATGTAAACAGAGAATTCATCGACAGCTAAGATATCTTGAGCGATTCGAGTGAGAGAAGTTTTTTCAAAAAGTGGCGGTGAAAAACGCAGAAGAGAAAGGCTAAAGTGGAACATAAAAACTCGTTTTGCCTCTACCGGGGTGATCGATACATTGGAGAATTACCATACGAGTTATAGAACAATCGTTTTGATCAAAACGATATGATAAAAAGGTTTCCTTACCACCTCGCAAGTAATGAAATCATCTTCGTCCGGCCATCGTACTATTGCCTGTCCGGCATCGACGCACTTCCTCTTTCTACAAAACTGAAAAACGAATGCGACATATCCGGATCGAATATTATGCAATATTATGAATAATGTGCCGCGACGTAATATACGAAATTAGATACTAACTTTGGATGGAGCGCACGGCGTTCCATCAGCAACCCCCCGCCGAGGTATCACTCTGTACAGCTCGTAAATACCGTCTTCTCGCATATTTCCGCAAAATAAGATCTCGCACTGATGTTTTGTTTCAGTGTACTACAATTCAGCGAAAAGAAAGTTATTTCAAAAAGTAGGTATAACGCTAGCAATGTATTTGATAATATTTGACAAGATATAGGAGATTGTTAAATAAATTCGTACCGGGCAAGTAACATCGAATCCACGGGCTCGACACTGCTCAAGGCGATCTGGTACCCTGGAAGGATTAAATACAAATATAACATAGAGGCAAGGAGATATTGACGAAGAGGAAGGCGACACAATTTGTTACAAACTATTTAATACGCAATATCATTTTTCTATATCATTTAGACCATGCATATATCTCTTTATTTCACTGCAAGAAAGTTTCAAACGCATATCGCACAGTTCGAACATTTATGTTATTCTTTAAATCTGTATTCGATAAATGAAGATGGAAATACGTCATCTCGAATCCATATGGAAGCGTGTTTACGTGCGACGCGATCCGAGAAAAGGGACCTACGAGGCGAAAAATCAATTTTTGGATTATGCGTTGTGCTGGAAGTTTTTGAACTGATCTTTCATGCGATAAAATCAGAAATTTGTTATCTACATAATTTGACAAGATATGAATTATTGAAAATTGTATAACTCGAGTGCGAGCATTGGTTTTGATTTCTTTAATCGCTCGCCGTGAAAAATTGCTATTTTGCCTCGAAGGTCTTTTTTCTTGGATCGCGTCACATATGGGTAATAAGTAATGTGGATTATTTAGCGTGTACGAATATCATTTGAAAAATCACAGACAATTCTAACGCATGGGTCAAACACTTCTTCTCTGAATGATCTTTTGAACGAGCGAATCTGCGAAGCACACAATTATTCTCGATTTTTTCACGAAATTCTAATCACGCGGGTGAAATAGATTTATAAAAAATACACATTCGCAGTATGCTCTCGCACTTATGAAAGTTTTAACTTACCCTTCGACTTTAAAATTTGATGACCACGTTAGAACAAACATGGCTATGGTGATGATTGTGGAAAATCCCGATCTTGAACACATGTTGCAGTAATTCTGATTGGGTAGATGTACACATCCGTTTCACATTTGGAACAAAAGATGCGAGCGTTAGCAATATATTCTCTCTTTCGAATCCTTAAAATGGCGATTATAAGAAATACCTTTGTATCGTCGCGAGTAAAATTCTCTTCGAAAAAAATAACGTTGGAAAACAGAGATTGCGAGCTGCTGAAAATTTCAAGTGGCTGCAACTAGTGAAGACTGTGTGCCACGACTTACATCGTAGCATGTCGAAGAAACGAGCGTTGACGTGCCGCATCGACACTCGCTGTTAGGAAAAACGAGGTACGCTCGGATTCGCTGCAAGAAATGCTTTTCCGAATTTTATTGCCGCAGTTGATAATCTCGACCGTGAAGCATATGGCACGAAGCTTGCCGAAGTGTCCAGAACGTTCTTTGGTATCGCTTCCGCAATATTATAAATTCGCGCAAACGAAATAATAAAAAATCTTATCGTGCAGTGCGAGGAAACCGAGTTTTCTAGAAACGTAGGCGGTTTGAAAGAACTCCTCCATAGCATGATAGCGGCTTTCCTACAGATTAATAATATTTTTTAAATTTTTATTTCAGATCAGGATTAAAAGGCCGCAATCCTGGACACCATACAGAATCTTTATTTTTAAACGGTCTTTTCAATAATTTATAACAATATTAAACAATAAATAAATCAATTTACAAAAAATCATTTTTGTATTCTTCGTTACTGCCTTGATTTAACCAAAAAAAAAACCAGACCGACTTATTCGAGGTTTCGTAAAAAACGAAGGTGAGAAGATAGATTAAAGGAGCGGGTTCGGTCTGTACGGCTAAAAAAAGACAGTTTTTCTCGAATTTTTTTACGATATACGGACAATGTTTATTAAACAAAAATATTACAATATCGTTGAATGATGTTTTAAGAATATTTCATGAAAATTTCAGCTAAAAATATTAACAAATGAGCCGTTGGCATCAAATCTCCCGCGACGAAAAAAAAAACAACATTGAAATGCGGTGGACATCGTAACTCGTGAACGGATCCTCTGAAACAAAAAAAAAAACAAAAAATATTCTATTAGTGGACATATTTCCCCAGATAACGCTGTCAAGTTTTTTTCGAATTTGTTGTTATTTTTTTTTTTTTTTTTTACAACAACAAATATGTGAGATTTTTGAGGCGAAAATCGCATCCTATTTGACTTCAGACGGTCACTAAAATTCGAAAGAAAAAAAAAAACAATCGCATAACGTTATATGCTAGAAATCTGTAGTTCGTAAAAAGACCGCAGTGCAGAGACAGATGGCAGTACCAGATGGTGAGGGTGACGGGAATTAATACACGATACTTCCGACTTGAAGCTCTGACGATAAGAGAGTTCTTCCCTTTACCAACAAACTCTCGCGACTATGTTCAGCATTCATTGTTGTGATACGCACGCAGGTATTTGAGGTTAGTTGTGACAACATGAGCAACACCGGTTGTACTTCTGAGCCGTCAGAAGCTCAAAATGTAAAAGATAACAAAGCCACGAATAAATCACAAATGGATCAAGGGCCTTCAATGAAGAAAAAGCCAGTTTGCATAATTGTCCTGGGAATGGCGGGCTCGGGAAAAACGACATTCGTACGGAAGATTGTCTCCACGCTCTACGACACGGGCAAACCTTACGTTATTAATCTTGACCCTGCGTGCAAAGAATGTCCTTACCCGACAAACATAGGTAAGCCGTTTTATCTGTGAATTTTATCGACTATCCTCGCACTGTCAGATAATTTGTTTTTCTCGTCAAAGATATCAGGGACACGGTGAACTACAAAGAAGTTATGAAACAATATCGTCTTGGACCAAACGGTGGCATTGTCACGACTCTCAATCTGTTTTCCACAAAATTTGACAAAGTCGTTGAACTTCTGGAAAAAGCGGGTGAAGAGCACGAGTACGTTGTGTTAGACACACCTGGACAGATCGAAATATTCACCTGGTCTGCGAGCGGAACGATAATCACTGAAGCACTGGCTTCACAATTTCCGACGATCATCGTTTATGTTCTCGACACTGTTAGGAGCGTCAGTCCTGTAACCTTCATGTCCAATATGCTCTACGCCTGCTCCATACTGTACAAAACCAAACTTCCGTTTATCGTGGTTATGAACAAAGTGAGAATTTGTTCAAGCGGATTTCTATTTTCCTATCGAATGTAAAATTTCACTGAGTATTGTTTATTGTTATTTTAGACTGATATCGTCGATAATAGTTACGCCGTTGAGTGGATGCAGGACTTTGAAGCGTTCCAGGAAGCCTTAGATTCGGAAACAAGCTACATAAGTAATCTTACTCGAAGCATGGCGCTTACTCTCGACGAATTTTATTCTCATTTGCGCAGTTGCGGCGTTTCTTCTCTAACTGGCAATGGAATTCCAGAATTCTTTAAACTAGTCGAAGAGGCTGTTGTAGAGTATGAAGAGTAAGTAAAAATAGGCTTTTCGTTACTTCAGCTCTAGTTCGGATGGTAAAAACGAAGAATTTGTCTTTCTAGAGTTTACAAAAAAGATTGGGAAAGGTTGCGTGCTGAAAAGTCCGCAGAACGTGAGAAACAACGAGCTAAGCTCGAAGAGGCAGCCACAAAAGGCACAGGAGTTCCTTTAATAAATACTACAAGCACGGGCCAAGATATTGCGGACGTTTATCTAAAACCTTCGGGCGATGATTCGAGCGAGGATGAGGACGAGGAAAAGTTACCCGGAGACTACGAGGACGAGGAAGAGGAAGTAGATTCGTTCAAGAATTTCTTGACAAGACACAAGGACGAACAGGATAAACGAGCGGCTAAACAACAATTAAAACCAGGATCCAGCAAGGAATCATGATACTCGTGAGTTTTTCTGTAAATAATTTATACAGCGATGTTTTTTAGAAAAAAATATATAATTATATCTTGTAAAGTTCTTAGCAAAAAAACTAATTTTTTTAATCTCCTTCATCGTTATCAGGCTCATCAAAATCCTTCATTTTGACATCCTCTTCTTCGCCGTACTGAATCATATTGTCGATCGTCATTTTTATATCCGCTATACTTTCCTCATCTTTAATGTTCAGTGGATAAAATCTCACAAGGCTGTAATCTTCAATAAGACGTCCCAAAGCCTCTGTAAGATTTCTGTACTTGTCGTTCCAGCGATCCTTATCCATTTCGGCAAGCAAACTGTAGGGATCTGGTTCAAGATACTTGTCAAGCTGTTTACGCGCCGATTTCGATATCAGATCGATCTTACTGAGGATATTTATATGAGGTAGTTCCAGATTTATCATCACACTCAATGCTGCCATTGTGCCAGAAAGAAATTTCGAGGCATCCACCATGAATTGACTGTCGACGAGAAATACTCCGCACATACGGAAATTTAAATTCTGCAACATAGTTATTAATTGACGAATCACAGTCATGTGAGTATATAGCTCAATCTGACCCGCACAATCGAATATTATGTAGTCATCATCAACATCGCCGAGCTGCTCCTCCAACCAGGACGAATTTTCTACCAGATATCTGGAATGTAACCAATTTAGTAATTTCAATGATTTTTGTATAAAACATTGTTAACGATTGGTATTATTGAAGAGCTTTTCTGATGCATATAAGCAATTGGTAGCTGCAAATGTCGCTGATACTTACTCCATGCAGAAAACCAGGCCACCGTTTGGTCCAAATCTCAATTCGGCATCCTCCATTGCATCGTCTAACTGTATCAATTCTCTTATATCAACCATGGGTTCGTAATCGAAATATTCAGCTGCTGGATCAAGATTCACTATATGAACGACTTTGTGCTCATCAGCTGCCTGACGTTGCATGGTCGAACAGTAGGTGGACTAGAAAAATCAAACAATATAAATATGCAATGTAACGCATAAAAACCAACTGAAATCTCAATGAAATGAGCAGTTTACCTTGCCGCTTCCTGCGGGTCCCATCACAAGTTGAGCGTACCTCATGTTCACTGCAATTTTCTCACTTTGCACTATTAATCTTCAATTCATAAGAATAATATCATAAAACTAGACTAAATCTTCTTGAACGTTAGCACAATACAGCGAAACCACTGAATGTCATTTTTTTTTGAGGTTAGAATATCGGTTCCATGATTCAAACTTTCATACGCTGAATTTTCTTGTCAACACGATTTGGCAGTCCCTACTGTCATTAATCAGCAATCATTAACCAACTGTTAAAGACAATTCGTCGATAATGTCGGAATAAACTACGATAAATACAGAAATTATCCTCGATCATGAGAATCCGGCCTGAGATCGTGAAATTTCACGTGCGTACGTTCGGCGCCACAGCATTGAATTGAATGTGCGAAGTGGTTGTCAACTCGTATTCGAGAGTTGCTAGAACGTGTGTAAAATTCGCGTCTGTCGTCCTCTTTGCCGTACCCCAGAACGTTTTTTCACCAAGCTCGCGCGCGGTCGCTGGTGAACCACGCACACGGCGTCTTGGTGCTTCTTGTGGATGTTTAGTTGAATCGAGAAGTGTGAGTTATCAAAACGTTGAATTATTTTCGGCGGATTGATTGAATTCATTCACCATACGATTGATCTGGAAAATCTGTGAACAATGGGAACGGTAGACTACAGTTTACCTCCAAACGGTGGCCTCATGCCCGTGAGTAATATAACATAAGCAATCACCAGGTTAACAAAGTCTTGACTAACGAACCATCCATTTATACGCTCGATATGGAACAAAAGTGACGTCGAAACAATCAAACGGTGGACTCTTTCATAAATAATCGTATTTTTCAGCAAATTCAAGCTCTGATCGCACCTCCAGTGTCCGAAGAATCGAAATCTGCTAAAATCAAGAAGGAGAAGGAAGATAAGCAGCATCCATATTTTAAGAGACCTGGCAGAGGTCATAATAGAGATTCCTGCGATGCTTGCAGAGACGGAGGCGAGCTCATATGCTGTGACAAGTGTCCTGCTTCTTTTCATCTGCAATGCCAGTGAGCGAAACTCTCAAAATCTTTTCCATATTTAATGTAACTGAGTAAACGTCCCGAAAACACAGATATCGTCTTTTCGCAGTGATCCACCTCTGGATCCAGCTGAAATACCGCACGGAGAATGGATGTGCCATTCTTGTAGATGCATAGCCAAGAAAGATACGAAAGAAAAATCTAGTTTGGCAACATCGAGAAAAAGAAAAAAGAAATCTGCTCTTGAGATTCTTGCTCTGGCTGCGTCGCTTGTCAATCCACGGGAATTCGAGCTTCCTCGGGAGTTGCGGTTACCTATTACCTTCCCAGGAACGGACAAGATCGATGCGTCATCTGGGAAGAGAGGGAAACAGTTGGGAGCTGCATGTAACAATGGCGAACGTCGTTGCAACAATCGTAAGCACATAGCGCTTTTTGCTTACAAATACATTTCAGATGTTTCCAAGTGAAGTTAAAAGAAAATAGAGTGCATCTTGTCAATAATGTGGTAACCCCCAATGTGTTAAGACTTACAGATAAATCCAATGCGAATTAAATTGAAATGAAAATCAAATAAAAGCAAGCGCAGTTAGGCATTGTAATTAAGTGAATTAAAAAATAGAATATTTCCAAAATTGTAAATCCATTTATTCGTTTTGACAGGTAAAGGACATTGCTTAGACAGTGGATTGATGGTGCCGCTTCCTGCTCGTCTGTGTTTCGAGTGTGGGAAAAGTTGTAAACGAGCACCCCTCGTAGCATGTGATTATTGTCCTCTCTATTTTCATCAAGACTGCCTGGATCCTCCACTGACGGCTTTTCCGAGTGGTCGTTGGATGTGTCCGAATCATCCGAATCATTTCATCGATCAGAACCTTCTGAACTCTTGTAAGGCCTCGTCGCGCATGAAACTATGGGATCAATTCGCAACTCGTCGAATCGACCAGCACGCTGTTAAGCTCGAGTTTCTTCGGAAAGCTTATGCCACGAATCCTCCCTTTAGGGTAAAATTTAGCATAGGTGGACGAACGAGAGTTAAAGTACCGCACACAGTCAAGTATCACTATGCAAATCCAGCGGATATAAATTCTCTAAATTCTTATCGGGTCAATACCGTCATAAGACCATACTTCGAAACGACGAATGAAAGGCACAATGACGAGAGAAATGAGAAGAACGAGGAATCTACGATATCGAGAATACCCGAAACTATGATGGAGATGAAAAACGGTGATTGCACGCACGAGAACGTTGAGAAGATGGAAGTTCAGCCGATGGAAAAAAGCGAGGAAAAGCGGAAATCTAGAAGTCCAAGAAAAGGGCGATCGTTGAGGGACGAAGAGAGCCTGAAAAGTGAAAAGTCACTAATGTACAGGAACGAATATGGCTGTAGCATCAAGGAGGGTGTTCAGTTGCTGGAGAGGCCCGTTCTCGAGGCTCTGGCTCAACAGAGACTAGAGCAAATCATGAATCCTCTCTCCGAGGATTATGAACCTGTACATCGTGGATATCAAGCAAGAGCGGCTCTATTCCCCTTGAGTAGAAAACCTGGACCTCCTGCATTTATGACCCGGCGAACGATGACTATCGGCACGGGACCGAACTGTGATGTTCCATTATCTAAATATGGAAATTGTGATTGCACGTCGTCGAAACACGCAGTCATCTTCTTCGACGAGGTGAGTTAGTCCTCGTCGCATCTTCCAGTGATGTTAAAATTTTGCCTAATTATTTATAAACCATCAACCTCAAATTCTTATGATTCAAAATAATAATTGAAACAATATTTTCATTCCAGACGACGAAACGTTACGAATTGCTCAATTATAGTGAACATGGCACGATAGTCGACAACGTGCTGTATTCCTGCGACTATGAAGGTCTCTCTGCCAAACGTGGCAAAGACTCGAATGATGGAATAGTTCCCGAACACTGGAGAACATCATCGACTTTCAAGGCAATAACGAAAAAGGCTAAATCGCCACCGTGCACGACCAACGGCAGTACTCGCATAATATCCTGCAAATGCAACGTTCTCGAGAGCGATACCGTTAACGAGGTTTACACACAATCAGGCTGGGAGGGAAGTGCCATTGTTGCACACGGTTCAATCCTGACGTTCGGCTGTCTCGTTTTCGTATTTAGTACAGTGGATCCGTATCCAAAAACGCATTGAAAGCATCGTGTAAATATTGTACATTCAAACTTTTCAATCTAAAAACACAAACGAACACTCAAGACTCACCACGCCCATAGATCATAAGATTGATCGAATTTGTCGATTTACACTATTACATGTTTAAATATAAAAAGAGAGAGAGTGAGAGAGAGAGAGTGAAAAAAAAAGGAAAATATATAACCGAGCGCTCGTTCTTGACCGCATTTTTGAGAATCGAGAGCAGAGCCGGTGAAACGTAAAATCTTGTTTATTTATATCGTCGTTAATATTATTTATATTATTTAAATATTATACTAGTATGAATATAATACTTAATTGTTTACAATAGATTCGCGTCGTCGATGTCGTCACAACTTTCTGTTTCTGTTTGTTTGTTTTTTTTTCTTCTTTTTTGCCGGATCTTGAGTCAAGATTATCACGCTTGGAGACGCACTTATTGTACTCGTATGATTTATACATATATATATATACACTCTGCATGGATATGTGAGAAAAGGACACAAAAGCGATCAGTTAAATTTTTCACGACATTGAAAGTAAAATGTTCTTTTTTTTATGGATTTTCTATTTGCTGCTTTTTTGTTTTTGTTTTTTTGGTTCTCACGGTACTCGTTGGGCATCCGAGTGATCGCGGATGGCGACGTGCTATCCTAACTATTATCACAGATTGATCCAAGACAGCCTCGAGTACGCAGGTGCTTCTCTTTTTCTAATGTTCTTTTTTCCTTGTGCAACGAACGATATTCATTTTCTTTCTTTCTTTTTTTTTATTTAAACAATGTCTTATAACACTTTACAAATAGCAACTGAATCGTTTTTTTTTTTTCTTTGTTTTTTCTTCCCCATATTTACGTCTAAGTTGTGTTTCTGTGGGACATATATATGTGTATATATATATATTCTTCGAAGGGCTTGATTATTACGGGCTACATGTTCCTTTGTTTCGTTTGTTTTTCGACCTATGTTTAATTCCATTAATTTGCCCAAGAAAGGGAGACGACGGGCGAACTTTCTTGGTCAAGTTTCGGCGCTCGACGACGTCGTCTTCTTCCTGCCGTGCGCGAGCCACTTCTGAACGAATTTACCAAGAGAAAGAGAGAGAGAGAGGGAAAAGACGACAGAGTATTTCTGATTTTTACGAGCGATCGTAAGAAACTTTACTTTCTCTCTTGTCTCTCTTTCTCTATGCGTGTATGTGTTTGCCATATGCGTGTACGTCCGTTCGAATTTAATCTACCGCAATTACCGAATAACCGATTTTGCGAGAGGTTGGGGAAGGTGGTGGCCTTTCACCATGAACGCGAAACACGTGTGTGCACGACGGCCAGCCGTTAACAACACTTTTTCCTATGCTGTTTTGTGCTCTTTCTCAAATTCACTGTCTCGTTAGTTTGTATCGCCTGACGCTCCTTCCTTTCCTTCTTCGTGCGCAACACTTGGCGTGTTATCGCCATGAACATCTGGAAAAAATGGAAACATATTAGGAGTAGGATGGACTAAGACCGAGCGCCAAACATTTTCCAATTATTTGACTCGTAGAGTTTATAATATTGATTCTTAAACTTATGTTAAAAGAAATTTTAATGCTTGGTTCATACCTCCTCGACGTTTATATTATCCATGGCGGACGTTTCGAAGAGCTGAATACCCATTTGCGTCGCAAAACGTTGAGCATCCTCGGTTAGTACGACCTTCTGATTAGGCGAATCATTTTTATTTCCTACGAGAACCCTATTGACTATATCGCAATTGTGTTCAATTTCATGAAGCCATCGTTTCACATTGGCAAACGAATCACCGCTTGTAACATCATAAACGACAATAACACCGTGAGTTCCTCTGTAGTAAGTCGACGTTATCGTCCTGAATCTCTCCTGTCCCGCTGTGTCCCATATTTGAAGTTTGACTCGCTCGCCGTCAACGTCTATAGTTCTAATTTTGAAGTCCACACCAATCGTCGTAATATAACTACCGTTGAACGTATTATCAGCGAATCTCAGCAACAACGAGCTCTTCCCAACACCTGAAAAATTAAATTAACAAAATGTACTTGTTAATTTCACATTCAAATCCTGAGCCAAAGAGCCAAGGAAAGTGATGAAAGGCAGGAGGAGTTTGAGAACCACTGTACTATCGGGATAAAGTTCACCATTCTGAACGAGCTATTGTTCCCCAATGGACAAATCACACGACGAATGAATCATACAATACTTTTCTTATTAATACGAAACGAAAAAATTGATTTCACAATTGAAATGGAAACCTAATCTCGATTGATACGAAAACACCGATATAACCTCTTGAACAAAGATGGCGGACAATAAGTGACACATATCGCTCGTTTTTTTTCCATTATTCTAACGTTTTATCGAAAGTTCGGTGGCTGAAAAGAATGAATTCCTCAAGGGCTAGTCATTATATAGAAACTCGCATCTCCGTCGTTTAACAAGAAACGTTTACGAAGATTCGACATAAGCTTCTCATGTTCTTGCAATCTAATCAAAAAGTCCATAGACGCAAAGTGTTTACAAATCGCTGCAACAGAGGGAGACAGAGAGAGAGAGAGAGTAAAAGAGAAACAGTCATGTCGTTAGGTCGTGATAGAGACACCCACAGCGATACCTCTCAATTAACACGTACGAAGTAATCAAGTAAAATCATGACGACGAGTGTAGAGAAGTGGGGTTAGGGAAGAGCGAGACGGAGAGAACACAATTACGATATTTACCACTGTCCCCGATGATCAACAGCTTGAACAAATGATCGTACTCCCGTGCCATGTTTCACGATTTAATATCGGAGCACGTACGAATACCGCGTTATTATTTGTTCCACCACTGCCGTCAGCTTGAATGAAAAAGTTGGGAAGCACAAGTACGACTAGGAGAGAGATAGAGAGAGAGAGAGAGAGAGAGAGAGATAGATAGAGATAGAGAAAGAGAGAGAGGAGTCCTCGAGAAGAGGAAGATTGAACACGGAACACACCAGATCGAGTAGCCGTTGCGATCGAAAGCGCTGCTCGTTTTTTTTTTTTCACTCAACTCACACGCTCTTTCTCTATCTCCTCTAACCCTTTTGTCCCTCCTCTTCCGTGAGGCTGCACTCGTACACACACTCTCTCTCTCTCGTCTTCACTTTAAAATCAGTAATTCGCCATTTTCGTATGCACTGATATCGCCATTCATTATCGCTATTGAGAGAGAACGCGCTGATTGAACATGACGCCCACCGCTTCGCGCACACATCGACTTGTCACTATTTTCCATGCACGCACAGCTTTCGCACGCAACGCAACTGTGCTCTCTCTCTCTCTCTCTCTCTGTTTCGTGCTATTGCTCCTGGCTTATGATACACTCGAGATATACACGAAATACGCGACAACCGCACCACGTATGGAGAACTTTGTTCCGCTGGCTTCTGCAAGCTACTATCGTTACTATCATGAGTCTCACAACAGCTTACGAATGTCTTCGTACAAATTCCACCAATTCATGAACATCCGGAATATCCCTGCGCGGCATCGTTTCTCTCGTTGATTGGTGGCGTTGTATTGACACACGCGTTTTGAATTTACCAACGAGACGAATACACGAACGAGCCAAATACGACGATCGACTCTTACTGACTGATTAACGACTAAAAATGACTCTAGAAAGTGGGAGGAAGTAATATTTTTCTTTTTTTTTTTTATTACTATTACAATAATACTGCGCTAACGAGAAATCGATTCTTTATTTTCGATTAGTTACAATCGATAAGTCATGATCGATATATCGATAATCGATTCGTGGACAAGCTCTAGCGATTCGATGTAAATTTCAATTAACGACGTTTTTTATGTGTTATGTTTATAATGATATTTTTGAATGTGTACTTAATTCGGGTTTGATAAATTGTTTTCGTGATAACGAATGCAGGTTTAATTATGCCATTTAAATAAAATAGTTTAGTGCATTTTGTGTTCCCACGAGAACCCGCCATTTTTTATGATTCGTTTAAGCGCATGCTCCAGGTCGTCGTGCTCTGCGTGGCGCTCTGCGCGCAACTTTGCACATATATATATATGTGCAAAAGGATGGTGTCGTATAACCTCACAAGAATCATGTTTTAGAGAATTTCCGGGGGTCGGAGGAATGTTGTGAGTTTGAAATAACCGTGAAAAAAAAGAGAATATCATGGCGTCGAAGGCCCATGTGGATGGTTCGGTGAATGAGAGACGATTACGACCGATTTATGGTATGCGGATTTGTGAATATATTCGCAAACGTGTAGAAATTGTGTAAATAATGACCGTTGCCGGTTCATTCTCACGAACGAAAAAAAACATCATTTCAGAGGTTGTGTAATCTCGCCGCTCTCGGCTTTTTACAATTTCAGAGTGGTTGGACAATGGAAACAACAAGAAAGCACTACAAGAGGCCGACAAGGTACTCAGAAAACAACCGACTAATCAGTGTGCAAGAGTGCTCAAAGCACTGGCCCTCCTTCGTCTCGGTAAAGAAGATGAGTGTGAGGTTATCATGGACAAAGTTAGATCCGAAGTACCCTACGAAGATTCTACCCTTCAGGCTATGAGTATATGCTACAAAGAGACTCATCAACGTAAGAAAAACTTTATTTAATTTTAGTCATTATTTGAAAATACAATTTTTTTGTTTAAGTTTGAGTTTATCACGGTGTGCCAATTTTCTTTATAAAATGTATATTTGCTTCGTTTTTTCTTTATGATATTGCTTCAATTTATAGCTGACAAAATACGGGAAGTGTACGAAGCAGCTGCAAAATTGTATCCAAATAATGAGGAGCTATTGACTCACCTTTTCATGGCTTATGTTAGACTGGGTGATTGTAAAAGGCAGCAGCAGACTGCATTAGCATTGTACAAGTTGAAGCCAAAGAATCCTTATTACTTCTGGGCTGTAATGAGCATTGTTATGCAAGCGATGCAAGCCGATGACAAATTGGCTAAAGGTGTAATTCTACCGCTCGCCGAAAGAATGGTAAGAATTGTTTCATCTCCGATTGCTGCATACGATTATCTTTTTTCCAAAATGTTGGTGTACCATTGAACTTTTGATTTAAAGTTTTTGTGATAGACCCAAGACGGTCATTCGTTGTTTTAATTATTTGACTTTATTCTTCTATCGCAAAACAGGTTTTGAAACTCGTCGGCGAGGGTAAACTCGAGGCTGAACAAGAGGTTCAGCTCTATCTCATGATACTGGAGCTCCAAGGTAAGGATGAAGAGATTTTGAATGTCCTATCGGGAACATTGGCTTCGCGTCTTTCCTCTGTTCCGCAACGTAAAGCCCTGCTTCTGCTCCAGTTGGAACGTTATCCCGAAGCTGCGAGTGCTTTTAGAGAACTTATTTCACAGAAGTAAGTATGCCTGTGTGAAAATCTACACGACACAAACTTTATCGCGATATTCTTCGTGAAATGAACTTTTTCCCGCGTTTCGCAATGCAACGTTCGTTGCCTCGAACGTTAATGGGGCTCCTCGAGAGGATCAAGCTTGATTGTTGTCTACTGCTGCTACAGCGTCGACAACTGGGCATACTATAAGGATTATTTGACATCGGCACTGAAACAACAAACGCCAATCGAGTGCTTAGACTTTTTGAACGAGGTTAGCACTAAGAGCGCTGAGAGAGTGCGAGCACCTCATCTCGCGCGTTTCGAGTTGTTTAAACGGGTTGGTGAAGATCAGACAGGTGCCAAGGTCAAAACGGTGGATCTTATGCTTCACTACTTCATGCAATTTGGAGAAAAAGGCTGCATTGTGGGAGACTTAAAATTGTATTTAAATCTTCTCGAGCCTGTGGATCAATTAAGATTATTAAAAAAGGTACACATAAAAACAACTCAATCTCTTTAATGTCTTTGGCATTTACTCTTCGTGAAAATGCACTTTCACACTGTTTGTATAAATCACCTTCCACAGATCGAGGAAGAAGTGGGTGTTGCGGAAGATCAGTTTCCTAAATCTGCAGATCAAATGCACCAGCACATTCACTACGAGCAATTGCGCCGAATCTGTGGTATGCATCATTCGCCTAATGCAGATACCGAGAAGCGACTACAGCTCGTTGAGCGCTTTTGCGAACTTTACGAGAGAGGCAGTGAAACTTGTCCACCTTCCGAGAGGCTTCCAACAGACTTCTCGCCAGCAGATTCTTATGTTCTCCTCGCATCGCACCTGTACGTGCAATTGTGGTTCGAAACGAAGGATGCTTCCTATCTATACAAGTACTGTTATACTTTATTTATTTTTTCACAGTTTGCACGTGAAAAATTCACTTTTTCTCCCGACCAAATTCATTAAACATAATCTTCGCTTTTTAATAAATAACAGAGCAATGATACTTCTCGAACGTGGTCTAATGACAAGTCCGGCAAATTTTCATTTGAAAATTATGCTCGTACGCGTTTATCTCGAAGCTGGGCTTGTTGGTGCAGCCGATCACGCTTATACTCTTCTGGAAGCTAAACAGATACAGCTCGACTCGTTGGGTTACTTGCACACGCCACTTCTCGCTCCTCTGGGTCATCTCGCGCGCGCTTCGACGTTACTCGATCACACGGCCAAATACTTCGTAGCTAATTACAAGCAGGTACGTTATGATGGAATGATAACTCATTGAGGTTCGAAACTTACAATATGGGATTGACGCAGAGCGCGGATCACGTCACATTCGCCTACAAGTACGGCAGTTTCGTGAAAATTCAGGAATTCGTGGAACTCAAGGAGAGATTGGAAAATTCACTGCATTTTGCAATGACAACGGTTGATAAAATGCTACTAGAATTGAGCTGGTGCGATAGTCCTACCGCATTGTCCAACACTTTGTTGCATATGAGAATTCAACCACAGGAGGATACGATCCGGTGGGAACTTCTACGAGACAATCGAGATCTTGAGGTGAGAAAATTCAACAGATTTGCTTTCTTATTTCTATCGAGTTCATCATTTAATTTGAGTTTATATTATTGATATTACAGCAATAATTTGACAAACGAATATTTTTTCAAACATAAACAGGTGGTCGTTGGCTGGGAGCCCTTGGAAAAAGACGAGAGTGATCCGCGAATGCACGAGGAAACTCGATCGTGCATGCTGCGATTGCTATCAGCGCGTAGTTTAATCCTGAGAATCGTCGCGGCTACAGCCGAGTTGGATTCTTCGTCTCTATTAGCCATTCTCGCGGACGAGCTCAGAAAACTTCACGGCGAGCACGCAGCTCGATGTCTTGAAAAATTTCAAACGGGCGAAGAGGGTAAGAGCAAAGCCGAGAGTGTTCTCGTGCCCCTCGATGCCGTAGATCGTTTGTGCGAAGCTCGGGAATCCGAACAATTATGTGCTATCGCGAGTCTTGCGAGTTCTCTCGCAAGTTCGTCCCGACCAGATGCCGAATGCGTTCAATTTTTACGCTCGTCTCCGTCACTAAGAACTTTGTCCCTTCCCGATTCTGAAACTCCCGTTTCATACAAAAAGTTTTTATTGAGAGCTTCGACATGCGGCGAGACCCTCGTCATTCTGAGTGCCATGTGCGTCGCGTTTTCGACACAGTCGAAACAGCATGCAACGAATAAGAAAAAGAACAAAAAATATGGTAAAGAAATCGTTTCTTTGACAATGGAGGAGTCTCAGGTAATTGAAAATCATTAAACATTTACGGTTTTTATTCTAGGAAGATACAAATAAAACATTGTCCAACTCTTTCCATTTATGTTTATAGATCTGGCAGGAAATCAGGGAGCTGCTTGCTGAGAGAATAAAGAGCCTGGAAGCTAATCTTTCCGAACTGGAGAAACGCCAAGTTCAAATAGTTCGTTCGGCGGATCTCGAGGCTGCAATAATTGTCGCCGATCGAGCGCAAGACAGTGTCAGTCAAAGTTGTTGGACGCTCAAGTCGCGAGCTCAACTTACCAAGAGACTGCTGAATGGCTTGCCAAGCTGAAAAACCTTCATCCTAAAACAGTGTACAAAATAATTGTCTCCATCCGTGTTTTCACCCCCAAATCGCGAAATACGAATCAACAAGAACAAATCTGTGTAATTTCGTTGACAAAGCGGTGGAAGAATAAAGAATGAAAAAGGTCGTGTAAATATTATAGCCGGTTTACCGATTTTTGCCATTTCGCTCTCTCTCTCTGTATTCGGAGACATTTCGATCTCTGCGTATACAATTTGTTTTTCCGAATCTTCTACAACTTTTATATGACTCTCTGTTGTGAACAGAAATGAAATATTCGTATTGGAACATTGCCAAATACCGAAATGGAAATATGTAACAAAATAACTAACACCCGTTTCCTTTATTTTCTTTTATTATTATTCAGTTCCATCGGAAGTCACATCTACAGACTTGAACACACCTGTGATCCTCTTTCTTTCAAACATAATAGATAAATAAAATTGATGTAATCATGCTAATGAGTATTATTCAGCGAGGCAAGAAGAGATTCGGAGAATAAACAATTTTTTATAAACTCAATTCAACAAGAAACAACTTAACGATATAACATCCTTTACGTATATCATTTTATCCCTATGTAGAAAAATATATGCGTTGTCATCACAATTCGCCATGCCTGAGTTTCCATGACATTATACACGATATTTTTCTTTATTTCGATAAATTCAAGAATTCCTCATCAGCGGTGTAAATTTGTATCGACGTGCCCACACCGCACTAGCTGAAAAGAAAATCAAACGTCTTCGTGTCAGATTTCTCACTCAATTTTTAAAAATACGCATAAACATTACAAAAAACCAAAATTGTATTACCTTCACTCTCCAAGTTGGCCAATTCCATCATGGCTTCGTGCTTCAATACATCGGCAACCATTTTCTCCCGTCGATAATCCCTTATCGCTTGTTCCAGGGCTCTTGTCAATGCATACTGTGAAAAGATCAACATGTTTTCTTTCTTATCGATTACCGCCTAAAAGTATGAATTATACTTCGCGCCATGACTGCTAGATGGCAGCACGTACCGGGCTTCTCTTCCTTATCACTCTCACCTGACAGACTTGCAACCGCGTCATTCGATGCATCTTCACTTCCGTAGGCTCGTACTTCTTTGAAGTAGTAGTCGTACTTATCCGCTTAACGCAGTTGACACGCTCGTGGTTTCTCGTTCTGTTGTTGTTGCCGGATTTACGACAAACTTTCGCGAGCAATTCGGATCTTCCGGAATGAAAGTTTACGTGTAAGAATTCGTGTATATCCGGATTGTTCGAGTTGCAAACGGGATCACGATTGTGCGAAGTTACTTTCCGAAAACCGTAGAGGTTCAACTGTCTTATGAAGCTCGTGATGTTGCTCGTCTTGAAAATAGGATTCTTCGCGCTTAGATACTCGTCTTGAAATTTCTTGTAATCGAGAAGTATCGTGCCACCGTTCGAACTCCATCTTATAGCCCCGGTTTTACACTCGTTAACGATTTTCCACAATTTTTGGGGAAAACGCATTGACAACATAACGCACTCGTCGTACATGTTTTTAACGTTCTTTGTCGCGACACGATAATTTCTTCACGCTCGACAAAATGAGATCCTTCGCACCGAGGGAGCTGTTCCTGACTGAATTGAAAATGCAGATATGAAAAACAGTCGAAAGAAAGCATCGTTATAGTTTGTTTGTTTTTCCCAGAAACATCCGAACATTTCGCGAAACTTGCGTCATTTTTTGACAACAATGTATGAGCATATCGGTATGGAGGTGAGGGAAAAAATTCTTCACGCTCTGACGTGCACAGTGGCGCTCCGTTTAGCCATGCGTCGAAGGATCGAAACATTGGAAGAAGTGATTGTCAGCGTTGAAATAAAAATGAATCGTTTTTACAATAAAAAAAAGACAAACAAATCGTTAAATATATTTCACACTCTCGTGTACGACGTATTCGAAATGATCGAAACGAGCAATTTTTGTACAAGTTATAACAATTACAAAAATATCGTCAAACGTTAAACCTAAGATGAGTATTTTGACGAGGTACTATGTGCGTGAGGTTCGCGACTTGATCGTTATTACGACACTTATTACAATTACAATTATCGTATCGACAATAAAATCCATAATCTAAAGTATTTACATCGGTGGAACTTGTGCACTTTGGCCTTTCACGTTCTACTGTTTCTTTTAATACTATCTCGGCTTCTTTGTGTATGTTTGTTTGTTTGTGTTGCATAGTCGTTACGTGTAGATGTGGATGAGACATGGCGATCCTCTCAGTGGCGCTAATCGGTGGTCAATTTTGGAACTACTTAAAACCCCGGCGCTTATAGAAAATTACAAATGTCCTTTCCCTCGAACACTTCACATATAGCGATGAAAATGAATTCATGACGATTGTGTAACAAGAAACGAAAGTAAGTATAGATATAAATATATATGTGTATATATTACATAAGTATTTTGAATGAATTTTTTAATCTGCGAGAGTTTGCAAATATTCTCGCGGCACAGTTGGCGCTGGAACCAAATATCCTTCCGAATCTAGAAGATCCGGCGATCTTATACTTACGGGGCCTTGTGGCGGCCTCGGCAACGTCTCTTTGAAGCTCAACTTTTCTTGATTCTTCTCGAGTCTCTCGAAAATCTCAGAAAAACGTGGACGATCGCGAGGCTCTGGTTTCCAACATTCGCGCATTATCTTACAGATAAAGAGCGGACAGTCTTCTGGAGGTATTAACATTATACCTTGGTTTATTAACTTTACCACCTTGAACATATAAAGTTGAACGTAACTATAGAGGTTAGGTAACATTAGAACTTGGCCGAAGAACAAAGAATGTGATGCAAAGTTTTGAAATGTGGTTACATAACCTAAAAATCTTAACCGCAATGACACTAATTGGATGAAAAAAATTGTGTTTTACCTCTTCGTTATTATGTCCGTAGTAAGGTTGCTTTCCGTAAGAGTAAACTTCCCAAAGAACAACACCGAAGCTCCAAACGTCACTCTCGAGAGTAAATCGTCCATATATGACGCTTTCGGGTGACATCCAACGTACGGGCAATAATCGGGATCCTCCAATCTAGTGAGAAGACAAATTTTCAATCATTTTCCTTGGATAAAGTGTAATAAGGATTTATAGAACTGATCGGTTTATTTTCAAATATCGATTTCGTCGATTTATGTTATTTTTTATCATTATTTTTTTTAACCTTGTAATAATCGCAGGTATAAACATCTCGGGACATCCCAAAGTCGGCGATCTTCACAACGAGGTCCGTACCAACGAGGCAATTACGACACGCGAGATCTCGATGCACGAACCTCTGCGCCGAGAGGTAAGTCATACCCGCTGCTATTTGTATCGTTATCCAGTGGAGAGAATTCTGCGCAAGATGTATAAGCAATAGCGCACGATTAAATCCGAGAAGGGAAATTGTTCATTAATGTTCTTTTTTTCTTTGTTAAAATGAAATCTGACGTACCTTCGTGAGAGGCTGCAAGCCTGGCGTGGGTGTTCTCAATTGTCTCGTATTTGCTCTGAGAACACCGGCGAGATCACCATAGGGCATGTACTCGAAAATCATCCATGGACTGTTGCCGGCGTCTCGCAGTACAACTCCAATCAACGATAAAATATTGTCGTGACGGAAGGTCGACATAATCTCAACTTCCCGCATGAAGTCCTCTTCGACCTCGCGGGATGCAGAATCTTTCAAGACCTTCACTGCTACTATTTCCATCGTGTCACCCTGATGGAATTCACCTGAAAGAAGAATTATTATCACACGCTCGAAGATAATTACTTTGGAAAGATCTTCAAGCCGTTAGATGTTGGATACCAACCTTTGAATACTTTGCCAAAGCAGCCCTCGCCAATGTCGTGAAGAAACACAAAATTCTCGCGTACGAGAAGAGGCACTTCCGGAGGTGCGCACGGAAAGTATTGAGGATTTGGCGTATATTTGTTGGCCAGCAATAGACCCATCTTAAGATTCATCGGTGATATCTAAATTTTAGTAGCGAACCTTTAATTCTCACCAAGATAATAGAAACAATCAGCAACAAAACATTACAAAAAATCCTCGATACTATAAATACGTACGTCGTGCGTAGGACGTTGATCTTTTTTATTATAACAGCTTCGTCTCCTGAAGTAAATTAGAACGCCTAATAGAGCCAATAGCGTCGCGCAGGCTATCGGTATTCCAACTATTTCCGATATATTTTTATGGTATCCTTCAGCTACCTGCGAATAATTCATACGATCATTTCAAATCTCTGAGCAATTCCATCGTCGATATGTAAATTGTATTGGCGCGAATTTGAATGTTGGAATACAAATTATATTCCGACAGGAATTCAGCTCGTAGAATTATTGGAATCCAATATAATCGCACAATTCATACGAACCATTTATAATGGAATATTTTTTTTATCTATTTCCAAAAAAAAAAGTAAGAAACCTGTTCGGCATCCGGGAGTGCTGTTGTTCCATTCGTTGCATTTCCAGTCGGTGGTATTATATTATGTATCGGTTTCGGTGTGAGCGGAACTTTATAATGAACAGAAGGAAAATGTTTCAGCTCAGAAAAGTTGCAAACTAAAGAATTGTTATTCTCGAGTCGTAGCTTACCTAGAAGTCGATTGGGACACTTGAGATCTTTCGTAGGAGGTGAAAGATCGTGAGGACAGACGCACCTCGAAGTCTTGCTGTCCAAGCTTCGACAGGCAGCTTCTTTCCCACAAATGTGAGGATTCTCATGACAATTTTTGAAGCCATTGTCGTTGCTTATTATTTGAAGCCTCGATAATACGTTTTCCGGTAGTTTAGCCTCGACCAGCGTCAATTCTATACAAAATGAAACAAACAAACAAAACAAAAACAACAATGTACTATTGATGATTGCGTATTGTTATGTATAAATATTTAAATCGATCATACGTTCTCGATCACGAGAGCAACGCGTGCAGGGTAACTCTTAGCTCGCGGAAGCGCCATACATCATACGCTTATCGTTGTTACTTGTAAACGTCTTACAACTCCGCGAATCTTAATAATTATTTATTCTTCTCGCACTCGAAGTCCAAACGCGCAAATGAACGATCGTCTGTCCGTGCCACGTGTTAAGATATATTCTATCGCTCTCGCATATCCATTAAAGCGACGAGGCCGATTTGAAATCAGTTCAGAGATTCTCGACGAGAATATTGTCACCAGAAAAAAATGTGGATTAATCAATCTATAATGAACGAATGAATGGATCGATTTATAAGTAATCTAGTAATAGTAATTAATCAAATAAATCATTACTCCGTGGATTAATTAATGTTATCTTAATCTTACTTAAACTTCGTTACGTTTATTTACAATTTTTTAAATCCATTACTCGATACATTCATTCAAGAAATTATATTCTATTATTATTTTTAGATATATAGCTTATTGTTAGAAATTAATAAGTTATTAGAAATTAATAAGTTATTAGAAATTAATGAGTTATTAGAAATTAATAAGTTATTAGAAATGAATGAGTTATTAGAAATTAATGACTTATTAGAGATTAATAAGTTATTAGAAACTAATGAGTTATTAGAAATTAATAAGTTATGAGAACTAATGAGTTATTAGAAATTAATGACTTATTAGAAATTAATAAGTTATTAGAAATTAATGAGTTATTGGAAATTAATGAGTTATTAGAAATTAATGAGTTATTAGAAACTAATAAGTTATTAGAAATTAATAAGTTATTAGAAATTAATGAGTTATTAGAAATTAATAAGTTATTAGAAATTAATGAGTTATTAGAAATTAATGAGTTATTAGAAACTAATGAGTTATTCGAAATTAATAAGTTATTAGAAATTACTAACTCATTAGAAATTAATAACTCATTAGAAATTAATAACTCATTAGAAATTAATAATTATTATTAAATATTAATAAGAATTTTATTTGTCAGGTAGAAATATGAGTAGAGAATCCTGCGATTCAGAAAATTGTTAATCGACGACAGAAGATGACCGAATGACCGTCGGAAGATTCACTGCCAAATTGCTCGAGGATAAAAAGGCGAGGGTGGACCGGCTGAAATGGAACTATGGCTTTTGGTAGAGCACGAGCTTTGGCGAGAACCGCGAGTCGCGGTACGTTTTCCATCTCCTCTTGCTCGAGGCTAAGGATAAAAGGGCCACATATTTGGATTGAGCCCGCTGAGGGATATCGAGAGACAGTGCAGGGCATTCATTTTGCGGCTCTTGCTCGCTCGCTCGTTGCGAGTGGCGACGGGTCAGGGCGTTATCTCCACGGTCAGTGGTCTTCGACAACGAGTCTCGCTATGTGCGTTAAACGTCCGCGACTACCGTAAGCGAGCTTCTCGTCCTAGTAGTTTTTCATATACGTACATACACCCATATTCTCATCGCAAAATTGACCACAACATTTACCGTACGTCTTTAATATTCGCTTAGATCTCTTTCTTCTTCTTCTTCTTCTTCTTTTTACGTCTATGCGTTTCAATGATTTTACAAGTCCAACGTTACTGCAAGATGGCAAAGAAAAAGAATTTAGCGATTTTATTTATTCTTAAATATTGTAAGGAATTTTATTATTTTGCCAAAAGAATTTAGCGATTTTATTTATTCTTAAATATTGTAAGGAATTTTATTATTTTGCCAAAAGAATTTAGCGATTTTATTTATTCTTAAATACTGTAAGGAATTTTATTATTTTACCAATTTTGGGGAAATGTCCTAATAATTAAAAACGTGGAATAAAATGTTTCTGTTAATATTGTGGAAATATTGTTAATATGAAAAATAATTCTAGGGTAAAAAATAACAATTAAATTGAATTTATAGGAACACGTTCTTGAATACAAATCTAGAATTATTTAAAAAATTTAGAATTCCTGTAAAACGCTTCGACCATCCATGTTTCTCGGTTGGGAATGAAATCTTGTAAAATTAATTTTAATAGCTGTTTCTCTTTCTTCCTTCTTTTTCAATTACTTTGTTGGACGTTGTCGTCTTAAATACTGTAAGGAATTTTATTATTTTGCCAATTTAGGGAAATGTCCTAATAATTTACAACGTGGAATAAAATGTTTCTGTCAATATTGTGGAAATATTGTTAATATGAAAAATATTTCTAGGGTGAAAAATAATAATTAAATTGAATTTATAGAAAAACATTCTTGAATAAAAATCTAGAATTCCTGTAAAAGGCTTCGACCACCCATGTTTCTCGGTTTAGAATAAAATCTTGTAAAATTTATTTTAATAACTGTTTCTCTTTCTTCCTTCTTTTTCAATTACTTTGTTGGACATTGTCGTCTTAAATACTGTAAGGAATTTTATTATTTTGCCAATTTTGAGGAAATAAAAAAATTAAAAAATAATAATTCAATTCAATCGATATAAAAACGTTCTCGAATAAAAATCTAGAATTATTTAAAAAATCTACAATTCCTGTAAAACGCTTCGACCATCCATGTTTCTCGCTTTACAATAAAATCTTGTAAAATTAATTTTAACAACTGTTTCTCCTTCTTCCTTCTCTTTCAATAACTTTATTCGACATCGAGTCAAGATTTACCAGGAAGTAATTTACGACTCGAATTTCTCGAATCGAAAAACGTCTCTCGAGGAAGTAATTAAAAAAAAGGATTTAATACGTGTACAAAGATGCGCGTTAGCTAGATATATTCACTGATTTATCAATTCGTTAATCTTGGGTAGTCGTCTCGCGTCGTAGGTCGCAGAAGTCGTAGGATGAGCACAGTAGCGTTCTCTTATACGTAGTTGAACACCGGTAGCTCTCTCTCTCCCTCCTCGACCCTTTTTCGCTAACAAATCCAACGCTATATTAATCCTCGTAACATTTTATATCTCCAGTATTTAAAAACCTCGTTTCTTCTTAAAATCGTAAACTCGAATAATCTCAATTAACGTCATGAAATTTTATGTTTCCAGATTTATCTTCGAATTCGACAAAACCTTTATCTAAAAAGGAAAGAAGAAACCCACTGAAGATAGTCGAGCCTTTGCGATAAGGAATCAGGACGAAGGGCTTGGAGTGAAAAACCCTCCCCTGCACCAAAAAAAAAAAATGAATTTTCATCCCTTATCATCAAGATAAACTAGATAACATTTCTTCCCGTCTACTCGGCCAGGATTGAAGCAAAAGAATTATCGACGTAGTAGATTCGAGTCACGACGTTATCATCGTTGACCCGACGGTAAAACTGTCCAACTCTCGTTCGGTCCAGCTTCGATCTTCGAGCTGTAATAATTCTCCTTGTTTTTGTTTCATCGAGAACGCCGATTCGACGATTTCCGATAAATAATAATAATAACAATAATAGCAAAGATTACTTCATGAATAACTGAATGAAACGTTACTCTCGATTGTTCGCATGTACTTTTCGTATAAACTGGCAATTGTGTTTTATTAAAACGAAACAAAAATACAAACAAAAAAAGAGCAATGGCAATAAAAATATTTATCTATGATAAATATTGGATGGAAAGGGGCTTCTCGGTGAGAAATAGAAGCGAGGGGGGGATTGAAGGAAATCTTCGAAGAAGGCGCGCGTGAGCTTATCTTTATTTCGCTACTTATCGTGGCTCATTAATCGCAGACGGACACGACGTTGCTTTATATCATAATACACACACACACACACACACACACACACACACACACACACACATATATATATATATATATATATATATATCATAATATATTTTTAAAATCATCTTAATATATATTTATATAGGTATACACACATATATATGTTGTGTGTATGTATGTATGTATGTATGTATACGTATATAAATATATATTAAGATGATTTTCATCGTAATAATATTAAGCGCTCGTTGATGAAATGAACCAACGGTTTTACTAATTATTGATAGGGTCGTCCAAAAAAAAAAAGAAGGGCCTTTTCCGTCCCGCCGACCATTATCGCATTCCGGTTTTACTCGACCCTAACTTATAGTAAAATTATCGCGGTTTATACGACGATGTACCATCGTTGGCGAACGACGAAATTTGTTTGTCTATTCAGCGCGAGCTTAGAGCTTGTCCCCTTCGTTAAAACGAGCGATCTTGCCACTTTGCGTTTGTTCTCGCTTGTCTAGTTTGTACTGATGTATATATATTTATATATAGATACATACATACATATATATATATATATACATACATATATATATATATATATATATATATATATATATATATATATATATATATATATATATACATACATATATATATGTATATATATGTATATATGCGTATGTTTGTGTATGTGGATAGAATAGACGTCGAGGAGGGCTTATCGGATTTTGCTACCACGCCACCACGAGAGAGTGGACATATCGCTTACCCCGGACTTTAGATACGCATACATATATGTATATATATATATATTATAACATCGTTTAACTTGAACCACGAGACAGAATATATAAACTGAGGAGAGTGACGGTAGTCGGAGTGTTCCAGTTTAACGATTAACGTGCGTTTGGGTCATGAGCTAAATTCGTTAAAAAATTATATCGGTTGTTAGCGAATGTTGTTTATTTAATTTTTTTTTGTTCCTTTTGGTATTTAAATTTGCCTCGTGAAGTTAAAAGCATTTTAGAGTTCTTCGTAAGAATGATAATAATAATGATTATTGTTATCATCGTTGTTATTATTGTTGTTATTGTTATTATTATTATTTTACTTCTTCGTTTTTTTTATATTCTTTCAATAATTATGTTAAATGATAAATTAGTTATTATAAATTATTATTATTATTGTTATTGGGTTAATCTTAAACGAATTTCAATTTTGAATAATAATAATCATTGTTTTTTTATTAATTTATTTTGTTTACTTCTTAATATAACGATAATAACGTTTGTTATTGAGAAGAATGATTGAATTATTAACGAATAATAATAGCACGATATTCGATAAAATCAAATTTACAAAATTATATTTAATTCCGAATTGTTTTTTTTTATATGTGTCTTAGGAGAAAACAAACGATCCTCAAAACGTAAAGAAATTACAAAAACATTAAATCAAGTAACGTAATTATATTAATTAGTACAACGATGAAAAATTGAAAATTCGTATAATTCCAATTTTCTTTTTTCTTCGCAGATCAAATCTTCACTGGAATTATCGTAAATCCTAGTCAGAGGTCGGAAAAATTATTGAAATTGAAGAAAAGATTATTACCTGATTGAACTTCAGCCGATACCAATCCTCTTCTTCTGGGTATCCTTCTTCGAGACATTTTGGACAAATCTGTCTGTAACTTGGCATAGAACAATCGTTGAAACGAGCACGAACGTAACTCACCGATTTCTAACCCGTGAAATTCACAAGAACCACGAGGAACGAAGAGAAAGGAGAATCTCGTTATCACTGCCAAGCTGTTAATTAACAACACCGGAGGATCCTTATCCTCCCACAACCTCGAAGCCTTTGTCCATCTTCCACTTTACAAGGCTTCTCCCCTCCTCTTATTTTCTTTTCTCTTCTTATCCTTCCCTCTTCTTCCTATGCTTCCCTCTTCTTCCTATGCTTCTTACCGGTTAAATATATGTCCAACGAGAAGAGTGACGGCGCGTGCTACCCTCGAGACAAAATAATTACGTCTCGAACGAGTCTCAAGTAGCACTCGAAAATTTTTGCCCCTTGTCGATAAAAAAACAATCATTAATCGATCATTCATTCAAACTTCCTTCCCTCGTCGCTCATTCATGAACAAAATCCTTGCTTTCTTCTCGTCGATAAGAGAATATCCTTTTGCACAAAAATCGGCAAGAATTTTAATTTTCCTCGAATCGATGAAAAAATAATTGTTCGGTCTTTCGTTTGATTTAAATAAAAAAACATACGATTATTCAATATTCTCGTTTGCTTGATATTCAATATCACGTTTGCGTCGATAAGAGAATATCCTTTTGCACAAAAATCGGCAAGAATTTTAATTTTCCTCGAATCGATGAAAAAATAATTGTTCGGTCTTTCGTTTGATTTAAATAAAACATACGATTATTCAATATTCTCGTTTGCTTGAGAATTTTTGCACTTTAGTTTACAACTCGTTGCACTCTCTTCTTGTTTTTTTTTTTTGTCTTTTTTTATAACGATTAATTATAACGTCAATGATTGATTTTTTTCCATTAATTAAACAGCAACGATACGATCGATCATTCTTTTTCTTTATTATCGTTTATTTTCTTTCTTCTTTTTACATCCATCCTCTCTCTCTCTCTCTCCCACAAAAGTTCCTTGACACAACTCCGCACTGACACAATTTTCCACTGGGTTTTACGATCCGGACGAGAACGGGTTCTCTCGATCGAACGCGAAATCGTGCCTCGTTGCGAAGAACTTTAGCCGACGATTATTAGCAATATCGCGTTTCGCTCGTCACTCTTCTACTCGACATTGCGCGAGAGCTCACGATAAGAAGCGGACGCATGTTTTTCCAACAACGAGCCGACGAGATGCTTTACGCCCCCGACGATCGGATCGTCGACCCTCGGATTTCGTCATTATAACGATCGATCGTTTCTTCACCGATCTTTCCCCAATTAAATAGCGAACGATCTTTCTTAAGACAATAATATACGATCGGATCGTAATTAAAATACGAAACGTAGAATTTTCTTCAAACTTCGGACGAATAAAAATATCGTTTAAATATAATTGTCAACGTCGCGTTTCAATTGTTTTCTGATTCGTCGAAACGCGCCTCGTCGATCGAAGATAATTGCACACTCTTTCTCAATCCGCGTCTATTATTCTCCCGGATTCGAGCAAAAATAAAAAAACAGAGAAAAGGAAAAATCGCGAAGAAAATTGTTCCGAGAACTTCTCGCGGTAAGAGAAAAGAAGAAAAAAAAACAATTAAATTACGGATACAAAACAAACTTAATGACGCGATTGGATAAAAAATCTCGTCATCCTCGTGGCGTTTTTTTTCATACGGATCGGTTTATGCTCGTTCGTTTTTCAACGATGATCGAAACTCGGATTAATTCGATCTTCTCGATCGAACTGTCTAGGCTTGGCGAACGACCGGAAGTCGTTTCTTCGTGAACTCTTAGCTAGTCACTAAGTAAAAGGTGAATTCCCCTTTCTTCATTAACGCATTTTGATATGATTAACAGGAGAACAACAACGAACGAGCACAACAAATTGAATGGAATTACGAATCACGAATGTAACGAATCAACAAATTTCAATGGAACAATGGAATTAAATAAGAAGAAACGGGGAAAAAAAAACGGCAACGAAGAGGAAGTAATGGAGAGAAACGTCCGTGAGCCGCAACTTGCTTCGCACCACTGATGACTGACTGCCTTTTCCTACTCGAGAAACTCCCCGGACTATCGAGACCGCGGCTGCCGGCACTCATGGACTCGCGGAGAACACACACATTCACATTTACCAGCTGGGCCACACGTATATTCCATTCATACGTATATAAAGGAAGGCGTGTGGTATAAGAATACGAAAGACACCCACAATACGCGAGCGCGGTGCTGCGAAGAGAATGGAGAAGAGAAGAGAGGGAGAAAGACACGTTTGTACGTGGAGTCAAATTAAAATGTGTTGGTCACACTCCTTTGAGCTCCTTGCGTATATACGAAACGTTCTCCATCAATCCGACCGCGCGTTTTTTTTTTCCTAGCGACCTCGATGTTCCTCATCTTTTGCACGGTCGATCGCGCCTATCGAGACGATCTTCCGCCATTTTTTTGAAATTTTTCTTACTCCTCGAGTCATCTTTAATATGTTTTGTTTGTATCTTCTTCTCGCGTTTGGTAGAAATAAGGATTTGTTGTTGTGAAAGAAATGGAGAGTTGGGGGAGATTGGATTTAATAGAAGTGTAGATACTTTGATCGATTTTTGAAAGAATTTGTTTTTAGTGTTTTCAAACGAGTTGTGTTTTGTTTATTTTTTATTACTGTTATTTGTCAAATTTAATTTTACTGAAGAATTTGTATTTTGAGATTAGTAATTGATTTTCTTCTGAATGAAAAGTTCTAATAAGTTTGATCAAAATATAATTTCGTTATTTAAATTGTAAGAACAAGGAATTGACTCGAAGAACTTGGTTCGAAACAATTGGTCTTTAGTGTTTTCAAACGAGTTGTATTTTGTTTATTTTTTATTACTCTAATTTGTCAAATTTAATTTTACTGAAGACTTTGTATTTTGAGATTAGTAATTGATTTTATTCTGAATGAAAAGTTCTAATAAGTTTGATCAAAATATAATTTCGTTATTTAAATTGTAAGAACAAGGAATTGACTCGAAGAACTTGGTTCGAAACAATTGGTCTTTAGTGTTTTCAAACGAGTTGTATTTTGTCTTTTTTTTATTACTCTAATTTGTCAAATTTAATTTTACTGAAGACTTTGTATTTTGAGATGAGTAACTTATTTTCTTCTGAATGAAACGTTCTAATAAGTTTGATCAAAGTATAATTTCGTTATTTAAATTGTAAGAACAAGGAATCGACTCAAAAAACTTGGTTCAAAAAATAATTTCACTTTTCGTTAAAATTCGATAAAAACAATTGCAACTATCCTCACGTTTCTATCAAGATCGACATTTTTGAAAATATACAAAAGATTTTCATTTTCCCGAACGTCAGAATTTCCAAAATCTAAAAGAAAAAAGCATAAATGTCCCATCATAAAAAAAAACAACAACAACAAGAAATAAACAAAACTCTTAAAAAAAAAACAAACCAGAATTTTTTTGGTGATCGAGGGAAAAAGAGTTGGTCGTTTTGATAGAGAACGTCTCGTGTATAGCCCACGTTTTGACTCCTACGTCGAAGCTCATCCAATCTCACACGACCATAAGCTTACGCTCTCTCACATATCTCTACGTATGCACAACGAGATATCTATATCTACATGTTCATACGGATATATATATATATATATATATAATTCATGCACACTTTCACATCGAGTCCGGGGTCTCTTGCACACGCGGGGGCCTTTGGGTCAGCGATGTCGAGCTACACAAGCCGAGAAGCCGCCGTAATCTCTCTTCTCGCTCGCCGTAAAGAAACCAAACGAAGAAGAAGAAGAAGAAGAACAAGAAAAATACGAGAGAGCGAGAAGGAAAAAGGGGAAAGAGAGAAAGAGACAGAGTAGAATGGTTGAAAGAAAGATTGAAGATTTCGTTTTTTGGACCATTTTTATTTTTTTACTTTTATACCAAGTCTTTTTCTTCAAGGCTCTCGACGTTGTACAACCAAGCGAAAGGGTTGGCCCACCCGTGCCACACGATACGCCCGAGCCTCGTTACATGCCTATAAGCTTTGTTATTTATTTTTTATTTAATTTTATGTTTCTTTTTTTTTTGCTTTTTTTTTTTTTTTTCGTTATTTCTTCTTTTTTGACTAAATGCATTTTGCCTCTCGGTTACAGGACAGGTATACCCCACTCGTGTGCCCAAGTCAGGAAGGGGAAGCGATGAAAAATTTTGCTCATGTTTATGGCATTGTTTGCGCCGTGGGTCTTGCCGGCTCTCTGACTCATCGACGATGCATCTCGCTCTTGTGTATAACCGGGTGCAACGTATGCATCCATTATACCAGTGTTTATATCTATAGGCTTGTATGTGTGTGTATATATATATGTATAGATATAGATATAGATATAGGCGTATACGTAAGCGGTATAGAAAGCTTCGAGATCCTGTTATTGCGACCGCGCGATGGTATTTTCGATGCATTTTATCGGGGATGCGCATTGGGGGAAGTGCGCGTCTGCCGCGAAGTATCGTAAGCCGACGAACGAGATTTTGAGAGACACGTGTTATTGTATAGGCGCTATCGCGCGGTGCAACGTTTGTCCGGGAAAGAAAAGGCAAAAAGAGGAAAGAACAATTTTAGTTTATTTGGTTAGTCGAACGAAATGGGGTGTTTGAGGTTGATGGGTTCGATTTTAATCCGGTGATGGAATGAAATCATTTTTTAAACGACGATAGAATTTGATTGGAGAATTTTTTTTGTTTTTTTTTTTGGGGGGGGAATTGAGATTTTTTCAAAACTATTCAACATTTTTCGATGGATTTTTTTTAGTTTTGTTCGGAAAGAGTTTATTGATAATTGGGTGTAGGGGTTTTGAGGATATTTGAAATAGACAAATTTTGGGACTGGTTGAAAGTCGGAAGATATTGGTTTGAAAAATTCGTATTTTCAATGTACGTTTTCGCAGGAATTGTACGTTCGATTTTGATCATTTTTGTTGTGCGTGTATATTAAAGTGTTATAAACAATGTGTCGAGCGATTTTTTCGATATTTTGTTTCCGAATTTTTTGACATCGTTTCGAAATTTTGTTAAAATTTTTCACCACGTTTTTTTACCTTCAAATATATTTTTCTCGGGTTTGAATAGTTTTTTCAAAAAAATGGCTCGACACATCCTTCGTTTGGATGTACTGGTTTCGTCAAATAAAAAAATATGCCGATACGATGAGTAGATTTTGAGAAAAGGTACATTGCACGTGAGAAAAACATAACTTTTCAGGAGACACGATTTTCTGAAAAAGTTTGAATTTCTAATGAATTGAAACGATAATTTAAAAAAATTATTTAACACACTTCCACTACTCAAAATTTCATGAAATTTGAACGACGTAGCAAGAAAGACATTTACTTTCAGAAAAAAAATTAAAAAATGTATTTTTTCACGCTGCGATATGTCGAACCTCCTTAATGTCGAAGGACGTGTATCGATGTTGAGCGAGATCATAATAATTTTGTAAATTTTGAGAAAATTATGAAAATTGAGTGGAAAATTAAACAAAGATAAAAGATAAAAATGATCAAATTTGGTAAATTTTTTTTGAGTTGATACGTAGCTAGTAGTATTTCGTGTTATGGTCAGACAAGAGCCGGGGTGAATCACTGAGGGGGAGGGGAGGGCAGTCGAAGGGAAATCATCGTTCAAAATTTCTCCATCTGTCCCGAGCAAATATTATTTTTATGATGCTCGAAGCGCTTTCATAGAATCGTCTCGGTAGTAAAACCGGACTATCGATAAGTGGCCTGTGCATGTAGAGTTCGGTTCCATTCATAAAATATCCAGTTATTCGCCTCCCCTCTTCCTCCACTCCTTAATATACAACTACATATGTATATAAATCTATCTACATAAAATTGTATATATTTTATAGTCACGGTGTATAATTTTATAACAGACAAATGTGTGTAATCTTAAATTGATGAGACATTAAATTTATATATATATAAATTTATCGCATTAAATTTATTATTATTATTATCATATATAATTATATTATATTTATATTATAATAATATTACATAAGAATATAATATAAAATATAATTATAATTATTATATTATAATAATATTATATAATAATAATAATAATAATAATACATAAGAATATAATATAAAATATAATTATAATTATTATATTATATTTATATTATAATAATATTATTGTATAATAATATAATATTATAATTATTATAATTATATTATATTATTATGATTATATTATATTATAATTGTATAATAATTATATCATATTATTATAATTATATTATAATTATATAATAATTGCTATATAATATATAATTATAATTATTATAATTATTACATAATAATTATCATTACAATTACATAATAATTATATAATAATTATATATAATAAATTTAATGCGACATAAATTTGAGATTAGATAAATTTGTTCCATTTTCAAAATTTGTTCGATGTTAAGATATCGAGAGGTCGATGGTAACGATGATTAAAAAATTCTCGGGTCGATCCTCGACTCGTTTAACATAATATTGAGAAACCGTTAGAGACACGTTATAAACGACAAATTTCATTTCGATCTTTTTTGTACGTGTTTTTCTATCTTTTTTCCTCAACGATCAGACAATTTTGTTTTCAAAGCCTTCCGGTGATAATAAAATTTTAAAGATCCATAATTCTTCCTGCCTCGCGGGCTTGCCAACGAGAGCACCGAGTGCCATGAAAAGAGAAGGACGTCCTATAAATATTCGATGAGTTATTTTTCGTAGACGCTAACGTTTATATTTATAACTATCATCGACGTTTGCCAATCGCCCCCCCCTCCCTCCCCCCTCCCCCCTCAAAATTCCTCTTCTCTCTATCGAACAAAAATTAAACCAAATTCACTCGACCAAGTTCGCAATAACTCAGCCAAGTATCAAAACGAGATCCATACACCACGATCGATGCATGAACTTTTCGCTAAGTGGATCGTTGTTTCTCTTTCCATATTTTTTTTCGTTTTATCATTTTTCTTTACGTCGTAAATTTATTTTACGAGTTTTTGATGAACTTCACGATATATATATTTTCTTTTCTCAATTTAACCACGCTGAATAAACGATGACATTTTAATGTTCTACCGTACACGAGGACGAGAGATAACGCTTCGAACGCCGGGATTACGCTCGAAGCACATTAGTCGCTCGAGTCGTGCGAGAGATTTTTCCTTTTTTCTTTTTTTTTCATTTTCGTTCTCTTCTTCTTTTGGTGAAGTAAGAACAGGGCGTGGGCAGAAAGCGCCGGCTTAAATCCAAATAAGGAATCCTCGGTACAAACGCGACACGGGAACCAACCGAGACAATGCAATCAGTAAAAGTCCCTTGGGATTTTTCGGGGCTGGGTCCTTCCCCCTCCACATTCCCGGGTATTTTTTTCGACTCCGAAGAGAAACGGAAAAGTCTCGTACTTTGTCCAAATTTCTCCACTCGACCCTCCCACTGTCTCTCTTTATTCATCACGAGCCAATCAACGACACTCGATGAACTAATCGAGCTCGGTCGTTGACTCAGCTTTTCCGGATTCATTAGGAAAATCCGCTTTTCTTTCTTGCCTTTTTTTTTCTTGTTTCGAAGCTTCGAGCTGCTTTTCATTAGCATATCTTTGCATCGATGGACTTTTGTTCACTGTGGATGAGAGAAAAAAGTTTCGGTAACAACCAATCGAACATTTTCTGACCAAGTTTGTTTATTCGTTAATTTCTCCTAAACCGCGCAACGGATTTTGAAGCAATTTTCACCATAATTTAGATAAATTTTCATGGAATGTTTATATATATATATATATATACAGGGTGGCCCACATAACTCTTAACAGCTGAATATTTCGGAAACTATTTGACCAATCAAAAAGTTGTTTATGAGAAAGTGTTATGCTTTCGAGGGGCCTTTCTAACTATATAAATATGAAGTTACCCCCCGCCCCCCATAAAGGGGGGCAGGGAGTAACTTCATATTTTTGTATTTAGAAAGGCCCCTTGAAAGCATACAACTTTCTCATGAACAACTTTTTGATTGGACAAATAGTTTCCGAAATATTCAACTGTTAAGAGTTATGTGGGCCACCCTGTATATTAGACTGTGGCATTTTTGGGCAACTTTTTTTTTCATCCTGCAAACAGGCTTTAAACTTATAAAAAGGTATCAAAAGAAGCCTGTATAAATTTTAGCCCAAAATATTAATATTTAGAGGTCGCTTAAACACATCTCTATTTCCCATTTAAATAACACAGGGAAAAACAAAATTTCTGTCGGAATTTTATAACACGGTCATGGCATATTCCACAAACAAGCTGCCGGCAGATTCTTATGCAGAATTGAATGTTCTACAAAAAAGCACTTTTATACTTTTTTGATAAACTTAGCCATTCAATGGATATTCGAGTTCAAAGTTCAAAGTGTATGAAAATTCATCGTGTTTTGTTAATATTAGAGCAAATCTATCGACTCTATTGAAAAACATCAAATGACTTTTGTGTAGATTATTAAATTTACTATCCAAATTCTTTAATATATAGTTAATAAATATTGATAGATGGCTTTTTAAGACTTTAGACACTTATTTTTTGCCAGAAAACTGGTTCTGATGAGCTAGTACTTGTCGCAATATATCTATAAAAATTGGACAAAATACTCATGACTAAAATATCATTCTTTGTTCCCAATAACAGAGTAAAATGATATTTCCGCAAATTTTATAAAACAAATTTATTTATTAAAAATTATAAATATTTCATAATTTATTACAGAGGACAGGTTTTCTGGCAAAAAATAAGTGTCTAAAGTCTCAAAAAACCATGTATCAATATTTATTAACTATAAATTAAAGAATTTGGATAGTACATTTTAGTGTAGATTTTACTGAAAATTTGCAGAAACGTTCTTTGATGTCATATGTATATGTGTGTAAAATTTCAGGGTCCTTTATCGACTCAAAAATCACGATATTTATTCTTGAAAATCGTCACTTTTCGCAATCTCCCATAAGAGCCCGTGTTAAATATCGCAACATTATACAACGAGTATCTCGATCATTCGGTCGATGAAGCCTGTTGAAATTTTGCACACATTTTTATACGACATCAAAGAAGCTTCGATTAGTTTTTATAACAAATCTTATGGAAAACAAAAATTCATGATTTTGTTTATTATATAACAAATAAACTTTTCGTAGGATCAATTTGAATTTTGAGTATGTTGTTCTTTAGTCGATTTGCAACAACTTTTCTTAATGAACTTTAACGCTTGGTCCACTTCCAATGTGAGCAACAAACGGGAATCAAATTTTAATCCCCCACCCAACAATAGGACTACCTTAAGAATGACGTTTGAGAGAATTGTAGGACTTCTAAAGTCCTAAAGAAAACTCCGCGATGGCATATCTCTATCTGTTACGGTTGACTCGCAGTAACCATTTCTTTCATTAAAACTTTAATTAAAAATAGCGTTAATTGGCACGCTATTTACTCTTATTCAGTATGAATCCTTATTAAAATAAATATTATAGTATACTTAGGCATTTAACGTAGATTATAATTGTCCTTTACAGTATATCATTCTGATAAACATTTTTCGACAAATTTTTCCTTTAACGATAATTGCAATCGATTGTCATCAAAACAAAACTTCACTTTCTCGAACAAATTTTCATAAATTTGATAATTTTTCTTAACTAAAAATTACAATTTTCCCTGAAAAACAAAAAACTAAAATCTATTTTAAAAAAACGATTACCCAATGCGTAGATTCTCGTTCGAAAAAAAAGAAACAGAACAAAAAAAATGGCAAGTCTCTCTCGCGTCACGCGAATGCGATGCGGAGTCAGGGCGTGGAAGAAAAAAAAAAAGAAGCATTACCAGGCACGTTTCTCGCGTGTGTAAGCCTCGGAAAAGCGTCAATCAGACTCTAAGTGTGCTGTCGGAACGATTTTTTCCATCGGTTCGTAGTCGCACCCAGGGGTACTCGAGTCGAGAAAAGTGTGTTCGAGAGAACACAAAAGAGAGAGAGAGAGAGAGAGAAAAAAAAAGAAAAACACGAGGAAGAAAAATGTTTCAAAGACGCAGTGATATATTCGCCCACGTGGTCGGATACACAGGCTGTACCTTCTCGATTACATTAGCGCGCTGTTATTGCGCAATCCTTGCGATAAATTTACGATATAATGCAACGGTCCAGGTACGATGATGATTTTTCGGTCCAGCTGTGAGAGATGAGAGTGGAATGAGACGAGAGAGCAAGAGAGAGAGAGAGAGTGAAAAGAGCGTTGAGGGTGGGCTGTGTAGACACAGTAAGATGAGAAGAGGCAAAAAGGAGAAAATTTAAGAGAAGGGGAGAGCACGAAGAGAGACGAGAGGAAGAGACTACAATAATATGCTCTTGAGATAGAAATGGGAGAGAAAGGGAGCAAAAAGCGAAACGAGACAACACTGCTATCTTTATATATATATATGGATATATATATAGTAATAATAATAATAAAAATAAAATAATAGTAAAATAATTATAATATAAAATATATAATATAATAATAATAATATAACAATAATATAATAATAATATAACAATAATATAATTATAATATATAATATGTAGTATAATAATATATAATATATAATATAAGAATATATAATATATAATATAAGAATATATAATATAAGAATATAAGAATATATAATATATTAATATAATGATATAATAATATGATAATATAATAAAAATAATAATAAAATTATATATATGTATGTAAATTATTATTATTTTATTATCTAGGTATGTATATCTGCATGTGTGTATATATGTATATATTTGTACAAGTATGTGTGTATAGTAATGGAGTTAGAGAAAGACGAGTATAGGAGAGCAGAAGCGCCAGCCGTTTCTCAAAGTACAAGTATTATCGGGCACGTTCTCTCGGACGTAGAGAGGAGTGTGGTATGTTTATGCGAGAGGCTACAGTCTCACACCTGGAGACAGGAATAGCGCGAGCCAACAACGGGGGGGAATTCTTTGAGTGGAAGTGTTTTCGCTCCTCCGTAAACAACAAAAGGGATTTTTTTTTATGTTTTTTTTTTTTTTTTTCATATTTTTATTTCTTTTCTCGTTCGCACACCCGCTCGATCAACGACAAAAAGAATTCAGATGTTTCGAAATAAAGTTTGAAAAAATGATAATAAAAGTGAACTATGGAAACGATGGGCAAGGGGAGGGGAGAGTAACTTATCGAAGTATCGAAACGAGCATGGAAGATTGTGATTTCTTTTTTTTTCAAGGGAATTGAATTTTATTTTTTTATAATTATTTATTTATAATAATACCAATAATAATAATAATAATAATACAATGTTGAAAAAATAATCAAAATTTTTACTTAAAATTTTGATTATTTAAATTCGAGAAATTTAATGAAATTATAAATGTTAGAAAAATAAATGATGATTTCGTTCAGATTTACTTTAGAATCGAGACACTCAGCGGCTTTAAATCATAACAATAATAACAACAATAAAATTAACTAAGAGTTTTCTTCTCGTTCGAAGGAAAAGAACGCATCAAGAACAAAAAATGCATTTTCCTTAAAATTCAATTTATCGAAATTCGACAAATTACCTGAGATATAATAATAATAACAACAGCAATAATAAATTATCAATAACGATCATAATAAAAACAATCCTATAATTTTACACTTAACAAAATTTCAAAAACTTCAATCATTTTTCACAAAATGCAAATGTACCCAAGGCAAAATATTGCCACGAGTCTAACAATAAAGGAAAATCCAGAGAGAAATGGAGATAGAGAGATGCATGCAAGCTAAAAAGTAAAAAGGAAATTCTCTTGTTCTCTCCTTCTCCTCCAATCCCCAGTATGTAGTATAATAATAATAATAATAATAAAATGAACCAAAACATTTCTTCTCGTTCCCACAAAAAGAACGCGTCAAGAAAAAAGAATCTATATTCATAATCAAATTAAAATTAAAATTCATAATAAATTATGAATAACGATCCCAACAAAAACAATCCTATAATTTTACACTTACCAAAATTTCAAGAGGCTTCGATCATTTTTTCACAAAAATGCAAATCCACCCTAGACAAAATATTGCCACGAGTCTAACAATAATGAAAAATCCAGAGAGAAATGGGGATGGGAAGAAGCATGTAAACCACGGAGTAAAAAGGAAATTCTCTTGTTCTCTCGTTTTCCCCCAATCCCCTAGTATGCAAGCGCATATTATATTAAGGTATGCGCACAGATGGCACACGAGACACAAACGAGACCGTGTGTTCCGGACCGTTCTGGCTGTAAAACCTCAGCCTCCCCCCCCCCCCCCCCTCAACCCCCTCACTCTTCTTCCTCTTTAGTCTAGAATAATAAAGCGGCACGGTCCACAAAGATGCTGAGTGTTTGTATTTCTAGACACGATGGGATATATACACGAATCCAAGAAATGACAGGGACCAATTGGTGGTGGGCACTCTTGCTCTCTCGTGCCGAGAATTTACACGCGTGTACGTTTAGCGTGACGCGAGGAAGAATTTTTTATTTTTTTCCTTGTAATTTCAATTTTTATTTTTTTTTTATTTTTAATTTTTAATATCTCTACACACACAGACAAACATACACAGACACACACACACACACACACACACACACACACACACACACACACACACACACGACGAAGGCAAGGGCATAATTTTTATCGCGATACGTATTTGCGTTATGCAGATTTTTATGAATAATTTAGAAGGTCGAGGGTTGAAGAGGCAGAGGGAGGGGGGAGGGATTTTTTTCTTATCGAACGTTACGAGCGTTAACGCGTGACGAGATTCGAAAGAGATACGAAAAATGTTACACATTGAGTCACGAATTATCGTCACGCGATATTCCACGAGCTTTTCTTTTTTTTTTTTTTTTTTTCAATTGTCTCGACGACGAGAGAGAGCCAGTCATTAGTCAACCTTCGCTTCGCTTTTTCGCTCGGGCCTCTTCGCGTTCGACGCGAGCTGCAAAAAACAATAATAATAATAATAATACTTATAATAATTATAAACAATATAATAAAATAATAGTAAAATAATAATAATAATAAAATAACAAAAATTATAATAATGATAAAATAATAGTAAAATAATAATAATAATAATAAAATAACAAAAATTAGAATAATAATAAAATAATAGTAAAATAATAATAATAATAAAATAAAAGTAAAATAATAATAAAAATAAAATAACAAAAATTAGAATAATGATAAAATAATAGTAAAATAATAATAAAATAAAAGTAAAATCGTAATAATAATAATAACATAGTTAAATCAAATTTGAAGAAAAACAAGGAAAATTGAAAAAAAAAAAATGTTTAAGCTTCGCAAGTACTTTCCCTCGTTTTCCAAGATCTACGCGAGTCTGCGTCTTCGGAGCAGGGAATATTTTACGGAGAATACACTTCATGGAATTCCGTATATCGTGAATTCTCGAAGGCCCAAGTGGGAACGGTGAATATTTGCCTGGAATTTTGGGCATTTTCTTGTTTTTTTAAGTTACTTTTGATAAAAGTGGAATAATTCTAGATTTTCTTTTTACGAGATAAAAAATTTGTTTCTTGCAGAATCGCTTGGTTCATATGCACCATGGCATCGATCATCGCTTGTATAGAAATCATCCTGACGGTTATGCAACAATTTCGCTCGGATCCGACACTCGTCGATCTTGAAACGATGACGAACGAGCTCGTGACGTATTTCCCAAGTATCACGCTCTGCCAGGAAAATATAACTTTCAATTATGGAATTTACCAGCCCGTGAGTGTACAATTCCATCTCCTGAAAAAAAAAAGTGTCAAGTTCCTTAATTTTTCTCTCTTTTTTTTTTTTTTACAAACGCGAAAAGTTAGATAAAAAAAAATAAATTCGAACTTAAAAGGTTTCTATTTTTCGTTTTGAAGGACGCCAAACATTTCGACGAGATGTACCTTTGGTCCTGGGAACCATTGAAAAGTCGACCCAAGATGGAACTGAATCAATCTTACAGCTCGTTCTTTTATCACTTGGCACCGAATTGCGCGGATTTGTACTCGTCCTGCTTCATAAAGTAAATCTTTAAAAGTTATTCGACTCGTGTAACTTTGACATATTTATAATTGTTATTATTTGGGGGGGGATAATTTTAGTAGCTTACCCGTATCGTGCGCGGAGAAAGTGGTAAAGATTATAGGACCTCGTGGTGTCTGTTGCTACGTCGATACCGTAGAAATAACCAAGGATACAGCATTTATAGGGGTGTCGCTCCATACTGAAGCATTTCCTCTCAGGTATGGTATAATACTTAAGGTAGTCCTGTCGTTGGATGGGGGATTAAAATTTTATTCCCGTTTTTTTGCTCACATTGGAAGTGGACCAAGCCTTAAAGTTCATTAAGAAAAGTTGTTGCAAATCGACTAAAGAACAACATACTCAAAATTCAAATTGATCCTACGAAAAGTTTATTTGTTATATAATAAATAAAATCATGATTTTTTGTTTTCCATAAAATTTGTTATAAAAACTAATCGAAGCTTCTTTGATGTCGTATAAAAATGTGTGCAAAATTTCAACAGTCTTCATCGACCAAATGATCGAGATACTCGTTGTATAATGTTGCAATATTTAACACGGGCTCTTATGGGAGATTGCGAAAAGTGACGATTTTCAAGAATAAATATCGTGATTTTTGAGTCGATAAAAGTCCCTGAAATTTTACACACATATACATATGACATCAAAGAACGTTTCTGCAAATTTACAGCGTTGGGTGGGGGAATAAAATTTTATTCCCGTTTTTTTGCTCACATTGGAAGTGGACCAAGCGTCAAAGTTCATTAAGAAAAGTTGTTGCAAATCGACTAAAGAACAACATACTCAAAATTCAAATTGATCCTACGGAAAGTTTATTTGTTATATAATAAACAAAATCATGAATTTTTGTTTTCCATAAGATTTGTTATAAAAATTAATCGAAGCTTCTTTGATGTCGTATAAAAATGTGTGCAAAATTTCAAACAGGCTTCATCGACCGAATGATCGAGATACTCGTTGTATAATGTTCGTGAAAAGTCTCGTGAAATTAACAGCGAAAGTTTCGATGGCGCATAATAGTACGATGCTCGACTTTTCGCCGGGTTATTATTATAGAGTCATGTGGGGCAAGTATGCGCACTTAAGCTTTGAAATGCCATAAAATCGAAAATTCCAAGTTTAATGCAATAAAACGACGTTAATTGGTTAGAGTGGTTATTAAGCAATAACTTGACGATAGAAATAATATTCGTCAACGGCACGAATTCTCAAAAATTGACCAAAACAAACATAGTCCGAAATGCGTACACTTACCCCAATATAGGGGTAAGTGTGCGCAGCAGTGTAGGTAAGGGTGCGCAACATAAAATGACGAGATTTTTACCTATTAAATAAGTATAACCAGACATAGGAACATGACAAATTTTTATTTATTATTATTAGATGTTTTAAAGGTACTAATAAAAAACAATTTGAAAACAAGAATAAACTTCAATAAGATGAATTGTAACAAACATTGACGGCATTGATATTGTACCTTTCGATCCTGAAACAAAATATTGCAGTATTAATACGAAGTTTCTGAAACGGGGTAAGTGTGCGCATGTACACACTTACACAACAAGCATGTGCGCACACTTACCCCAACCCATAACAACGGAATTTCATCAAAATAGTTCGGGATTGCGTCATCTCAAAAATTGAAAAATTGTTATTTGTCAAACTGAATACTACGTAGTACTCGATGATAAATATGAAACGTCCAAAATGGGCACAAGTCTGCAAAAGATTGGACGCCAAAAATAGTAAAATATCGTAACAATTTGAGCAAAAAAATTTATTTACCTGCTAAAACAAAACGGCGCGTTAGGGGCTACTAAAAATCGACCTCTTCGCAGGACATCGCACGGGACACTGAATATGGGAGGTGCGGCGCTTTAATTATAAATCGTTTCTGAGATATTTCATATGCGCACACTTACCCGCTGCGCACACTTACCCCACATGACTCTACATATAGTCATAAATCCGATCTTGCAAAGCTTAATATTTCTTGTTCGAAATGATAAAAATTTTTTAAAAAATTCTACAATATGTGGAAACGTTTTCTCCACCATTGTGCATAGTTTTCCCCAAATCTATCTCACCGTATCTCTTTTATAGTAGATAGACCCATTTCAGCCATAGGAGCCCATGTAAAGCGGCGGTTTTTTAAAATAATTAATATTTCAACTTTTAAACGGTGCAGGCCTTCCAAATTAAATCTATGTTTTTATAGCACTTGAAAGATCATCTACAAAAATTTTCTTGGAAATCTGTCTCAAAATGTGTTTACGAGAATTTTTTTCTCGAATTTTTTTACGCGATACGGACAATGTTTATTAAACAAAAATATTACGATATCGTTGAATGATGTTTTAAGAATATTTCATGAAAATTTCAGCTAAAAATATTAACAAATGAGCCGTTGGCAGCAAATCTCTCGAGACGAGAAAGAAAATATTGAAATGCGGTGGACATCATAACTCGTGAACGGATCATCTGAAACAAAAAAACAAAAATATTCTGTTAGTGGACATATTTCCACAGGTAACGCTGTAGAGTTTTTCTTTTTTCTTTCGAATTTTAGTAACCATCTGAAGTAAAAAATGCGATTTTCGCCTAAAAAATCTCACATATTTGTTGTTGTAAAAAAAAATAACAACAAATTCGAAAAAAAACTCGAAAGTGTTACCTCATGAATTATGTTGAGAAAGTGTGTGCAAAATTTCAAGAGGATCGGTCCAGTAGTTTTTGCGGGACAGTGTCCACCGACTTTCAAAACATAAAGTGTGGGAAAATCGCTTTAAAGTTTTGGACATGAAAAAATCGATCTGTGTTTCTGTTTTTCGCCATATACTTACATAGAATCGTCGATACCTTAAGATATTATACTTTTAAACAAAAATTTCAAGACCCCCCCACGGGCTCTTATGGGAGATTGCGAAAAAATTGACGATTTTCAAGAATAAATATAGTGATTTTTGAGTCGATAAAGGACCCTGAAATTTTACACATATATACATATGACATCAAAGAACGTTTCTGCAAATTTTCAGTGAAATCTAACGGAAACGCTGTAACGATAGGACTACCTTAAGGAGATTTATCCGGTCGACGAATTAATAAACAGATAGATATTGATGAAAAAAAATTAGAACATAGTTATCAGTATCTACAAAGTCATGTCTTCAAATTTCAAGACTCTAGGATAGCTTGTTCGTGAGAAATAAATAAAAACAAATTTCCTAAATTAACACGTGCCTCTGTGGGTTACAATGGGGTTTTCTGTCTATAAACATCAAATTCACAATCATTGACAAACAGTTTTTAACGAAAATTGCATAATTAATAAAAAAAATATATTTGAGGAACATTTGTAGAGCTTCATAAAATTGATTGGGAGTAAATTAATTCGTCTCGAACAATGCTAATTTGAAATAACAAACTATAGCTTCTGAGAAACTAATCTGATAACCCAAATATTACCGTTTAAAAACATTCTATGAGAAAAGTTTTCTTAATAACTGATAAAAGTCTTGATCGATCAAATGTACAATTATGTCCAACTAAAACGCATTTTTGTACCAACCCTCCCAAGAAAGTGTGCAATTGCAGTAAAGCATCCAAACGACTTATCAATGAAACTACTTTTCCATAAAAATCAATTAAATTCATTTAATTATTAACGAGTAACAAAAAAGCCTGAATGATGTTTTTTTCTGTTTTTGTGTCCCTCCCAAGAAAGTGTACAATTGCAGTAAAGCATCCAAACGAGTTATCAATGAAACTACTTTTCCATAAAATCAATTAACTTAATTTAATTATTAACGAGTAACAAAAAAGCTTGAATGATGTTTTTTTCTGTTTTTGTGTCCCTCCCAAGAAAGTGTACAATTGCAGTAAAGCATCCAAACGAGTTATCAATCAAACTACTTTTCCATAAAATCAATTAACTTCATTTAATTATTAACGAGTAACAAAAAAGCCTGAATGATATTTTTTTGTGTTTTTGTGTCCCTCCCAAGAAAGTGTACAATTGCAGTAAAGCATCCAAACGAGTTATCAATCAAACTACTTTTCCATAAAATCAATTAACTTCATTTAATTATTAACGAGTAACAAAAAAGCTTGAATGATGTTTTTTTCTGTTTTTGTGTCCCTCCCAAGAAAGTGTACAATTGCAGTAAAGCATCCAAACGAGTTATCAATGAAACTACTTTTCCATAAAAATCAATTAACTTCATTTAATTATTAACGAGTAACAAAAAAGCCTGAATGATGTTTTTTTCTGTTTTTGTGTCCCTCCCAAGAAAGTGTACAATTGCAGTAAAGCATCCAAACGAGTTATCAATGAAACTACTTTTCCATAAAATCAATTAACTTCATTTAATTATTAACGAGTAACAAAAAAGCCTGAATGATGTTTTTTTTGTGTTTTTCTATTCTTGTACAATTTGACAAAAAAGAAACTAATGATCAATTTCGATATCCTTCCTCTCCATCAGTGTGGACGTGCTCGAGTACAAAGGCTGGCCAACGCGACGCCACGATCCAGTTTGGTATCACTTCGTCGCAGGTCTAACGATCACGATGGGAATTCAGTTTACTTACTCGGAGTCTGCGATAGCGGATCTTCATCGAGAGGAGCGCAAGTGTCTCTTGTACGAAGAGGCACCATCGTACAACAACTGCTATCACCGCTGTCACGCGACGCTGATCTACGAAAATTGCGGTTGTCTTCCTTGGTTCATGGTCTCGGACGTGAGAAAATATCGGGAATGCACGATACGGGAGTACGATTGTCTCGCTGCCAAAGGGAACATCCTCAGTAAACCAAAATGCGATTGTTATCTCGGTTGCAATCACTCGGCGTACGATCACGACACTTTTGCTTATAACGCTACGCAGCGAAATGTTATCACGTTAACGGCCGAATGGCCGTCATTGATCTTCAGACGCGAGGTACTATTCGGTTGGTTGGATCTTCTGGTCTCGTTCGGTGGTATCGCCGGTCTATTCATCGGTTATTCTTTCCTGACAACGGTCGAGCTCGTTTACTATTTTAGCCTACGTGCTTTATGCGGCGCGATACTTACCGAGGACGATAAAATAATCAAGATCAAAGTCGGATCTGCTAAGAAACGTAAACGACCCGTCGTCAAAGTGGTCGATATTAAAAATGACTATTACAAGTATGTGAATTAATAATCCGTACGTTTCTTACTCGTAGAAACACACGTGTAGAACATTTTCCGATTGTACAATAAGTAAGAGATAATATCGAATGTAAAATCGTTATATCAATAATTTATAAATGAATGAGAACAAAAAGCACGAACGATCCTTGGGAACAATATCGTAGTGTTGTTTTTTTATAACGAAGAAAAGTACGAATAACGCTCGTTTACTTAAAAAATACTGAATGCCTTTTTTTTCGTTTTATTCATCGTGCGACGGACAAACGAAGACACTTTGAGTAGAGAAAAATCGTTTAATCCTCCTAAGCCTTATTCAATTTCTATAGGTAGATTTATGTTCTTTTTTTTTTGTGTTTTGTTTCTTTTGTTGTTGTTCGTTTTCGTCGGCGTTAAAAGGGGATTGGTCTATTGAAGCTTGTACATTTTCTTTTCAATCTGTGTTCTCGTTATCTCATTCTCTCACTTCGTATCTCGTTCATCTTAACGTACTCGTCGTTACATCGTTTTCTAGATTCTGTCTTTGCTTTTAATTTACAATTGCTCTGTTTCATTCTTTTTGTTTTGTTTGTTTGTTTGTTTTTCTTCGTTAAAAATGCAGTTTCTCGTTCGTATAATATATATTTATATAATATATTTATATAGAATCCTATCAAAAGTTAATTTTACAATAATTCAAAGTGGTCGGTCTTTTTGTTTTATTAATTAAAATCTTCATTATTGCCTCGAGTCGTCCCAAGTAAATTCTCTCTTTGTTTTGTTTTCGTTACGAGAATTTGCACTCGTTAATCGCGCTTTTGCCTTCACATTCTAAATAGTTCAACCCGCAGAAGCTTTTTTTTTTTTTTCTTTTCTTTTGTCTCTTTGCTATTCGCTTTTTATACATCGTCATAAGTATTACGTTACTTACTACCGGTATCTCTCGCACTGAGATTACGAAGATAAAACGAAGTTGGAAAAAATTGTGTAAAATTCATTTCAGCGAGTGAGGTGAGGCCGATCACGAAATATCGACGATCTTTTTCTTCCTTTTCTCTCGTTTCTCTACAATTTTTCTTATCTAAGCGTTTTGTTGTTGTTGTTGTTGTTGTTCTTGTTTTCATTCTCTCCCATTTCACTCACACTCGATTTCCGCTCCATTCTCTCTCTCTCTCTCTCTCTCAAACGTTTAAACCTTGTTTCTTGTTTGGTCTTCTTTCTCTTTTGTTTACAAAGGCGCGAAAAATTTATTTAACTTCGCAAAAACGGCGCTGCTGTTAAAAATTTGTCTCTCGTACTTCTCTCTCTCTCTCTCTCTCTCTCTCTCTCTCTCTCTCTCTCTCTCTCTCTCTCTCTCTCTTCATACTTTGTTTTCCTTTTTTGTTTCTTCTTCGCTTCTATATTACAATGCACACTCCACCTAGGTGAATTTCTATAAAGCGTTCGGGGCTACGTAGTCCGGAGATCGTACTCCGGAATCGTTCGCTATTGAGCGATCGTAAAATCCATCGAGCCAGGAATCGTCCCGCTCGAACTCGGTGTTATCGTCACTTGTGTACCAGCCACGCTGAGTAACGCCGCGTTCTCGCTCGACGTCTCCTCGTTGTCCATCAGTTCGATGTCCTCGCCCGAACCTGGTGAATTTTCGGGATCGCATTCGACAGTCACTGGAAAAAAAAAGAAAGAGAAAAAAAAAAAACACAAAAAACGTTAAAAGTAAATGCAATAACCGACTCGTACGAAAGTAATGAAAAAGAATTCAATTAACTAGTGAACGAGTGAAACGAGAAGAAAATAAATACAAAAAATTCAGGGACATAAATCTGTACGTATGAAAAATTGTCATAAAACAAAAATTAATCAGCGACGAGTTGCGACGTTTGGATTAGCAGCAATTTTATAAATTAATTTTCGTACGACGTGGCGAAACAATTAACGCCTGGAAAATTGGCTCAATCTTTGCATGGAAATTTGAGTAAGCCACTCGCTGTTTGACATGCAAATCCCTCGTACGTGACATTGATCAACGATAATTGGGGATGTCAATATTCGACGACAGACTTTTTTTATTCTCATAAAAACAAAAACTGATATTTTGTCTCGTCGGTGGGATTAATCGTTAAATCGACTGTTCACCAGTGGACTTTGCGAAGCCGCCGTTCAACTTCGTACCCCTGAAGCCTCCGGATGTACCAGCGAGCTTGACGTCCGGCAAATTCGGCACGATTATCACAACGCCGTCGTCCCTCGGCGGTGCTATCGAACTCCCGCCATATCCCGTGGTCATTCTCGTCGTGCACGTCATCTCATCGAGATGAACCATTTGGGGTGATATAGAACTATTTTTTTAACAAACGAAAAAAAAATCACATTTTTCATTATTCAATTCTTCTTTTCGACAAAAAATTGACATTTTTAATCAAAAATCAATTATTTCGTTACGATCAAGAGATACAAATTCAATTTGTATTGCCTGATGGATCCAGACAATTGAAAAAAAATTACAAATTGTAAATTTGAAAATAAAAATCAATGTGAAAATATGAAAATTGGAAAAATCTTTTCAAATTTGAATTATCAAGAGAAACAAGCGGTTTTTCTTCTATCCCGTGGTCATTCTTGTCGTGCACGTCATCTCATCGAGATGAACCATTTGGGGTGATATAGAACTATTTTTTTAACAAACGAAAAAAAAATCGCATTTTTCATTATTCAATTCTTCTTTTCGACAAAAATTTTTACATTTTTAATCAAAAATCAATTATTTCGTTACGATCAAGAGATACAAATTCAATTTGTATTTCCTGATGGATCCAGACAATTGAAAAAAAATTACAAATTGTAAATTTGAAAATAAAAATCAATGTGAAAATATGAAAATTGGAAAAATCTTTTCAAATTTGAATTATCAAGAGAAACAAGGGATTTTTCTTCTATCCCGTGGTCATTCTCGTCGTGCACGTCATCTCATCGAGATGAACCATTTGGGGTGATATAGAACTATTTTTTTAACAAACGAAAAAAAAATCACATTTTTCATTATTCAATTCTTCTTTTCGACAAAAAATTGACATTTTTAATCAAAAATCAATTATTTCGTTACGATCAAGAGATACAAATTCAATTTGTATTTCCTGTTGGATCCAGACAATTGAAAAAAAATTACAAATTGTAAATTTGAAAATAAAAATCAATGTGAAAATATGAAAATTGGAAAAATCTTTTCAAATTTGAATTATCAAGAGAAACAAGCGGTTTTTCTTCTATCCCGTGGTCATTCTCGTCGTGCACGTCATCTCATCGAGATGAACCATTTTTGATATAGAACTATTTTTTTAACAAACGAAAAAAAAATCACATTTTTCATTCAATTCTTCTTTTCGACAAAAAATTTTACGTTTTTAATAAAAAATCAATTATTTCATTACGATCAAGAAATACAAATTCTATTTATATTTCCTGTTGGATCCAGACAATTGAAAAAAAATTACAAATTGTAAATTTGAAAATAAAAATCAATGTGAAAATATGAAAATTGGAAAAATCTTTTCAAATTTCAATTATCAAGAAAAACAGCGGTTTTTCTTTTTTGAGACTGACCTCAGAGTGACTCTTTTCTTGACCCTCGTCCCAAGGTCGGAGTGACCCCTGTGCATTTGTCTTGGCTTTTGTTGTTTGATGTCGTGGCAATTTTTGGAGGTCGGTGAACTCGGTTCGGAGAGCTGTTTGTCGACGAGAATTGGTTTGAGAACACTCGTAACAGCGTCACTCGTCGTTATAGCCTGGCTCACCTGGGCTTCGTTCGGACACGGCAACGGTAGTGTCAATATTCTCTTGCGATCCTCCATATACAGTTCTATTAGTTGGTCCAGTTTGGTCTCGATATCGTCAACCTGATTTTAAGAAAACAGAAAACAAAACAATTACAATCGATTACTCTTATTATTAATTGCACTTTTCTATTTTCTTTTTTATCAATCCGATGAGAAATAATCTTACCTGCCTCTCGACTTTTACGACCCTCGATGCAAGACTGATCTTCGAGGCGTAAACGTCCCTCGCCTTCGACCCTTGCTTCCCAAGTATTTGGTCTAATCTAAGCAAAAACATTGGAGAAATCGTTCGTTCCGTTTCGAAGGATTTTCTTTTTCTTGTTGCATTTCACTATTGACTTTGTTCTTCCCACTCTTTTTTTTTCTTGCTAAAATAATTATTTTTTCTTTGCCACAACTATAAGAATTGTGAAACGCAGGCAAGCAGAACACTACGAGAGTGGTGCTATAAATATTGCAAATATAGGCAAGAATTGAAGATTGAAAGAAAATTGTCAAAAATTCAGCTAATTATTTACAGACGACACAGCAAGGCGCAGACAAGCAAATGATGGAAAAATCACTAAAACAAAAAGAAGAACAACGTGCGGAGGAAATGTCGATTATTCGATTTTTGTTTTTTTCTTTTTTTGTATTTTGGTTTGCATTTGATTAAACATAGAAAACGATCATTCGGTCCCAGTCGAGGATCTTGAGTCGTGTCTCGTTCATACGGTCAATTTTGTATTCCCTTGTCCTTTCGAATTTGAACCTTTTTTTTGTGGTTTTTGGATTTTTCTTTTTTGGTTTTGTTTTTGCTTGTTTTATGTCACCTACCCAGGATCGAGGGGTCTCTCGACTCCGAACTTGACTCGAGAAGAGGGTCGCGAGGAAGAGTGATTGCATTATTTGCCTGCTTTGATGGAGGAAAAGTCAATTTTTTTTTTTTTTGCTGGTGTGTCATTTTTTCGTATATTTTCGTTTTGCGTCGATTCTCGACGGGACAAAGTATTCTTTCTTTGTCCGGGTTATTGATTATAAAAAATTCTTACGAATGTTACTGTTTTTCTTGTTTTTTTGTTTTTGGTTTGTTTCTTTTCTCAAAATTATAACGAATTACACAGGTCGACATGATTTTTGGGTCCGATTTCTGAATGTCAAATTTTGTTTTCTTTTTACGTTGCTAATAGAGGGAACAATAGTTTTTTTTTATCAAAATTTGCTTTTGTAGAAACTAGAGCAATTTTTTTAATTAAAAAAAATGAATGATTTTTTTTTATAATTTGATTATAAATGAGAATCAGAAAATTGTTGATGGGTATTGGAGTATTTTTAATTCAGGAGTAATGATTAGTAATAGCATACAAATGTAACATTATAAAAAATTAAGTTTAAAAATGAATACTTTTAGTGATTTTTTTTGTGTTTGTCTGAACTTTCTCGTATCAATCCCCGAATGTAATCTACTATTGTTTATTTACTATACAATTTGTATAAAAAATTAATGTTCGAAACATTTTCAGATTTTAAATTCTAACTTCTCACCTTCTAAAGTATTTTTGCAGTTCGAAACATTTTCAGATTTTAATTTCCAACTTCTCGCCTTCTAAAGTATTTTTGCAGTTCGAAACATTTTCAGATTTTAATTTCTAACTTCTCACCTTCTAAAGTATTTTTGCAGTTCGAAACATTGTCAGATTTTAATTTCTAACTTCTCACCTTCTAAAGTATTTTTGCAGTTTAAGAGGTTCGACACATTCGGAAGCCTCTATCTGATCTTCTTTGCTTCAAATTAAGATTTCTTCAAAACTATTCAACATTTTTCGACGATTTTTTTTTAGTTTTGTTCAGAAAGATTTTATTGATAATTCTATGTAGGGTTTTAGAGGTTATACGAAATAGAAAAATTTTGGGACAAGTTGAAAGTCGAAAAACATTGTTTCGAAAAATGCCTATTTTCAATGTACCTTTTCTCAGGAACCATACGTTCGATTTTGATTATTTTTATTATGCGTGTATATTAAAGTGTTATAAACAACGTATCGAGCCATTTTTTCGATATTTTGTTTCAGAATTTTTTGACATCGTTTTGAAATTTTGTTAAAATTTCCCACCACGTTTTTTTACCTTCAAATATATTTTTCTCGGGTCTGAATTGTTTTTTCAAAAAAATGGCTCGACACATTCTTCGTTTGGATGTTACGTCAAAAATAAAAATATGTCGATACGGTGAGTAGATTTCGAGAAAAGGTACATTGCAGGTGAAAAAACAAATTTTCAGAAGACACGAATTTCTGAAAAAGTTTGAATTTTTAATGAATTGAAACGCTAACTTAAAAAAATTATTTAACATACTTCCACTGCTCAGAATTTCATGAAATTTGAACAAAATATCAAGAAAGACACGTACTTTCAAAAACAAAATTTTAAATCCATTTTTTATTCTAAAATATGTCCAACCTTCTTAACACAAGCAAAGTGAGACATCCAATTTTTTATCTTCATTTCAAATTCGCAGATTAAAATAAGCTTCATAAGCTTAACAAAGTTTTAAACTCGTTGCCAAGGAAATACTTTTGCTTCGTACTATAATAAATCCATCGCAAATAAAACAGAATGAATCAAAATCTTGTTTCCACTATCTTGACGAAATTTTCTAACTCATTGTCAGTAATACACAAAAATGATTGTTACAGCTGTGATAAACAAGTAAACACTCTCTACTCTGCCCTACGCGAGTAATATGCAACTTGCTAACGTTTTGAACAGACTTCTACCACTTTCTGCTCGTAAAATCAATTAAAATCTTCCAAAACTTACTTATCGACGTAAAACAGACAAAAGCAAACTTTAAAAATAAAAACCTCCATACTTTGTTGTTTTTCCATGCCTAGCATCAGAATTCATGTATTAAAACAGAAACCCAGTAAGAAAAAGTATTTTTGTCGACCTGTGTAATTCGATAAACAGGGTTGGGCAATTTTATTGGCCTTTGTGCCAGATTTGATCGAATAATTGAAATATTTGGGAAATTCGATAAAATTGTACCAGACATCATTTTTCTACTTCTGATACACTCATGAATTTAAATTCCATCAATTATATCGAATCGAAAAAGAAAAAAATTAATTATTCGATTAAAATGATTCATAATTTATCGATTTATCGATTAACGAAATCAATAATCACGATACGACACATCGATAACACTTATTCGCATTAATTAAGGCATAATTTTACACTCCATACAAACTGGCGAGATCCATTAATTACGATAATCATTACATCGATTAGCACAATAATTAATAAGTAAAAATAATTATTCGCCCTCCCCCCCACGTTAATAAATAATGAATAATTAACGAAATAATATTTTCGAGAAAAAAAAAAAAAAAAAAAATCATTTCGTTATTCGTATACTGCCCAACACTGCCAAAGAAGCGAACGAAATTGGGGTCGAGAGGGTTAGGGAATTTTTCAAACTGACGAAACGTAAATAATCCAAGGGAGCTTCTGGGATGAGAGACGTGTCAAACGGATTTAGAGAGGGACCACAAATTTTCGTCAGGACGAAGGGTGCTCAAGCTTCTTTCATTAGCGATGGATTAATAATAACGAGATAAAAATGATAATAAAAAATTAAAATAAAATTTTTAAAAAAAACCAAAAAAATAAAAAATCTAATTAAAATTTTATAATAATTACTATAAAACTATCGAAATGGGACGTGGAGAGCTTGAATAATTCATGGTGCTTTGAGAAGCTTCGTTTGTCAAATTTTCCAAATCCAACGTTCACTCGTTATTAATAATTGTTATCACGCCTTTGATGATTTCCAATTAATGATCGATTTACGATGAAGTTTGGGCTTACGTGGCGAAATTCACAAATTAAATGAACGATCGAGAAGAATCTCTTCGATTTTGGTAAAATATTAATGATAAGAATAATTAATCAAATGATACTAATAATAACAAGAATAACAAGACGGGTACTCTCGATTCTAATTAAAGATACCTGAACTGCAGGTTTCGTACGCGGTTCAGTAGATCCGCGTGCCCAGAGCTGTACTGTTCGATCACGTCCTTGACGTCGTAAGGTTTCAGAGCTTCTCTGAACTTCTTGCGGGCCACGAAGTACTTCAGCTGCGAAGTACACAGCACAGGCCGTACATACATTTTTTTCTCTTTTCAAACTAACTTGATAACACGATTTTTTATAACAATTTTTCCTTTTTTTTTTTTGGAACGATCAATTTTAAATATTGCAATTTGTCTTCTTTTTTGGTTTTTCTTTTGTTCTTTCTTCCTTTTGCTATTTCGGCCAAGAGTTTGGGTTACTTTTTTTTCATGAAAAAGAAAAGACAAAAAGGAGAGAAAGAAAACAGGCTGTACACGCTTTGTTTTCAAACTAAGTTGATAATACGATTTTTTTATAACAATTTTTTGTTTTTTTTTTCCTCTTTTTGAACGAGCAATTTTCAATTTTGCAATTTTTTTTTTGTCGTTTTTTCTTCTTTTTGCTATTTCGGACAAGATTTTAGGTTACTTTTTTTCATGAAAAAGAAAAGATAAAAAGGAGAGAAAGAAAACAGGCAGTACACACTTTTTTCTGAAACTAACTTGATAATACAATTTTTCGTTTTTTTCCTCTTTTTGAACGAGCAATTTCAAATTTTGCAATTTTTTGTTGTTTTTTCTTCTTTTTGCTATTTCGGACAAGATTTTAGGTTACTTTTTTTTCATGAAAAAGAAAAGACAAAAAGGAGAGAAAGAAAACAGACCGTCCATTTTTCTTTTCTTTTCAAACTAACTCGATAAAACGAATTTTTTATAACAATTTTCGTTTTTTTTCCCCTCTTTTTGAACGAGTAGTTTCAAATTTTGCAATTTTTTTTTGTCTTTTTTGTTTTTTCTTTTTTTTTTTGCTATTTCATCCAAACATTTAGATTACTTTTTTCATGAAAAAAAAAAGACAAAAAGGAAAGAAAGAAAAACAAAAAAAGAACACAACAACAACAAAAAACCAGGCGAACGAACACGACGAGCGTGTGCGTTCGCGTGATTTTTTTGTTCGTTGGCGTTTTATTTATTTATTTCCACGGGCGGCAAACCCCCGGCCGGAAGTAAAAAATTTGTTTCGCGAGACGGCCGCGAGGGGGCTGGCGCGCTCGTGGAAAACAAAATTTCGTATCGTATTCTCGATACGGCGCATACACACGATAATAATAATGTACGGTCGTATGGTCGTATAAAGCGAGCAAGCAATTTCAGATTTTACTCGAAAACTTTACTTCCACCCGGCCGAGATATCGAAGGTTCGAGCTTTTTTGCAAATGTTTTTTTTGTTTTTTGTTTTTTTTTTCGTGGATTTAAAATAAAGGAGGAGACAATGAGGAGGGATTTTAACACTTCCTGTTTCTTCTGTTTTGTTTTTGTTGTCTTCTTCCTTTTCCTCCACAACTCTCCTTTGTTTTTTGGAATTTTTTTTTGTCCCAGCCTTTTCATTTTTTTTTTGTTCCTGTTTGGACAGTTTCCGTTTTTTTTGTTGCCTTTTGTCTTTTTATAATTTTGTTCACTCTTCTCGTGACGGGACGAGCGACACTGATCAACGGGACAAATCTGGGTTTGTCGTTTTTTTTTTTCTTTGTTTTTGGTTTTTTGTTTTTATTGTGAAAAACTAATTGTATAAGTGTGTTTGTTTTGTTGTTGTTGTTGTTGTTGTTGTTGTCGTTTTCTCGACACGGGTGTCGCATCGTTGGGACTTGGACGGGACTTGCGACACCCTGTCTTTTTTCTGTTTACCGAAAAAAACAAAAAAAAAACAAATAATAAGAAAATAAAAAAAGAAACGATAATCAAAAACGAAAAAACAGATGGCGAGAGAACAAGCGAATTCTGTCCGGGCTATAAACACGTGTGTGTTTAGTCGATCTATGTCTAATCGTGACATCGAGTTAAACTACAGTAGAAAAGGGCATTGAGAAAAATGGATTTAACAACAAAATCAAATTCATCGAATTTTCCAACGAAACAATTAATTTTTGTTTCACAAAAATTCCCAAATTTTCTCACAATCGAATTAAACAATAACATAATATACTTCCCCATATTTAAATTATTGATTGAAAATAAGATATCTTATTCGATGAAATGTTTTTTTTTTATTTTTGAAATAAATTTTTTGTCAAAATCCATTTTTTTCTCGTTTGTAAAGTGGAGGTACAGACCAGTCCAGTATCTCGGTGTAGTTTAAATATAAGAGAACATATTTATAGTAGTTATGATTATTTTTATACAAGAAATATCGAGAAAAAAAATCGATATGATCGATTGATCGAGGAAAATATGGTTGGAGATCGGTGGTATAGAGGGAGGGGGGCAAAGATAGTTGATACTTGATAGGAGATCGAGCAACGACGCGTGATTGGAATTTTGGGTTGACTAATAGGTATTGGGAAATTGAGAACGTAGGTAAGGTCATAGTCGCAGGCGTTCACTGTCGACGTTTGAAAGATAATTAAACAGGAGGGAGGAAGCGAGAGAGGGGGTAGGGGGAGAAGAGGACGAAGATGTATGGAAGGGAAAAAAGTGGGTCGTCAGTAATCGATCTACTTTCGGTCTAGAGTCCTAGGGGGTTGAAGGGGTGTAAGAGTTATTCCACGTTCGAACAGACAGCAGCATTATTCTAGTCCAAAGGACGAGAGGGAGGGAGGAGGGAGAGGGAGGGAGGAGGGAGAGGGAGGAAGAGAGAGAGAGAGTTCTTGTCACAGGGAGCTCAAGTTCCTATTGTCGTTGTTGTTTGCTGTCTTCATCATTATCGTTTCCCCTGTTTCTTTTTTCCTCCCTCTAGCTCTTCACTTTTTTTCTTCTCCCAGTTGGAATTTTCATAGGGGAGATCTAAGTTCCTCGGGCAGTCTTTGAGATAATATATAATAGAGATCTATGTTATACGTATCAAACATTCTCTCCATTAATCTAGCTACTTTTTTTCCTTCGGGGTAAGGCAGATGTTTCGTTTGAATTATTTTACATTTTTCTTTTGTTTTGAGTCATGGTTGTTTTTCTAAGTCATTGCGGAAACGGAGAATAACAATGTTCGCATGAGTAAAATTGTGATAGATGGAGGTTGTAATTTTTTGTTGAGAGGGTTATGTACGTGGCGTGTGACGGAGCTGGACGAGGTACGGTATTTTCTTTTTTTTGTTTAAGTTTCTAAATAGTAATTACGGTGTACCAAGTTGAAAGTATAAAGTATTGGGTACGAGGTACTATGTATAAAGTATTAATTAGGAAGTGTTGCGTACGGAGTATATGGTTCTAAGTACTTAGTATAGAGTACTAAGTACCAAGTACGAAGTGCCAAATACAAAGTTGTAACATTAATTACCGAGAACCACGTACGAATCAACAGAAACAAAATTCCGAGTACTAAGTACCAGCATTAAAGTACTAAATACAGAACAATAAAGATTTTATATCGTGTACCAAGTACGAATCAATAAATACAAAGTTCCAAGTACTAAGTACCAGCGTTACAGTAATAAATACACAATAATAAAGATTTTATATCGTGTACCAAGTACGAATCAATAAATACAAAGTTCCTAGTACTAAGTACCAGCGTTAAAGTAATGAGTATAGAATAATAAATATTTCGTACCGTGTACCAAGTACGAATCAACAAATACAAAGTTCCAAGTACTAAGTACCAGCGTTAAAGTAATAAGTACAAAATAATAAATATTTCGTACCGTGTACCAAGTACGAATCAACAAATACAAAGTTCCAAGTACTAAGTACCAGCGTTAAAGCAATAAATACAAAGTACTAACTATTTCATACCTTGTACCAAGTACGAAAAATGAATCACCGAGTATTTAGTACTACGTACTGTCCCACCAAGTTCAAAATACAAAGTACCAAGTAGATACAGGGTATATAAACCAACGCTCTCCGTTTTATCAAACATACTAAAATCAGCATGTACATCGCTTCGTCGAAAAGTCTATCGTGACCTAAGTACCTTTCAGCTCCGGCACACGTACATACTTACGTAAACGTGTACCTAGATCGTCGATGCATCTCTCGAAATGGCGTTGGATGCATCCAAGGGGATTCGATGAAATCTTGGAAATGACGTGCGAGCCAACTGGGTCACGTTTGTGTATCTCTCGAAGGGAATTAATGCAACGTTTGGTACGAGGGATGATGGTACATAGGTGGTTACAGATCGGATCTTGAGTATGGTAGGAGACAGGCAGACATAGTGAGAGAGAAAGGGAAAGAGTGAGAGAGAGAGAGAGAACTAGACTAGCGTTGCTGCTCGACCGTGAGGATTTTGCAAGATATCGGATGGCGCACTGTTTCACCCTCGTGGTGCAACAACGCCTGGAACTGGTAAGGTCAGAGGGTAAGTTTTCCATCCCCGTTCTGTGCGGTCCTCGTCACGCGCCTACCACCCGCGCAAACGATCGTATTACAGTTAGTTCCACAAACATCCTATAACTATCTCCCAAGTCGTCCTGCATGGAGAGATATTTACAGCCATCTATATATATATAAATATATATATTGTGTGTCCTATACACTCGAGTATATAGTAATAATTTCTGCATTCGCATTTAATATGCAGTACATACGTATATACATATATACATATATATATGTGTATACATATCGTTAGGTGCTAGAAAAATGCGATTATTGGAGCGCATGTGTGCGTATCTGCTAGATTGAGATAGATAAAGAGAGAGAGAGAGAGAGAGAGAGAGAACGAAGAGAAAGAAAAACATAAGTAAAACAAAAATTGGTGCTCGAATTCGTAATCACAGACTCGCACATACAATGTTTATAGTAAACATTAATAGCTAAAACATGCTGATACAAATTTTTGGATTCTTTGGTTTCTGTGTGTGATTTTTTTTGTTTTGTTTTTATTTTTAGTTCGTTATTAAGCATTTTCTTTTTTCATTTCGGTACGCTCGTCGTCGATATATATACAGGGTGAATTGCGTAAGGGGTGCCAAGCGGTATTTCAAGGTAGATGGGCTCATTACAAACAAAAGTTGCAAATAAACATTAGGGATATTGTTAATAATTTACGAGATATAAGTTTTTTAAATCGGTCCAATCAGAGCGCCCCGAGAAGCGTTGAAGCCGCCCACCCCCCAACCTAGCTGTAGATATAGCATAGATTAGGGCGTTACATTTGGGTTTGCAAAATTCAGAGCAGTCAATTTTATTGATTGTATTATTATGCAGTCATTTTTTGTTCGCGGTCATTGGTTGCTCTGAATTTTGCCCAGCGTGACAATAAGCGTTGAAGCTGCCCACCTCCACCCCCACCCTAGCCGTAGATATAGCATAGATTAGGGCGTTACATTTGGGTTTGCAAAATTCAGAGCAGTCAATTAGATTGCTTGTATTTTTCCGCGCTCATTTTTTTTCTCGGGCATTGGCTGCTTCTGAATTTTGCCCAACGTGCCGACAAGCGTCGAAGTGACCCACTCCCCGCCTAAATTCGGAGCAGCCAATGCCCGAGAAAAACAAATGACTGCGGAAAAATACAAACAATCTAATTGACTCCTCTGAATTTTGCAAACCCAAATGTAACGCCCTAATATATGCTGTATCTACGGCTAGGGTGGGGGTGGGCGGCTTTAACGTTCCTCGGCGCGCTCTGATTGGATCGATTTAAAAAATGTATATCTCGTCAATTATTAACAATATCCCTAATGTTTATTTGCAACTTTTGTTCGTAATGAGCCCATCTACCTTGAAATACCGCCTGTCACCCCTTAAGCAATTCACCCTGTATATGTAGGTAAGTCGCGAGGAACTGATGGGAAATAAAGTCGATTCGACCGAGAATGGAAAATGGCCCGTTTCGTTATATAGTTACTCGGGTTAAATTGCGTCGTCGAAGCGAGATTAAAGTAGAGATAATTAAAATTTAAAAAAAAAACGAAAAGACAAAAAAAAGAATTAAAAAGAATTTGTACTGATGTTATATTTTGTCGAGAAAATTAACTTCCAGGAAATTTTACGAGGTGGGAGTAGGGAGAAAGAGGGAGGGGGAGAGAGTGAGAGATGAGAGAGAAAGAGAGCGAGACAGAAAGAGGGGGGGGGGGGGGGGGGGGGGGGTTAGTCCTCGGTTAATATTCTCGCGACCCGATATATCTATTACGTTATACGTATACGGAGTACACAGGCGATGGAGTCAAGAGAGCAATTGAGAGTGACGCTCGAGGCATAAATCAGAAGGATGTTCTCGTCGAGACCGCACGTCTCGTTCATTCTCTCGATTTTATATAAATTGCTGTTTATACACATACACATATATATATTAATGTGTATGTGTGTGTGTGTGTGTGTGGGTGGGTGGGTGTGCGGTTGGAACATTTCACAAAAGATCGATCAACGTCCAGCGGTGTCTCGAATATAGAACATTAATTTTGATTTTTGTTTTGTTTTTTAATATAAACGTACACGAACGAACGACGAAAAATAAATTTCAGATTTTTTTAAATAAAATTTTTTTAACGACAAAGATGAAAAAAATATTGTTTAAAGTAAAAAACGAATATAATATTTGGCAAATTTAATAAAAGATCGAGGAATTTGTGTGGTGTGATTAAAAGATGTAAATTTTGGAATCATGAAACGTTCTGTTTCATAAAACAAATTTAGTTGAAATGAAAGATTTGGAAAAAATAAGAATTCACTGTCTTTGTTTTTGAAGTTTACTTTCGTATCGAAAATTTATGAATAAGGCCTGAAACGTTGTGACAAAAATTTGATCGATTTGTGATGAAATGCCCCATACATACATGTATATATACAGGGTGGTCCACGCATTTTTTTATAGGTCGAGGCGTATCGAAGATTTGAAGGACAACTTTGTTTTTTTCATGTGAAGAAAATATTCAAATAATAAAGTGAAATTACTCGTTAACTATTGGGTTTAGGGCTGATAAAGGTCAACACTTTTTTACTCAGAATTCAATCATCTACCATATTTTGCTATAAAAAAAATGGCGTTCTATTTAAACAACAAAGTTGTCCTCCAAATCTTCGAAACGTCTCGACCTATACAAAAATTTGATGCACTACGCAGTGCATCCTTTGAAACCATGTAACTTTTGTATATAACACTTTTTCCTGCAACGCATACTTTGGAAGTTATAACGATGCACACGTTGCGTGGACCACCCTGTATATACAGGGTGAGTTTCATAAGATGCCCTAAACTTTAATACAAGGGCAGATGGGATCATTACAAACAAAAGTTGCAAATATACATTGGGGATATTTTTAATAGTTTACGAGATATAAATTTTTAAAGTTGGTCCAATCAGAGCGCGCCGAAAAGCGTTGGAGTCGCCCACTCCCCGCCCTAGCCGTAGAGATAGCACCGTGTAGGGCGTTACATTTGGAGTTTGCAAGATTCATAGTCAATTTTATTTATTATTTTATTACACAGTCATTTTTATTTCTCGGGCATTGGCTACTACGACGGGGAGTGGGCGGTGCCAATACTTCTCGGCGCACTCGGCAAAATTCAGAGCAGTCAATGCCCAAGAAATAAAAATTACTGCGCAATAAAATAATATATAAAATTGACTGCTCTGAATTTTGCAACCCAACTGTAACGCTCTACACTGTGTTATCTCTACGACTAGGGCGGGTAGTGGGCGTCTCCAACGCTTCTCAACGCGCGCTCTGATTGGACCAACTTTAAAGCTTGATATCTCATAAACTATTAAAAATATCTCCAATGTACATTTGCAACTTTTATTTGTAATGATCCCATCTACCTTAAAACAAAGTTTGAGACACCTTACGAAACTCACCCTGTATACATAAGCACTCGTTGTATCCAGCCCCACGAGTTTTGTACGATCAAATAAATCTTCGACACGAACGATGGGGCAATCGTGCGTATGGGAAAAAACACGAAGGACGAAGATTGAAGATCGAGTGAAATAAATCTTCGTGCGCGCGAGAAAGAGGAGGTCCTCGACACCGGCAGGGAAGCGTTATACGTTTTTTTTTCTATCAAAAGAAAGAGAGAGAGAGAGAGGAAGACAGAGACAGAGAGAATGGGGACGAAAGAGACATCGAGGAAATTTATCATACGTTGGGTTATTATAGCGCGCATTTTCCCGCGTACTTTTTAAATTCTCCTTTTGATTTACGTCCTTTGATTATTTTTTTTCTCTCTTTACTTTTAAACGTTCACGATCCACGATAATGGAAAAAGAAATCAAAGAAACAACAGACAGAAAGAGATAGAGAAGGAATTAAAAAAGAAAGGAACCAATCTCTACGAACTACGAACAGTGAAGAAAAAAACGATGAAAAACGAAAACAAAGAAGAAGAAAAAACACACACACACATATATATATATATATATATATATATATATATATATATGCATGTGTAATATATATATATATATATGTACGTATGTATGTATAGGAAAAATTAAAGTAGAAAAAAAAACGAGCACAGGCACCGTTGTCTCGATCTTATTTTTGGTTCTTTGTGTCTCATTGCGCTGGTTGGGATACCTATTTTGAATATTTTTCACGCGGCTGATGAGGTCGACATGGCCTGCGCTGTACTGCTCGATCACGTCTTTAACGTCATACGGTTTCAGAGCCTCTTTGAACTTGCGTCTTGCCACGAAGTACTTCATCTGATACGACAAGGCACACACGAATACCAAAAGTGAATTAGAAACAGGGGCTCTTTGAACTGAGAGAGTGAGAGTGTGTGTGTGTGTCTGTGAGAGAGAGAGAGAGAGAGAGAGAGAGAGAGTGACTAGTGTGACAATATATATATCACATAGTCTTTGTCAGTCGATGCTATCACGGATGAAAAAAAATGATGTATCAATCGTGATTCAATATTAATCATTCACTTAGGGATTTAATTTTCCTTTCTAATAATAATAATGTTCTTTCAAATTTCTGTTTTTTTTTCATTCGATATTGTTTTTTTTGTAAAATATTAATTTGATGGCGAAATGAATTTAGACCATTGATAAATAAAAAATAATGATGTAATGATAATAATAATAGACTCGTCGATTTTATTGGATAAAAATCAAAGAAAATTAATAATAATTATTATTGTTATTATTATTATTATTTTATTGTCAGATTATTTATTTGTTTATTTTTCATATATATTGCAGGAGTAAACAAATTTACACCATCGATTAAGAAATAATAATAATATAATAATGATAATAATAATAATAATAGACTCGTCGATTTTATTGGATAAAAATCAAAGAAAATTAATAATAATTATTATTGTTATTATTATTATTATTTTATTGTCAGATTATTTATTTGTTTATTTTTCATATATATTGCAGGAGTAAGTAAATTTACACCATCGATTAAGAAATAATAATAATATAATAATGATAATAATAATAATAATAGACTCGTCGATTTTATTGGATAAAAATCAAAGAAAATTAATAATAATTATTATTGTTATTATTATTTTATTGTCAGATTATTTATTTGTTTATTTTTCATATATATTGCAGGAGTAAACAAATTTACACCGTCGATAAAGAAAAAATGATAACATAATGACAATAACAATAATAATAATAAATTCATCGATTTTATTCGATAAAAATCAAAGAAAATGAATAACTATTATTATTATTATTATTTTTCATGTGACAAAAAAGATGGAAAGAAATTTTTGGAGTTCTCGCAATTCTACGAATTTCTTTATTTTACTTTTTTTGTTTCGGAACGAGAACGTTTTATCCTTCCTTCTAATTCAGCTTTATACGAGTTGACCGAACGAGAAAGAAACGGAGAGACGAGAGAGAGAGAGAGATTACGCGCCACGCCGTCCGTCCGCCAACGAGAGACAACCGCTCAATTCGCATTCGTACGCTCATCATTCATCGAGCTCTCATCCAGACAATCGAAACACTCACAATTTTTCTGAATTTTTCATCTCACCCACTCACCGGGTTCCATTCGGCTCCGACCTAATAATAATAAAAATAAAAAAAAATAAAATCGTTCGATCGAACGCCCGACCATCCTCATTCATTTATTTCCGATAAACGAGCTCTTTTGTCATTTCATCAATAAAAACCATTTGTCGTTATATATACGCTCGGATAGTTTCGTTACATCGCCGTAATATAATGATCCTCGTCTCTCCAAGGTGACAATATTTTACGACAATTCGATTCCAAGAATTACTTTATTTTTCTTCTTATTTTTTTTTTTCAACCGTAACAATTATTCCATGAGAAACGTATAGTTTTGTTTTCTCTCGACGAGGACGAAATATATCGACAGAAATAAATGACGTTTGTAGAAAATAATCGGTTCAGAAAATTATTCGTAATTTGGAAAAGAAAAGAGAATATAAAAATATAAAATTATAAATCTAAATGTACTTCCGGCGGAAAGTTTCCGGGCAAAAGTTGAAAACAATGCCGGAATGGTTTTTTTATGCCATTTCGCCGGAAGTTGGCCTAGGAGAATTCAACCAACGCCATTTTAAAGAGCAGGGATTTCCCTTCATTTTGGCCTTTTTTTTTACTTACATATTAAACTTTGGTCTCTTCGGAGGTTTCTTCGACGACGGAGTTTCTTCGATGTAAGTAAAAAAATTTAATTCTATCATTTTCATGGTATTTAGATCAATCGAACTGACCGGAAATAGGTGGGAAAAAAATTTCGAAAAAAAAATCTGAAAAAATTGTCCTGAACTCAGCAAGATGTAATACAACTTTCTGCCATCTTGAGGTTTTGTTGTAAACCTCATTGTTTTCAACCTCACCTCAGATCAATCGAACTGACCAGAAATAGGTGGGAAATAAATTTCAAAAAAAAAATCTGAAAAAATTCTCCTGACCTCAGCAAGAAGTAATACAACTTTTTGCCATCTTGAGGTTTTGTTGTAAACCTCATTGTTTTCAACCTCACCTCAGATCAATCGAACTGACCGGAAATAGGTGGGAAACAAATTTCAAAAAAAAAATCTGAAAAAATTCTCCTGAACTCAGCAAGAAGTAATACAACGTTTTGCCATCTTGAGGTTTTGTTGTAAACCTCATTGTTTTCAACCTCACCTCAGATCTATCGAACTGACCGGAAATAGGTGGGAAACAAATTTCGAGAAAAAGATCTGAAAAAATTCTCCTGAACTCAGCAAGATGTAATACAACTTTTTGCCATCCTGAGGTTTTGTTGTAAACCTCATTGTTTTCAACCTCACCTCAGATCAATCGAACTGACCGGAAATAGGTGGGAAAAAAAATTCGAAAAAAAAATCTGAATAAATTCTCCTGAACTCAGCAAGATGTAGTACAACTTTTTGCCATCTTAAGTTTTTGTTGTAAACCTCATTGTTTTCATCCTATGGAGCAATTTTCAAATTGTCTATTTTTTCTCAAAAAAACGACATTTGTTTGAAAAATAAAAATCGTAGACAATTTTCTAAAAAATGAACTTGAAGCTTAGACTTCCCCCTTTATGAGTATGATGAAAGAAATTCGTTGAAATTTTTTTACTGCGAACGAGTGCCCTTGCAAAAGAACAAAAAAACGACCAAAAATTGTCGTTTTTAAAACTTGATGCCAATTGTAAAAAAAATCGTAAAATTCTTTTTAATAAGCCAAAATGAAGGAAAACCCCTATTCTTTAAAATGGCGTTGGTTAAATTGGGCTAGGCCCACTACCGGCGAAATGGCATAAACAAACGTTCCGGCATTGTTTTCAACTTTTGTCCGGAAACTTTCCGTCGGTATTTGTACAGAAATAAATGACATTTCTTGAAAATAATCGGTTCAGAAAATTATTCCTAGTTTATAAAAGAAAACCGAATATAAAAAAATAAAATAATAAATTTAAATATATTTCAAAGTTCACGATAAATTTATTTTCTTAAATTCGATTGTACGAAAAAATTCTAAAAAAGAAGAAAAAAAAAAAATACCGACCATTCGATTCCATCCCAACAATTATATCACGGGAAACATAATTTATTTTCTCTCGACGAGGATGAAAAATATCGACCAAAAATAAATAACATTTGTTGAAAATATTCGGTTCAATAAATTACTCCTACATTAAAAAAGAAAAAAAGAAAATAAAAACATAAAATAATAAATCCAACTATATTTCAGATTTCACGATAAATTTGTTTTTCCTCAAATTCGATTGGACGAAAAAAATTTTAAAAAAGAAGAAAACAAAAAACAACATCGACGATTCAATTCCATCGCGCAGTATTTTTTTTCCTACGGCTCGTTGCCGAGCCTCGTGTATTTTCCGACTGCGCGCAGTTACGAGCTCTCCACCGTTCGCTATATAATACCGTAAATATCGCATTTCCGGTATACGGTGTACAAGCCTATGTCCGTTGGAATGACGAAACTATTCGAAGCCGGAAAATCCCCGGAAACGGGATTGAAAAGCGATTACCTCATGAATATATACGTATACAAATGTACAGACGCCTCGTCCCTTAGTCAGCGCTATAACGTACACATAACTCTCCGTGGCACGAGTGACTCTGTATCGGGGGGTCGGGATTCGTTGTTAACAATGGCGGACCTGCGAGAACGCGCGACGCAGAAACGACTTGAGCTTTGCGAGAGCATCAGTTTTCCTTTCACTCTCTCCCTCTCACTCGATCACTCTTTTTCTCCATCCTCTCTCTCTCTCTCTCTCTCTTCCTCTCGTTGTGAATTCACCAGCATTATGTACTTGAGGTTTGCTCGTTCGTTTTCGGCTTGACGAGTAAAAAAAAGTTCAACAATATCGTTAACGGAAGCGCACGGGACGAAGAATATTGTGTGTGCTATATGCGAAAAAGTTCTCATTGATAGCTCTACACTAACCCAATTTTATTCGTTCGCTCATTCTCCGTCGTACCAGCCACTTGTTTCTTTCACATTCGTTCACGTCTTTTACGTGGAAAAAATATTTCCACTATGTGTATTCATATATATATAGGAGTGACAGGAAAGAACGAAAGTTAAATTGATCTTTAATATTCGATGACAATAATGTGTGAAATTAGGCGATAATTATTACTGTTCGCACGAAAATTATACAATGTTTTGAAAAGGAATGATTTTGCAGCAAAGTGATCGACGAAATTCACTCCCAACCGTCTTGTACAGCTAACGAGCTTATACTGAAGTCGCGTGGCTCGTGTGCCGGTCGGCAGGTGCTGCCACTGTCTGTTGCGCGGCCGTTCCCGGTACTACGTTTACGCGGACTCCAATAGACACGGTGCGGTAGTCGTCGTTCGTACCTCGGACGAAAAGTATCGTACGTATTTTGACAAGCAGGACGTTACCGAAGTGATTATCGAAAATATCGAATAGTGAAACTGGATCGAGGGAGATAAAAACGTTTCCGATATTATTCACCATGCTGTCCGTCCACGGGATGCGCGCGCATCGTGTTGTCCGTTGCAGTCCATGCCGTTGAGAGAACGGACGTGTTTCGATCGCTGCGCAAGATCTTTTTATACAAAACGACATTACGTACCCCGTGTGCTCGGTCGTCCGTGAGAAAACCGTAAACAAGTAACCCTCGATACCGGACAAACGATAATCTATCGACATTCGTTCGCTTCAACGCGTATAATCCGTGACAATTCGTGTTTGGCTAACTTCGTGCGGCACAACATGGCGAAGTTCATTTTTTTTTTTTTTTTTTTTTTGCAAATGGCCGCCGTTGACAAAGCGGACAAAATCAGTGAAGTGTGAAGTGATATCGTGAACAATTCTGGAGGAGAACCAACGAACCAGTGGTCATCGGAGAAACCTTACGACTCTTCGGGTTCTTCGGAGGGGAAAAGATCGCGGACACGTATGGGGGAAACCGGCCAAAACGATTGATTGTAAGTAGTAAAATGTTGATTACTTTTTTTTCGCACGATCTACTCGCGTGGGGCGCTGTGTGCGTTTTCACTCGGTGAACGTTTGACAAACTACGTATATATATATATATATACAGGGTGTCCCATTTTAGACAATCCACGCAAATATCTTCGAAATTTGGCAACTCACAAAAAAGTGTTTCAGACAAGATTTGTCAGATTTGAAGGGGGACGTCTGATCGTCACTCCGGAATTGACCTTGGGATTGACCTTGAAGGTTTTATCAAGGTCAAATCCACTTTTTTAACGGAAACGCCTATTTTCGACTCCGCCATTCGATAGAGCAGGAAATTTTACATGGAAATATGTACTAAGTTTATTTTTTTTTTTCATAGAGGTCATCGGGGTCAAAATGACTAAAAATCCATTTAAGCACACAGACGATAATTTGGACCGTAAAATCATAATAACGAAGGGACAAATTGACAGTTTTCCACGTTTTTAGAAAATTAAATGTAAATTTGAAAGTCGATTCAATGATTGAAGTTGTTGTGTACCAAAACATTGTTCTCATATCGAAACACATCTAACATTTCACCGCCGGCATTAGCATTACCCGATACTCACCAGGAGGAGGTTGCTCGGTCGGATTTTGTTATTATGATTTTACAGTCCAAATTACTGTCTGTGTGCTTAAATGAATTTTTAATCATTTTGACCCCGATGACCTCTATGAAAAAAAAAATAAACTTAGTACATATTTCCATGTAAAATTTCCCGCTCTATCGAATGGCGGAGTGAAAAATAGGCGTTTCCGTTAAAAAACTGGATTTGACCTTGATAAAACCTTCAAGGTCAATCCCAAGGTCAATTCCGGAGTGACCATCAGATGTCCCCCTTCAAATCTGACAAATCTTGTCTGAAACACTTTTTTGTGAGTTGGCAAATTTCGAAGATATTTGCGTGGATTGTCTAAAATGGAACACCCTGTATATATATATATATGTGTGCATGGTAAACAGTATATTTTTTCCACGTGTGTATTTTTCAGCCCTTTCGCTCTGTCCCACTCACACGCGTTGGACGAACGCTTCGACAAGCTATTTCTATACGTGCGAGACGTGCCTCGGCATAGCTGGAGAGTTCAAGGTACAGAATAAAAATGATCCTATGGTTAACCTCAAAAATTATAATTATTATATCAATTTTAATAATAGTAAAAATAATTTCTTACATTATCGTTAAAGATTAATTATCCAACCAAAATTAATAACGATGAATAAAATAATTAATAAATGATCTCTCGAGCGATCCGAGACGCGTTATCAATATATAAAAATCGATATTAGGGCAGAAATTAAATAGAAGAAAAGTAACGCATGAAATCAATACGTGAATAGCAGAATTATAAAACAAAACTACTTATCGCGAAAAAATGTTCGTTTTTCTTCAAGTGCTCGGTTTTTTGTTTTTCGTTCTTTTCTCTTTTGTTCATATACGTACGTATAACACGTTCCACAGGATGACGTACACGATACAGATAGAACTCTAGAGTATCGAGGGACTTTTTAAAAAAATATTACACACATTTTTGATCATTTGTGTCTTTGGTTCTCGCATTACCTAATCACACGATCGAACTAACGACGAGGAGATATAGAGAATAATACACACATAACATCATTGTTTGTTTGATTATTTTTTTTTTTTTTTTTTTTTTTCAAAACGATATTTCACCGTTTATGTAAATATTAAAAATTATCTTTTTTCTTTATTTTTTTTTCCAGATTCAACGAAAAATGACTCACCTTGCGTATCGCTCTGATCGCCGTCTTGTGTTTGTTGGTGAGATGAACGCATCTCGGTTCGTCCTCCTCGTCTGAAATAAAACAAAGGATCGAGTCAAATATTTTCTTTCCACCAAACACTTTTATCAATTGTTTGTTTGTTTTTTTTTTCTCTCTTTTTTTGTTTTTTGGTTTTGTTTATTTTCGTTCACGTAAAACAATTTTATTCTTTTCAGTTTGGAATTACGAAGGGACGAACAGAGAATTAATCGAGTGTTTTGTGTTTCACCGACCGTCGGAATTTTTTTTCGACAATGCCGTTTCCGCCACCGAGTCCTCCGAGTAACTGGCGTTGAGATTTTTTGTTCCCATCGGCGTTTCGTTGTTGTCGTTGCAGTTGCCGTGATTATTGTTGCTTCCACCTGTTCGTAACATTGCTACATTTCATAATGAGGAAAGATTGTTCTTGTAGATTTTGCGCGCGAAGCCTACATTGTCGGGAGAGACGATTGGGAAGAGAGGGAAGAAAAAAAATGAGAAATCATCAACGCGGAAAATCGTCGAGTCACAACTGACCCAAATTTTCCGCCGAAGCGATGAGATCGGCGAAACCTCTCGATGCGACGGGACGATGATGATACTGGTTTCCCATTTTGTGTGAACTCGGACTGTGCAGTGACGTACTTTTGTGACGTCTTATCGTCGGCAAACGGCTTACGAACGATGCGTTGTGTTTAAAGCTGGAAGACACTCGACTGTAAAATAGACAAAATTAAGGATGCATCGATCTAAAGGATGGAAGATTGATTCTATGAAATTCCAGAAATTAAATTAATTCAATAAAATTCTAGAAATTTTTGCATATATTGTTAATCCGCTTTTCAAATCTTTCTAAAAACGATAGAAACGATTCAATCTTTAAATTCGTTAAATTGAACGAAATAATGATTTTAATTAACGACGCGAACAAATTTCCTTTCGAGCAATTTCTCACAATTAATTGTGAGAAATTACATTTAAGATTAATCTTAAATGTAATTTCTTCAACTTCGACCAATAATCTTCAATGTAATTTCTTTCAACTTCCATCAATTTCATACAATTAATTGTGAGAAATTACATTTAAGATTAATCTTAAATGTAATTAAGATTTAAGATTAATCTTAAATGTAATTAAGATTTAAGATTAATCTTGAATGTAATTAACGGGGAGGGTCTAGTTGAAATTTTCAAAAAATCGATTTTTTCTTTCATTTTCTAAAAGTACAATATCTTCGAGTATTTTCCGACTAATTACATTTAAATCGGAACATTATTCGCCGAAATACATAAGTTTGAAGGAAGCCGTGTTAGAGCCATACAAAGTAAGTAGGTAAAACTTTAAACTCGTTTTTCTCGAAAGCATGATTTCGAAGTCGGTGATCACTGTAACTCGAGAACGGCTTTATTGATCGGTTTGAAATTTATATCACTTCTTCTATATATAGTTGTCCTCCGGATGAACGAAGAATTTTTTTTTTGGACAATTATTTTTTTTTTTTATAGTAAAAAATGTAAGTGAAATTTTGGTCAAAACAACATTTTTGACTTTCAACGTCCGCCATTTTGTGAAAAATGGAAATTTGTCAAAACCCCTCGTTCAATCGGAGCATTATATCATTAACTAAAGATCCCCCCTGTTTTGTTGGTTTCAGATAATCCGTTGCAGCGCGGGAGTGATCACCGCAAAATCTGTTTTTTGCAGCGTCTTCGGCCGTTGATATATAACAGCTTATTTTTAAATATATTTCTTTCAAAAAATTATAATGTTTACACTAAATATAAATCTTTTATACGGAAGAACTTTTGTTATCAATTATTTTATCGTTTGGTAAAAAAAAAATCGGAAAATAGACCTTTTTTTACCATTCCAATTAGACCTCCCTCCTTAAATTGAACGAAATAATGATTTTAATTAACGACACAAACAAGTTTTCTTTCGATTAATTTCTCTCAATTAATCTTAAATATCTTAACGAATGAAACTCAAAATTGTTTTCAATCATTTTCTCACGATTGAACGAAGAGATAAAGGAACTAGTGTGTTGTTACGAAGATTGAAACAAAAATTAGAGAACAATGAGCGCCTGTATTATACCTTGGTGGACTGGAGAGTGGGATCTGATGAATTTTCCACGTTGCAATGCTCACGCTGTGCTCGTCAGCGGCGTAACATCGCCATAGTGCCTGAATGAGACTCGCGGCTGGTTGTCGTCTCCTTATCATGTGTTTCTGTCGTTGCTGCTGTTGAACCTTAAGGGCGAAGCCCGAGCCGAGAATACCCTGTTAAACGAAATGAAATTCCGGAATGAGGACGATATCGCTACCAGCTGACTCGACGGTTATTATTCCTTCGTTGCGCAGTACCCGAGCCGTCGGGAGCGAAAACTTTTCCAACTTACGGCCGGTAAAGCGAAGAACGATATGCCGAGTAGAGCGCAGAAGGAGGCTATGACTTTGCCCTGCCAAGTTTTCGGCACCGCGTCACCGTAACCAACCGTGCACAGTGTTATCTGTAAAATCGAATCATCCTTAAAAAGATATTCCGGCTCGTGCGGCCAGGCGCGACGAATTTATTTTCTCTTATCTCTCTCTCTCTCTCTCTCTCTCCTTCTTCTCATTCGTCACGTGTGTGTGTGTGTGTATATGGGACCAATGCCAAAATATGCTTTCTCTTCCCTATCTTTTCCATTGAATTTGGGAAACTGTTGATTCCCCAGAAACGATTTTGAAAAACCTGGTGTTGTCTTTTACGGTCGCTTTCTTTTTTCGATAAATTGAAATAAAGTACCTATGTCAGAAAATTTGTATTAATTTTTAAGTTAATGTAATTTAGATATTTATATGGGAATGATTAGATTTTAATTTTAATTAAGTTTGTAGATTATAGATAGATTAATCGACCGGATGGTTGTTTACACAAATTCCAATGTCGCTGGTACGTCGATTTTTTACATCTCTTCCTCATACGTATCTGCAGTAACCACTCCGGTGGACATACAGTTTTTCTTATTGTTAAGGTAGTCCTATCGTTGGGTGGGGGATTAAAATTTTATTCCCGTTTTTTATCACATTGGAAGTGGACCAAGCGTTAAAGTTCATTAAGAAAAGTTGTTGCAAATCGACTAAAGAACGACATACTCAAAATTCAAATTGATCCTACGGAAAGTTTATTTGTTATATAATAAACAAAATCATGAATTTTGGTTTCCATAAGATTTGTTATAAAAACTAATCGAAGCTTCTTTGATGTCGTATAAAAATGTGTGCAAAATTTCAACAGGCTTCATCGACCAAATGATCGAGATACTCGTTGTATAATGTTGCGATATTTAACACGGGCTCTTATGGGAGATTGCGAAAAGATGACGATTTTCAAGAATAAATATCGTGATTTTTGAGTCGATAAAGGCACCTGAAATTTTACACACATATACATATCACATCAAAGAACGTTTCTGCAAATTTTCAGTGAAATCTAACGGAAACGCTGTAACGATAGGACTACCTTAAGTGGATTCCGAATCAACGAGAGCACAGAAAAAGCACAAAAAAAAATTCATTGATGCTTCGGGAATCGAACCCGGGTCCACTGCGTGGGAGTCGCGAACGCTATCCCCTATGCTACTGTCCCTCTAATTAAATTAAAATTTTCTGTGTCTATATAGAAACATAGACATCGATCGATCTAATCACAAATTTTTTCAAATATTCATTTTATTCTTTCGCTTTATTTTATTTTATAAAAACGAACAATAATTATACAATATTTACTAAAAATACTCAAGTCTCATTTTTCAATAAAATGAAACAAAGCGAAGGAACGAAATCAATCAAAATAGTCGAATAATTTAATAATCTAAAAATGGAATAAAAAAAAGAATGGAAAGCGTGACTAAGTGTAATTCGGGTGAGTCGATATCGAATAAATTATCGAACAAGGCGCATTTAATTCGGTAGTAACGAGAAGTGTGCAATCTTTGCAGGAGGGTCTGATAAAACAGGAGAGAGAGAGAGAGACGGTACTACAGTCGAGTACTCCAAGGAGTTGGACGTGGCAATTGAAAACAAAAAAAAAGAAGAAAATGTTCTTACCACTCCCCACCAGAGTGCCTTGGCGAAGTTGTTGAAATGTTCGTCGTCCCTCTCGGCGAGATATACCAAAAAGCTTGCAAATATCAAACCGAGGAAACCGATGTACAGTGTCGTAATGAGTTCCTAAAATTACATTTATACATATATATATACATATATACTCGTACACATTTAATTAATGTTATAGAACGATCAAAAGGAGGAAAGGAATCGTGGCTCGACAAAAGTTTCAACATTCCAACATAAATCACAAAGAAAAAAAAGGGCGAGTCCGTGCTCGATACATCGTCGAAAAGTGGATGAACGAAGAGAATTGGCGGTCGAACCTGACGATGAGCGTAAACCACGCTACCCAGCAATTTCCAAGTTCCGCCACGACGATCCATCCTGACCATACGAAGAATCTGGAAGAATCGTAAACCCCGTAAGGCACTCGCCGCGAAAACTTGGCCGCTGCTTCGCATCGCGAGCACCACTATGCTCGCGAGGATCGTGATTACGTCTGAAAAAAATATTAATCAACGACGGATATGATCGACGAATGGAAATAGATTCCAAAAAATATACAGAATTTCGTTTGTCAAAATTGTTTTTTTTTCGTGTTTTCGTTTACTTAGATGAGATATTTTCAATGAATTACTGGTAAACTTTGTTCAATTATTGTATAGTTGATCAAGGATAATTATCAATCTCGTTTTGTTTTGTTACAGATTAAAAAAAGCGATAGAAAGTTTGAGCTTTTTGTCGATTCTCACCGATTATGCAGAAAGGCCTTCGAAGGAACTTGAGCCGACCAACGGCGGTTTGATAACGTGAACGACATCCTGAAGACCAGAGTCTAAAAACAGAAATAATAATAATATAAAAATAGTATAAAAAGTAAGAGAACAAAATTATAGGCGCGTTCTTCGACCCTCGATGGTCCGTACGAGTCAAGAAAATTCGACGACTTTCAAACTATCGTTTCCTTGTTTAGAGAAAAATCGTGGGGGTATTCGTCTCGTACGCGAGGTCGCTCGGTCGAGTAACAAGACAATTTACCGAGATTGCTGCCCCCTCGCGTGAGTCGAATTTAATGGTTACCTTGTATAAATCTTTTTCTTTTTTTTCTTTTATCGCAGTTTCCTTTTTCCAAGCTTCTCGTAACGTCCATCTTGCCTGCACTTGAATTTTATATTCCACGCTGATACTGCGATGGAGGAGGGGGAGGGATTGAAGTTTAGGGGCGGAGGGTTAATATATATAAATATCTATATGTGTGTATGTATAGATTATACAAAAACTCTGGCCAAGTCATTTCACTCGAAACTCGCTCACCGACCCAGTTGATCGACGAGCGGGAGGAAATCAAAGGAATGATTTATTTAACACTAGATTTACCAGCTATTTGCATATACCTGTTACTATCTAAATATGTTTGTTACAAATATATATAAAGTTGTATTGAGTTCATTAAATATATTTTCTACTTACAGCTACAGAAGTCATAACGTCATTTCAAAAAACAAATGTTACATGCAGTAGGAATTTTTAATTAAAAATTGCACGACCAGTCAAAATGACTGGTCTGGCAAATCTAGTGTTAAGGTAATCCTATCGTTACAGCGTTTCCGTTAGATTTTACTGAAAATTTGCAGAAACGTTCTTTGATGTCATATGTATATGTGTGTAAAATTTCAGGGTCCTCTATTGACTCAAAAATCACGATATTTATTCTTGAAAATCGTCACCTTTTCGCAATCTCCCATAAGAGCCCGTGTTAAATATCGCAACATTATACAACGAGTATCTCGATCATTTGGTCGATGAAGCCTGTTGAAATTTTGCACACATTTTTATACGACATCAAAGAAGCTTCCATTAGTTTTTATAACAAATCTTATGGAAAACAAAAATTCATGATTTTGTTTATTATATAACAAATAAACTTTCCTTAGGATCAATTTGAATTTTGCGTATGTTGTTCTTTAGTCGATTTGCAACAACTTTTCTTAATGAACTTTAAACGCTTGGTCCACTTCCAATGTGAGAAAAAACGGGAATAAAATTTTAATCCTCCACCCAACGATAGGACTACCTTAAAAGGACTGTCTCCCACTTAGGATGTTATCTTCTTTTATCAAACTATATATTTTAAAGACGAAAAACGTCCAGCGTCAAACGCGTATACAGAAATGCCGGCTAAATTCCAATTGTCAGGTATTTACACAAAAAAAAAGGAAAAGAAAAAAATTCTTTATATTTTCATGACGTTTTATTCTCATCGCGAACAATTGGACGATATCCGACTGTTTTATGGACGTGATGGAATTTTCGTTAAATTTTGCCTTTTAACAATTGTGGTTACAATAATTTTCAATTTTTTTAATTGACGCTTTTAATTTTTTAATCATTTGATTTAAACTAAAAAAAAAATGTTTTTTCCTTTTGTATGTTTCGATGCGGGAATTAATCAAAATTCTATGCGTCTCAGTGCCTGCGAGAGTGCTCGTCGCAAAATAATATATCATTCTCGCGAGTGCTCAAAATAAGGTGAGCTAGGGAGAATGAGAGTTTCAGATGAGAGAGAAAGAGGGAGGGAGACAGCATGAGGGAAATAGAGGCGTTGTAATAGCGAAAAGCAGTACGACATTACTCGGGTGCCTTCTCCTTAGAAGCGAGCAGTAGTGCTCGATTTATATGGGGCGTTCCATGCCGATTCAACGATTTTTTTAAAATTTCTTTTAAAACATTAATCTCATTCTCGATGCTCTCTTTCAATACACTTAATCTAAGAAGAAGTAATGAAAAGAATCGAATAAAAAAAAATTCCTCCTACGAAAATAAATAAAAATCGTTTTTGTAAATTTTGTAAAAAAAATTTTTCTACAACACTTATTACCTCTATCGAGAGAATATAAAGTAAGAATCTAAACAAGGAAACGAAAATCATGTAAACTATACAAAATTTTAATTTAATTTCACTTTTTTGAGAAAAATGTTAAGAAATTTGTGTTTTGCGTTAGTTTTAGATTAAAAAAAATTTTTAAAAATAGATAATTCGCTTTCGAAAAAGTTACTATGGGCAGAAGATAAATAATTCGCTTTCGAAAAAGTTACTATGGGCAGAAGAATGTCAACGAAAGTTCGGTATTCTCCGAATGAATCGCCCCGTGCGAAATGGACTCAGGGTGCGCGGCTGGTGAGCAAAAGGCGTAAAGCGAAACCCGAGGTTAGGAAAACCCGACGTCCCGAGGTATTTAAAGTGTAATCCTCGTACATTGGAGAGCCGGAATTGTCGGACAACCCACGGCTTTCTGCAATCCACTATAATTCTCGACGTCTTTTCGCTCGCTTTTTCGCTAACGATCGCGACGAAAACCAGAAAGGAACAGAGAAAGAGAGAATGAGAAAAAGGCCACGAAATGAATAAGCCTCAAGATGAGAAAGAAAAGGGTCGTGACTTCGGTTTATATTCACTCGGTTCCGGGTTTGAGTAATTTAAACGAAGAATTGAGTCTTTTTCCGTTCCTCCTAGATTTTTTTTGTTCCTCCTTCCTCCTTCGGGCGCGTGGGATAGGGAGCGGAAAATAAAAAGGGGTTTGAAGAATGGAGGACTTTATACGTGTGTATATATATGTGTGTGTAGAGAGAGAGAGAGAGAGAGAGAGAAAATAAGAACGTCTATCGTTATTCTTTTTCCACATGAAAACTCTTTGTTCCTTTGGCATTTGTCTCGAGTCTTAGGAAAAAAAAAGCTCCCTTGTACTTTTCTTCCTCGCTGTCATTTCGTATCCACAAAGCTTTTGTATCTCTCATTGACTCTACTCTTAATGTTACGTGTATTCGCATAAAGCATTCCACCCCATTTCAGTCTCGAAACGCTAAAATGGAACAGAACAACCAAAACACATCTAGAAAAATATCCAACGATAAATATGCAGTCAAAGTTCCCTTAATGTAAACCTTTTTTTTATTTTGTCAAATCTCCGCATATTTTTATTTATCCTGAACTTCGTCTTATTATTATGGGCGAGTTGCTTGATGCGAAGAGTAAAAAGTGGAATTTAAACATTCGCACGTGTCAAGTTTGTTAGTCAAGGGAAGAGGAATTGTTTTTCTTTGTTACAAGTTCTTGTTCCTTTTTGTCTCTCCTTAGCGGGGAGTCACATCTTTTTTCGTCCAAATGGGCACGGAATCGAAAATTTGTCGTTGATGAAGAATATAACGTTATTTTGGTCGATATCTCAAAAATTTTAGGAGGAAAACGCAAAAAACCAGAAATAACGATTTTCCCACTTAAAGTCGATAAAGTCTGAAAATTCCGAAACGAAACCATGATTTTCTTGTTGTATGGGAAATTTGCGATCGATATAGACTCCTGAAGCTGGAGAAAGGATTGAAATTCACCGGAGTACAATACGGCCGATTTCGCGAAACCACGAAAAATCGACTTTTCACGATGCTGTATCTAGATTCTCGTTCGTCGGACAGAAAATTGCACGAATAATTTTATGAAGAGCTCGCGGAGCACTTTACAATGAGTCAAGGATCATCCCGATAGCTCAATTTTTGTGACCAGGGCGGCACTTTGAAAATCGCGATTTCCAGGACGTTTTTTTCAGGTCCACAGGAGCTTTTGCAGGCTGTGGACCTGCAAAAAACGCCTAGAGCGATGAGGCCAAATTTCTGTCTTCTCCAAAACCCCTTTATTTCATCATATTCGCGTTACGCGGGAAATTTCCATTTCGGAAATGATGCTACAAAGTCTTTTTGAAGGAAAACAAATTTTGACCTCACTGAATTCCAAAACTCTCAAAAATAAATGGCGAATATCGACTATTGGCACCTGCCAGGAGCCAAAAATTTGTTTCGTCACCTCGAATATGAACTTTTTTTGGAAGAAACAAAAATTTGAACCCTCGGCAGGGACTGAAAGTTGACCTTCGTTATTTGCTGTCTCTCTTGCTTCCAGCTCTTTTTCTCACACCACCCCCCTTGACTGTCTCTTTCATTCCATCTATCCCTTCATCCGGGAACTCCCTGTGTCCCTTTGAGTAACCCTTGCATTTTGCCACCATCTCTGCATTCAATCCTCGTCCTCCTCTGCTCTTCGTCTCCGGGAATATGATCATGTTAACACCCCTGTGTATCGTACGTCACTGAGTACTTACTAATACACCCCTTGTCTCACTATATGTATATGTATAGGCTGTCCCTCTTCCATCTGGATTCTCTCATGGTGAAAACCTCTTTCCACACTAATAATCGAGTTTCCACGAGAGTATTACGAGTAAGGTCACGTCCTCGTTCTATCTTCCTCTCCTCTCTCTCTCGCCCCCTACCCCCTCACCCCTCGCTCAATCTACGTGGAAACGTCTCTAAGCTTTCTATAGCGTATGATAACGATCGAAGCACCTAACCAAGTACCAAGATCGGTCAGATTATGTAATAGTTTTGGTACTACACGTGTAAAGTTCACAATTACAGGACGAAGATCGAAAATCTTTAATCAATATGTAAATCATTTCCTGACTACATAAGTTCTTATCGAGTTATCGTAGAAAATCGAAAAGACCTTTTACGCGATGTAACATTTAACATAAGGTCGTACCAAGGGCATAAAACTATAAAAATGGTTTATTATTGATTGTTAAAAATAATTTCTTAATTATTAAGATTCTTTATTTTCAAGAATAATGACAATTGTGGCTTACGTTAGATACCTAATGATTAAAAAGTTCGTATGAATTCTTTTGTTTGTCGATATATTCGGAAGCCCCGATCTGATCTTCTTTACTTCAAATTAAGATTTCTTCAAAACTATTCAACATTTTCCAATGATTTTTTTTTTAGTTTTGTTCACAAAGACTTTATTGATAATTCTGTGTAGGGGTTTTAAGGATATTGGAAAGAGAAAAATTGTGGAACCAGTTAAAAGTCGAAAAACATTGGTTCGAAAAATGTCTATTTTCAATGTACCTTTTCTCAGGAATCGTACGTCAGATTTGGACCATTTTTGTTCTGCGTGTATATTAAAGTGTTATAAACAATGTGTCGAGCCATTTTTTCGATATTTTGTTTCAGAATTTTTTGACATCGTTTTGAAATTTTGTTAAAAATTTTTACCACGTTTTTTTACCTTCAAAAATATTTTTCTCGGGTCTGAATCGTTTTTTCAAAAAAATGGCTCGATACATCCTCCGTTTGGATGTACTTGTTACATAAAAAAAAGATATGCCGATACGATGAGTAGATTTCGAGAAAAGGTACATTGCAGGTGAAAAAACATAAATTTTCAGGAAACACGATTTTCTGAAAAAGTTTGAATTTCTAATGAATTGAAACGCTGACTTAAAAAAATTATTTAACATACTTCCACTGCTCAGAATTTCATGAAATTTGAACACGTATCAAGAAAGACATTTACTTTTAGAAAAAAATTAATGTTTCGATATTTAACACGAGCGCTTATGAGGCAGTGTAACTGGCGACGAGCTGCTTGCCCTTCGAAAACGGGATCCGTAAATTGGCCGGTACTGAGCAACCGATCGCCTTAAAATTTGGAGGGTACATAGAGAATTATGGCATAAAGTGCATGACAGTCTTATTTTTCCAAAATTTTGGAAAAATTATTGCAGATTCAGTTACCACCGGAAAATTTTTTCCAAAATTTTGGAAAAATAAGACTGTCATACACTTTATGCCATAATTCTCTATTTATACTCCAAATTTTAAGGCGATCGGTTGCTCAGTGCCAGACAATTTACGGATCCCGTTTTCGAAGTGCAAGTAGCTCGTCGTCAGTTACACTGACTCTTAATTTAATTGAAATAGCGAGTGAACTGCCTACCTGCAACAAAATTCGAGACTGAACCAAACGACAACGACGAGTTCCATATAGTACAACAGCAAACCGGCCTCCTTCTCGTACTCGTCGATCGTGCTGAAGACCGACAGTACCAGGCACATGAAGACCATACAAAATCTGAAATTCGTTTTTGTATTTAGAAAAGAAACAATTTTTTTTATTAAAAAGCAAAAAATATTTTTTTTTTTTTCATTTTGGCAATTATCAATCAGTCAATTCTTTTTATCAAAAACCAAAAACATTGCAGGACTTTGTTTTATATTTTTTATTTAGTCAATTATCACTAATTGTAAGTATTTTTTTTTAATCGTTCGATCGATATCGAATTTTTCGAATAAATTAATTACGATTACTTTGCAACGCCATCGATAATAATTTACTTACACGATCATGTGGTAGGTGATGGCATAAACGCCCCGGGGTCGCTCGAGAAAATTATAGAAGCTCGTCTGAATTCTCCGATAGCGAGCGTCCCGACGCGTTGCTCTGTAGTTTATCGGGCGTCCCAACAGTGACATTCTCGGTGCCGTCAGTCGCCCACCGGAGCCGCTGTACCTTCGACAAAATTCAATAGTATCAAACTCTCGTACAAACATCCTACGAAAACATTCTCGAGCGCAAAAACAGCTACGACACCCAAAATAAGAAAAATAAAAACAATTATTTTTTCCAAATTTTGTTATTGCATCAAAGGATGCTAAAAAGGAAGGAATTTAGTGTTTTTAAATCTTTGATAAACCTTCAACAGCATGTGACATTAATTTTATATAATTTGTAATTAAAAATTCGCGATTACTTACATCAAATTTTGATAAAAAGATAAGAAAAGTGAATTTACGATTAAAGGACATCGTTATCGATGAAATTTTTGATATGCCTCCCTAGTACAAATTTTAGTACCTTCCCAACCCTAGTACAATTTTTAATTAAAAATTCGTGTCTAAATCAAATTTTGATAACAAGATAAAAAAAATTAATTCTCAGAACTTTTGTCAAGGACTTACGATTAAAGGACATCGTTATCGATGAAATGTTTGATATACCTCCCTAGTACAACCCTAGTACAATTTTTAATTAAAAATTCGTGCCTAAATCAAATTTTGATAACAAGACAACAAAAATTAATTCTCAGAGCTTTTGTCAAGGATTTACGATTAAAGGACATCGTTATCGATGAAATGTTCGATATGCCTCCCTAGTACAACCCTAGTACAATTTTTAATAAAAAATTTATGTCTAAATCAAATTTTGATAACAAGACAACAAAAATTAATTCTCACAGCTTTTGTCAAGGACTTACGATTGAAGGACATCGTTATCGATGAAATATTTGATATGCCTCCCTAGTACAACCCTAGTACAATTTTTAATTCAAAATTCGTGCCTAAATCAAATTTTGATAACAAGACAACAAAAATTAATTCTCAGAGCATTTGTCAAGGACTTCCGATTAAAGGACATCGTTATCGTTGAAATATTTGATATGCCTCCCTAGTACAATTTTTAATTCAAAATTCGTGCCTAAATCAAATTTTGATAACAAGACAACAAAAATTAATTCTCAGAGCATTTGTCAAGGACTTACGATTAAAGGACATCGTTATCGATGAAATATTTGATATGCCTCCCTAGTACAACCCTAGTACAATTTTTAATTCAAAATTCGTGCCTAAATCAAATTTTGATAACAAGACAACAAAAATTAATTCTCAGAGCATTTGTCAAGGACTTACGATTAAAGGACATCGTTATCGATGAAATGTTTGACATGCCTCCCTAGTATAGCACATACATATCAAAGAGAGAGAGAGAGAGAGAGAGACAGATAAAGCAATACGATGACTCTCAATGACCGTCAAAGTGAGGCTAGAGAATTTCCGGCTAATGTCGCCGTGCTGCATTGGCTTTTGCACAACACCGAGGGCCGATGTTTCCCCGGACTCTGTTCGTACTACTACTACTACTGTCTCCCCGCTATCGCTATGTCGTGCTTCGTGCAGGCTCTCTCATTGCGCTTCGTAGGTACGTTTACTCAGTCAAGTGTGTGTTTTGGAATTAATTGCGGCGACGATGTGTATAACATGCTAGCTACACATCAACATGCACTCTCTCTCTCTCTCTCTCTCTCTCTCTCTCTCTCTCTCTCTGCGGTCATTCGGAATTGACATTACAGGATAATTGGGGAAAGAGGAATATTTCCTGGACTCGGATAATTGGTAGTACGAAACGATGGAATTACAAATTTACCAAAAAAAAAATAAAGCACAACGAGGAAACACACAAATCAATATTGATAACAAAATATTAAATGATTCAAATTAAATCTTGCTGTTTGTATATATAATATTCTTTTTAATTCGATCAATAATGACGAATAATCATAATGAAAAAATAATTTATTCCAAAATTGATCAAATTTCGTTATTATCGACAAATTAATTTATTTTTATCAAACAATTCTCTCCTAAAATCCCTTATTTTCACCTTTCATTTTTTTACACAATTTAACTCATAATTTAAACTCATAATAACAATAAAAAATAAATATTTATTTCTACTTATTTTATGGAGACGAAGAAAAAAAAACATAAACACGTTAATCTCGTTATAATATTTTGCGATAATGAAGTGACAATAGGACGATGAGACAGAAATTTATACAAAATAGAAGAAATCGGCATTGTCGATATTCACCAATCTCCATTATCAACCTGATAGAACAAAACAAATAAAAAATCATTTAATCGATCGTGTAAGAATTCACTCGAGCGTAAATTTAATTGGCTATCCTTGGGTTTCGTTGGCTCGGTCTTAATTCGTCGAAAGTATAGGGGGGATCATAGAGAGGTTAGTGAGGGAAAGAACGAAAAAGACCAAAAAAAAAAAAAGAAGAAGAAATTTGCACCACGTGCAAGAATACGATCATGAGCGAAAAGATAGAAAGAGTGTGAAAAGACTTTTTTCTTTTTTTTCCTCCATTCTTCTTCAGTCCCCCTTCTTCCCGTTTTAGTCCCCCCACCCCACATCGTGGCAATAATGCTTTTTGGCTCGTGCGCGAAAAATCGCGAAACAAAGTAAAAAGAAAAAAATCAAGAAAAAAGAAAAAGAAAAAGTATAATCGAGAGAAAAACTGCGATTTGCGCCCGAGCCAAACCACGTTCGCGAGTTTTCCGCGTCTGGGAACCGCGTGCGGTCTCCGAGAAAGAGCCACGGGGGATATCTCATCCCCCAACCCCCTTTTCCCTTTATCCCTTGGATACGAAGGCTGGAAAATACAACCCGAGCCTTGGTCCACGAGGCATTAACGCTTCGCTCGTTTATCGGTCTCGACGATCGTAACCGCATACCGGTGGGATATATTATCGCCGTTTCGCAAAAAAAAAAAAAAAAAAAAAAAAAACAGAAACCTCGAACCAATTCTCGAGCGACCCACAGAACTATTTTTGAACCGCCTTCATTAATGAATTATTTCCGAAACCGGAAAACCGACGGTCGTGTCTCTTGGGAACTTTTTTTCGTACACGTCCGAAAAATCTTGTGGTTAACGTTTCTATTTTTTCTTTTTTCTTTTTTTGTAACTCGAGTCGTTTTTTGTCTCGTTGAAAAAATTCTCTTCGTTTCGCCTATACGAGGAACGGGAAAATAATGAAATTTAATGAAAATAAGAATTTAATTGATTTTAATTCCCGTTTTTGTGGAATTTTTGTCTTTTTTTGGTATTAAAAAAATGTTTTGATTTATTCGAATTTTTAGAAAAATTCTTGTCAAGATAACGATAATTTTGAAAAAAATTGTTTATCGGATTTCGATCTTTATAAATAAATAATATAAATTCGTTTTATTCAATTAAAAAAAAAACTTATTTTTATAAAAAATGTTTAAAATTTTTTGATAATTTTATGAACGTAACTCATTTTTTAATTTAAATCTCGATCATAAGTATAAATTTCTCGTGTGCTTCAAGGGCTTTCCCTAAAATAGTCCTCTCGAATTTTCTATATATACAATATCAAACGAGCACAGGCGTTTTTCGTGCGGCAGACAGAGAGCTCAGGCAGCAAAAATTAATAGCCTCGTCCAGATCAACATATATATATCGAAACATGGGCCAGACTTTTTTTTTCAATACCCTCGTGGGTACGAAGAAGTTAAAGAGAGCGAGCGAGCGAGCGAGCGAGCGAAAGAGAGAGAGCTGCCGCGCGATTGCACTCACCTGAGTGACTTTTGGTCCATGTCGAGGGTGTGAAAACGGACCGCCGCAGAGGTCGTGTAGTAAGCGGGCGGGCTTGAGGCTACGCAAGCCTCCGAATCCCGCTCGAGGGTTGCGGAACGTAATACGAAGTGCGAGGTGAGGAGAGGACGGTGAAGCAACGCCGGACTGCCACCTGCCGATAGTGGCTCCGACGTCATTATCGCTGAAACCGCGCCATTTACTACAGATATATATGGGGCATTCCATGAAGATTCGGTCAAAATTCGATGCGATTTGCTCCGTAATATTTTTTAAGAAATTACTCCTCGAAAACCGAGTCTCCGATTTGTTTTCCCACTTTTCCTAACGAGTGTATGAAGAATAGATTTTTTTTTTTAATTCGAAATGAAATGTCAAAGTATTTTGTAAAATATAGAAAAAAAGGAAACTCGAATTAGAAATTGAGTTAAATGAAAATGTATTTTATCTTCGACAGGTTCGACACTAATGTAGGATTTTTGTTTGTTTATATTGCATAGTTTAAATGCTATTAACAATTTTCGTGCATTTTTTTGCGTTTTGTTGAAATCGACTTTGTTCAACGAAACGCCATTTTTGTAAAAATTGATATAAAAACGAAATTTTAGGGAGTGTAGAAGCTGTTATCGTACTATATCGAATTCTTTTTGTTTCATTATTGTAGTTTTAAAATTGCAGCAGTTGTGGGCGTTCGACCAGGCAGCAATGAAAAAGAAAAGACACAGCTGGGAAAATGCTGGCAATTCGCCATTTTGTTTACCACAGCTCTGATAAAATTTACAAACAATGCTCGATACTCGTATAATAAGAAACTTTTTACGAAATTTCGATACGTTGTTTAGTTTCTTTGTAAAAAAATCCCAAAGTTTGTTACATTTTTCGACAACTAAGACTCGTTTATTCTCTCAAAGAAAAATCGGAAAAAATTGGTAACATTGTTCTCGAGGAGTACTTTCTTATTTAATTATTTATCGTGTTTCTTTTTTGCTTTTTAAATTACATAGCAAAGTCGCAAAATTTTGATCGACCGACATGGAACGCCCCATATACGAAGCACGCGAGAATAAGAGAGACAAGAGAGAGAGAGAGAGAGAGAGAGAGAGTGTCTGTCGGAAAAGCAAGAGACTACACAGGATCGCCCAGAAGACGAGAAGAGAAAACTAAAAAAAAAGAAAAGAAAAAGAACGCGAGGAGGAAGAAGCGTACGATAAAACAAGATGGAAGCCACAGGCTGGAAGTAGTTGGTCGTAAAAAAAAAGCGAAAAAGAAAAAGAGAGATCGAGAGAGACAGACAGAGGGATGAAGTGATAAGTGAATCTCGCTCGTTGGCGTGAGCGCCGGTTCTTTTTCTCTCTTGCGTTCGATCGGCCCGGGATAGGAAAAGGTCCATCCTTCATGTTTGGCTCGGCGTGTGTCTCTCCCTTCGAAAAAAAACGATACAAAAAATACAAAAAAAAGAAGAAAGGGAAAGAAGACGAGCGAGCCGAAAGGTCGAAGTGCGCGCCCAGGAGCCGAAAGGAGCTGCTAAGAAGTGTGGCGAAAGATTAAAAAAAAAAGAAGAAAAAAGTACGAGAAATGAAAACAGCCGCGGTGAGAGACTCGAAGTGGAACGGCAGAGGAAGAATAAGGAGGAAGAAGGAGGTCCTTCGACCGAGCCGGCGAATCCCTTCATTGAATATTTATGATCATAAATCTTCCGTGGAGCCTTCGCTACGACAGCATTATACGAACATATCCACTTTCGAGATTCGACAATTTTCACTCATAATGTGTGCCTAGGGTGGGGATAATATCGACGGGCTAGAGAAAGATGAGAAAGGGAGAGAGAGAGAGAGAGAGAGAGGAAGGGGTTTGGGTTGGCCAATGAAGTGGGAATTTTTTTAAGGTGAATGTGTGCTCTGTCTTCTGTGACGTGTTCGCGAGAAACGAATAAGAGTGAGGGAGAGATGATCCTCACCACTCGAGTGTCAGCTGGTCGATCTGCACTCGGCCGGATGAGTCATGCCTCACAAAAGCTCAACTTCCGACAGTTTCCATCTGCAACAGTCGCAAACGTCACGAAAATATTATATTTAAACTCGTCTTGTGAGATAATAATGTGGTACATTGATGTTGTATACTTCGTTTATTAATTACTAACTCGTTTTCTAAGTTACATCCAAGGCGGATAGCCTTGGGTGTAATTTAGAAAAACTTCACGCTTTTTTTTTCCTAAATTAACGCCCAAGCTAATTCCATTAATGTTGTATACTTCGTTTATTAATTACACCCAAGGCGGATAGCCTTGGGTGTAATTTATTCTTTTTCTAACTTTACACCCAAGGTTATCCGCCTTGGGTGTAATTTAGAAAAAGAATTAGTAATTAACAAACGAAGTATACAACATCGATGGAATTAACTTAGGCGTTAATTTAGGAAAAAGAAGTGGAGAATGTGAAGTTGATTATAGAATTGATTTTAGAATAGACCTTTAGATTTTAGAATTTGATTTTAGAATAGACCTTTGATTATAGAATTTCTTTATAAACAATGTTTGCAGTCGACTTTTCTTTACACAATACGAACAAATTTTGTTTGGAAGTGAGTGCGAAAGGGTTACTTAGACTTGTCCATGGGAAAAGCACTCAACGTTTAGGTCGAGAAGTATTTATCAGAATGATATAGTGTAAAGGAGAATTATAATCTACATTAATTTTTCATGAAATGTTTATATGTATAATTAAACCTAATTAAGTTTTTTGTAAGTAGAAAAAAAGAAATATTTTGCAACCAAGTCGTTGAAAAATAAATTTACGTGGCTTACGTAGGCTAAACTTTGAGAGATACTTAAGGTAGTCCTATCGTTACAGCGTTTCCGTTAGATTTCACTGAAAATTTGCAGAAACGTTCTATGATGTCATATGTATATGTGTGTAAAATTTCAGGGGCCTTTATCGACTCAAAAATCACGATATTTATTCTTGAAAATCGTCACTTTTTCGCAATCTCCCATAAGAGCCCGTGTAACTGACGACGAGCTACTTGCACTTCGAAAACGGGATCCATAAATTGTCTGGCACTGAGCAACCGATCGCCTTAAAATTTGGAGGATACATAGAGAATTATGGTATAAAGTGCATGACAGTCTTATTTTTCCAAAATTTTGGAAAAATTTTTCCGGTGGTAACTGAATCTGCAAAAATGTTTAGAAAATTTTGGAAAAATAAGACTGTCATGCACGTTATGCCATAATTCTCTATGTACCCTCCAAATTTTAAGGCGATCGGTTGCTCAGTACCGGCCAATTTACGGATCCCGTTTTCGAAGTGCAAGCAGCTCGTCGCCAGTTACACTGCCTCATAAGAGCCCGTGTTAAATATCGCAACATTATACAACGAGTATCTCGATCATTTGGTCGATGAAGCCTGTTGAAATTTTGCACACATTTTTATATGACATCAAAGAATCTTCGATTAGTTTTTATAACAAATCTTATGGAAAACAAAAATTCATGATTTTGTTTATTATATAACAAATAAACTTTCCGTAAGATCAATTTGAATTTTGAGTATGTTGTTCTTTAGTCGATTTGCAACAATTTTTCTTAATGAACTTTAACGCTTGGTCCACTTCCAATGTGAGAAAAAAACGGGAATAAAATTTTAATCCCCCACCCAACGATAGGACTACCTTAACCCTTTGAGCTCTAAGGACGCATATATGCGTCAGCCTATGCGTCTGCGGACCACATAAACTTGAAAGTACATACTCAGGCCTCAAAGGGTTAAATGTCCAAAAATACTATTATATTTATTTGGATAAGGATTCATACTGAATAAGAGTAAAAAGCGTCGCAAGTAACGCTATTTTTAATTACAGTTTTAATGAAAAAAATGGTTACTGCCAGTCAACCGTGATAGATAGAGATATGCCATCGCGGAGTTTTCTTTAGGATTTTAGAAGCACTACAATTCTCTAATACATCATTTTTAAGTATCTCTTAAAGTTTAGCCTACGTAAGCCATGTAAATTTATTTTTTGACGACTTGGTTACAAAATATTGTTTTTTTTTCTAATTGCAAAAAATTTTATTAGGTTTTATTATATGTATAAACGTTCCATGAAAAATTATCTAAATGATGGTGAAAACTGCATCAAAATCCAGTGTGTGGTTTAGGAAAAGTCAATGGATAAACAGGCAGACAGATGTGGAAAGCGACTTTGTTTTATAAATATAAAATAAAGTCGCTTTCCACATCTGTAATCGTAATTAAAAAGCAAAAAAAAACGACTTTGTTTTATTAATATAAAACAAAGTCGCTTTCCACAAAATTGTAGAGATGATTTATTAATTGCATTTTATTGGAGTTTGGCGGGGCGATTTTTGTTTCGTGAGGAATATATTTGCGTCGTTTTGAGGTTATTGCGAAATGTGAATTAATGAAAAAATATGAAAGAATAATATTTAAAAAATTGTCAAATTTGAAGGTAGAAGGAAGAATGAGATATTGAAAAAAATATAAAAATTACGTTTTTTGTCACGGTATTATAAATGTTTTGCTTATATTCTCATAATATTGAATTTTTTTACATTTACTAATATCACTAACAGTCTACGTGTCATATTTGATAATATTTAATTAAAAATGACAGAATTTCAAAATATCGTCGTGGCGTGGAATTTCTAAACTTTATCGCGTAATATTTTCCGACGGTAAATTTTTGCATAAAAAATCCAATGTTGCAAGTAATTAAAAAATGGCTGAGCGACCAGCTCTTTATAGTTCAGTGAGCGAGTGACAGTCGAATAAAACGGTTCATGCTGTGATAGAACGCGGTATAATATATAATTGCGATTTTATCGGATAATGTGGGGGAATATGGACCACCAATATTTTTTTTCTTCTTACTTTGAGAGTTATCCGTGTTGTTTCGAATGTTTTTCGTACGGTGGGGTAATATGGACCATACGACTCGAGCAACGTGGGATAACTTCCAAATGGGCCATAAGTGTTCAGGGACCCTCGGAGGCAGTTTGGCGTGACAAGAGGGAGGAATTTAGTATAAGCCGAGCAACAGACGACCAAGTTGCCAGAACAACCTCCCCACCCCTCCAATTTCTCTATAACTACGGTTAGAACGCGGCCAAAATTATCGCAGTACTTCAAACTTCGCCGCCATGAATAAAGCTTCATTATTATAAAGATAAATAAGGGGGTTGACGCTATTGACGCAAGGGTGGCAATTCTTACACGCAACGAAATTCCAGTCCGCGATTAATCGACCCTCGTAATCATCCAACCCATAATTCGTCGTTTTACAAATAATTACACCCTCTTGATCCTAGAATTATCCAAAAACCGTGAGACGAAATAAAAAAAAATCCTCGATTTTAATAATTCGACCTACAAAATTTCAAAATCGTCATTTTTCAACCCTCAACCCCCTTAATTTTCTGTTTACCCTCGTTGGGGATAAGATTTATCATCTTTTTTCATCTTCCTACCGTCAAAATAAATAAATGTGCCGGGATTAAAGTTTTTTTCGACGCTAAACCTCAGCTTCGTATAACCAGGGTGGTCCATATTGCCCCACCGACCCCGTATATCTTCCATAAAATCGCGGTGAAAAAGAGGCAAAGCTTAGTTATACAAGTGAATTCGTGGCAAGAGCCGGAAGAGGATGAGAGGGGGGGAGAGAGAAAGAGAGGTGCCTTCTGTGGGTGTCGGCAACCAGAAATCCCATTGACGCTTCTTTTTTTTTTTCTCATCCCTCTTCACCCTCGCACAGGGGGCGATATATATAAGGCCATAAAGTCTTTACCTTCTTTAGCTTTTTCCTTCATTCTCTCCTTTTTCTCTTTCTCTCTCTCTCTCTCTGCCTCTCGTTTTTTAACATACCCACACACTTTTACACCCCTTAGGAAAAGCAAGACTAGCGACCCGAAAGCTCAACCGCCCATTCATTCCCTCGGGCTGTTCGAACGTCAATGTATGACTCTGCCTCTATTACCCGGTAAATACCTCGCGGATACCGGGTCATATAAACCCCCGGAGCATAGAGAAAGCAACCGTTGCATGCGGGCTTAATTTTCATAGGAAGGAGAAAGTACAAAGATCGAAAGCTTGGGTGTGAATAAAACATTCGCAATAAAATCCAGGATAAAACTTCCTGTGAATTTGGAAATTGTAGATCACTTGAGATTTTCTAAAATGTCTTGAAAAACGACGAGTTTCGTCCCGAAACTTTGGAAAATTGAGAAAAGTCTTTTGTCAGGAAAATTGTTTATTTTCTTATTTTTGGATTCACAATTATTTTTTTTAATATAATTATTTGATTTTTGCAATTTAGGATTGCTTTTCAATAATTTACGATAACGACTCGATATATTCGATCGTCGATGGAGAAATAAATTTGATGAATTTAATAATGAACGAAACGTGAAAGTGTTTTAAAAGAGGAATATCTCCAGCCCGAGGCTCGATTATTTTCAGCGGTTCCGGAATATAATCTATCTCGATAATAATACGGCGGTTCTTTATAAATCATATTTAGGATCCTAACGGGACCGATAAATCGTCCTGCGCCAAGCTCTCGTGGATTTTCCCCAGTCGGGCGATGTTCCACGAACCGGAATGAACCACCAGGAGCTCGAACATATTCGGACCATTCGAACTGAAAATAATTTTTAAAACGTAAAAATTTAATTTAAAAATTCATTTTTCGTTCATTTCATCAAAAGAAAAATCTCCACTAGAATTTAAAAAAATCAATTGTTAATGAAATTAAAAAAATTTTAATTGTCTATTAAAAATAATGAATCGGATAGTTATAATTAATTATAAATTTTTGGTTTTATTTCATCGCTGAAAATCCGAATTATTAGACTTGATCGACAAACGAAAATTCAAACTAGATCAAGTAACTCTTTAACTTTTTCCTCACCCACGATAATCACGAGTTGCAATCGCGATTAATTTCTCAAATCGAAAAACTATCTCGATTTCTCAAGGAAAAGATCGCATCGGTTGTACAAAACAGTTTGATTTTCGTACTGCTCTCTGTCTTTTTTTTTGCCTCTCTCTCACTCTCCGTCAGTTCGACAAACTCCGTTTCGTCGCTCGCCCGCTAGAAATCTTGCTTTCTCTCGATGCCAAACAATTTCGGGGCGACTCAAGGAGGAGGAGGAGGAGGAGGAGGAGGAGGAGGAGGAGGAGGAGGAGGAGGAGGAGGAGGAGGAGGAGGAGGAGGAGGAAGTGAGTAAAAGCAGGAAAGAACGAGGTGAACGATGAAAAAGCGTAAGGCAAGAAAAACAAGAAGAGGGATGAGAAAAAAGTAACGATAAAAGTAGTATAACATATTAGTGCTGTTTTAGGGCGAGATGAAAGAGAAGCACACACACACACCAGCAAATAACGGAAGGATGAGAAACGAGTGAAACAAAAAAAAACAGTTTTTGCGAAGCTTCGACGACGAAGACGGCGACGACGTCAAGGCAAAACTCGCTCTTGCTTTCGATAAGCGGCCAATCGTCGGGCTCATGGACTTCTGCCAAGTTGGTATTTCAGCGGAGCTATATTTCATTATTATTCCCCCGCTGTGTTTTATGTGCATAAAGAAAGAGAGAGAGAGAGAGAGAGAGGGAAAGAAATGTGACGAGAACGAAGCACCTACGAAAAAAAATTGTTGCCAGTGCGTTTAGCGTCGCGTATTGGCTGTACGCCATAAAAAAAAGTGAGTAAACAAAAATAAGTAGCAAATTTGTAATTCGCAAAATACTTCCTCGTGATTTTCTGTCTTGGATCGAGCTTCCTCCTCGAGAAAGAATTTTTCCTCGTTTAATCGGCTTTCTTCTGAAGGAAACCTCGCGAGAGCCGGAGGTTAAGCCGGAAATCATTTGCGTTTTGAATAAAACAATTTTAAGAATATATATATCCACGGAATTTTCGTTTTGTTTTTTAACGAGGCATTTTATAAAATTGCAATAATTAAGAAATCGTTTTCAACGAAAATAATAATTTTTTGTATCTAAATTGCAGGAAAATCATTGTTATCGAGAGAGGTGGATGTTTGCACGCTCTAAAATAATTTTCAGCTCGATAGGCCAAGTCGTTTTCGAGTAATCGAGGATCGTTTACGGACAGTGCGCATCCGCACTCGCGCACACCCCCACTCCGCCCACGCTCGCGAATGGGCGCGCTCCATTCCCCCCTCCGGCTCCACAGGCACTCGCGCATGCGCACATAAGCAAGCGCGCGTATTACGAACTTTTTTCCACAAAAGTTTTCCTCTATCGTTTTTCAACGTCTACGCAAATATTTGGAATATAAAAAAAAAGCATCGTCTTTAAAAGCGTCGCTCATTTCGCCCTCGAGTGTCGATGCAAAGTGAAATTGCGAACTGGTCGTTCGTTATTTTTATGCGACCCTCGTCGTTCCTCATTCTTTTTTAACTTCGTTTCATCTTTTCTTATAATCCTCTTGGCCGTTTGTTCTCACGGGGCAAGAGCGTGTAGCAGAGAAGAATAATAAAATGTTGTCGAACAAAAGGAATCTTGGCCGGAAATACAGGGGAAAAAAAAGGAGAAGAAGAAGAAACAAAAACAAGAGATAGAAACAAACTTGGACAACTGCGAGTGTGTCTTTCGTTCTCGGACTAGAATGGTCAAACGAGTCTTTCCACCACCGTTTCTACGTACATAATATACATACGCATATACATTGTATATATCAGCCTGAGAGTCGACCAAATTGAAGACCTTTCTCCATTGTTCCGAAAATAATTCGCCTCATCCAATTAGCCAGATTTCGCCGGCGAGAAACCAACATCAACAAGCTCCGCGCACAGGTCGACACGACCGAGCGGTGAAAAAGCTCTCGCTCCCTCTCACTCTATCATTCTCCCTCGCACTCTCTTTCTCTTTCGTTCGGTAGAGTGGCCTCGCACGCGTTCAGATTTTACCGTCGCCTCTGGGCTTTCACGAGATACTCGGCATGTAAATATGCTTCGCCTTATGTTTTACAATGCACACGTATGTACGCGCGTATGTGTACAAATATATATGTTGCAATATCAACTTTGCCACATTATATGTTATATGTATATACAATAATAATATTAATAATATCATTACTATAATCATTATAATAATAATAATATTATAACTATAATAATATTAATATTATAACTATAATAATGATAATAATAATATTATAACTATAATAATTATAACACTAATATAATAACTATAATAATTATAATAATAATATCATTACTATAATAATTCCATTTATAATATAATACCTATAATAATTATAATAATATTATTACTATAATAATTATAATTATAATAATAATATAATAATTATAATTATAATAATATTATAACTATAATAATTATATAATAATTATAATTATAATAATAATATAATAATTATAAGTATAATAATAATATAATAATTATAATTATAATAATATTATATCTATAATAATTATAATAATAATATAATAATTATAATAATAATATTATAACTATAACAATTATAATAATATTATTACTATAATTATTATATTAACAATATATATATATAATATATATATAATAACAAATAATTATTATATTAACAATATATGTATTATTATAAATATATTATAATACAAATGTTGCCATGGACTTGCATATTTGCGGGCTTAAGGGTGCTGAAGCCATACCGTGGAAAAGTTCAACGTTTTCCTTTCTCCATCTAAATATATATACATATATACATATATATATATATATATATACATATTTACAAACGTGTGTCATACGCATGGAGTGTCATCGTGGATTTCACATACAAAGCGAATATACTGAAAATTCTCGTTGGGAGGGGAAGGTTGCCTTGGAGCTTCCCGTCCGTCTGGCGCCATGGAAAGTCCACCCCCCCCCCCCCCCCCCCGACCTCCGCTCGTTTCTCCCTCTAGGTTTTCACGTTTTTGGGATGATCCTCGTTTGCTCTCGCGACGAGCATAATCCCAACGTCCGAAAGTTCCACGAGGTTAAACTCCCCGCAACCTTGGGAAACGAGTGGATCTTTGGAAAAATTTCTTGATACACTTCTCTTCTCTCTCGTGTGTGTGTGTGTGTGTTGTGTATGTGTATCCGTATGTATATTAAACTGTCGAGACGCGATTCTAGTATTGACACGATGAAAATATTTCCACGATATTTTAACATCGTGGCAAAAGGAAAATGTGAAATTGTTTCGCGAATTGTTACGAATGGAAAGTAAAATTGGAAATCGAGAGGGAGTAAATACGGAAACGACGAGAGCTTTGCAATAATGATGGCTAGTGGGGGAGATAACAGATTGAACATTTTCCACAATAGAAAACCTCGATGAAAATGGGTAAAAAAAAAAAAACTAAAAAAAAAAAAGAAGAAGAAGAAGAATGAAATTATAATCGATCCGTAGAAATTTTCTCCATTAGATGAAATCGGACGAGGAATAATCAAATTTCTCTTTTATTTTTCGTCCAATTCGTCGGATCGAATCGAATTTTTTCATCGCGCTCGACGTTATTGGCAATTACGACGTAACAAAGAAATAGAAGGAAGAAATTGTAAATATATAATAGCCATGGTGATTTAAAAGGGGGTTATGCGAAAATCATTATTATCGTTAGATGCGAAAGCAATCGCGAATTAATTACAGTTTGGCTCGTTATATGGACCCTTGAGCGTAGCACAGACTGCTCCTCGAGCCTGATCACCACTTCGTCTTCGTCTCCCTCGCTCTATCAACCCATCTCCTCCACTTGCTGCGTGCCTCTCACTCACTCGAGAATCTCGAGTCCCAGTGTTAGATCGAGATATCCGTATATCTATTGCACGTTAATACGAATCAACCTCTCCTCTCTCTCTCTCTCACTCTCTCTCTCCCTCTCTCACTCGCTCTCTCTCTCTCTTTCTCTCGCCCTCGCTTTCTCTCTCTCTCTCTCGCTCTCTCTCTCTCTCTCTCGCCCTCGCTTTCTCTCTCTCTCTCTCTCTCTCTCTCTCTCTCTCACTCTCTCTCTCTCCTCTCTCTCTCTCTCTCTCTCTCCTTGACTAACACTACACGTTGTAGAGAATGCAGCATCTTAGTTCATCCCCGGCTCTCGTTCTCGCTCACTCACTCACTCGTACTCGATTTTAATATAGAGCTCGTTGCCACACCGACAATCGAGTACTCCATCCATTAATCCGACTCGGTTGCAATCGTGCGTGCCCGCGCGCCAACGTGTTTCTGTAACAGCCATATTTTCCGCACGCATCGCCGTGCGAATATGCTGCTGCGGCTGAAAATATTTTCATCCCTTTTCAATTAACCACGGATCGTTATTTCGATCGGGGAATACATCCGTGGTCGTGTATCACGAGACTCGATCGAATACGCTGGGGTTCTTTCTTTGATTTTCCAACCTGCAGTGTTCGAACGAAAAAAAATTGCGAGTACGACAAGTTTTATCAAATTTATCGTTTGACGAAACGTTTCGTCGATGGTAATAGTTTTTTTGCACGATCGGTAATAGAATTTTGTTCGATTACTAGTTCTTCATGTCGATTGCAATCATTTTTTTTTTGGGGATGTTTTTGTTTTTATTAATTTGTTTATTATTATTGTTGTTATTTGTGAGAATCATTTATCGAAAAATAACGGAATGGTAAATTGTTAAACATCTGTTGAAATGGGTGAAATTTATTGAATGGTAATTAATGGGACGAGTATAATGGAATAAATATATTTCATAACCACCTAGGTTTGTAGAAAACTTGGTTTCCTCCCACTGCACGATAAGATTATTTATTATTTCCTTTGCGCAAATTTATAATATTGGAGAGGCGATACCAAAGGACGTTCGAGTCGCTTCGGCAAGCCTCGTGCCAGTACGTTTCACGGTCGAGATTATCAACTGTGGCAATAAAATTCGGAAAAGCATTTTACCACAGCGAATCCGAGCGTACCTCTTTTTTCCTAACGGCGAGTGTCGACGCGGCACGTCAACGCTCGTTTCTTCGACATGCCACGATATAAGTCGTGGCACACAGTCTTCACTAGTTACAGCCACTTGAAAGTTTCAGTACCTCGCAATCTCTGTTCTCCAACGTTATTTTTTTCGAAGAGAATTTTACTCGCGACGATACAAAGGTATTTCTTATAATCGCGATTTTAAGGATTCGAAAGAGAGAATATATTGCTAACGCTCGCATCTTTTGTTCCAAATGTGAAACGGATGTGTACATCTACCCAATCAGAATTACTGCAACATGTGTTCAAGATCGGGATTTTCCACAATCATCACCGTAGCCATGTTTGTTCTAACGTGGTCATCAAATTTTAATGTCCAAGGGTAAGGTGAAACTTTCATAAGTGCGAGAGCATACTGCGAATGTGTATTTTTTATAAATCTATTTCACCCGCGTGATTAGAATTTCGTGAAAAAGTCGAGAATAATGGTGTGCTTCGTAGATTCGCTCGTTCAAAAGATCATTCAGAGAATAAGGATTTGACTCACGCGTTAGAATTTTCTGTGATTTTTCAAACGATATTCCTACACGCTAAATAATGCACATTACTTATTACCCATGTGTGACGCGATCCAAGAAAAAAGACCTTCGAGGCAAAATAGCAATTTTTCACGGCGAGCGATTAAAGAAATCAAAACCAATACTCGCGCTCGAGTGATACAATTTTCAATAATTCATATCTTGTCAAATTATGTAGATAACAAATTTCTGATGCGTTATAGTATAACGCATAATCCAAAAATTGATTTTTTGCCTCGTAGGTCCCTTTTCTCGGATCGCGTCGCACGTAGACACGCTTCCATATGGATTCGAGATGACGTATTTCCATCTTTATTTATCGAATACAGATTTAAAGAATAACATAAATGTTCGAACTGTGCGATACGCGTTTGAAACTTTCTTGCAGTGAAATAAAGAGATATATGCATGGTCTAAATGATATAGAAAAATGATATTGCGTATTAAATAGTTTGTAACAAATTGTGTCGCCTTCCTCTTCGTCAATATCTCCTTGCCATTATGTTATATTTGTATTTAATCCTTCCAGAGTTCCAGATCGCCTTGAGCAGTGTCGAGCCCGTGGATTCGATGTTACTTGCCCGGTACGAACTTATTTAACAATCTCCCATATCTCGTAAAATATTATCAAATACATTGCTGGCATTGCCTACTTTTTGAAATAACTTTCTTTTCGCTGAATTGTAGTACACTGAAACAAAACGTCAGTGCGAGATCTTATTTTGCGGAAATATGCGAGCAGACGGTACTTACGAGCTTCGCAGAGTGCTACCTCAAAAGGGGGTTGCTGATGGAACGCCGTGCGCTCCATCCAAAGTTAGTATCTAATTTCGTATATTACGTCGCGGCACATTATTCATAATATTGCATAATATTTAATCCGGATATGTCGCATTCGTTTTTCAGATTTGTAGAAACAAGAAGTGCGTCGATGCGGGACAGGCAATAGTACGATGGCCGGACGAAGATGATTTCATTACTTGCACGGAAGTAAGGAAATCTCTTTATCATATCGTTTTGATTAAAATGATTGTTCTATAAGTCGTATGGTAATTCTCCAATGTATCGATCACCCCGGTAGAGGCGAAACGAGTTTTATATCCCACTTTAGCTCTTTTCTTCTGCGTTACCGAAGTAATTTTTCACCGTCACATTTTTGAAGAAAATTCTCGAATCGCACGAAATATCTTAACTGTCGATGAATTCTCTGTTTACATCGTGATTATATGTAAAATAACGCGCGACCTTAATATATGTGTATCTACATATAACCATACCTACGTGGTATAATCGTATTAGAAAAATCGAATGAGAATATAGAAAACTGGGCCTCAGCGAAGAGATAACATATAGTGACACCTATAATCACATCCTTGAACCAATATCATTTATTGGTATATTTCAAGCCGTCAAATTGTGTTATGTTCAAGTATAATTTTTTTGATAGCGTCGCTCAAGTACAAGCCGTCCGGTAAAAACTCGAACAGAACAATGCAAACAGAGTGGGTTCGACACTGCGTGCAAGGTGAGACTGTTTATCGACCTCTAAACTTTTCATTAACCTATGCCTTCCGCGAACAAAAAAACTACATTTTTCTAAAAACTGAAATTTTTGCGCTTTTTAGGAGGGCTCCTCTTCATGCACGCTCTTAAGTTGTGCGTACAAAACATCGAGTAACCATTATGTTCGTATTTCCTGGCACAAATTTCCATTTAAAGTACAACCAGACAGCGGATCACGATGCGGCGATGGTAAAGTAAGTATCTCATGTAAAGTAGTGTGTTATATCTAATCTTTTGCATCACGCATTATTTACGATACCGCGGCCATAAATTGAGAGAAAACGTTTAGAACTTGATGCAGAATCATAAGTAGCTCGAAAAAATTTCATACGATTCATCCAATATTCCAGGTGTGTTACCATCGAAAATGTATATCATTGGCGGAATGGCCACGACACCACCAAAAACCAAGACACACCCATCATGAACGTGACCGGCGATGCCTGCCCACAAACTAATGAATCGCGAAAAGACGGAGGTGTTATCGCCGTCATGATTTTATTTCTTCGTTTAGAAATTCTGATAACAACTTTCTGAATGTTTGATTAACGTACGTGACAATTACACATGTAATATACGTCATAAATAATTTTTCAAAAAATACATCATGTATCCCAAAAAAACACAATTTTCAATGTAAAAAACGGGGAATAAATAATAAATTTATACTTTATTCAAAATTGTGTAAAAGTAGAACATAAATGAATTCTGAGAAAACATTGAGCCTTGAACTAATTAGACACATCAAAAGTTTACAATTTCTTTTTCATGGAAGAAAAACATGGTCATTTCCTTCGTTAAAACCAAAGTACGGGTGTGAAAAAAAACGAAACGATTAAGTATGAGATGTTTGTGTACCCAAATGGATGTGCAGAATTGAAGATGAATCAAATCGATAGTGTTGGCTAACACCCCGAAAGCTAGATATCACTTATGTTCTTCTTTCGTCTTCGTGTTCTTCTTATTTTTGTCAGAAGTTTCCGACTTTTTTGGCCAATCCACGACCTTTTACTTTCGAGATATTTTAGATTGTTAAACAATGGAGACCTCTCTTGTTCCCTTTACACGATCGGTCGCAATACAATGTCAGTCAAAATGGAAAACATCGTGCCGGAAAAAAAGGAAAATTGAAAAAAGATTTCTTCAAAATATCTTAGAAATAAACAAACTTGTTAAGGTCGTATTTAAATATTTAACATTATTTTCCATTATGATTAATTAATCAATTTGTATTATTATTATCCTCATAATAATCGTCAACTATTCATTAACATACTTTCTACAAAAATTATATAACCTACGTAATAGAATGTTAATTCTGATTGCTAATTATTTTATATTAAAATAATTTCTATATATAACAGAAGTGAAAAATATAGAAACTAGTAAAATGATGGTTTTACTATACAAAGCTAACGCTCGAGAAATGTCGAGAAAGGTGACGAGCCTCGTGCAACTGCAACGTATTTTATTTTATTATTTAGCTCTATGTCGACTAGACGCTACAAAACGTTCTCGACAATTATCGAATGCGAATGTATCAGGTGTATTCTTCTATATCACCAATAGTTACGTCGAATATTCGCCGTGCCTTGTACTTTCTGTTCTTTAATTTTATCATAAGCGTCGCGAGCAGCGAAAATATGCATTTTCTCGACGATTTTTTTTTGGTTAGGGCAAGTTAATCGTGTTAGAGTCTGCTACGATCCGACCCTCGTTCTAGCTCATCATCGGACGACTATCTAAATAACTATTAGAACGCTCGCGTTCGCTCACAACTCCATTGTGATCTCGCGATAGCGTTCACATCGATACGCTCGGGTCACGAAGAAATACTAAGGAGACGGAACTCTGTATCCAAAAAGTGGCAGCAATTTCTAAGCCGTAACGAGGCGATCCGCTGAAAGGAACAGCCCAAAACGGCTGGCCCATGCGCAGTATGAATTGCAGCGGTCCTTTACGGATCGGACAATTAACGGATCTCGTTTTTGAAGCGCAAGTGACTCGTCGTCAGTTACACTGCCTCTTAAGTAAGAAAGACAAGGAACGCTGCAATTTATACTGCGCATGGGCCAGCCGTTTTGGGCTGTTCCTTTCAGAGGATCGCCTCGTTTCGGCTCAGAAATTGATGCCACTTTTGAATCACGGAGCCATAACAGTTTCGTCTCCTTACTATTCCTTCGTGGCGCGGGTGAATCTCGCGCTTGGGGAACGACGCCCGCCTTTTATTACAGCATATTTCACTACCGAGATGTAACCTCACGGTACATACATTCTTTTTACACTTGGCGATATCATAAGAATAAACAAACAGGATTCGTTGCAGGAACCGTGTTATCGTTAATCTATCTTCTCACTTTCATTTTTCACGAAATCTCGAATAAATCGGTCTGGTTTTTTTTGTTTAAATCAAGGCAGTGATGAAGGATACAAAAATGATTTTTTGTAAATTGATTTATTTATTGTTTAATATTGTTATAAATTATTGAAAAGACCGTTAAAAAAAAAAGATCCTGTATGGTGTCCAGGATTGCGGCCTTAATAATGATCTGAAATAAAAATTTCACAAATATTATTAATCTGTAGGAAAGCCGCTATCGTGCTATGGAGGAGTTTTTTCAAACCACCTACGTATATAGAAAACTCGGTTTCGCGTCGCTGCAAGATAAGACTTTTTATTATTTTGTTTGTACGAATTTATAATATTGAGAAGGCGATACCAAAGAACGTTCTGGACACTTCGGCAAGCCTCGTGCCAGTATGCTTCACGGTCGAGATTATCAACTGTGGCAATAAAATTCGGAAAAGCATTTTTTGCAGCGAATCCGAGCGTACCTCGTTTTTCCTAACGCGCGAGTGTCGATGCGGCACGTCAACGCTCGTTTCTTCGACATGCCACGATATAAGTCGTGGCACACAGTCTTCACTAGTTACAGCCACTTGAAAGTTTCAGTACCTCGCAATCTCTGTTCTCCAACGTTATTTTTTTCGAAGAGAATTTTACTCGCGACGATACAAAGGTATTTCTTATAATCGCAATTTTAAGGTTTCGAAAGAGAGAATATATGCTAACGCTCGCATCTTTTGTTCCAAATGTGAAACGGATGTGTACATCTACCCAATCAGAATTACTGCAACATGTGTTCAAGATCGGGATTTCCCACAATCATCACCGTAGCCATGTTTGTTCTAACGTGGTCATCAAATTTTAACGTCGAAGGGTAAGTTAAAACTTTCATAAGTGCGAGAGCATACTGTGAATGTGTATTTTTTATAAATCTATTTCACCCGCGTGATTAGAATTTCGTGAAAAAGTCGAGAATAATTGTCTGCTTCGCAGATTCGCTCGTTCAAAAGATCATTCAGAGAATAAGGGTTTGACTCACGCGTTAGAATTTTCTGTGATTTTTCAAACGATATTCCTACACGCTAAATAATGCACATTACTTATTACCCATGTGTGACGCGATCCAAGAAAAAAGATCTTCGAGGCAAAATAGCAATTTTTCACGGCGAGCGATTAAAGAAATCAAAACCAATACTCGCGCTCGAGTGATACAATTTTCAATAATTCATATCTTGTCAAATTATGTAGATAACAAATTTCTGGTTGCACCACAAGAAAGATCAGGTTCAAAAACTTATAGCACAACGCATAATACAAAAATTGATTTTTTGCCTCGTAGGTCCCTTTTCTCGGATCGCGTCGCACGTAGACACGCTTCCATATGGATTCGAGATGACGTATTTCCGTCTTCATTTATCGAATACAGATTTAAAGAATAGCATAAATGTTCGTACCGTGCGATATACGTTCGAAACTTTCTTACAGTGAAATAAAGAGATACAGTCAGTGACGAAATTGAGTGGACACTTTCTAGTATAAAGTGCCGGAACGGTTTTTATGTCATTTCGCCGGTAATTGGCCTAGGCCAATTTAATCAGCGCCATTTTAAAGAGGAGCAATTTACCTTCATTTTCGCTATATTAACAAAATTTGACGATTTTTTTTTACAATTGGTACCCAGTTTTGAAAAAAAAATGTTTGGCCGTTTTCTTGTTTTTCTTTGAGTGGACACCTTTCGTAGTAAAAATTTTTTAGCACATTGCTTTAACCGTGATCGTAAAGGGAGCAATCCAAGCTTCAATTTTCTTTTTTAGAAAACATGCTATGATTTTTTTTTTCAAAGATATTTCATTTTTTGAGAAAAAATAGACGATTTGAAAATTGCTCCGCAGGACGAAAACGATGAGGTTTACAACAAAATCTCAAGATGTTAAAAAGTTGTATCACTTTTTGGTGAGTTCACGAGAATGTTTTCAGATTTTTTTTTCAAAATTTGTTTTCCACCTATTTCCCGTCAATTCGATTGATGCGAATACCATGAAATCAATAGAATTAATTTTTTTACTTACATATTAAACTTTGGTCTCTTCGGAGGTTTATTCGACGATACCAAAGTTTATTTGGTATGTAAAAAATTTAATTCTATTATTTTCATGGTATTTAGACCAATCGAGCTTCGACCGAAAATAGATGGAAAACAAATTTCAAAAAAAAATCTGAAAAAATTCTCGTGAACTCATCAAGAAGTATTACAACTTTATACCGTCTTGAGGTTTTGTTGTAAACTTCATCGTTTTCGTCCTACGCAGCAATTTTCAAATCGTCTATTTTTTCTCTAAAAATGAAATATCTTTGGAAAAAAAATCGTACAATTTTTTCTAAAAAAAAGAAATTGAAGGTTGGACTGCTCCCTTTACGATTACGATTAAAGAAATGTGCTAAAAAAATTTTACTAGAAGAAGTGTCCACTCAAAGAAAAACAAGAAAACGGCCAAAATTTTTTTTTTTCAAAACTGGGTGCCAAATGTAAAAAAAAATCGTAAAATTTGTTTAAAACAAGCAGAATAAAGTTAAATTGCTCCTCTTTAAAATGACGCTGGTTAAATTGGCCTAGGCCAATTACCGACGAAATGACATAAAAAACCGTTCCGGCACTTTATACTAGAAAGTGTCCACTCAATTTCGTCACTGACTGTATATGCATGGTCTAAATGATATAGAAAAATGGTATTGCGTATTAAATAGTTTGTAACAAATTGTGTCGCCTTCCTCTTCGTCAATGTCTTCTTGCCTCTATGTTATATTTGTATTTAATCCTTCCAGGGTTCCAGATCGCCTTGAGCAATGTCGAGCCCGTGGATACGATGTTACTTGCCCGGTACGAATTTATTTAACAATCTCCTATATCTCGTAAAATATTGTCAAATACATTGCTGGCGTTACCTACTTTTTGAAATAACTTTCTTTCCGCTGAATTGCAGTACACTGAAAAAAAACGTCAGTGCGAGATCTTATTTTGCGGAAATATGGTAGAAGACGGTACTTACGAGCTTTACAGAGTGCTACCTCAAAAGGGGGTTGCTGATGGAACGCCGTGCGCTCCATCCAAAGTTAGTATCTAATTTCGTATATTACTTCGTGGCACATAATTCATAATATTGCATAATATTTAATCCGGATATGTCGCATTCGTGTTTCAGATTTGTAGAAACAAGAAGTGCGTCGATGCGGGACAGGCAATAGTACGATGGCCGGACGAAGATGATTTCATTACTTGCAAGAACGTAAGGAAACCTCTTTATCATATCGTTTTGATCAAAACGATTGTTCTATAACTCATATGGTAATTCTCCAATGTATCGATCACCCCGGTAGAGGCAAAACGAGTTTTTATGTTCCACTTTAGCCCTTCTCTTCTACGGTACCGAAATAATTTTTTTGAAAAAAATTCTTCCTCTCGAATCGCACGGAATGTCTTAGCTGTCGATGAATTCTCTATTTATGTCGCCATTATATGTAAACAATGAGCGACGTTATATACATAAGTATATATAGTTAAATCGTATTAGAAAAATCGAATGTGAATATAGAAAACCAGGTCTCAACGACGAGATAACATACAGTAATATAATCACATCCTTGAACCAATATAATTTATTTGCAAGTATATTTCTAGCCATCAAATGTTGTTATGATCAAGTATGCTTTTTTCGATAGAAACAGCCAAACAAAAAGGGGTTGATAAAAACTCGAGAACAACAATGCAAAGACTTTGGATTCGACGTTGCATGTCAGGTGAGACTGTTTGTTGATCTCTAAACTTTTCATTAGCCTATACCTTTCCGGAACGAAAAAGAATATATTTTTCTAAAAACTGACATTTTTCCACTTTCAAGATGGACAAATATTCATGCAAGGTCTTACATTGCGGTTATCAAACATCGGAAGCCCATTTTGTTCGAAAAGCCTGGCACAAATTGCCATTTGAAATAATCCCTACCATCGGAACACGGTGCGGCGAAGACAAAGTAAGTATCCCATGTAAAGTAGTATCCCATCCAATCTTTTGAACGAGTGCAATTAATTCAAAATGTGATTTTAATACTTGTTCCAATGGCACCGTATTATTTACAATACCACGGTCATAAATTGAAACGAATTGTTTACAACCCGATGCAGAACTATAAGTAGCTCGAAAAAACTTCATACGATTCATCTGTATTGCAGGTATGTTATAGACAGAAGTGCATACTCGCGTCCAGATGGCCACGGTCCAAACCCAAACCTACATACACCGGTTATGAATATTTCCGGCAATGCGCTTTCGAAAAAACTTGCAAATAATTTGTCAAGAAATATATCATGTATCAAGAGGGGTTGGAGGAGCCGTGGAGATACTGGTCGGAGGAAGATGTGAGCGTAAAATACAAGGAAATGTGGGCAACGCTAATTGTAAGATGCGGTAACGTGGGAAGAACGGGGAAAAAAGCAGAAAAAGAGTGGGGGTGCAGAATATGCAAGGAAGAGGAGAAAAAGAACGGACCATATGTTAGTATGTAGGAAAGGAAGGAAACTGTTTAAAGAAAAAAGCAGGAGAGGTATTGAGGATTGGCTGGGGGGAAAGAAAACGAGACTATTAAAAGGAGAGTTGATAAGTACGTTAAATGGAAAGGTGAATAGACCAATATGCGAATATTATAAGGAAATAGAAAAAGTGTGTAATAATGGTATGGAAACAGAAAGAAAGGAGTATGTGGAGAGAGAATGAAAATGCAACAGTGGTGAAAATTTGTAAAAAAAACTGTAAAACTTATGCAAATAAAACTCTCTTATGTATTGAAACGTCACGGTCTCAATTCTATTGTTTTTTCTTTGAGAGGTGCCGACGATCGTGTTACATGCGGGAGGTTGAGGATGAATTATTTTAAGAGAATTTAACAAAAATAATAATTTGATATTTATTTTCCTAACAAATTACTACATGCGAAGTGATTATGAATGTTTTCCTCGTTATTATAATAGGAAGTTTAAAACAAAACGAGAAGTTTATTCTTTTTTTTGATAATTGAAATTTGAATGTGTACGCGTCGGAGCGAAAGATTGATTGTGGTTGGCTCCTCCTAATCCTTGATCAGGCCTCTCCTTGATTCCTCCTCCTACTGCCGCGGGTCTTGCGATTTGCCGATAGGCGTGATCGCGTATTTGGTCCGTCAATGCCAGAAATGCGCGATACCGAGCTCCAGTGCGTGGACCGCGGCTGATACTGTGTTGGTACTCCGAAGTAGGTGAGTCTTTCGTGATGTGCGTGTGATTTATTTTCACGCGTTCGAAAGGCTGATGAGAGCGTGCGTTGTCCTCTGCTCTGCTTCTTCTCTCCGTCGCTCTCCTCGATCGACACAATGTACAGGTGTCGTTGAACCTCGTTGATTGTTGTGGCCGAGCGAAATATAATATTTCGACTCTTTTGCCAACACGTGCCGTCCAGCTGATAGCACGAGCTCGTGTGCTTTAAGGCCTTACATACGTCCAGCAGTGTCTAAAACGCGCTAAAAGAAAAACTGTTTTTAGGAGAGATAGCAATAGAAAATAGTCGAAATAATTTTTACATATTGTTTATTAGTATCTAATCTTTGTAAAAAAAATTTATTCCATTTTTTTTTTCAAAAATTATAACATAAGAAATCACGTTTTCCGAAGCACTGTGAAAAAAAAAATTGCTCCACGGTCTGCATTATTCCTTCTTGAAATATTGATAGATCTGTAAAACGTAAAGAGATTCTTGTAAAATAAAGTTGTAGTTATAGTCTGTCGAGTCGGATTTTCGAAATTCGAAAAATTTTGCAATTCACGGCAGTTTTAAAAAAAAGTGTATATTTTGTGACATAAATGTCACACTTTAATTATGTTTATAAATTTTTTAAATTACAATATCAAAAATCCAACTTCACAGACTATAGAGAAAACAATTTCGAATATTCAAAAAAAAAAGCATTGAAAAATATTAAAAACTGTACGAGTTATCATGCAGACCGTGCCAGAAAAAGTAGTTTTGAGAAAAATGCATTTAAAGTTTCAAGTGCGTTTCGCTCGAGGTCGAGCGCAGCTAAAGCAAGAACTTTATGAATTTTTAAATTTATTTTGTTTACTTACGTCTAATCTCCCATTCCAGCTTCATATTGTATGCCTTCCTTGTCAGTAAACAATTGTTGCTGTTTATTTTTTTCCAATCGACGAGTTGTTCTGGCCTCTTTTGTTGCATTACACGCGTTAATTCGTGCGTGTTTTAGCCGGTTCGCATTTTCTTCAAGACAATAGCGGTACGCCTCGTGTCCAATTGTTATTCCAAGTATTCTTTCTATTCCTAATAAAGCCTCTGCCCCATCATTAAAAGTACATGCATCAACATTGGCAGCTATATCAACTATTCTCTTGCTACCTGGACTACATTTCGGTGCAATCTTCCAAATTTTTGAATTGAGACTCTCATTGACATTTTGTGTAAATCCACCCAAGCATTTTTCCAGTAATTGATCGTCAGTTAATGATTCATAGATGGGTTTTATTGCCCGCAGTACAATTTCAGGTAAAGCGGATTTGTGCTTGTACGTATCTAATGTACCTTCCGCTTTTTCTCTCTGCCAATCACACCAACTTTCTTCTCCAGGTGGACAATAAGTATGCTGAGGTTTTCCGTCCGTTGATGATTTATGGTAGAATGTCGCCCATATGGCATTTTTCATGTTTTCCAGAGAGTCAATATTATTTCTTATTGCTAAACCGTAATAAATAGTTAGGTCGTCTATTAGTTTAGCAGTAAGTTTTCCACGTCCTCCCAAACTAACTCGTTTGCTTTGATTCGATGTAGTTTTGGCATTTTTCTTTTTAGTCGTTGAGTCCTCTTCTTTGATAATTGACGTCGATTTTCTGCTATCGCTGACGACTTGGCGGAGACGCTTACCCATACGTTTTTGGACGTGTCCCACGCATTCTTTCTTTTTTACCTCGAGGTCTTCATACGGCTGAGCGTTCCTGATGCTTGCAAAAGTTTTTGTATCATCGTCACCAATGTAATATTCATATTCAATCCCATAGTTTTCAAATGATCTCTGAAACATTTCGACAACACTAGCTGGCTCCATTATCCCAGAGCTTCCTGTGTGATTTGCTGCACAATGTTCTGGGTGGTTTTCTAACCACGATTTATACTCCGCCGTATCTTTTTGCTTTTCGTGAATTTCGCACTCTTTGCAATATCTACTTTTTATCACGAAGTCGATAACTTTTCCCGTGAAATGACCAATCAATGTTGTAACACCGAAAAGCGAAGAAAAGCCTCTCTTCATCCAAGTACCATCGCCGGATACAATGATTCCATTCTGAGATAATTGTAATTGATCTTGATTGGCACATTCTTGAACTTCTTCTTCAGCAGCAGATTTCATAGACGCTTTAGCGACGACTGTGGAAGCTTCTTGAATATTTTTCATAATTGAATCGACGCTTGTTTGTGCGATGCATGATGCTAAATCCATGACACCACAAAAAAGCTGCATTGCCTTCAATCCTTTTCCTAACAGTCGAGAAGCGAATGTGAAGTGTCGATTTATCTCGTATGCCGTGTTTATCAAAGGTGATGAATAAACACTCTGGATATTATCGTCACACTTTGTACAAAAAACATTCAATTTAAAACCAAGTCCACGGGGACTTGATTTTAAAAATTTGATATCGCCACCACATGTACGACAGACCGCGCACTTCGAAATAGCTGGAAAAACCGCAGTAAACTGTAAAATACACTATGAGAAGGTTGAATCGCACGAAACCTCATGTAATCGTCCTGATAATTTGTTTGCAGCCGCACTCGCGAAGTTTGTTTCACTCTCCATTTTATCTGGCCTCTGAGGAGGCTTCTTCTTTTCAGGACGCGAACATCGTTCATTTTTACTCCCTTTACGATCTAGACTACGCCGTTTTAACATTTTCGAAGTCACAAATACGACACACAACTGCTCGCTTCGAACGATCAGAGAGAACTAACCTTGAATTTCAGAAACTGGAATACACTCGCACAATGCTTTATAAACGTCCCTACATACATTGTAAGATAATAAAAGAACCGACAGCCTAAAAAGCTTTGACGGCAAAGGTCAGCTGCCTCAAACAAGCCTGCGCAGGTAGGCGCGTATCAGGCCCTTTTCGATGGGCGGTCGGGTTTTCTATAGTAACTTTCGATCTATGGGGAATTTTTACAATCAAGTTTCACAGAAATACGCCTAAAACTATAGAGAATAAGAATCTGTAAAAAAAATGAATTTTTTGAGAATTCTGAACGTATGTAAGGCGTTAAACTAACTAGACACATCCAAAGTTTACAATTTCTTTTTCATGGAAAAAAACATGGTCATTTCCTTCGTTAAAACCAAAGTACGCGTGTGAAAAAAAACGAAACGATTAAGTACGAGATGTTTGTGTACCCAAATGGATGTGCAGAATTGGAGATTAATCAAATCGATAGTGTTGGCTAGCACCCCGAAAGCGAGATATCACTTATGTTCTTTTTTCGTCTTCGTGTTCTTCTTATTTTCGTCAGAAGGTTCCGACTTTTTTGGCCAATCCACGACCTTTTACTTTCGAGATATTTGAGATCGTTAAACAATCGAGACCTCTCACATTCCCTTTACACGATTGCTCGCAATACAGTGTCAGTCATCATGGGAAACATCGTGTCGGAAAAAGAGTAAAAATGAAAAAAAATTTCGTATCGTAAAAGATCGTAATTAAATGAATTTAATATTATTTTCTATTATGATTAATTAATTAATCAATTTGTATTATTATCCTCATAATAATCGTCAACTATTCTCTAACAAACTTTCTACAAAAATTATATAACCTACGTAATAGAATGTTAATTCTGATTGGTAATTATTTTATATTAGAATAATTTCTATATATAACAGAAGTGAAAAATCTAGAAACTAGTAAAATGATGGTTTTACTATACAGAAGCTAAAGCTCGGGAAATGTCGAGGAAGGACACGAGTCTCGTGCAACTACAACGTATTTCATTTTATTATTTAGCTCTATGCCGACTAGACGCTATAAAACGTTCTCGACAATTATCGAATGCGAATGTATCACGTGTATTCTCCTATATCATCACCAATAGTTATGTCAAATATTCTCCGTGCCTCGTGCTTTCTATTCTTCAATTTTATCAGTAAGTGTCACGAGCACCGAAAATATGCATTTTCTCGACGATTTTTTTTGGCGTTGGGATAAGCTGATCGGTCTGTTTTTTTTGTTTAAAACAAGGCAGTGATGAAGAATACAAAAATGATTTTTTGTAAATTGATTTATTTATTGTTATAAATTATTGAAAAGACCGCTCAAAAAAAAAAGATCCTGTATGGTGTCCAGGATTGCGGCCTTAATCCTCATGTGAAATAAAAATTTCAAAAAGATTATTAATCTGTAGGAAAGCCGCTATCGTGCTATGGGAGCTTTTTATTATTTTGTTTGTACGAATTTATAATATTGAGGAAGCGATACCAAAGAACGTTCTGGACACTTCGGCAAGCCTCGTGCCAGTACGTTTCACGGTCGAGATTATCAACTGCGGCAATAAAATTCGGAAAAGTATTTTTTGCAGCGAATCCGAGCGTACCTCGTTTTTCCTAACGGCGAGTGTCGATGCGGCACGTCAACGCTCGTTTCTTCGACATGCCACGATATAATTCGTGGCACACAGTCTTCACTAGTTACAGCCACTTGAAATTTTCAATACCTCGCAATCTCTGTTCTCCAACGTTATTTTTTTCGAAGAGAATTTTACTCGCGACGATACAAAGGTATTTCTTATAATCGCAATTTTAAGGATTCGAAAGAGAGAATATATTGCTAACGCTCGCATCTTTTGTTCCAAATGTGAAACGGATGTGTACATCTACCCAATCAGAATTACTGCAACATGTGTTCAAGATCGGGATTTTCCACAATCATCACCATAGCCATGTTTGTTCTAACGTGGTCATCAAATTTTAACGTCGAAGGGTAAGTTAAAACTTTCATAAGAGCGAGAGCATACTGTGAATGTATATTTTTTATAAATCTATTTCGCCCGCGTGATTAGAATTTCGTGAAAAAGTCGAGAATAATGGTGTGCTTCGCAGATTCGCTCGTTCAAAAGATCATTCAGAGAATAAGGGTTTGACTCACGCGTTAGAATTTTCTGTGATTTTTCAAACGATATTCCTACACGCTAAATAATGCACATTACTTATTACCCATGTGTGACGCGATCCAAGAAAAAAGACCTTCGAGGCAAAATAGGAATTTTTCACGGCGAGCGATTAAAGAAATCAAAACCAATACTCGCGCTCGAGTGATACAATTTTCAATAATTCATATCTTGTCAAATTATGTAGATAACAAATTTCTGGTTGCACCACAAGAAAGATCAGGTTCAAAAACTTATAGCATAACGCATAATCCAAAAATTGATTTTTTGCCTCGTAGGTCCCTTTTCTGGGATCGCGTCGCACGTAGACACGCTTCCATATGGATTCGAGATGACGTATTTCCGTCTTCATTTATCGAATACAGATTTAAAGAATAGCATAAATGTTCGTACCGTGCGATATACGTTCGAAACTTTCTTACAGTGAAATAAAGAGATACAGTCAGTGACGAAATTGAGTGGACACTTTCTAGTATAAAGTGCCGGAACGGTTTTTTATGTCATTTCGCCGGTAATTGGCCTAGGCCAATTTAACCAGCGCCATTTTAAAGGGGAGCAATTTACCTTCATTTTGACTATATTAACAAAATTTTACGATTTTTTTTTTACAATTGGCACCCAGTTTTGAAAAAAAAATTTTTGGCCGTTTTCTTCTTTTTCTTTGAGTGGACACCTTTCGTAGTAACATTTTTTTAGCACATTTCTTTAACCGTGATCGTAAAGGGAGCAATCCAAGCTTCAATTTTCTTTTTTAGAAAACATGCTACGATGTTTTTTTTCAAAGATATTTCATTTTTTGAGAAAAAATAGACGATTTGAAAATTGCTCCGCAGGACGAAAACGATGAGGTTTACAACAAAATCTCAAGATGTTAAAAAGTTGTATCACTTTTTGGTGAGTTCACGAGAATTTTTTCAGATTTTTTTTTCAAAATTTGTTTTCCACCTATTTCCCCATCAGTTCGATTGATGCGAATACCATGAAATCAATAGAATTAATTTTTTTACTTATATATTAAACTTTGGTCTCTTCGGAGGTTTATTCGACGATACCAAAGTTTATTTGGTATGTAAAAAATTTAATTCTATTATTTTCATGGTATTTAGACCAATCGAGCTTCGACCGAAAATAGATGGAAAACAAATTTCAAAAAAAAATCTGAAAAAATTCTCGTGAACTCATCAAGAAGTATTACAACTTTTTACCATCTTGAGGTTTTGTTGTAAACTTCATCGTTTTCGTCCTACGCAGCAATTTTCAACTCGACTATTTTTTCTCTAAAAATGAAATATCTTTGGAAAAAAAAATCGTACAATTTTTTCTAAAAAAAAGAAATTGAAGGTTGGACTGCTCCCTTTACGATTACGATTAAAGAAATGTGCTAAAAAAATTTTACTACAAAAAGTGTCCACTCAAAGAAAAACAAGAAAACGGCAAAAAATTTTTTTTTTCAAAACTGGGTGCCAATTGTAAAAAAAAATCGTAAAATTTTTTTTTAAACAGGCAAAATGAAGTTAAATTCCTCCTCTTTAAAATTACGCTGGCTAAATTGGCCTAGGCCAATTACCGACGAAATGACATAAAAAACCGTTCCGGCACTTTATACTAGAAAGTGTCCACTCAATTTCGTCACTGACTGTATATGCATGGTCTAAATGATATAGAAAAATGGTATTGCGTATTAAATAGTTTGTAACAAATTGTGTCGCCTTCCTCTTCGTCAATGTCTCCTTGCCTCTATGCTATATTTGTATTTAATCCTTCCAGGGTACCAGATCGCCTTGAGCAATGTCGAACCCGTGGATACGATGTTACTTGCCCGGTACGAACTTATTTAACAATCTCCTATATCTCGTAAAATATTATCAAATACATTGCTGGCATTGCCTACTTTTTGAAATAACTTTCTTTTCGCTGAATTGTAGTACACTGAAAAAAAACGTCAGTGCGAGATCTTATTTTGCGGAAATATGCGAGCAGACGGTACTTACGAGCTTTATAGATTGTTACCTCAAAAGGGGGTTGCTGATGGAACGCCGTGCGCTCCATCCAAAGTTAGTATCTAATTTCGTATATTACGTCGCGGCACATTATTCATAATATTGCATAATATTTAATCCGGATATGTCGCATTCGTTTTTCAGATTTGTAGAAACAAGAAGTGCGTCGATGCGGGACAGACAATAGTACGATGGCCGGACGAAGATGATTTCATTACTTGCAAGAACGTAAGGAAACCTCTTTATCATATCGTTTTGATCAAAACGATTGTTCTATAACTCGTATGGTAATTCTCCAATGTATCGATCACCCCGGTAGAGGCTAAACGAGTTTTCATGTCCCACTTTAGCACTTCTCTTCTGCATTTTTCACCGTTACTTTTTGAAGAAAATTCTCTCTGTCGAATCGCACGAAATATCTTAGCTGTCGATGAATTCTCTGTTTACATCGCGATTATATGTAAAATAACGAGCGACCTTAATAAATGTGTATCTACATATAACTATACATGGTATAATCGTATTAGAAAAATCGAATGAGAACATAGAAAACTCGACCTCAGGGATGAGATAACATATAGTGACACCTATAATTACATCCTTGAACCAATATCATTTATTGGTATATTTCGAGCTGTTAAATTCTGTTATGTTCAAGTATAATTTTTTTAATAGCGTATATCAAATACAAGGCGTCCGGTAAAAACTCGACAAGAACAATGCAAAGAGTATGGATTCGACGTTGCGTGCAAGGTGAGATTGTTTCTCGGCCTCTAAACTTTTCATTAACCTATGCCTTCCCCGAACGAAAAGAACTACATTTTTCTAAAAACTGAAAATTTTGTGCTTTTTAAAAGGGTTACCATTCATGCTGGTTCTTACATTGTGGATACAAAACATCGCGTAACCTTTATGTGCAACCTTCCGTGCATAAACTCCCATTTGACGTACAACCAACCATCGGCACCCGATGCGGTGATGGCAAAGTAAGTATCTTATGTAAAGTAGTGTGTTATATCTAATCTTCTCGATGCACAATTATAGGTCAAAACAATTTCATACGATTCGTCTATATTCCAGGCATGTTACAAGCGAAAATGTATATCATTGGCGGAATGGCCACAATCCGTCCAAAAACCAAAATACACCGATTGTGAAAGTGTCCAGCGATGCCTGCCCCCAAAATAATTTCTCGCGAAAAGACGAATCTGTTATCGCCTTCATGGTTTTATTTCTTCGTTTATAAATTCCGATAACAACGATCTGAATGTTTGATTAACGTACGTAACAATTACACATGTAATATACGTCATGAACAATGTAAAAAAAAATATATCATGTATCACAAAAAAAATACAATTTTCGATGTAAAAAACGTGGAATAAATAATAAATGTATACTTTATTCGAAATTATGTGAAAGTAGAACATAAGTGAATTCTGAGAAAATATTAAGCTTTAAACTAATTAGACACATCCAAAGTTTACAATTTCTTTTTCATGGAAAAAAACATGGTCATTTCCTTCGTTAAAACCAAAGTACGCGTGTGAAAAAAAACGAAACGATTAAGTACGAGATTCTTATGTACAAAATGATTGTGCAGAATTGGAGATTAATCAAATCGATAGTGTTGGCTAGCACCCCGAAAGCGAGATATCACTTATGTTCTTTTTTCGTCTTCGTGTTCTTCTTATTTTCGTCAGAAGGTTCCGACTTTTTTGGCCAATCCACGACCTTTTACTTTCGAGATATTTGAGATCGTTAAACAATCGAGACCTCTCTCATTCCCTTCACACGATTACTCGCAATACAGTTTCAATCATCATGGCAAACATCGTGTCGGAAAAAAAGTAAAAATGAAAAAAGATTTCGTATCGTAAAAAATCGTAATTAAATATTTAATATTATTTTCTATTATGATTAATTAATCAATTTGTATTATTATTATCCTCGTAATAATCGTCAACTATTCACTAACATACTTTCTACAAAAATTATATAACGTACGTAATAGAATGTTAATTCTGATTGGTAATTATTTTATATTAGAATAATTTCTATATATAACAGAAGTGAAAAATCTAGAAACTAGTAAAATGATGGTTTTACTATACAGAAGCTAAAGCTCGGGAAATGTCGAGGAAGGATACGAGTCTCGTGCAACTACAACGTATTTCATTTTATTATTTAGCTCTATGCCGACTAGACGCTATAAAACGTTCTCGACAATTATCGAATGCGAATGTATCACGTGTATTCTCCTATATCATCACCAATAGTTATGTCAAATATTCTCCGTGCCTCGTGCTTTCTATTCTTCAATTTTATCAGTAAGTGTCACGAGCACCGAAAATATGCATTTTCTCGACGATTTTTTTTGGCGTTGGGATAAGCTGATCGGTCTGTTTTTTTTGTTTAAAACAAGGCAGTGATGAAGAATACAAAAATGATTTTTTGTAAATTGATTTATTTATTGTTATAAATTATTGAAAAGACCGCTCAAAAAAAAAAGATCCTGTATGGTGTCCAGGATTGCGGCCTTAATCCTCATGTGAAATAAAAATTTCAAAAAGATTATTAATCTGTAGGAAAGCCGCTATCGTGCTATGGGGACTTTTTATTATTTTGTTTGTACGAATTTATAATATTGAGGAAGCGATACCAAAGAACGTTCTGGACACGTCGGCAAGCCTCGTGCCAGTACGTTTCACGGTCGAGATTATCAACTGTGGCAATAAAATTCGGAAAAGCATTTTTTGCAGCGAATCCGAGCGTACCTCGTTTTTCCTAACGGCGAGTGTCGATGCAACACGTCAACGCTCGGTTCTTGGACATATCGCGATATAAGTCGTGGCACACGGTCTTCACTAGTTACAGTCACTTGAAATTTTCAGTACCTCGCAATCTCTGTTTTCCAAGGATATTTTTTTCGAAGAGAATTTTACTCGCAACGATACAAAGGTATTTGTTATAATCGCGATTCTATGGATTCGAAAGAAAGAATATATTGCTAACGCTCGCATCTTTTGTTCCAAATGTGAAACGGATGTGTACATCTACCCAATCAGAATTACTGCAACATGTGTCGAAGATCGGGATTTCCCACAATCATCACCGTAGCCATGTTTGTTCTAACGTGGTCATCAAATTTTAATGTCCAAGGGTAAGGTGAAACTTTCATAAGTGCGAACTTTCATAAATCTATTTCACCCGCGTGATTCGAATTTTGAAAAAAAGTCGAATCCAAGAAAATGGACCTTCGAGGCAAAATAGGAAGTTTTCATGGCGAGCGATTAAAGAAATCAAAATCAATGCTCGCACTCGAGTTATACAATTTTCAATAATATATATCTTGTCAAATTATGTAGATAACAAATTTCTAATTGCACCACAAGAAAGATCAGTTCAAAAACTTATAGAAGAACGCATAATCAAAAAATTGATTTTTTGCCTCGTAGGTCCCTTTTCTCGGATCGTATCGCACGTAGACACACTTCCATATGGATTCGAGATGACGTATTTCCGTCTTCATTTATCGAACACAGATTTAAAGAATAGCATAAATGTTCGTACCGTGCGATATACGTTTGAATCTTTCTTACAGTGAAATAAAGAGATATATGCATGGTCTAAATGATATAGAAAAATGGTATTGCGTATTAAATAGTTTGTAACAAATTGTGTCGCCTTCCTCTTCGTCAATGTCCCCTTGCCTCTATGTTATATTTGTATTTAATCCTTCCAGGGTACCAGATCGCCTTGAGCAATGTCGAGCCCGTGGATACGATGTTGCTTGCCCGGTACGAATTTATTTAACAATCTCCTATATCTCGTCAAATATTATCAAATACATTGCTGGCGTTACCTACTTTTTGAAATAACTTTCTTTTCGCTGAATTGTAGTATACTGAAAAAGAACGTCAGTGCGAAATCTTATTTTGCGGAAATATGCGAGATGACGGTATTTACGAGCTGCACAGAGTGCTACCTCAAAAGGGGGTTGCTGATGGAACGCCGTGCGCTCCATCCAAAGTTAGTATCTAATTTCATATATTACTTCGCGGCACATAATTCATAATATTGCATAATATTTAATCCGGATATGTCGCATTTGTTTTTCAGATTTGTAGAAACAAGAAGTGTGTCCATGCGGGACCGGCAATAGTACGATGGCCGGACGAAGATGATTTCATTACTTGCGTGCGAGTAAGGAAACCTCTTTATCATATCGTTTTGATTAAAATGATTGTTCTATAAGTCGTATGGTAATTCTCAAATGTATCGATCACCCTGGTAGAGGCAAATCGAGTTTTTATGTTCCACTTTATCCCTTCTCTTCTACGGTACCGAAATAATTTTTTTGAAAAAAATTCTTCCTCTCGAATCGCACGGAATGTCTTAGCTGTCGATGAATTCTCTATTTATGTCGCCATTATATGTAAACAATGAGCGACGTTATATACATAAGTATATATAGTTAAATCGTATTAGAAAAATCGAATGTGAATATAGAAAACCAGGCCTCAACGCCGAGATAACATACAGTAATATAATCACATCCTTGAACCAATATAATTTATTTGCAAGTATATTTCTAGCCATCAAATGTTGTTATGATCAAGTATGCTTTTTTCGATAGAAATGGCCAAACGAAAAGGGGTTGATAAAAACTCGAGAACAACAATGCAAAGACTTTGGATTCGACGTTGCATGTCAGGTGAGACTGTTTGTTGATCTCTAAACTTTTCATTAGCCTATACCTTTCCCGAACGAAAAAGAATATATTTTTCTAAAAACTGACATTTTTCCACTTTCAAGATGGACAAATATTCATGCAAGGTCTTACATTGCGGTTATCAAACATCGGAAGGTCATTTTGTTCGACAAGCCAGGGACAAATTGCCATTTGAAATAGTCCCTACCACCGGAACACGGTGCGGCGAAGACAAAGTAAGTATCCCATGTAAAGTAGTGTCCCATCCAATCTTTTGGACCAGTGCAATTAATTCAAAATGTGATTTTAATACTTGTTCCAATGGCACCGTATTATTTACAATACCACGGTCATAAATTGAACGGAATTGTTTACAACCCGATGCAGAACTATAAGTAGCTCGAAAAAACTTCATACGATTTATCTGTATCGCAGATATGTTACAAAAAGAGATGTATACTCAAGTCCAGATGGCCACGGTCCAAAACCAAACCTACATACACCGGTTATGAATATTTCCGGCAATGCGCTTTCGAAAGAAGTTGAAAATAATTAGTCAAAAAATATATCATGTATCAAGAGGGGTTGGAGGAGCCGTGGAGATACTGGTCGGAGGAAGATGTGAGCGTAAAATACAAGGAAATGTGGGCAACGCTAAGATGCGGTAACGTGGGAAGAACGGGGGAAAAAGAAGAAAAAGAGTGAGGGTGCAGAATATGCAAGGAAAAGAAGAAAAAGAACGGACCATATGTTAGTATGTAGGAAAGGAAGGAAACTATTTAAAGAAAAAAGCAGGAGAGGTATTGAGGATCGGCTGTGGGGAAAGGAGACGAGATTGTTAAAAGGCGAGTTGATAAGTACGTTAAGAGGAAAGGTGGATAGACCAACATGCGAATATTATAGGGAAATAGAAAAAGTATGTAAGAATGGTGTGGAAACAGAAAGAGAGGAGTATGGGGAGAGAGAATGAAAATGCGACAGCGGCGAATATTGGTAAAAAACTGTAAAACTTATGCAAATAAAACTCTGTTATGTATATATCATGTATCACAAAAAAAAACATAACTTTCGATGTAAAAGACGTACAATAAATAATAAATTTATACTCAATTCGAAATTGCGTGAAAGTAAAATATAAGTGAATGGACCAAGACCAATGCACTTCTCAGAAAATATCGAGCGTTACCACGAAAGTAAGCGTTACAATCGTAGTCACCTCAGTTATTGATTCAAAAACATTGTTGGATTTAACACAGTTAAATATTCCCGCGACAGAAAGGAGCGCAGTGGCTCAGGGGGTAGAGCTCCGGGTTCGCACGCAGAGGACTCGGGTTCGATCCCCACAGTCGACACCAATGGAAAAAATTGTCTAAGTGTTTTTTTTGCAATCCTGGCGGTTCGTATCCCACCAAAAACAAATGTCCAACCTCTCTGTGGTACATGGGAGGTCAGTGTTCGGCTTTGGTGCTCCCGCAAGGCGGTTCTCATCGCGCGGATGGCGACGCCGGCCGAGCAACTGATGGCCCATCGTATCACAGCTGAGGAGGTGCCGGGGCCCGAGGTGCCTCTGGTGGTGGTGCTTGAGTTTACTCGCATGGCCACTGGGGAAACTCTAGGCAGGCACCGACCTGTATCGACGGAGGTTTTCTGCAGTTTCCCTCCGTCCGCGGCAAATGCGATACGGGATAAAGGAAGGGTAGAGAACGGAACGAAACCGGCTGCAGCTGGGACTCGCATAAAAAAGATAGTAAAGGTTAAGAGAAAAAAGTGGCAAAAAGCTTGTCAAAACCCGAAAAGGATAGACAAGAAAAATTCAGATAATAAAATATTCCCGCGACAGACAGTTCCGAGTTCTGCCGACAGCATTCAACGGAACAGCGCTGCTGATGACTTCGGACGCCCACCCTATTCGTCCAACCGTTGCCTCTCATCTGTGTATACGCTCAACTTCTTAACCGTTAACTTTTGGACTCTCTCTTGTAACGCATCGCGCTTAACTTGCATTGTATCATATTCCTAATCTTAAATAAATAAGTGTGCTCAACAACAAAGTGTTTGGCTGAATAACTCCAACAAACATCAAGTATTGTAAGGATGTTTATCGTTCCAACAAGTGGTTTGAAAGATTAATTAAATGAAAATAGTACATATTAAATTTAATACATTTAGACAGGAAAATATCGCCCTCGACTCGTCAGCTCAAAAAAAAAAAAACATTTGTCAAAAATATTTAAACATCGCACTTTACGCTTATTGTTAGACACTGGTCATCAAATGCAGTGAGAGAGAGACTATACCGATTGGATCCTCACCCCACTCTAATAATTTCAAGATGACAAGACATCTGACCAAAATTATTATATCGACTTGTCGAATGACCCTGTATAATCGTTATCAAATAAATTTGTAGCGTCTGAGTAAGTGTGAATTTCTGTGTGAGAAAACTTTGTCAAAGCAGATCCGGCTACCCCAGAGTTTACGGTGTAACGAAATCATCGGGAGGACAAAATAAAATTTATTTCCATAACCAACCTAACCGTAAGTTCATCGTTAAAGTTTTATTCTTTGGGGAGTGATTCCTGTCGCTTTGATTCTGGTGAATCTTGGTCCAGCTAACAGAATCCACCTCTCGTGCTCTCACTAGTCGACGTATTTTGTTAGAATTTAGGTATATTAACGGGCGGTTAATAACTCGTAAAATTTGTTATTCTTGCTATTTCGTCATTATTTTAAATAAAGTGAACCGTAAGGATAACGGTATGAAATCATTCGAAGCTAAAATCGGTTATATCCATGATTTATTTAGTTAACGGATTGCCAATTTCTTTTTTCAATCTTGCAAATTAACCATTTTTTTAATCGCCATTTCTTAAAGCATCTTGAATGAAAATATTTTAGATTTTATTTAAATACTGTTCATTTAAAAACGTGGCCATATTACCAACAATAAGCAAAATCAAAAAACGGTTATGCTAAATGATAGCTATATATTATAGCATATATTATTGTTTGAAAATTTGTTCACATAACGAAACAAAGTCATCCTTCAAATCTTCAAAAAGCCTCGACGTATAAAAAAATTTGATGCACTGTGTAGCGCATCGTCTTAAACCTCCCTGGAGGACCACCCTGTATGCAGGGTGAGTTTTATAAGGTGTATCAAACTTTATTTTAAGATAGATAGGAACATTACAAACAAAAGTTGCAAATATACATTAGGGATATTTTCAATAGTTTACGAGATATAAATTTGTAAAGTTGGTTCAATCTCTACGGCTAGGGTGGGGAGTGGGCGGCTCCAACTCTTCACGGCGCGCTCTGATTGGACAAACTTTAAACATTTATATCTCCTAAACTACTAAAAATATCCCTAATGTACATTTACAACTTTTGTTTGTAATGATCCAATCTACCTTAAAACAAAGTTTGACACACCTTATGCAACTCACCCTATATACATAATTCGATAGGATACACACCGAAATCGAACACGAGCGTGAAGAGGATCGTGAAACTGTATTTAGGCGATCGAACTACATGCATACAAAGTGCGAATCACAGGATCATTACCGACCGTCGATAATTTCGTTCGCATCGATATCGAGCTTGTCTCGTTCGTGAAACTCTTGGAGTACATGGAACGTCATTGACGATGGGAGAAAAATTCGTCCTGTTTCACGAAGCTACTAGTTATCGACACGATCTGATCAAATCTCGTCGTGTCTGCTTACCTCTCTGCCACGTTTGCGTATCGTCATGCTCGATTTGTTGAACAGACGGAGCATCGTGTGTCTACTCGACTTTCCTCTCTCTCTCTCTCTCTCTCTCTCTTATCCAATTTCCTTTCTATCTACCTATTCCCTCTCTCTCTCGTTCTCTCTTTCTTCAGCTTTCTCATTCCCTTTACTCGTTGTCATTTCGGCACAGTCCCTAGAAACCTACAGCGATTGGTGCTCATCCAAAGCAATCCTTGACGGGGGATAGCCACGAGGGGGAAACTCCAAGTAAATTCGAGAAGCGAATGAAACAAACCTACGTGTAAAAATACGAAAATTACGTTCACAATTGCGTTGGGATGAAACAAATTCCGTGCGAAATTATTTCCCAGCGAGAAATTGTCGAGAACAATTTATTTCCGTCGAAATATTTTTCATAAATTAATCTCGAATAATTCTTTTTAATTATAACAATTTTCTCATATTCTTATCTCGATTATTACATAATTTTTTTTTTTTAATATAAATTATTCCACGTATAATAATATTCTCGTTTTGTAATTACTCGAACGCAATAATTTCAATCTAAATGGACGAGTTTGCCGTTCGAATTGCGAACTGTTTACCGTACTAAGCCCTCGTACCTACCGTCTTCCCAATTGGTAGAACGCGAAACGTTATACAGTAGTGGCCAAGGGTAGGTACGTCTCGCAACCCTCGTGGAATTTCGAGCTCATCTCCTGGCTTGATTACCGCACCACTTGGTTTTAACTAACTGGATTAAATATATATAGAATATATATATTCTATCTCTCTCATATACAGTTTATATATATTTATATTTTAGGTACGTAGGGTGAAGTTGACCGACCTGTTACGATTTTCCCTGATAAAGCTAGCTCGAGCTTCTTCGAGGAGTGGGTCAGTTTCAACGCCTCGAAAAGATTCCGGTACGCGTTTATATGTATGCAGGTACATCAAGGGATCTCACGAGCCCTCTGAGGAATGTACCGACCTCAAGAACCGCGAGGGAAACCCACTTCCGCTTTCTCTCTGTTCTTGGAGAAACGTCTATATAGGTGGCTCGATCATATAGTATGTAAACGTATATATACGTTATTCATTCCACCAAACGGAGCGGGCGAAGTAAGGGCAGGGCTCCCAAGAGAGATTTCTCGTTGAGGAAAGAGTGATGGAGGAAGGGGAAAGGTTTTTGCTAGAAAAGTACGAAAAGGTAGAAAATTGTAACATTCAACGGCTTGCAAATCGTTTCTATGTATATTTATGATATATGTGTATATACAGGGTTATGAAATTTCCGGATATTCTCAAATTCTTCGCAAAACTTTGAATTTGATAATTTTTTTGTAATTTTTGTAATGTATGTGGAATACGTGTATTTTGTAATATATTATTAAAATTATTTACAAATTATCAGATTTCTAGAATAATAGAATAATTTCTAATACTAGAATAATTTTATTCTACCTTTATTTATATTCTATTTATTAATCTGGTATCAGAAATTATTCTATTATTAAAAAATTATGAAATTAACTTGAATAATAGAATAATTTCTGATACTAGAATAAATTTACTCTACATTTATTTATATTCTATTTATTATTCTAGTATCAGAAATTATTCTATTATTAAAAAATTACGAAATTAACTAGAATAATAGAATAATTTCTGATACTAGAATAAATTTATTCTACATTTATTTATATTCTATTTATTATTCCCGTATCAGACATTTTTCTATTATTTAAAAATTATCAAATTACTAGAATAATAGAATAATTTCTAATACTAGAATAATTTTATTCTACATTTATTTATATTCTATTTATTATTCCAGTATCAGACATTTTTCTATTATTCAAAAATTATGAAATTAACTAGAATAATAGAATAATTTCTGATACTAGAATAATTTTATTCTACATTTATTTATATTCTATTTATTAATCTAGCATCAGAAATTTTTGTATTATTAAAAAATTATTCAATTACTAGAATAATAGAATAACTTTTGATACTAGAATAATTTTATTCTACATTTATTTATATTCTATTTATTAATCTAGTATCAGAAATTTTTCTATTATTCAAAAATTATGAAATTAACTAGAATAATAGAATAATTTCTGATACTAGAATCATTTTATTCTACATTTATTTATATTCTATTTATTATTCCAGTATCACATATTTTTCTATTATTCAAAAATTATGAAATTAACTAGAATAATAGAATCACTTCTGATACTAGAATAAATTTATTCTACATTTATTTATATTCTATGTATTATTCTAGTATCATAAATTATTCTATTATTCTAGTAACTTAACAATTTTTGAATAATTCTACAATTATTTATACTCTATAAATAAATATCAAATAAAATAACGAAACATTGGACGAAAAAACATTTTTTTTATCTCACGAAGGAACGTCGCTCGATTGAAAATTGAATTATTTTCATCAACGTTTTTATAATATTCTTTTATCCAAATAAAAAAAATATGCATATAACAGGATTTAATATTTGCATTGAAATAACATAGAAAATGTAATCGATTCGATACGATCTGGCCAATATTCCGAGGTCAATAATAATTCCAATAACGCAATGCAACGTTGCACGTACAAACGTATACGTTATTGGAATAATTTTGTAATTCCGAAAATTGACGAGCTCGGAACGACTCTGTCCTTTTTGTTCACGTATCCTACGAGTTTTAATAACTTTCGAGAAATATCCGCTGTTGCGACGAAAGTTTTTCGCGAAGGGTGTTTGATGATAAAAAAAAATGAAGGGTAGCTTAGGGAAAGGGCGAGTGGGAAATAGAGACAGAGAGACAGGATCGAATGAAAGATAACGCTCGAGGACTACGGGGACGTTCGTTTAACCGTGAGATCTCCTCGATCAACGTCAAATATATGTCCAGACTCGTGTACAGAAGGAAACAAACGTTTGTCCTGCCAATTATCTGAGACGAGTGGGGAAGAAAAAAAAATTCTCCTTCGGTCAAGGATCACGATGGAATAATGGCCAAAAGTGTATGAGTCATGATGAAGATTTAGAACGATTTATCTATTAATCGTTATTTGAAAGTTCATCGTCACGAATTCATACGCGATCCATTATTTCTACTCACGATTTCTGATAAGGATTCTATCCTGGGATAAAAAATATTTATCACTCTTCTACCAAAATCCAAGCTTTCTTTCTCACTTCGTCACAAGTCGTCGATACGATTTATTAAAAAATTATCCCGTGACAAGAATTAAACGAAAACGTCGAATTCACGTTCAATCCTTGTTCCTTCGATGAGAAAACATTGCTTTAAAAAATTCATGTTCAAGGTTACTGTCCTAGGGAGGTTTGTATACAAGAAGTAAGATATAAAATGATTTTTGCCTTAGCAAAACTATTTCAGTGATTTATTTAAAATAAACGTGATACAAGGTTGTAGTCCTTAGACAAGAAGTCTGCACATCTAGTGATTAAAGTTAACCGTCAGAAGGACGGTACAAGAGTAACTGACTTCTATGTCCTTTTTTGGGTTAAATAAAATTTGTCTGTCTGTTTTGGGTTAAATAAAATGTTGTAATACTCGATGGTGGAAGAATTCCAAGAGTCGAGCTGGTGAAAGGTGATATTTAATTTAGTGATAACGATAAGAACTGGGGTTCTAGGTTCGCCTATAAGTGGGTCAAGTGTTTGTTTATTAATAATGGTAAGACCAAGAGTTCGTTTAGTGATAAATGATTCAGCTACTTGTTCAGTTACAACGATAAGAACGCTACATTGCTCCGATCTTAGCTCAGGAGTTACTATTCTCTTTAGATATAAAATGTGAGAGCCCTCTAACGGTTTTATCATAACACCAGTGGCTACATTGTTATTCGACCTTCATTTGATATTTTTTTTTGTTCATTTTCTTTTTCTACTTCTCGTTTTTCTTTTTTCTTAATTCGTTAGGTCATTCCGCCACAGCATGCGGGAAAGTGGAAAAAGCGTCGAGGAGGCAACGAGGTGGTGCGAAACGAGTGAGTGAAATCCTTTTGAATCGTATTAGGAACATATACAGGGTGAATTGCGTGAGGTGTAACAGGCTTTATTTTGAGGTAGATGGGATCATTACAAACAAAAGTTGCGAATATACATTAGGGATATTTTTAATAGTTTAAGAGTTATACAGTTTTTAAGTTGGTCCAATCAGAGCACGCCGAGAAGCGTTGGAGCCGCCCACTCCCGCTCTAGTCGTAGAGATAGCACAGTGTAGGGCGTTACATTTGGGGTTGCAAAATTCAGAACAGTCAATTTTATTTTATTATAATATTACGCAGTCATTTTTATTTCTCGGGCATTGGGTGCTAGGGTGGAGAATGGGTGGCTCGAACGCTTATCGGTGCGCTCTAATTGGACCAACTTTAACAATGTATATCTCGTAAACTATTAAAAATATCCCTAATGTATATTTGCAACTTTTGTTTGTAAAGATCCCATCTATCTTAAAATAAAGTTTGAGACAGCTTGTGAAATTCACCCTGTATATATATACACACATATATATCTTACATACATCTGTTTATGTATATATATATATAAAGAGAGGGCAGAAACGGAATTGCATTAGTACACGAGCGATTTCAACTCCCTTTCATCTCGGATTCATAAATTAATCAAGTTCACGAGCCAAAGGATTTAGCGGGGTTTAGGTGACGAGAGAAGGAGGGGGTTGAAGTGAAAATTTGAAAAAGAGAACGGAGAAAAATTAGCAGCCAACAAAAAAGGGACCAATTCGTTTGGTCTCCTGTACGGGACATTTCGTGCCATTTTTTTTTCTCAGGATCATCCGATGAGCGCAGCATTGTACAGTTTCATATTGTATGTATGCGTGAACTCAAGCGTATGTCTGTGTGTGTGTGGTTCGCGTCTCGATTGACGAAGGCCCCGATCGCCGAAGCGACATCGCTGTTATCGATTCGTCGCGGATTCCGTACTAACGAGCTACGTGACGACAGGAGGTCGGGATGGAATTGGGATGTGCGGAAGGGTGAGAATGCAAGGGGTGGGAAGCGTCGAAGGGAGGAAGAGAAAGCTAGAGACAGAAATTGCTGGGACAGAAATACCGATGAGATTAGGAAGCGAAGAAATCGGGGACAACAGTGACAAAAGTCAATCTCATTTTCCTTTCAAAGACGAGGAAGCTGATCATCTCTTTTTTTGAGGAGGGGAGGGGGCTATCGTTTTTATTTGTTTATTGATTTTTTTATTCATTTATCTAGCAGACACGCCACTGATAAATCGAAAAAAACATATAGGAAAAGAATAGGTCGATGACGCCGAAGGGTTGGAACGGTTTTAAGGGATGTTTTTTTCGTTGCATTTCTACGTTATTTTTTTATGTTTTTTAGGGTAATATTTGTTTTTTGTATTTTTTTTTATCGAAAAAACGTCGTCGACGAGGAATATGTTTGTCTTTATTTTTTTCTTTCTTTTTTTATCGTTTTTTATTTATTTATGGATTTTTTAAATTCATTTATCTCACGGTTGCCCCGGTGAAAAATGAAAAAAAATAGGTCGATGCTGCCAAAGGATTTAGTCGGAAAAAAAGTTAGTCGTGTTATAGAAAAAATTTTTTTTTATTGTATCTGTTTTTCTTTTTCTTTATTTTGTATATTTTTGGTAATATCAATTTTTTCCTTTATTTTTCTGTTCTTATTTTTTCTGTTTTGTATCGACTTGTCCCACGCTCGCTTCTTCTGTACCGGTAAAAAAAAAAAGAAAAAATCTGTTTTTCCCTCTCGTACGTTTTTCCCTCTTGTGAACTCGCTCGAGCGAATACATCCGGCGGCATGTGACAGTCGGATAGTATTCTTTGGGAAATTGAAGCGATACGCGCCAAAAGTGGAAACAGAAATATGAGAAGTTATGTATATAGCGAAAAAAAGAAATATATTTATATATATACAGGGTGAATTTCATAAGTTGTCTTAAACTTTATTTTAAGGTAGATGAGATCATTACAAACAAAAGTTGCAAATATACATTAGGGATATTTTTCATACTTTACGAGATATACATTTTTAAAGTTGGTCCAATCAGAGCGCGCCGAGAAGCGTTGGGGGGCGTTACATTTGGGGTTGAAAAATTCACAGCAGTCAATTTTATTCATTATTTTATTACGCAGTCATGTTTATTTCTCGGACAATGACTGCTCTGAATTTTGCAATTCAAAATATAACGACCTACACTGTCCTATCTCTACGGCTAGAGCGAGGAGTGGGCGGCTCCTACGCTTCTCGGCGCGCTCTCATTGGACGAACTTTACAAATTCATATCTCCTAAACTATTAAAAATATCCCCAATGTATATTTGCAACTTTTGTTTGTAATGATCACATCTACCTTAAAATAAATTTTGAGGCACCTTATAAAACTCCTCACCCTGTATATATTTATATATATACATATATCATATTATATACAAATGTGTATATATAAATATACGTAGGATCTAAATAACAACAGAGACGAAGGCGACGACGAGTTGCTAACGAGCTTGAAGTCGGAGTGAGTCTTTCACTTCGGTTCTCAAAAAAATAAGAAAATAGTAAGGCGCGTGTCGACCTCGACGAGACGGAGGCCGAGGAAAACGTGAGAGATGGCTTCGAGAAGGAGGCTGTTGTTTTTTTTTTCCTTTTCTCGCACGGATCTTTTACGGAATTCGAAGCATCTTATCATCTCGAGTATGGATGTGTCTATATATACGTATGTAACTACCATATGAGAGATTCTCCATCGATCCAGCCGCCATTTTTTCGTCGACGCTACACAAACGCCTTTTGACTTTTGTCGCTATTCTAATACTGCTCTGTAAAAATGTTTTTTTTTTCTTTTCGAGAATTACTTTTCAGGCTTTGGAAATCAAATTTTTTCAAAAATATAATTTTTTCGTGCTTCTGGGAGTAATTTCGATCGTGGAAAACTCGTCTCCAGGATAATATTTGTCTTTTTTTTTACACTTCGATGAATTTTCAATATAAATCTTGTAATCATTTTTTTTATACGAAAAGTAAGTTTTTACGATTTTGCAACAATGCATACGAATATTTGTTTTAAAAATTGCGTGTGAATTTCAAAACGAAAGAAACAAAGCGTGATAATATAAATTCAAAAATTCATAAATATTCTCTAAATTGAAAAACAAAAATTTTCTAATGAAAATATCAAAAAATATAAAAATGAATCTCAAGAGAAAAAAGTATACGATTTCATGAAGGATTTGGGCCATATCTAATTATCCCAGCTATCACTCGACGAACCCTCTAACGAGCCGAGTTCCCTCGAAATAAAAGATCCGACGGAAATACATAATGAAATAGTACAAGAAAAAGCTCTTGGGATAAACGTTAACCAAGCTCGAGGCTCCCCTTCTTCGCTTTTCTATTTTATTTTTTCCCCCTTTTCTTTCACAAAGTGAATTGTTCGATCCAGAGAACACGTGGCCGCATCCACTTGACTAAGGATGAATCTTCGCGATATTTAAGCCCCGCCCTCGTCCCATCGGTGACATTCCTCGAGTTTCGTCGATGGCTTCGCGAGAAAACGTGAAATTAAGAAAGACGTATAAATGGTACGAGGAAAACAAGACGGAAAAGAAATTGAGGAACGAAAGAAAAAGTGTGAAAGTAACGAGCGGACGTCTCGGAAATATTTCATTCGATTCTTGCCGTTCGGAGGAGAAATTTCAGGGACGCGAAGGTGGGAGGAGAATGAGCAAGTTGGCAATTTATTAAGAGAAACCTAGGCAGTTTCCCGTCGGAACTTGAGAAGATTCTGGACGCCCCTCGCGATCCTTTCGATCCGAGTTTCTTCGACGTGTCGGAACATCCTTTATATATATATATATACAGGGTGAGGCATCGAAAGTGACCCGAGCGTTTCATATGGAAACGAAGCGAGATATCGAAAATTATTTCAGACAAACGTTGTAGGATATCGAGGGGGACAAAAGATGACGTAAATGAATTCTCCCCTAAATGCACGCATTAAGGTTATTTGGAGGTCAACTTTGCTTTTTCAAATAGGATGGTCAACTTTTTTTGCCCGAAATCGAAAGAGTGTTCAATTTCGGGTTTGGGTTTGGGTTTGGGTTTGGCCCGCCCGATCTCCGGATTTTACTCCGTTAGATTTTTTTTTATGAGGTTACGTTAAAGACAAAGTGTATCAGGAGGTGCCGACCACATCTGAAAATATGAAGGAAAGGATAATTGCTGCATGCACGAGTGTACGTGACGAAACGTTTCTCAAAATTCAGCGTTCTTTCGCGAAGCGCTTTCAAAAGTGTATCGACGTCAATGGCCATAATTTTGAACACTTGCTGGATTAAAATTGTAAGTACACTCTAAATAATGAAGAGGACTCATACGTTATAACTATTATACAAAATATCTCATAACCTAACAATTTTAGGACATTAGTGTAGTAGTACTTTTATACCCGAAATTGAACAATCTTTCGATTTCCGATCAAAAAAAGTCAACCATCCTATTTGAAAAAGCAAAGTTGACCTCCAAATAACCTTAATGCGTGCATTCAGGGAAGAATTCATTTACGTCATCTTTGTCCCCCTCGATATCCTACAACGTTTGTCTGAAACAATTTTCGATATCTCGCTTCGTTTCCATATGAAACCCCCGGGTCACTTTCGATGCCTCACCCTGTATATATCGCATCGCTCTAAGATTTTTATTTTGAAATTTTTTATCTCCCGTATCGAAACGATCGCTAGAAAAAAAACGACGTTTTCAAAAACGTGGAAACGATGGGAAATTGCCATTGACCTATTATAAAAATTGATCGAAAAAACTTATTAAAATTTTTATCTTCGTCTGATTTTTTGTATGCAATTTAGCTAGATTCGTTATTTTTCCTATTTTTCATCATCGAAATTAAAATTCTTCTCGATCGCGAAAAATATTGGATGGATATTTTAGTGAATTATCGTATAAAAATATTGTTCGATATTTAGATTTTCATTTTTTTTTTACGAACGATGCGATCCGTTGCAATTTACAATTTCGCAGAAAAAGGAAACATCGAACACGAGACAATTTTTCTTCTTTTTTTTCATATTTCCCGCGCTATACTTATTATCCTGCATAAGCGAAGTCCCCGCCCATTATTAAACTCTCTGCATCGCACATCGCTCGAGCAGAGTTACTATTCACTCGAGAGAGAGAGAGAGAGTTATATCGAAGGAAATAGAGTCTGGCTTGGTCTACTCTCCGTCGTGAGAGTGGAGCTTTGAGAGTATAACTCCCTCACGTACACCCCGCAGACTCTTCTGTTAAAGCCCAAAGCATCAAGCTTCGCTACGGAAGATTGAACGACTATATATATATATATATCGGTTCTACCTCGTCGAAAAGCTTTACCGAAGAGTTACCTACACCAGTAAACGAACACGAGACAAGCTGTCCGAATCATTATATATCTTCGTTTTTATCTCGGGGCACTCCTGTTTTCCTCCTTTCATTATTTTTCCCCCTTTCGTATATCCCAAATTACTTCGAGTTCAATAAAATGATGAATTACAGGAGATTTATCATATAAAATTATGTAATGATATGAGCCCAGTGCCCTTGGGACTTGACCTACGGGAACTGGGGGGACGAAGACAAATGTCACCATTTATAATATTGTATAATGAGACATAGGGTGTTAGCAAATTACGCAGATACGGAAAATAGTCGATGTAGGTACGACAAAATGTTTGTTTTTACAATCGTTCTGGGATGAAAACTGAAGGAGATATTAATTCGTAATCTTTAAAAGTTTAAATAACGTCATCGAGCCACCTGCGATTGATTGGTGGAAGAAATTATCAAGATCTATGAAAAAAAGCAACGATTCGTGGAAAAAAAAAATGTCCGGAGTGGGACTCGAACACGCGACCCCAGCGTTTATCGAGTCGGTGTTGGGTCGGATTTGTTAGGTTATGTTTAAAATTTCTAAACTTTGAGAATTAATATCTCGGCCAATTTTCGTCGTAGGACAATTTAAAAAAAACCGTTGTACTCGTACCGTTCCCAACTATCTGCATACTTCGCTTTTTCATAGTTACTTAAATACCCTATTCTTTTAATTCCACAATCGAATCAATCAATTTATCTACCTATTCGTAAAATCACCCAAACCCTATGAAAATCTGTCCACGTACCGATATGTAAAATAAATTTTACCCACGCATACGCGTGTATCGTTCGCATTTAAAAGAAGGATATCAATGGCGTTACGATTATAGACCGATGCGTAGACCGTACCAGCGAGAATGCAGGGCAGAAAGGCCAAGTGAGGTGGGGGCAGGGGGTAAAAAAGGAGTTTCATGCTCGTTCTAGATTCACGGACGGGAGACAGCTGTCACGAGCCAAGAAACTTCGCATGATTTTTTATTAAGGCTGTATCGCACGCGGCCATCCCCTGTCCGACTTCGCGTCTGGCTATCTTTATTGGCCTTTACTACTGCGGCGTGTTTCTCTCCTCTCTCTCTCCACCCTCTCACTTTCGTTCGTTCTTCGTCACTCACGAGACACACACATTTTGCGCGTATGATTCACAGTTCGTTCGATATTCAACGCACACACACACACACACACATGTTTTCTTACATTACATAAACATGAATTCGTTAACTTCACGTATGGATTTTCTTTCCTAACTCGTGCAGAGTGACACAGAGAACGAGAGGGTTAATGTCGTTATTCGACTTCCACATTGAACACTTCGTTCTTCGTGCAGCGTGCATGATTTTGTCCTATTTTTCCGTTGTGTTTGTTTCTTTTTGCAATTTCTTTTTTATAACGCGTTCGACCCTCGCGACTACGTCGCGTGTCGCTTGATTGACGGAACAAATCGGGATTGAGTACACGTTACTAATACGAACTAATGAGACGAATACGAGCGAATTTGATTGACGTTGGCTCGATCGAGATTCGTCATACAGGTGGGAAGGGGAAGGGGGCAATTTTCCATGAACCTAATGAATTATTGAATCGATCGCGAGCCTTCGACAATTTATACTTTCTTTATTTTTTTATTGCTCCAGTGGGTAAAACTAGACGAACAAGCGAATCTAGGAATATCGTATGTGTTTTTTTTCTCTCTCTCTTTCTTCTTTTTGTACTTTTTCTTTTTTTCTACCTTATTATTACACGTCGAGAAACGTTTTGTCAAGTTGGACGCTTTTTGTTTTGCTCGACTACGCGAAAGGCCGTGAAGTTCGCGTATTCAAGGGGTATCCTCTCCGTCTCGTCGATAAATTACGTCGTTGAAAATTTTATTTTGCGTCGCAACGAGACGTTTGTAAAAGCTTGTAAAAAAATTGCTCGATTAATAATTCAAACGAAGTTTCGAAACGCCGGGTGGGTGGGGGCGGGGGGATAAATAATACAGTGAAATATCGCGTCGATACGAATTATTGACCAAGTCGCCATTTGTTTTCTCGATTTTCTGATTAAAAAAAATAATTTCTACTTTACTTCTTTTTTTCTTTTGTTTTTCTTCTTTTTTTTTTATTGAATTCACTGAAATAAAATAAAATGGGCGGGGATTGTCGAGAATGGATATATACAGGGTGGTTTGTGCAACGCGTGCACCGCTATAATTTCCAAAGTATACGTTGCAAAGGAAAAAATGTTATATACACAAGTTGCATGATTTAAGAGAAGGAGTTGCACGTGGTGCAACCAATTTTTGTTTTATAGGTCGAGGCGTTTCAAAGATTGGAAAGACAACTCTGTTCTTTTACGTGAAGAAAATTTTCAAATAATAAAGTGTAATTACTCGTTAGCTATTGGATTTAGGGCTAATAAAGGTCGATACTTTTTTACTCAGAATTCAATTTTCTATCATATTTTCTTATAAAAAATATAGCGTTCTATGTTAAAAAAAAACAAAGTTTTCCTTCAAATCTTCGAAACGCCTTGACCTGTACAAAAAATTTCATGCACTGCGTAGTACATCCTTTTAAACCATGTAACTTTTGTATATAACATTTTTTCCTGCAACGCATACTTTGGAAGTTACAGCAGTGCATAGGATGCGTGGACGACCCTGTATATCGGTTACCCTGTATATCGATTACCCTGTATATCGATATATACGTCGGTCTCGACGATTTTCTCTTCTCGATATATTTACGAGATCTCCTTAAAAGCAAAAAAAAAACGCGTATTTCATCGTAGTCGTTGCAATCGTCGCGAGTTCGCTCACGCGGAAATTAAAGAAAGTGAGCGAGAGAGAAGACTCACGAGCGAGGGTGTACGAAGCGAGGCACAGTAATAGATATAAGGGATTAGGGGAAATTCAGCGGACTGCATTAGAAAGGACCGGAGATAGATGGGCGGTGGGGAGGGGGAAGGGGGGCAAAAGGAATTCTCCTTCTACGACGGTACATTAAACGGAGGGGGGAGGGGCTTAAGTCAGGCAGGATTTAAGACGAGAAGAGCTCGGAAAAACGGCGACTTCGTAGAATTGAAGTTCCGAGCGAATTATAGTTTCTCTTACATTGGAAGAGAAAGGCAGTGAGGGAAAGAGAAATAGATTGGAAGAGATTGAGAGACAAGGAGAGTTGAGCTTCCGGTGAAATCAAATGACAAAAGGAAACAGCAATAAAGGATAGAGGAGACAACCCGCTCGACGATTAAACGTACCGGAGTAAACGAGCGTATGTTCGCAACGACCCCCCCCCCCCACCCTCCGCCGTTCTCGCACACTATGGAATTCGTTTGACGTAGATAGCCACGAGCGACTACTCATTAATATTATCTAATTAATTGCCCGGTTTTTACAATGGGTAATTGTAATACTTCGAATTTTTCTTTCAATAATAATACAGAGATTTGAAAAATATTATTTAAAAAAATCATAAAATGTTTATGGTAAAATTATAAAAGATTGTTAAACGAAACGGATAAATTATTTTATATGTTTAATCATGGATAAATAAATATTGTACGAATCATTTGCGATAAATCGAAATTCAATGGAAACGTTTTTTTTGTTTTGTTTTTTCTTCCTATGTACTCAAGGTATATGACTTGTCCATATAATTTCGACCACTTTTGTAACCGAACATTTTTTATTTTGTTGGATATTTTATGTTATACTACCCCACTGGAAAGATTGTTGTGAATTTTTTCAAATTTTGTTTACTCAATCGAAAACAAGTTATGAATGTTGAAACAAAAACGTCGTTTTTGAATTATTTTCTAACGCTCGTGACTTTTTCAAAAACTGGTAAATCGAAAATTAAAATAAAATTGCTTCAGTTTTTTTGAGAAAAATATCAAATTTTTCGAAAAACTCTATTTTCTATTTTAGATTTTCAATTTTTTTTTTTTTTGAACTTTGGTTTATTCTGAGTTTAATGCCGCAAGATTCATAGTGGACAGATATTTCTTTCTATTTTTTTTTTTTCGATGGAAAAAAAATCACTTCAGTTTTTCTCAGAAAAATGTAAATTTTTTGAAAAAACCCCGTTTTTAATTTGGATTTTCAAACTTTGTTTAAACTTTGGTTTATTCTGAGTTCAATGCCGCAGGATTCATAGTGTGCAGATTTTTTCTATTTTTTTTTCGATCGAAAAAAAATCACTTCAGTTTTTCTCAGAAAAATGTAAATTTTTTGAAAAAACCCCGTTTTTAATTTGGATTTTCAAACTTTGGTTCATTCTGAGTTCAATGCCGCAGGATTCATAGTGTGCAGATTTTTTCTATTTTTTTTTTTCGATCGAAAAAAAAACTCTTCAGTTTTTCTGAGAAAAATGTCAATTTTCCGAAAAAACCCTATTTTCAAATTTTTATTTTCAATTTTTGTTAAGCTTCGCTTTATTCTGAGTTTAATGCCGCAAAATTGATAGTTGCTTTGCATAGAATAAAAATAATTTCCAATAAATAATTATATAAAATATTTTGTAAAAACCACAACGTATATATCCATTATTCTTTAAAATTCAATATGTCATTTTGTAAAACGTATACGTACTTATAACGATTTCTTATGTAGCGTTAAGGAAGGAGAAGGTTGGCTGAATTATTAAGAAGGAGCAATATAAAAGCACTCGAGAAAATCAGGAAGCCGGATAGAGACGCGAGAGTCCAATACCAAAGAATTAAGAGTTCGTTCGCATTTTCATCCCCCAACAATTTCACCCTCTTGCAACCGTCATTTCCCTCAGCCCGAATCCCAAAAAATAGGGACATCGTTCCATCCCCTTATTTGGGCCTATCGAGAGCGAATCGCCGATGATAGATCGCAGACTCTTCTTTTCCTTCTCAACCCCCCTCCCACCCCAACCACTATTCACCCCCAACCCTCACCACTTCCTTCGCTCAATTTTCCTCTAACGCCCAAGTTGACCTTTTGAACCCTTCACTCATCCCCCACCCTCCCCCTCGCTGCTCCCACTTCTCCCTCACAGACCTCTACACCCTCGACACGACCCTTATAACAGAGACGAGTTATGACTGTTCCTAGCAACTCTTGTAGTATATTTCACGTTGGCCTATCCACTCGCTTTTCCCCCTTTTCTTTTTCCACTCTCTCGTCCCACTCGCGAAGTGTCGTCCCACCTCGTTTCTTTTTTCCCGCGATTCTTTTCACCCCCTAACCTCAACCTTCTTCCCCCTCCCCCCTTCTTCTTCTTGTCCCTCATGCCGGCCTCATCCTCCTTTGTCCACGACTAACGGACCTTCCAACCATCGAAGGGTTGAAACCTTTTTATTATAGGTGCTCCCTGGTGGACCATGGAGACATCGATCCACCTTCCGCCGTCTCGTATAACACGGTATCCCCCGTCTCGTTGCATTGTCAACAGCGAGACGAACACGACGGAATCAAAAAAGAGTTTAAAAAAAAGATAAATATATAACAATAAAAATAGAGAAATCACATTCACTTCCGCACAGATGCTGAAAATCGATACTGTCGAGCGAGATATTTTATGCAAACGAAAACGATATTATTATTATTCAGGAATGAGGAAGAAAAAATCAAAAGGAAATTGGTAAATTGTAAAAAAAATTATTAAAACGTTACTAGTAGGGTTTTTTTTTATATTCGATGATCTTTCATTTATCTAAGGGATGAAATCATTCGCGTGAAAGATCGTTGTCATAAAAGTTAAGAAATAGTAAAAAAAAAAAAAAATCCCCCTCACACGGGTTTGGCAGCTGAGGAGAATTACCTTAATTCCAGATAAAAAAGGGCAAATTTGATATTGGATAACCGATTCGACTTGACTACCCACGTGTTTCGCTTGAATATTCATATATGTATATATATTGTTTTTTTTTTGTTATTTTTATTTTTACTTTATTTTATTTAGTATTTATATTTTATCTTTATTCTCGCATCGAGTTTTATTTCCTAAGTTTTTCTCTCGTGAACTTTTGTGTGAATCGAGCGATTTAATATCAATTATTGTATTCATAACGTATTGTTAATACTTATGGATTATTATTGTATCTCGAAAAATTGTTACAGTTTTCCCCCAAAATATGCTAAAGCATAATAAAGAGATCAATCTCCCTCTCGCTCTCCCGCTCCCTCTCACTATTATCATCTCTGCTATTCCCAAGTCAAAATTTTTTGAAAGATCGAGAATAGGCGGCGTCGAGTGGAATGGTGAGGATCGAGGCGAGGATCCAATGTATACAAGACGGTATATACACCGCCCTCGTAGATCTTACAAAATGGCAGAAACTTTACATTCTGATTGAGCGGAGGGTGCCGGAGGGTCCATGGACCTTCCCATAACTGCCTCGCCAGGCAGAGTTGGTATCGCTAGTGGGGTCACGGGGGTCGCATTTTTCAAACTTGGCATCGAGAGCGAAGTCCCAGAGGGTCCGTGATGCCCTAGATCGAGGAGTTGGCCACTGGCAGATTCGGTGGCACAACGATTTCCAAAAGGAATCGATTCCTTCCAATCTCCACTAAGATTCCCGTGATTTCCGAATCAATAAGATAATCTGCGATTTCACCTGATTTCTGCTGATTCCAAAGATTTCCAGTGATTCTCGAATTTCAGAAATTAGTGATTTCTGGACTGTCGATAAAAAAATCTTTGATAAATGCTTGCTCGGTTGGAGAGGGAATGAGTGATGCCCTGCGATTCCCGAAATCACAAGATTTCTTTATGGTTCCCAATGATTTCCTATACATTTGGAGAAATCACGAGGAAATCAGGAATAATCATTCGACTTTAACGATTTCCTGCGCGTACTATGCACGAACCGTCAAGAATTGTCAGCAAGAATATCGAGGGGTTGGTCACTCGCAGATTCGGTGGCACAACGATTTCCAAAAGGAATCGATTCCTTGCAATCTCCACTAAGATTCCCGCGATTTCCGAATCAATAAGATAATCTGCGATTTCACCTGATTTTTGCTGATTTCAAAGATTTCCAGTGATTCTCGAATTTCAGGAATCAGTAATTTCTGGACTGTCGATAGAAATACTTTGATAAATGCTTGCTCGCTTGGAGAGGGAATGAGTGATGCCCTGCGATTCCCGAAATCACAAGATTTCTTTATGATTCCCAATGATTTCCTATACATTTGGAGAAATCACGAGGAAATCAGGAATAATCATTCGACTTTAGCGATTTCCTGTGCGTATTATGCACGAACCGTCAAGAATTGTAAGCGAGAATATCGAGCGGTTGGTCACTCGCAGATTCGTCGGCACGCCGATTTCCAAACAAATCGATTCCTTGTGATTTTCACTGCGATTCCCGTGATTTCCGAATCAATAAGATAACCTGCGATTTCACCTGATTTCTGCTGATTCCAAAGATTTCCAGTGATTCTCGAATTTCAGGAATCAGTAATTTCTGGACTGTCGATAGAAATACTTTGATAAATGCTTGCTCGCTTGGAGAAGGAATGAGTGATGCCTGGCGATTTCACGTGATTTCTGCTGATTCCAAAGATTTCCAGTGATTCTCGAATTTCAGGAATCAATGATTTCTGAACTGTCGATAGAAATACTTTGATAAATGCTTGCTCGATTGGAGAAGGAATGAGTGATGCCCGGCGATTTCACGTGATTTCTGCTGATTCCAAAGATTTCCAGTGATTCTCGAATTTCAGGAATCAGTGATTTCTGGACTGTCGATAGAAATACTTTGATAAATGCTTGCTCGCTTGGAGAAGGAATGAGTGATGCCTGGCGATTTCACGTGATTTCTGCTGATTCCAAAGATTTCCAGTGATTCTCGAATTTCAGGAATCAATGATTTCTGGACTGTCGATAGAAATACTTTGATAAATGTTTGCTCGATTGGAGAAGGAATGAGTGATGCCCGGCGATTTCACGTGATTTCTGCTGATTCCAAAGATTTCCAGTGATTCTCGAATTTCAGGAATCAGTGATTTCTGGACTGTCGATAGAAATACTTTGATAAATGCTTGCTCGATTGGAGAAGGAATGAGTGATGCCCTGCGATTCCCGAAATTACAAGATTTCTTTATGATTCCCAATGATTTCCTATACATTTGGAGAAATCACGAGGAAATCAGGAATAATCATTCGACTTTAGCGATTTCCTGCGATTTCTAGTAATTCCTAGCCTGATTTCGGATGAAATAGTTCACTGATTTCTGAAGTGACCAATCCTTCGCTCCAGATTCAAGCTGGAGGGCACGTTGGCATTGAGCGGAGGTTGATGACTTATTCACTACAAAGGAAATCGCCTCTAGGAGATTGAGCCGAGCAGTACAAATTTCGAGTCGGTTTAACATCTGCATTTATTATAACTATTACTCAAATTTGCCCCATAACTTGCAAGAGCATAATAAATGTAGGTATCAGTCAGTCCCCCTTCTCTCTTCAACCAATTCCCCACAAAATTCATACGCGAAATAAAAAGTTTTACGAACTTTCGTTCAATTTCGAAAAAATTGAGACATTTCTTTCCTGTTTTTTTTTTAAATTATACTCGATAGAATCGTTCGACATTTTAAAATCGGTAGAACGATGTATGGAGGGCGGAGGGAGTTTGGCTCTAGCGAAGTCGGCGGAAACGACGGTTTTGAGGCGAACCGCGGAAACCCTCTGTCGAGGGTAAATAGCGAGGAAGTTACGAGAATGGAGGGTGGCCGAAACGAGAATGGGGCGAGAGAGGGTGTAGTTCAGCGAGGGAAAAGATAGAAAGTTTTGGTATAGACAAGGCCCCTCTCCTCCATAAATCGTGACGTATAGAAAGAGAGAGACAGGGAGAGAGAAAGAGAGGAGATCGAAGTCGAGAAATAGAGCAATCCGGCAATTACGTTCGCTCTCGTTCGAGCTCCCCCCACCCCTTGCCACTCTTGGAAATTTTTTTTTATCCCCAAAGTCTGCTCGTTTTCGGTCGTCCGTCTTTCTTCATCCCTCTCTCACTCCCTCGATCTTTATCTCGCGGTTGTTGATTCCTCGCAGGGACATCCTCGTGTCGAATCGATCTGGCGATGACGTCCTCGGGGACGACGAGAGAAAGGAACACGAAACGAGACAGGCCGGAAAATGGAAAGCCGAAACCCAAACCCTCGTCTTATCATCGTTTTCATTACGAATTTTTGTCATACACGTGAATCCGACGGGAAACGTTTATTTTCGAATTAATCGGTTCTTGGAAAATCGTTGACTCGCGAAATTAATTTTTTATTTTCTTTTTTTTTTTTTTAGGAAAAAAATCGCTCGTTAACAAAATTGTATTTTGTCAATGACCGTGTAGTAACGACAATAATATTCGTATGGTGTTATTGATCATTCCATAAATTTCCATATATTTTGGATAATTAGAAAAAAAAGAAAAAGAAAATAAAGTCATTAATTTCGTATTTTAAACGAACTTTTTCAAAACCTCGTTAAGAATTGACTCGTTCCATAATCCGATAAGATTAATTATCTTTTCATTGCGAAACGATACACGAATCGCGACGAAACTTCGTGCAAACAGGCGTATAAATCGGGAATTAAAAATTGAGATGTTAGAGGAAAAAACAAAAAACAAAACAAAAACATGAACGAACAAAAATAGGTATTAGCGTGACAAACCATCGTCGAGATTTCTCGTCGTTGATTAAGTACACGTCGGAAACAACGGAGTTGATGAAATAAGAAGAGAGGAAAAAAAGGCTAACAGTGAACGCGATAAGGAAAACCACCGGTAACATCGCCCCGCCCACTTTCACCTCGCTCTTGACAAACATCCCATATACAACAAAACTCTGTGAAGAGAAACACGATTCTCCGTCCGAGTTTACATACACAGAGTTCTCTCGTACTTGTTTCTAAAGAGGAAAAAAAATAATAATAATAAACAAAAAAATTTCTCTCGTACTTCTCTGGTCCGGTTTCATTTCATCCCTTGTACACTTTCAACCCTCGGTGAGAATGTAGAAATGATGCAAGACGGACAGCTGCGACGTTGCTAGAGACACAAAAGACAGATGAAACTAGAAGGGAAAAAAAGAAAATAACGACAAAGCGTGACGGGGACAGGTCAACGTCGTACGTGAATATAGAAATTTCCTTTCGCTGATACGGAACAATTCCGGGGGCAATATGCCGCGAGTGCTACGTGAGAACGAAGGCGTAATTGCGTAAACCGCACGTCCATCGCGGATCGATCGACCGAAAGTTGAATTTTTTGTTTTATTTTCATAGCGTGATTGATTGCTTTTATGATTTTTTATTTATTTTTGTTTTTATAAAATTCTTTATTTTTCTGTGTATACAGGGTGAGTTTCATGAGGTGTTCTCAAACTTTATTTTAAGATAGATGGGATCATTACAAACAAAAGTTGTAAATATACATTGGGGATATTTTGAATAGTTTACGAGATATACATTTTTTAAGTTGGTCCAATCAGAGCGCGCCGAGAAGGGTTAGAGGGCGTTATATTTAGTTGCAAAATTCAGAGCAATCTATTTTATTTATTATTTTATCACGCAGTCATTTTTATTCTCGGGCATTGATCGTTCTGTATTTTGCAATCTAAAATATAACGCTCTACATTGTGCTATCTCTACGACTAGGACGGGGAGTGGGCGTCTCCAACGCTTCTGATTGGACAGACTTTAAAAGTTGATATCTCCTAAACTATTAAAAATATCCCCAATGTATATTTGCAACTTTTGTTTATAATGATCCCATCTATCTCAAAATAAAGTTTAAGCCACCTTATAAAACTCGCCCTATATATAAAAAAAATGTCCGATGTTAGTGAAAATAATCGTTAATGGAAAAGGAATCTTTTTTCATTCTATGTAAAAACATACAATCTCAACAACAACAAAACTTCAAAAATAAAACAATTATCAATATTAATAAATAAATATCGATTAGATGTAAGAAATTGTAAAAAACTTATGTAAGAGTTGTGCAATTAAAACTACCTAATAATAATAATAAATAAATTAATATCGATAACTTTTACAAAAACAATTTCACGAAAAATCGTTTTTTCAGAAAAGATCTTTCAAAATATCCTACTGTTCACGATTTAATTAAATTTCCATGTATTTCACGTCCTTTTGGTCGAAAGTGGCAATTCCTGATCGAGGTCAAACTATCGCTGGAGCTCTCGGGCTTTGGTCTTGTTGCAACGCATGGTGCACGAGATCGAAACTGGCATGCCTAACGTGTTTCTGTGTGTCGGCGTAGAACAACCGAGTGAAAGAGTTTTGGAGAAAGAGAAAGAGAGGGGGAGAGGCAGAGAAGAATTGAGAGAGAAAAAGGGGTAGGGGCAAAGGTAAAGGTAGAAGGGCCTTGATCTCGACCTCGCTTTTATTTCTCCCTATTCGTTTCTCTTTTTACAAAGCCTCCCCGCTTCTTCAACCCTTTCACTCGACATGCGCTTTTTATCTCTCTCTCTCTCTCTCTCTCTCCCTCTCATTCCTCAATTCTTACTCCTCGTTCCCGAGGCAAAATCCCAGGATATCAATTTGATCTCAAAAAACGGGCAACGGGCTAGAGTCATCCCGCCACGGTCCGACTACCCGAGTTTAACACGCGATATTCCATCCTCTGGCGATGAGGAAGAACGAGGGGAAGAAGAGGAGGAACCCCTCGAGGGACTACGTTACAGAACGAGAGAAAAATCGCAAAGGTGAAACGAGAACGAGGAGGTTGGTAGGTAAGAAATAAAACAAAAAAAAATAAAGGCGAACGAATGGGAAGAGCTTACGGTTAAAAAGGAGAAAATAATTTCACCAGTCGATACGGTTTACACGATCAATTTGAAAAAAAAAAGAAAAGAAATATTTAAATAAAAACACAAAAATTGTAACGAAAATGATAAAAATTTGAAAAGTTACTTCAAATGGAAATTTCCTCGAAATCATTTTTTGTTTCCTATACAGGGTGAATTGCGTAAGGGGTGCCAGGCGGTATTTCAAGGTAGATGGGCTCATTACAAACAAAAGTTGCAAATAAACATTAGGAATATTGTTAATAATTTACGAGATACAAATTGTTTAATTTGGTCCAATGAGAGCGCGCCGAAAAGCGTTGAAGCCGCCCACTCCCCGCCTAAGTTCAGAGCAGCCAATGCCCCAGAAAAAAAATGACTGCGGAAAAGTACAAGCGATCTAATTGACTGCTCTGAATTTCGCAAACCCAAATGTAACGCCCTAATCTATGCTATATCTACGGCTAGGGTGGGGGTGGGCGGCTTCAACGCTTCTCGGCGCGCTCTGATTGGACCGATTTAAAACATTTATATCTCGTAAATTATTAACAATATCCCTAATGTTTATTTGCAACTTTTGTTTGTAATGAGCCCATCTACCTTAAAATACCGGCTGGCATCCCTTACGCAATTCACCCTGTATATTGCATAAGATGAAAAATTGTAAAACGTAAGCACCGTACGAGCTCGAGGAAGCTCGTTTCGTTTCGGTCAAATCTATCGATGACCTGATAGATTGGACGCTAAATATATTGGACTATACGAGGGCGTTCGCGAGTACAGGAAACACGTGAGAACGTACAAACACACGTGATGTTGGACTTAATGCACCATGATTGATCGGCTTTTGTAGATTATACGTGGTCGTAGTCAGAGGGAGAGCGAGAGAGAGGGAAAATAATCTGTTAGATCTAATAGGTGCGGATTTGCGATATAACGTGTATATATATTTATTGTGGAGATTGAACGATCCAATGACCTCAATTTCTTCGCTCGCCCTCGGGGGAACAATGCGGATATAATTGAGCGATCGATAGGAATTAATAACTATCGCAATGACGATGTTTCTGAATCATCAACGTATTTCAATCGGTTGTAAGGTGTTGACATTTGATATTTCAATATGAAACTTGGAACGAAGGAATTTTGTAATTACTTGCTTCGATTCGGAAAACAATATTGAGAGGAAATGAAGAGATTCTTCTCATTGCCGAATTAATTATCGTTGTTAATTAATTGTTTACAATATTATCTTGCGGATTATTGCAATAGTAAAAAAATGTATTCGGGCAAAATTAAACCTTAATAATCACATTGGGTCCACGGTACACTGTTTTGACCCACTACTCACTGAAATTCATCAATTGGGTTTGGTGGCGCCATCTAACGATAGTTTGGATCTTCAATTTCGGTACCGAGAATGTAGATTTTGAATCAGACCGTTAGTCGGATTTCTGTTTCATTCTTTCTTTCTAAATCGCATCTGCGTTGGATGAAATAAATATATTTTTGAAAAGTCCACGGAAACTGCTATGTCTATTTCAAAATATATTGTTTCCAGATTATAAAAATATTTTTTGTCAATAATTCAAAGAGTTACAGCAATTTTTGTAAACAAAAAAAGTCATTTTTCACGAGTTTGTTCATAATTTTTGTTGCATATTTAAAATTTAATTTTTGATTTCTAACCAATATCCTTGTATTAAACAAGGTTCAGATTATACCTCACTATTTTTTTCATATCGCTCGATGCATTATTTCATTATTTATAACAATTTAAAAACACGTGGGTCCCATGGACCGAGTTTGATTATAACGTGATTCTAGCTAATGTAAGTGTGGTAGTAAGGGTTGAGAATTGAACCTTATAATAATGATCGAAGAGTCTTATCGTCCCAATAATTGGTAATAAAATAAGATTGAAAAAAATGTGATAAAAATAATAATAATGATTATTATTATTATCGACAATAATAACAATATTGATTAATATTGTAAACTATTATTATCATTGCTACGTTGAATTATAAATATGTCGTATGATCAGTAGGGTAGAATAGATTATCGAATAGTATCGGGTGCGCATGGCGGAAACATTATATCGTATGGATGGAATAAAATAGAAAAGTATGGGGATTCGAGCGTCAATATTTTATGGAAGCATGAAATCCGTACCGGTGCGATTGGTCAGTCTACCGGCTAACGGGCACGACAACAGAACAAAAAGATTCAATAAAACGACGTGCCTGGGTCGGAAAAGCGAGACAAAAAATTATATATTATTATTATTATTATTATATAATATAGCTAGATAGATAGTAAAACTTGGTGCATAATTCTCAGACCTAGATGGTGGTGGTTGTATGTATTGTATCTTCTCGATTTTTTTCTTGGGTGAGTTCCGAACTATCGAGGACACAGAAAAAGCACATAGAAAACTTCCATTGGTGCCGGCGGGAATCGAACCCTGGCCCACTGCGTATGGAGCCGAGAAGGGAACCCTATGCTACTCTTTTTTAAAAAGATTGCCCAGAGTAGGAATCGAACCCCAGACTCTTCGATTACTAGACTTGCTCGCCACCTGGTGAGCCACGCCGGCTGTTATTACATATAATGTATATTATTTATAATAATACATAATAGTTATAATAATACATATTATTTATAATGATACATATTATTTATAATAATACATATTATTTATAATAATACATATTATTTATAATAATACATATTATTTATAATAATACATATTATTTATAACAATACATATTATTTATAATAACACATATTATTTACAATAACACATATTATTTATAATAACACATATTATTTATAATAACACATATTATTTACAATAACACATATTATTTATAATAACACATATTATTTATAATAACACATATTATTTATAATAATACATATTATTTATAATACATATTATTTATAATAATACATATTATTTATAACAATACATATTGTTTATAATAATACATATTATTTGTAATAACACATTATTTATAATAACACATATTATTTATAATAATACATATTATTTATAATAATACATATTATTTATAATAATACATATTATTTATAATAATACATATTATTTATAATAATACATATTATTTATAATAATACATATTATTTATAATAATACATATTATTTATAATAACACATATTATTTATAATAATACATATTATTTATAATAATACGTATTATTTATAATAATACATATTATTTATAATGTTATATATATAAATAAATATGGAAATTGAAAAAACGAAAAAAAAGATTCCATCGTTATCCCATTACCTACCTAGGCCTAAAAGTTGTGTAATAAATAACAGTTTTGTACAACAGATTTTCAACAAAATCAGTACATGTTTGTTGTAAATCAACAATTTATATTTAAAACTTGAAAATCTTATAGAAATACGATTTGAAAAATTTCAAATTAAAAAAAAAGTCCAATTTAGCCCATTTTACGCAATCTTATGGACGTTTAAAAAGAAACTAACGTAACTTTTGAAAAATCGATATCTTGAAATCGATCCGACAAAAAAATTTGCAAAAAAATCATGTAGCACTCTTTCAAACAATACTAGAACATAACAAATTTTCAAACAAATCGGGGATGCAAAAGCTAAATGGCGTCTGGTTTGGCGTGGAATGCCCCATATATGTACATATATACAGCTCTCATTTTCACACATATATATATATAAACTCATAGACGTAAAACGAGACAGAGAGAGAGAGAGAGAAAGAGAGAGAGAGAGAGAGAGAGAGAGAGAGAGAGAGAGAGAGAGAGAGAGAGAGAGAGAGAGAGAAAGAGAGAGATAAGACGAGATGAGATGAAAATATATAGAGAACGACAGTTTCTACGTTACGACAGTGTAAACCCCAGGCTCGACTGGCCTTCCTTTTCTTCTCGTCTTCTCTAGCGATCGTCCTCTTTAAAAATAGCAAATGCATCGGACGTAAACCAAATTGATTTATCACGAACCTTGAAAGGGAGGAGGAAGTAACAAAGCTTCCCCCCTCCTCTCATGCCTGTCCCACGATTTCCATTATGCACCGTGTGTTCGCGGATTTGATGAAGAGCCGCAGCGTTTACGACCACTTGAAACCGAAGATAGAAAAAGGAAGAGAGAGAGAGAGAGAGAGAGAGGAAAAGAAATTGGCAAAAAAGAAGCATTTCGAAATTTATACAACCCTCTACGATCTTCGACCAATTTTTCTCGAGACAATAATTAATCGGTTAATTTAATGAGAAATTTTTATAAACCCAGTGGTATTGCTGGTTTTATGAAATTTATACGCTAATTAACTTAATTTATTATCGTTGGAAATGTGCAATTAAAAAAATTTGATTCGCAAAATACAATGTTTTTGTTCGCATTCAACGGATCTTAATCAATTCGAGATGTCAACAATTAATAATTTCAGGAGAGAAAATTTCAGTTTTTACGTAAAAACAAAAATTTGAATTTCAAATTTTCGTCGATTTTCGATTTTCTTTTTTCAACCGAACAGATTCTTCGATCATTTTCAATGTTCAAACGTTTCGAACTTTCGGAATAATATACACCCTCGATATTTCCTCGAAGCCAAAAGTAAAAAAAGGAAGAAAGAGGAAAGAAGGAAAAAGAGGAGTAAGAAAATAACGCCTTTTCTCTCATTTCATTAGTTCGAAACGAGACAACGTTACGAACGAGGGGGAGGAAATGGGAGAAAAGTTAGCTTCCGGTCAGTGCTTCGAGTATCCCGGGCGCTCACCGGAAACGGAACTCAATAAGAGATAAGCTTCTATCTTCGCGACGAGTCGTTGGAAAGGGCGGTGACGTATAAATATAGTTATACGTAAAGTACACGAGGGGCATATCAAAGTGCCTGATGCTTTTGGGAAAAGGCAGTCGAGCGCACAATACTTTCGGCATTGTAACGAGGATTAAAGTTTTGGCGAGAGAGTTCAGGGTGCTGTGTGGTGTGTGTGCTGGTATCTAAAGTACCAAAGAGAGAGAAGAGAGAGAGAGAAGAGAGAGAGAGAGAGAGAGAGAGAGAGAGAGAGAGAGAGAGAGAGAGAAAGAGAGAGAGAGAGAGAGAGAGAGAGAGAGAGAGAGAGAGAGAGAGAGTAGACTTAGTTGAAAATAGAATGGCACGGACGAGAATTCACTTTTGGGCGATACGGGCAAGCTCTCCCTCGTTACCATATGCTAATTTACCCTTTTCCTCCCTTAGTCTCTCCCTAGCTCTCTCCCTCTCTCTCTCTCTCTCTCTCTCTCTCTCACTCTCTCACTCTCTCTCTCTCTCTCTCTTTCTCTCTCTCTCCCTTTCTCTTTCTCTGTCTTTCTCTCTCTCTTTCGTTCTCTCTCTCTCTCTCTCCCTCCCTCTCTCTCTTTCTCTCTCTCTCTCCCTTTCTCTTTCTCTGTCTTTCTCTCTCTCTTTCTTTCTCTCTCTCTCTCATTCTCTCTTTCTCTATTTCTCTCTCTCTCTCTCTCTCTCTCTCTCTCTCATGGAAGCAAAGGCGACCATGAGCCAGTGCGTACCAGTATAAACCTCGACCGTATCCCATTACACACACTGTATACGCTGGAGCGAGTAGGAACAAAGTCCTCGCGACTCGATTGACAAACAAGCTTATTTTTTCAAACTCTTGTTTTTTTTAATTTCCGTTCGAGATGAATTCTAAAATTCGCAGTTTCTTTTTTTTTTCATATTTTTCGATTTCACGTATCGAGAGGCAATTTTATTTGTTTTTAATTCGAAACTCGAGGTAGGTCGACGAGAATGCAATTAAAGGGGAATAAAATTGTTTATTGCGAAATTTGTTCACGTTGATAAAATCGACACGAAATATCCATTATTTTCCAGTCTTTTAATTTATTTTTTTATAGTTTTGTTTTTATTCGAAATTTGACAATTTATTTTATCGATAATGACACGACGATATCACCGGAATTGTTTATTACAAAATTTGTCCACGTGAATGAAGTCGCCACGAAACATTGATTTTTTTATCCAATTTATGTTATTATTATTATTATTATTATTATTGTTTCTTTTTTTTCCTGAAAATCCTACAATTCATTTCTCCGATAATGAAACGAAGATTCTACCTGAGATCTCGCGTTTCCGCAATATCGTAAATCCTTTGTAAAATTGCGTAACGCATCCCGTTTGTCCTAACGACGCTGCTCGTTATCGCATAAAATTCTAGCTACGAATATCGCTTCTCGAATCGTGTCGGTAGGCGATCGATGGGCAGATCGGAGAAGAGATTTAGCCAATTTTGTGTCCGAATCGAAATCGAGAATCGTATAAAAAACTTGGCGAATCCAATAACGTCTCTTTTTAGTTCACCGTTACAACCTTTAACCGGAAGTGGAAACAAGCTTATCGTAAAAAAGAAAAAGAGCCAATAAACGTTGTTATCTTAATCTCTCACGCGTCATAATCGAAGATATCCGACAAGACTTAAACTTCGATGAATTATCGATCGAATCAAAAACTCTTTCGATCATGGGACAAAAAATATTACCGATTTGTTTGTCACAAAACTTGCTTCTGATCGAATTACCGATCGATCCAGGTGAAAATGGACTTTGGTAATTTAAGGAAGTTCGGCATATTGCAGCGTCAAAAAATGATTTTTTTCTGAAAGTACACGTCTTTCTTGATACGTGGTTCAAATTTCATTAAATTCTGAGCAATGGAAGTATGTTAAATAATTTTTTGAAGTTGGCGTTTGAATTCAGTAGAAATTTAAACTTTTTCAGAAAATCGTGTCTCCTGAAAAGTTATGTTTTTGTCACCTGCAATTTATCTTTTCTCGAAATCTACTCATCGTATCGGCATATATTTTGTTTTATGTAACCAGTACATCCAAACAAAGAATGTGGCGAGGTATTTTTTTCAAAAAACGATCCAGACCAGAGAAAAATATATTTGAAGGTAAAAAAACGTGGTGAAAAATGTTAACAAAATTTCGAAACGATGTCAAAAAATTCTGAAACAAAATATCGAAAAAATGGCTCGATACATTGTTTATGACACTTTAATATACACGCACAACAAAAATTATCAAAATCGAACGTATGGTTCCTGAGAAAAGGTTCATTGAAAATAGGCATTTTTCGAAACAATGTCTTTCGACTTTCAACTTATCCCAAAACATTTTCTATTTCGAATATCCTCTAAAACCCTACATAGAATTATCACTAAAGTCTTTCTGAACAAAACTAAAAAAAAATCGTCGAAAAATGTTGAATAGTTTTGAAGAAATCTCAATTTGAAGCAAAGAAGATCAAAGACTATACAGGGTGAGGCACATAAAGTGTTACCTAACGATATCACTCAAACTATTGATCATATCCAAAAAGGTTTTTGACAAAAGTTTCAGTGTTGGAGAAGTCCGTCATACTAAACCACCCTATTTTTTTATCGGTGAAGGCACTATGAAGTTCAAGGTCAACTCCCCTTTTTTAAGTAGAATGGAATATTTCTTCCACCATCTTGTAGAACACTTCAAGCTACATAAAAACATTAGAGGGTCAAAGTCGTTTAAGGTCACTCAAGGTCGGTATCGATAATACAAATCGAACTATCTCGGACCCATTACCAAATATTTGGTAGTCTTATAGAGACGTCACAAAAAAATGTTCCAAACAAAAGTTGTACTGTGTTAAGGAGGCCATCAAATGCGACCAATTTTTCTTCTTTAAAGTGAAGGTGACTTTCACTGTGTAGCAACGCTTCCACCGAAATAAAAAAAAATTGGTCCAAAACAATATCCAAAAACATTTTTATATGTTCAATAATTTGAATGTTATTGCCCTGTAACACTTTATGTGCATCAGCCTGTATAGAGCACATTATTAAATCTACCAACTTTTGATTCAGTTTGATTTCGGTCCAGACGTTCCTAATTCCCATCCTCGCTATCTCCAACGACACATTTTCCGATACAATTTTCCCCTCGACGTTGTTTCTCGCAGTATGCCATTAAATTACAACTACAACGAATTTTATGCATTCGTGTCGTCGTGACGTAACTAAAAGAGTTTCCATATTTTCTATCGTAACGGATTCTCTCTGTGTTCTCATAAAACCGATTCTATTTGTCGTCCCATTTCACGAAGCGAGCGATATGTTCCCTCTGAACACACAACAAACATACATATATATATATATATGCATATGTAGATATATATATCAACATAGATTTATATGCATATAAACATATATAGCTACAGATTATGTATATGTACATAAGAATATATATATTAGAGAGTTATCGATTAATCTAGTCGTACGTGACGTGGCATCGCATTTCGTTTCCCTTCTTCCCTTCACCTCTTCGCCCTAGGTTACCCTTCCAATATCCACACACAATGTCCTACGTCTATATACTTCCGGCTCACTAACATACGACGATCCAAATCAAGGAGCGATAATTGATCGAGCGATTAAGCAAAACGTTTTTCGAACGACATTTATGACTGCACATACGTCTTATTATTATATTATATTATTATATCATATTATATTATATTATTATATCATATAATATTATATTAGATTGTATTATATTATTATATCATATTATATTATATTATGTTATCATCTTATATTATATGGTATTATATATTATATTATGATATCATATAACATTATATTATATTATATTAATATATTATATTATATTATATTATTATATCATATTATATTATATTATTATATCATATAATATTATATTATATTGTATTATATTATTATATCATATAATATTATATTATATTATATTATATTATATTATATTATTATATCATATTATATTATATTATGATATCATATAACATTATATTATATTATATTATATTATTATATTATTATATTATATTATATTAATATATTATGTTATATTATATTATATTATATTATATTATATATTATATTATATTATATTATATATCAGATATTATATTACATATATATCTATATTTATATGAGTGTGGGTGTGCGCGTCGATATATGTATATCTAGGTGTCTTCGTGAATAAATATAGATACGTATAATCACCCTTGTAAGCTTTCGGACGCCCAAGGGTCTTGGAAAATTGAAGCGATATGCCTGTACGAGGATTAAATTAATTAAAAGTTCGTTGAAACCTCGGGGGTGTAAGCCAGTCTCGCTCTTAATATCTAGTACGTAGGTATACACGTACATAATGCATATGTACGCGTCGTATGTACGCGGAAGAAAGAGGAGCAGCAGCTTCCGTTTCTGAGACTTCTCCTTCGTGTGTATACATTATATACAGGGTGTCCCCTTTATCTCTGCCACCCGAAATAACTCAGTAATTATCGACGTTACAAAAAAATGTTTCGAACAAAAGTTGTACGGTGTGGAGGGGACCATCGAATGTGACCATTTTTTTTGTTATTGCGGTGGAGGCATTTGCACACAGTGAAGGTCACCTTCACTTTTTTTAAATGGAACGATATTTTTTCAACCGTCGTGTAAGGCACCTCAATCCGCATAAAAAATATTAGGAGTTCAGTCATTCAAGGTCATCCAAAGTCATTCAAGGTAATTCAAGGTCATCCAAAGTCATTCAAGGTCATTCAAGATCATTCAAGGTCAGTGTCGATGATACAAATGTAAATATTTCGGATCATTATCAAATATTGGGTAGTCTTATAAAGGCGTTACAAAAAAATGTTTCAAACAAAAGTTGTACTGTTTGAAGGGGGCTCAAATGCGAATAATTTTTTTTATTTCGGTAGAGGCGTTGACGCACCGTGAAAGTCACCTTCACATTAAAAAAAAAAATTGGTCGCATTTGATGGCCACCTTCAAACAGTACAACTTTTGTTTGGAACATTTTTTGTAACGTCTTTATAAAAGTAAGTCCTACCAAGTTGTGGAATAAATAACGGTTTTTTACCCAAAATTTTCAAGAAAATCGACCAGTACGTGTTCTTTATAAATCAACAATTTATATTTAAAACTTGAAAATCAGGTTTGAAAATTTTGTTCGATATATTATTTTTAACAAAAGCGTGTTTAAAAAGAAAAATTTTTAAATACACATTTGACCCATTTTCCGCAAAATTAAAGACGTTGAAAAAAAAAAGTAACGTAATTATTGAAAAATCGATATCTCGAAAACGTGTCGACGAAAAAAATCGAAAAAAAAATCACGAAAGTCTCTTTCAACCAATACTGGAAGATACGAAATTTTCAAAAAAATCGGAGCCGCAAAAGCCGAATGGTGTCCGGTTTGGCGTGGAACGCCTCATACATGTATGAGCGAGTAACAAAAAAAAGAGCGCGGAATTCTGGAGCTACAAAGAATTTAATATTCCAGTGGGTTGGATAAAAAGACGGGGTGATAACTAAACCAGCTCGGGGAGGGACCTCCAAGCGTACAGATATGACAAAGAACGAGGAGAGAGAGCAAGAGAGAGAGAGAGAAAAAAGGCTATGCCGCCTACAAAGAATGATAACAAAAAGTAGAGGGTGAGAAAGGAAAACAAAAGTAAAAGACGACGAGGCTTATTACGAAACCGTAAAATTTTTCATCGTTTCACCCCTCATCGCCCCTTGCTGCCGTCCAACGATATATACGTGTTGGCCATTTTCTCACGAGGATTTTTTTTCTTTTTTTTTTTTTACGGACGAACTTGTAGCAACCGCGTCTCCGACGTGATATATGTGTTTGCAGAATCATCGAAGCGCGCGTAATTCAACGATATACGTACATCGTCACGGTTACCAGTGAGGAGAGAATAAAACGAGGTGTGGTCGATACAATGCAGGCATTGTCATGACGTGATAATTGCAACGTCGACGAGAATAACGTCTCGTCATAGATACACGCTGCATTTGTCGTAGAGCAACAGGTAACTCTCTATTTCACGACGACACGTTTATTTAAACAAGTTTAATAATAACTATAATAATAATAATAATAATAATAATAATAATAATAATAATAATAATAATAATAATAATAATAATAATAATAATAATAATCGTCGCGATAATAAAATATTGTTTTCTTACAATTCTCTTAGACGAAAATTTCTACAATTCTCTTAGACGAAAATTTCTACAATTTTCGAAAACTTGAATTGAAAAAAAGAAAATAATATTTCACAATTGAATTGAAATGAAAATTTAATTTCAAAACGAATACGACAATATTTCATACGTGACGTAAGGAAAGAAAATGTACGAAAGAGAGAAAGAGGCGAGAGATCGTAAATTCGTTATTTATTATCGTTTGTAAATTGCCAGAAATAATGGCAGAACGCAAAAATTCTTTGTTGTTGTTTTTCCCATTTCTTTTTTTGTTTTTGTTTTGTAACGTCGCGTGGAAAAATAACGCTTTTTGAACCACCGGAAGGGGCGTCTTTACCCTCGGTGTTTATACGTGACTCTACCCTGAAAAAGGGACGGCGAAGCATATAAGCGTTAAGCGTACTCGTAAATTTACATATTACACGTACGAGAGACGAATACACGCATACCGAGATGTAAATATGGGCGCATATGCACTTTGTGCCGGTGAACTCGTGACATTATTGAAATCGTGACCTCGCGAACGGGTCCGCCTTGTCCCAGTAGTTCCCAACTTTTCCCACCTATGCGATATAAACACACACACACACACACACACACACACACACACACAGGCAACATTAACAAAGAGACGTATACATACATGGACACACCGATAGCTTTCGTTTTCTATACAAACGTAAAAGTATCGAATTATATCGATGGGGAGGAGACGAACGTTTTTCTCGGGAGCTTGCAGCGGCTCAAACCAAAATCCAAACAACCTCGTGACCTACACAACTACGATGATCGAGACTTTTTTTTTTATGGATGCGATACGTATCCCTTCGACACAATTCGATCACGTACAGATCGATCCTACTCATTGTATCCACTTGAGTGTAAAACACAAACACACACACACACGCACACAGGTAAATATCAATATATTTACACACGTACGACATAAAATCCGTACATGCTGCTTTTCAATTGCAGGATACGATCTAAAACTGTATACCTATGTGTGTATTTAGTAAACTCGTAAGACCATTATTACGTTTTCCATGTGTATAGAGAACACACAATTGTCGTAGTTAGGTCCTTTGCAGTGAAACCATTAAAAGTTATTTTGTCAAGGTACTGGAAGAGGGAGAGAGAGAGAAACTAGAAGAGAGGGGGAGAAACGAGAAGAGAGAGGGGGAACTGGAAGAGAGAGGGAGAAACTAGAAGAGAGAGAGTGGGTAGAGAGAGAGATAAACTAGAAGAGAGAGAGAGAGAGAGAGATAAACTAGAAGAGAGAGGGAGAGAGAGAGAACACGTAATATTTATTATTATTCAGTTAAACTGTCCCGTTGCCAGAGCCAAATACATGCGAGAAGGCTTCGTCCGTATAGCACGGGATATTACTACTTCGGGCGTAGACGCTAGGCCCTGTGTTGCCTTGATGGTAACCTCGCAGTAGTATTAGTCAACGCCCTGTCAGACGCGACGCGAACAATGCGAAATCTTTATCGCCGGCTTGAACTTTCGCTCTTGTCTACAATGCGAAACTGTTCGTTTCTGTACTTATGTATGAAAACTGTATTGTGTATATATATATATGTGTGTGTACGTATCAGTGTTTGTGCGCAAATAGGGCTCTCGATAGAAATTGTCGTTGTATTTGTGTTTCACTAACTGCTCGTTTGCAGAAGTAATTTCTAGCTCGCGCAGGCTATCGCCCGTGTGTTTATAGACGGATCTATATAGCGATACGAAGTACAGTGAAAAGTTTACGCGAATAGGTCGCTCGATATGAAATATTGTTGTTGTTGTTGTTGTTGTGTTTTATTTAAATTTTTAATTGACATCGTCGTCGAGGAAAAAATATGAGCGATTGCAGGCGTCTGACCACTACACCGGATCGCTATTGAAAAGTATTAGACTATGCCCACTAGAACGTTCCGTCACTGACCAACATCCTCGCAAACTATGCACGAACCGTCAAGAATTGTCAGGGAGAATATCGAGGGGTTGGTCACTCGCAGATTCGGTGGCACGACGATTTCCAAAGGAATCTATTCCTTGCAATTTCCACTGCGATTCTCGTGATCTCCGAATCAATAAGATAATCTGCGATTTTGCGTGATTTCTGCTGATTCCAAAGATTTACAGTGGTTCTCGAATTTCAGAAATCAGTGATTTCTGGACTGTCGATAGAAATACTTTGATAAATGATTGCTCGATTGGAGAAAGAATAAGTGATGCCCGGCGATTTCACGTAATTTCTACTGATTCCAAAGATTTCCAGTGATTCTCGAATTTCAGGAATCAGTGATTTCTGGACTGTCGATAGAAAAACTTTGATAAATGCTTGCTCGGTTGAAGAAGGAATGAGCGATGCCCGGCGATTTCACGTGATTTCTGCTGATTCCAAAGATTTCCAGTGATTCGCGAATTTCAGGAATCAGTGATTTCTGGACTGTCGATAGAAAAACTTTGATAAATGCTTGCTCGCTTGGAGAAGGAATGAGTGATGCCCGGCGATTTCACGTGATTTCTGCTGATTCCAAAGATTTCCAGTGATTCTCGAATTTCAGAAATCAGTGATTTCTGGACTGTCGATAGAAAAACTTTGATCAATGCTTGCTCGCTTGGAGAAGGAATGAGTGATGCCCGGCGATTTCACGTGATTTCTGCTGATTCCAAAGATTTCCAGTGATTCGCGAATTTCAGGAATCAGTGATTTCTGGACTGTCGATAGAAAAACTTTGATAAATGCTTGCTCGGTTGAAGAAGGAATGAGCGATGCCCGGCGATTTCACGTGATTTCTGCTGATTCCAAAGATTTCCAGTGATTCGCGAATTTCAGGAATCAATGATTTCTGGACTGTCGATAGAAAAACTTTGATAAATGCTTGCTCGGATAGAGAAAGAATGAGTGATGCCTGGCAATTTCACGTGATTTCTGCTGATTCCAAAGATTTCCAGTGATTCTCGAATTTCAGGAATCAATGATTCATGGACTGTCGATAGAAAAACTTTGATAAATGCTTGCTCGGATAGAGAAAGAATGAGTGATGCCTGGCAATTTCACGTGATTTCTGCTGATTCCAAAGATTTCCAGAGATTCTCGAATTTCAGAAATCAGTGATTTCTGGACTGTCGATAAAAATACTTTGATAAATGCTTGCTCGCTTGGAGAAGGAATGAGTGATGCCTGGCGATTTCACGTGATTTCTGCTGATTCCATAGATTTCCAGTGATTCTCAAATTTCAGGAATCAATGATTTCTGGACTGTCGATAGAAATACTTTGATAAATGCTTGCTCGCTTGGAGAAGGAATGAGTGATGCCCGGCGATTCCCGAAATCACACGATTTCTTTATGATTTCCAATGATTTCCTATACATCTGAAGAAATCACGAGGAAATTAGGAATAATCATTCGATTTCAGCGATTTCCTGTGATTTCCAGCGATTTTGAGTGATTCCTAGCCTGATTTCAGATTAAATGGTTCATTCATTTCTCCAGTGATCAACCCCTCGGAAAATATGGAACGGTCTAGTGGGCATAGTAAATCGGTCATGGCATGATTCGATGTAGTAGGCAGACACCTCAAAACTGCTCATGATTTCTTACGACTCGAGATCAAGATTTAATCAACTCGCGATTTTCATTACCGACAGTAATAGTAATAATAATAATTACAATAATAATAACGATAATTAATTATTTATATTACATTATTTATTGCTAGTCTTATATTATTTATATATTACTTTCTTCATGTATAAATGTAAGGTAAAATAAACTTGTTAATTGCCTGTTTTTTCTTTATTTTAATTAACTACGAGATTCGTATTAAAACGTATCTGGTTTATATGCACCGACGTAGATTGAACTTTGTCATTTTCGTCTGGCTTCGTGGTGAAAACCTTTGATTCCTGGAATCCTCGCTGCAGATTTACTTTTTTAATATCTAAATATACAGCAAGAAACTTTAATGAGATTGAAGTGTCTCGTCACATCTCCCTCTCTCTCTCTCTCTCTCTCTCTCTCTCTCGGTTTTTACCAAGTACCTACATGGTAGAAGACAAAATCTGGTATGCTGAACATCCACCGAGGATAAACAGTTTCCGCATCAATTTCCGATGTAAAATCGATGAGAGGAAGATACTTTATCGATCCGTGTCACATAACCTCTTGTCGGAAATTGTAATTGCGAACGGGCTTTCCTCCTCTTTGGAGAGGGTTGTAAACGTCTTACCGAGGGTTGTTACTTACCACCCGTTACACATGTACTATGCCTTTACTTCCGAATTGTTTCACCGGGTGATATATGGTCGTAGGCGAGAATACGTATGTACCTACGTATACGTATATGCTAGCTCGTTTATAGTTGAAACGGTTCAGGTCGCGTTACGCCGTAAGGTACAAAAACCAGCCAGCCAGGCCTCGCTCCATCTCACGGCGAAACCCTACGGCTCACATTCGACCAACTCCCACTGGTGACCCCGTTACAATTTACGTTATTTCTACCCCGTGGCGAAACACTGCATATTCGATCGCCCCCTCCCCCATCCACCCCCCTTTCTCTCTCTATCTCTCTCTCTTCTTCGATTTCCACCAGCATCAATGGAATTTTTCTATGTGCTTTTTCTGTGCTCATGGTGATTCGGACTGACCTAAGGAAAACTGGAGGCAAGAACCTCAATGGTTGGTGGAGATATGTATGAGGAGATAAGGAAATGAAATGTAAAAAGGAGAAGAACTGACGTGCATTGGAATTTGAAAATGCAATCACCCGGTTCAATATCGATCTATCTATCTAACAAAACCAAGAAAATAAAAAATTCTCTCGATTCACAAACTTGTCAAAATTTCCCAAAAAATGGTAAGAATTAAATAACAAATCGTTTGTCGTCGATGCGAATCAGCCCAAATCCTTGAAATTTCAATCTCTCGTAGCATCAATGACGGGGCTACGCGGCCCAAGTAGTATCAATTTCCACTTTCCCGCCTCGAAAATTGAATCGTATATCGCATAACCAGCGGACTCTATAATTCGTAATATTATCCTACAGGACGATCGTTGATAAGGATTTACCAGTAAATTTGTGGGTCGATATTACCCATGCGAGTTTCAATGTTCCATCCTCATATTCGTGGGGGGGGTTTAAAGAAGAGGTAGGAGGTAAAATTTTGTCAGTACGAAATGGTCATCGAACCAAAACGATTCGATATTCTCCACCCTCCGTCTCCCCAGTCGTTTTGTCACGTGGTTATATAGGAGAATCGTCGGTCGGTATATTTCCGGCCCGAAACGCGCGATGTACAAACGCGTCTCGCGGCGATATAGGCAAACTCGATAGTTCGATTTTCGTCATGGCTAAAATGTGCGCGGGGCTAAATATTCCCGGGTCGCCCGACTCCCTCGTAACTCCCCCCCCCCCCCCACTCATGCCCCTCTAGTCCCCTTCCCTCTTCAACCAACTCGCCAATCTCGAGGTTTCTCTTTCGTTTATACATTTCCGAGGCTGTCGCTCATCGTTCTATGCTGATACACACCGAACTGCGTCATTGACGACGATGATGATGATGCGATCCTGTCTCCCGCCCCCGCCTCGCTCTCTCACTCTCTCTCTCTCTCGCTCTGTCTCTCTCTTCCCCTCTGTCTCTGTCTCTGTCTCTCTCTCTCTCGTACTCTCGTAGTTTCCCCCCTCTCTCGCTCGCGCGCGCGTTCTCGATATTCTACTTTTTTTTTATTTTCATTTTTTTTCCTTCCTTCTTCATTTCATGGTTATTTCTTCCCCGGAGTTTGAAGCCCACGAGCCAATAACCACGAGTCTCGCCGTTTATTTAGTCCAAAAATAGTATTTTCTTCGTATCGTATATATATATATATATATATATATACACTGCCGGCTAAAAGTTTCCGGCCAAAAGTTGAAAAGAGTGCCGGAACGGTTTTTTATACCATTTCGCCGGTAGTTAGCGTAGAACAATTTAACCAACGCCATTTTAAAGAGGAGGGATTTACCATCATTTTGCTTTCTTTTTTTAAAATTGACGATTTTTTTTACAATTAGCACCCAGTTTTGAAAACGACAATTTTTTGTCGTTTTTTTTTCTTCTTTGAGTGAACCCCGTTTGTGATAAACATTTTTGTTAACGCATTTCTTTGACCAAAATCATAAAGGGGGAAGTCTAAGCTTCAATTTCATTTTTTAGACAATTTTCTACAATTTTTTTTTTCACAGATATTTCGTTTTTTAAGAAAAAATAGATAATTTGAAAATCGCTCCAGAGGACGAAAACGATGAGATTTACAACAAAACATCAAGACGGTAAAAAGTTGTATTACTTCTTGTTGAGTTCACGAGAATTTTTTCAGATTTTTTTTCGACATTTTTTTTTCATCTATTTCCGGTCCAAGCTCCATTGACCTGAAAACCATGAAAATAATATAATTAAATTTTTTACTTATATATTAAGCTTTGTTCTCATCGAAGAAACCTCCTCTCACCAACGGCATGCTTTTCACCACAAGCGGCATCGTCTGTACAAGTTTTTGAAACATTAAACATACGAGATAGGAAATGGTCTAGTGGTAGCGTTCGTGACTCACACGCAGCGGACCCGGGTTCGATTCCCGTACCAATGATTTTTTTCTATGTGCTTTTTCTGTGCTCTCGGTAATTCGGAACTCACCTGAGAAAAACAGTAGGTCCACCACCAGAGTGGTTGAGGGTGGAATTGAGGGTGGAGATGTGTATGGAGCAGAAAAGATGTAAAAAGTCGGAAGTACGCCGTACATTGCAATTTGTGCACACAACCACCCCGGTCTGAGAGCTATCTACCAAGTTACTATCTAAATCTATATATATTTGTCGCTTTTATCTCTCCCCGGTGGGTACGAATAGTCGGAAACATACGCGAAGGAGTTTTCGCGCAAACTCCTCGTCTCGAATCTTTCTCTCGACGACGTAAAACCGCCATGAAAGAGAGAGAGCTTGAGAAATATATTTCCCAAAATAAAAACATTTATTTTTACAAAGAAAATTAATGGATTTAGCATGCTAATAATTTCATTACAAAAAAAAAAGTTCAAAATTTATTTTTCCAAAAAATTTTCCACAATTTTCGATTCGTTTTGTAAGGAAAACAAAAACCTCCCCCCAACTCCCACTGTCACACTCTCACCAATGAAAATAAATTTCGTCTCTTTGCAACGATGAACGCGACTCTATATAGAGTTTCATAAATCCTGTCGCCATCTTCTGGGCAACGGTGACACGGCACGTTTATATAGATCATCCGAAACGGCCGATGGAATTTAATTGAAGCTGCGAGGGAAGGAGGAAAGGAGAGGCGGGGAATTGATATCTCTCGCACTGTCGAGTTCGAGATCACTAGTTCGCTAAAGTTCTCGAAGCTCTCTCGCGAATTGATCGAACATCGCCCCCCCCCCCCCCTCCCAACTCCTCCTTCACCCCACCCCCATTCCATCTCTCTTTCATTCTCTCCCCCTTTACTTTGTCGTCTTTGCAACCTTCGGCTTCTCGCCCTCGATGAGACTTTGGCAAACTTGTCAAAACGCTCGATATAGAACTTCTATACTTATATATATATATATACAGGGTGAATTTTATAAGGTGTAACAGGTTTTGTTCTAAGATAGATGGGATCATTGCAAACAAAAATTGCAAATATACATTAGGGATATTTTTAATAGTTTACGAGATATAAGCTTTTTAAGTTGGTCCAATCAGAACGCGCTAGGAAGCGTTGGGACCGCCCACTCCCGCCATAGCCGTAGAGATAGAACAGTGGAGAGCGTTACATTTGGGGCTGCAAAATTCAGAGCAGTCAATTTTATTTATTATATTATTACGCAGTCATATTTATTTCTCCGGTATTGGCTGCCAAAGCGGGGAGTGGGCGGCTCCAACGCTTCTTGGCGCACTCGGCGAAATTCGGAGCAGCCAATGCCCGAGAAATAAAAATGACTGCGTAATAATATAATAAATAAAATTAGCTGCTCTGAATTTTGCAACCCCAAATGTAACCCCCTACTCTGTGCTATGTCTACGGCTAGTCAGGAGTGGGCGGCTCCAACGCTTCTCAGCGCGCTCTGATTGGACCAACTTTAAAAAAGTATATCTCGTAAACTATTGAAAATATCCCCAATGTATATTTGCAACTTTTGTTTGTAATGATCCCATCTACCTTAAAATAAAGCCTGTTACATCTTATGAAATTCACCCTCTATATATATGTGCATGTATTTTTTAGTGTGTATGTACTCACATAGACAACAGAAAATGAGACAAAGTTTCGCGAAGAAATCGCTGCGAGTCAATTCTCTCAAGCGGTATATCGTAGTGCGTATATATCTCTTACGTTGTACAAGCTGAGAGTTTTACTCATATACATATATATTGTACATATGTTCATACGTTGTGTATATATTTGCGGTTCGATGGCTCCCTCGTGTGTCGGAGATACGGAAAAGAAAAAGAACTATAGTGAAGAATCTGTAAAGGAGGAGAGAAGGGGATGAGCGAAAGACTGCCCTCTACCGGCGGTAGCTAAAAACCGTCCGGTGTATTGCTAACTTTTACCAATCTTCCTCGAGTTCCTCGAGTGCCTCTTTATGAGCAGCTAAAGCGGTACCAATTCAATTTGCCTTGGCTAGCGATAACGATGTCGTTCTCTCGCACTCCATTCGTCCCTTCTCACTCTCTCCCTCTTTTTGTCCCTTCCCCAAGAAAAAGGGGAAGATATAATAATGGTAATAATGAAAGGAACAAAAAAAGAAAAGAATAAGCCAGATCCTTCCAACCCAGAAGTATTTATTCATCGTTCGTTCTTTATTTTCTTTTTTTTCGCATTGCTGGCTTTGCTTTATGTTCCTCCGAACTTTGTCGAATCGATCAATCGTAGCCTGATAAAATAAGAAAAGTAAACTGTGCGTTGAAAAGAATGGAGTGGCAATGGAAAAAAAAAAAGAAATGAAGCCAATTCTCGGGCGTTCGTCTTGTGCAGGTGTGCCAGTCGATTCGATAATAATAATAATAATAAAATATTTCTTTTATTTCCTAGTAAGTATTCCCCCTATTATTCGTTGTGAAAATACGAGTTTCATTATTCGCAATTCCCATAGCGATAATTTATATATTTATTATTTCCTTCTATAATAAAATATGAATATTTTATTATATTACAATTAAATTCCTGGCACCTTGCCAACTTCGCGTATAAACCGTTACGTTTTCATAAAGTTCCTTTTGTATCGTACGAGGGAAGCACTATACCCGCTTGACAAACGCATCCGCGAAGCGTGTATGAATCTTCTCTGCGCTCGAAATTGTCGCGCAGCGTGAAAGGAAAAAAGAGCGCGTCGGTCTATCTCCATACTCGGCCGTTTCACCGTTGTACCCGCAGGGAGGCGTTGCGAGCGCGCGACAGTTGCGTTAGTCCGCTCGACCGAGCAGACGTGACGGGCTCTGAAATATTCGTCGCTCCTTCGCTTACCCTCCCCGCCATTTCACACGCCACACGCGTTTTCTCATCGTTCGACGTTGCACACTGCATGCACGGGCGGAGTCTCGACGAGGTTCTCGGTGAGAGTTTGGCCATTCGCCGGGGAATCGCTCTCGAGTCTCGTATTTTATTTTGTTCTCGTGGTTGGGACGATCGCTTCGCGAGAACTTCATCGGCCCGTATTATAGTAAGCTTCGCTGTCTCTCCTCGTGCTAAAAGGCCGTACTTCCCGCGTTGAAATTCTCCACAAACTACCGGCGTGAAATTTTCCCTTCTCTTCGTGCCGTCGCAGTTTACACAGAACTTTGTTACAAACGCCGAGGTTCCTGCGAAGAGCGAATGGCCCTTACACATTCTGACATTTTACCGGCGTTTATGGATACACTTTGCGTTCGTGGGTTTCTCGCGTGTGCACTCCCTTGTTTTCCTCGCTGGCCGGGAGATGTCGCACTTGACGCTTTTGACGCTCCGTGGTAAGAGAAAAAAGAGACAGACGCCAAGACCGGATGAGGAATAGCGACGGTGTTATTCCACTGGTCGGGCTTTCGAGGGTAAACATCTGGTCGAAACTGATTCAACGAAGCGCTTGGCAACTTAACTTTATCGTGACCGTTTACGATGTGGGTTTGTATATATACAGGGTGAATTTCATAAGGTGTAACAGGCTTTATTCTAAGGTAGATGAGATCATTACAAACAAAAGTTGCAAATATACATTGGGGATATTTTGAATAATTTACGAGATATCAATTTTTTAAGTTGGTCCAATCAGCGCTGAGAAGCGTTGGCACCGCCCACTCCCCGCCCTAGCAGCCAATGCCCACGAAATAAAAATTACTGCGTAATCTTGTATATAAAAATGTAAGAATGCTTGTTTGTTTGTTTGTTTGTTGTCACGAGCAAGCTCCTATACCATTCATCCGATTGCGATGAAAATTTGATGAATTGTAGTCCGCACTCCCGAGAAGGTTTCTGCGTTAGTAGAATAATTTTATTTGCCAAAATAAACGCGTACGGGGTAAAACAAAATAATTAATAAATAATAGTAAATAATAATAAATTAACATTTATGTATATCTATATATAGAGATTATTTGACAGATGTCAAAGTATGCTACCAAAATGACAAGCGAAATAAAAGATACTCATTTGTTTTAACGACTCGATCGACTCGATATTATATATTAGTTGCATAATTCATTTGACAGCGAATATCAAATTAATCGTGACTCTAAATCGGGAAGCGATTGAAAGATCTACACGTCAATTAAAAAGGAAACATACATTACGAGTTTCAGAAACGGACGAGCACCGAGAAGAAAGACTGAAAACCATTAGAGTATATACGACGAAGTACAAACTTTCGTAAAATAACAGCAACAACAGACGCATTGATTCACAAAGTTTTTGAAAATATTATACATAACTGCAAAAAACATAAGTGGTTAGGGGAACGTGCTATATTAGCAGCAAAAACGCCAATGTCAATTATATAAATGTCACGATTCAAAAGAGAATATCATGAGAAGCTAAAACGTACAAGTCGATTTCTGCTTTTATTAATCAAGAACAAGTTGTTAATTATGAAACTGAATTCCTGAATTCGTTTCATTTGCCAGGCATAGCGCCGCACGTTGTAACATTGAAAATGGGCGTGCCTATCATACTTTTACGAAACATCAATCCACCACAACTTTGCAACGGTACTGGACTTCCAGGGAAAAATATGATGAACAATGTCAGCGAAACTACAATTTAAAATAGAAAATTTGAAGGAAAAGACGATGTCCTGTTGTCACGTATCCCAACGAATACCAAAATATATGCCATTCAATTTCAAACGTTTGCCTTTTCCGGTGCTACTTGCATTTACAATGTCCATCAACGAAGCACGGGGACAATCGCTAAAAATGTGTATAGTATAAAATATATTTGGAAAGTTCATGCTTCACACATGGAGAGAAAAACAAAAAATATTGTGTGTCAAATGAATTATGACACCAAAACGGCATTGCAACGCATGCCTCCAAATGTAACGCCCTACACTGTGCTATCTCTACGGCTAGGGCGGGAGTGGGCGGGTCCAATGCTTCTCGACGCGCTCTAATTGGACGAACTTTAAAAATGTATATCTCGTAAACTATTGAAAATATCCCCAATGTATATTTGCAACTTTTGTTTGTAATGATCCCATCTACCTTAGAATAAAGCCTGTTACACTTTATGAAATTCACCCTGTATATATAGATATAGCCAATGCATACACCTATATATAAACCAATGCATCGTTCGAGGACTTGTACGAGCGACGGGTAAGCGGTTAATCTCATCAATTTCGGGGATACGTCGTATCGGGCGACTCTGAAATTTGTCCGCTGTTTTTAAAGGTCACGCCCGTGAACTTTTACCACCCAGTCGGCTTACGTAATATTATTTATACTATTATTATTATCATCGACCGTTGATAAAAATATGTAGACACCTTGTTTTTTTATTATTTAGAAAAATATGAAAAAGCGAGAATTCAATTTCTTTTTACGTCCCTCGTGTGAAACTTATTATTTTCAGGTATTATAGTTTGCTCATAGAAAAAACTTCAAGAGCGTTCCTGTTTTTTTTAATTCCTATGAAAAGGAAAATTCGACCCAATTTCTCACCGTATGAGAAAAAAAAATTGGATCCAAACGAATCTCCCAACTCGACGTAAGCTAGAACGAAGAAAGACCCGGTGAGTTGCCAAAGCGTCTTTGCGTAAAAGCGGAAGTAGACGGTACAAAAACCCCCACGACTTTGTCAAAGGACGGGTCGTCGTCGTAAATCCATGAAGGAAACGTGCGACCGACAAATACAGGAAGACTTCTTGCATTCCTCGCAGTGTTTACCTCCTTGCGGTATTAGTGACAGTAAAACGAGAAACAAGGAGACTGCGGTTCCGGGAGGGTTAACTTTATAAATCCCTTGGGAGAAAACATGAAGAAGAAGAAGGAGGAAGGGAGGACGAAATTCATGCTTGAGAGCAGAAACGAGTACGCTCAAACTACGCAACTGAATTAAATGTTTATCAGGGATGTTCTTTCGTACACGTACACGTATCATACGTGTTTACAAAAGACGCGTCGTTTTCTTAACAAGCTCTCAAAGTTTAAGTGTCTCAAGAGTGCGAAAAATAAAAAAAGAAAAGAAAGCTTGTCGATCACAAAGAGCACTTCGACAATCATCCATTAGTCGTAAAATGTCTCGTCGCAATGTTTCTGTTCGAGTAGATTCGTGCCTATCACATACCGAGGAATTGATCGCTCGAGAAATCATTGAATCATTTCATCTGAAATCAGGCTAGGAATCACTAAAATTCGCTGGAAATCGCTAAAATCGAATGATTATTCCTGATTTCCTCGTGATTTCTTCGAATGTATAGGAAATCATTGAGAATCATAAAGAAATCGTTTGATTTCGGGAATCGCTGGGCATCACTCGTTCCCTCTTCAAGCGAGCTAGCATTTATCAAAGTTTTTCTATGGACAGTCCAGAAATCACTGATTTCTAAAATTCGGGAATCACTGGAAATCGTTGGAATCGATTCCTTTTGGAAATCGTTGTGCCACCGAATCTGCGAGTGACCAACCTGTCGAATCATACCGCCCTCTCCTTTTCTACAATTCCAAACAAGAAACTCATTAAGGTAGTCCTATCGTTACAGCGTTCCCGTTAGATTTCACTGAAAATTTGCAGAAACGTTCTTTGATGTCACATGTATATGTGTGTAAAATTTCAGGGTCCTTTATCGACTCAAAAATTACGATATTTATTCTTGAAAATCGTCACTTTTCGCAATCTCCCATAAGAGCCCATGTTAAATATCGCAATATTATACAACGAGTGTCTCGATCATTTGGTCGATGAAGCCTGTTGAAATTTTGCACATATTTTTATACGACATCAAAGAAGCTTCGATTAGTTTTTATAACAAATCTTATGGAAAACAAAAATTCATGATTTTGTTTATTATATAACAAATAAACTTTCCGCAGGATCAATTTGAATTTTGAGTATGTTGTTCTTTAGTCGATTTGCAACAACTTTTCTTAATGAACTTTAACGCTTGGTCCACTTCCAATGTGAGAAAAAACGAGAATAAAATTTGAATCCCCCCATCCAATGCTGTAAATTTGCAGAAACGTTCTTTGATGTCACATGTATATGTGTGTAAAATTTCAGGGTCCTTTATCGACTCAAAAATCACGTTATTTATTCTTGAAAATCGTCACTTTTCGCAATCTCCCATAAGAGCCCGTGTTAAATATCGCAACATTATACAACGAGTATCTCGATCGTTTGGTCGATGAAGCCTGTTGAAATTTTGCACACATTTTTATACGACATCAAAGAAGCTTCGATTAGTTTTTATAACAAATCTTATGGAAAACAAAAATTCATGATTTTGTTTATTATATAACAAATAAACTTTCCGTAGGATCAATTTGAATTTTGAGTATGTTGTTCTTTAGTCGATTTGCAATAACTTTTCTTAATGAACTTTAAGGCTTGGTCCACTTCCAATATCAGAAAAAACGGGAATAAAATTTTAATCCCCCACCCAACGATAGGACTACCTTAAAACCCTTTGAGACCTGAGTACTTTCAAGCTTATGTGGTCCACAGACGCATAGGCTGACGCATATGTGTCCTTAGAGCTAGGGTTAAAGAACTTCGACATATTTGGAAGCACCGATCTGATCTTCTTTGCTTCAAATTGAAATTTCTTCAAAACTATTCAACATTTTTCGACGATTTTTGTTTAGTTTTGTTCAGAAAGACTTTATTGATAATTCTATGTAGGGTTTTCGAGGATATTCGAAATAGACAAATTTTGGGACAAGTTGAAAGTCGAAAAACATTGTTTCGAAAAATGCCTATTTTCAATGTACCTTTTCTCAGGAACCATACGTCCTATTTTGACCATTTTTGTTGTGTGTGTATCTTAAAGTGTAATAAACAATGTATCGACCCATTTTTTCGATATTTTGTTTCAGAATTTTTTGACATCGTTTTGAAACTTTGTTAAAATTTCTCACCACATTTTTTTACCTTCAAATATATTTTTCTCTGGTCTGAATCGTTTTTTCAAAAAAATACCTCGACACATTCTTCGTTTGGATGTACTGGTTACATAAAACAAAATATATGCCGATACGATAAGTAGATTTCGAGAAAAGATAAATTGCAGGTGAAAAAAACATAACTTTTCAGGAGACACGATTTTCTAAAAACGTTTGAATTTCTAATGAATTCAAACGCTAACTTCAAAAAATCATTTAACATACTTCAACAGCTTCAGAATTTCATGAAATTTGAACCACGTATCAAGAAAGACATGTACTTTCAGAAAGAAAAAAAAACATTTTTTATATCTCAAACCCCTTTAAATCCTCCATTTCACCCTTCAAATCTCCCCCAAAAAAATTAAAAAAAAAACAATTCATCGTCAATTTCTCGTTAAACCTCGCCGTCGCCAATTTTCATTCCCAATTTCCCAGAAAAATCGATAATATTAATCCTCGTATTCATCGAATAGAAATAATTACAAAGAGAAAAAAAAAAAAGTAGAAAAAAAAAAAACCCGCGTTAACATCCATCCAATTACGATAATAAAAGCTTCGTGTGGCGAGCCATTGATGTATTATATACGTACGCAAAGAGAGCTTTGAGATTTGTCCGCCGCGGGACGTTGGCGACGGATGTTGAGGACGGACGGATGGCGTGAGTAGGAGTATAGAGGAAGGGAGGGGGGGAACTGGTCGCAGAGTCGCTAATTAATCTCTCAAATGAATCTCATCTCCCCGCGTACAATTGAATATCCTTACCTATAGGACGAGTTTCCAAAGGCCATAGGTCTCTCGCATACGTTCCATCGCCCTTCCTCTCATCCTTCGGCCGACGTTGTTCGACGTGGAGCCAAGATATACGCATTCCATTCACTTTCTCTCTTCTTCCTTTCCCCCTCTATCGGGCACCTTTGCTCCCCCCACCCCTCGCCGTCGCACCACTCTCAAACTCTCCTTGCTAGCTTTCGACCTTTCTGCCTCCCCCCTCCACCGCCGCCTCGCCTAAGGCTCCTCCCCCCTTCCCCCCCTCCACCTCGCCTCGTTCACTCCCTTTATTTCACAGTTTCGCGAACACACACACACACACACACACACACACTCCCGCGTCTATCTATAACTTTCCGCACGCGGAAGCGTTGAAAGCCGACCGTTTGTGTCTCGGATAGTTATTCAATCCCTCCCTACGCTTCCTCTCTCGTCGTCTCTTCGTACATTTATATATTTATATTGTGTTTATATATAAGCATACGGTTTCTTGTACGTACAATCTTGATAAAGAACCTCGAGCTTTTGGAGGTTATTCACGCGTTCATCGACTGCATCGTTACACGAAGAAAATACACCGAACAGTTTCGTTGGAAGCGAAGCAAGGCGTTCTATGTTAATATATATATATATATATATATATATATATATATATATGTGTGTGTGTCTCTGTATATATATATATATATATAGAGAGAGAGAGAGACACGCAGCACAACGCTAAATTCGTCGAGAATAAACGCACGTGTTGCGCGTCCGAGGCGACAAAAAAAGAAATAATGTCGTACGTAAAGGAAAGAGCAGTGTACCCCGCGAACCCGTGACCGAAGAAAAAGAAAATAAGCGAGGGAGTCGAGGAAGAAGAAGCTGGGACTTTTACCAACCAGCGGCTTGTGTAATATTAGTTATATTATTATTATTATCATCGAGCCTTGATCAAAATATGTAGACACCTTTCTTTTTTATTATTTAGAAAAATATGAAAAAAAGCGAGAATTTAATTTCTTTTGTGTCCCTCATGAGAAATTTATTATTTTTAGGTTAGTTTGCTCGTAAGAGAAACTTCGAGAACGTTTCTGTATTTTTGTATTCTTATCTGAAGAAAATTCGCCGTAATTTCTCAAAGTATGAGAATAAAGAAATTGGACCCAAACGAGTCGAAGAGGGAGAAGGAGAGACAGAAAGCAAAACAGTGGTCTCGTGGCAGCGACGGAAACGTCCGTACGACCTCTAGGGACTTGGCTATACGGGCAACGGAACGAAACAAGCGTGCACGCCCCCCACTAGAATCACGTGGTTCCACGCGAGATCCACGCTAACCGTTGAAAACAATTCAAGGATAATCGATATTTTGCTATTTTTCTTGCTCTTTGCTGGGATATAAAATTGTCGGTTTTACTTTTTGTTTTTTTGTTACGACGATTTTTTTCAATCTACGAGGATTAAGCACTGTTTTATTTATTTATTTTGTTTTTTTTTTTTTTTTTACAAGATGTCGTTAACACTCGCCTATAACGAACAATTGCACTTTTTTTGTTTGTTTGTTATTTTTGTTTTTATTAAAATACGTTTTACGTATAAATCGATCGTCGTATTTAGAAATTTTGTTTTAGATTTAAGTCGAGACGATATTTGTGATCGTTGCAATAATAAACACACGCGATCTATCCGTCGCTAGGTTCACACTCGTTACTCTTGTCGAAGGTCAAACGCACGTGAGGTATCGCACCGTGTTAGACGTGAAGGTAGCGTGAAATCGCGCGTTTTTTTTTTTCGCGTGGATAACTCGACCAATCACAAGCGATGTTCTTGCACTTTTTGTTCCTTTGTTTTAACGACTTCGTGTTTAATTTATCGCGGGAAAAGTTAGTTTTGATAAAGAAAGAGAATTTTTTTTTTTTTGGTTATAGTCACGTCGGACCTTTTGTTGGATTGAATCGATCGGTCGATAGCTCGACCAATCGCAATCGATATTCTTGCACTTTTTGTTCCTTTGTTTTAACGACTTCGTGTTTAAATTATCGCGGGAAAAGTTAGTTTTGATAGAGAGAATTTTTTTTTTTGGTTATAGTCACGTCGGACCTTTTGTTGGATTTACTCGATCGGTCGATAGCTCGACCAATCGCAATCGATATTCTTGCACTTTTTGTTCCTTTGTTTTAACGACTTCGTGTTTAATTTATCGCGGGAAAAGTTAGTTTTGATAGAGAGAGAGAATTTTTTTTTTTGGTTATAGTCACGTCGGACCTTTTGTTGGATTGAATCGATCGATCGATGGCTCGACCAATCGCAATCGATATTCTTGCACTTTTTGTTCCTTTGTTTTAACGACTTCGTGTTTAAATTATCGCGGGAAAAGTTAGTTTTGATAGAGAGAGAGAATTTTTTTTTTGGTTATAGTCACGTCGGACCTTTTGTTGGATTTACTCGATCGGTCGATAGCTCGACCAATCGCAATCGATATTCTTGCACTTTTTGTTCCTTTGTTTTAACGACTTCGTGTTTAATTTATCGCGGGAAAAGTTAGTTTTGATAGAGATTTTTTTTTTTTGTTTTTGGTTATAGTCACGTCGGGCTTTTGTTCGACTCGATAAATGTCATTGGCGACGGTTTAAAGACGATGTGAGATTTTGTGTGTGTTTTCGTGCATCACTGTTTTGGTGCTAGTAACGAAGGGAACACGAACCGACTGTACACGCGCATCGGGTTTGCTGCCGGTACGTCGACTGCCTTCGCAACGTCGACGAACGGAGAAAACCCCCACGTCCTACTCGACGCGAAAACGTATTATATATGTCTTCTCTCCTACCTCCGGAGCTGTCCATCCTGCGCGGCTCCCTCGCAATCCCCACCCTTCAACCCCTTTAATCCCTCGACCAACCGCGATTGCCCGCGGCTATACGTAATTTATTTACATTTTTCCTCGTGGTAAGTTTGACGTATCTAATCCAAAAATGCGATGGGCTTTACATGATCTTACGAAAGTTTTAAGTAACGGCAGATTTTATGGGAAATGTTGGATCGTGTATGTAATATCGTTATAGTTTTTAGAAAATATGGATAGTGTATGGATTACAACGTTGTACGGGTTATTTGGCTCGGGAGCTTGTGAAAAGTGCTGCACCGATTTATTATTTTGAATCGAGGGCTTGGAAATTGACGATAGAAAACGCACGTTTCAATTAGTTATTTATAATAAAAGAATTGATAGTGCTTCTAGTTTAATAGCAAATTTTTTATCCTAGTAACAATTTAAAAATCATTTATAAAAAAAGAATTATGTAGTTGATCATACGACACGTTTTTGGGAAGATGGTTTGAAAAGTGGTGGAGTATAGAACCGCGCAAACGATGTAACGCTAGTGTCATCTAGTGGGGAATGTTATATCACGGCGCTGTATCCATTTTACCATCCCGGTCGAGATGAGAGAACCAGCAGTCGGTAAGGTGTTCTACTATACCAACGGAACGGAGATTAGTTTCACCAAACGAATATTTTATCTGCTTATTCTGAGTGTGTAATATTGGAATTTAAAAAAACGGACACTTATCATTGAATTTCACGATACGAAAGTTATTTCGACCGCTGATAAAACGTGACCATAAAAATTCGACTTGACTGAGAGACGGTAAAGGCGGTGGAAAGCACAGCTTTCATTTAGTTATTTATAATAAAAGAATTGATAGTGCTTCTAGTTTAATAGCAAATTTTTTATCCTAGTAACAATTTAAAAATCATTTATAAAAAAATAATTATGTAGTTGATCATACGACACGTTTTTGGGAAGATGGTTTGAAAAGTGGAGGAGTATAGAACCGCGCAAACGATGTAACGCTAGTGTCATCTAGTGGCGAATGTTACATCACGGCGCTGTATCCATTTTAACATCCCGGTCGAGATGAGAGAACCAGCAGTCGGTAAGGTGTCCTACTATACCAACGGAATGCGAATTAGTTTCACCGAACGAATATTTTATCTACTTACTCTGAGTGTGTAATATTGGAATCTGAAAAAATGGATACTTATCATTGAATTTCACGGTACGAAAGTTATTTCGACCGCTGATAAAACGTGACTATAAAAATTCGACTTGACGGAGAGACGGTAAAGCAAGCATTTAAAATTCATATGGCCTGTTGTCATTTATCGACGTTGGGTAACAGCGCCGTCGGTGCAGCTTGCCGAGTTTTGAAGTCGGCAAAATTTTGTGATCACAATCTGTAAATAAAAATTTATATATACAAACTTGTTTCCTTATTTTTTATCAATAATATTATCATTTGATGAAATTCAGTTTTCTTCGAGTCTTCAACGTGATCAATGTATGCAAATTGAATGAATTTCCACTTTCGATTAATTTCTTATATTTACGATGAGTCTAATTTTTGTATGGGAATGTACATGAGGTTATACTGAAATGGCTGAAATGTTTACTTCTTTCAACTCGTCAGTACTGCCTCGTTCTACCTCGTCCGCTGACCTCAAACGTCGAGTTCGCCCTTGACAAAACTTTTGATGTCAAGCGTGAATCGGGATGAACGGGCCCTTTGTACTCGTCGTCGTAAAGATCAATCTTTCATCATTTATTTAACCACGTTCTTTTTATAGAACAACATTAACCACAAAACATCAATAATGCGGAGGCATTTTCTGTTATGATCAATAAACCAATTTGTAGCTCATAACGCTATTTTTGCTGGTATTGTTTGTTTTATATTCAACTATATATCTGATGCGTTAAAGTCGGTAAATGAATAAATACAGTAGCCACATCGATCTCTCGACTGTTTCGAGAGTTTGTATGGTTTAAAAAAAAGTCTAATGATTAATTCGTTCAAATTTTGATCATTTGATAAGATAAAAATGTAACTATGTAAATTCCTAGTACTTTTTGTGCATTGGTATGTATTGTTTGCTCCCCCTAGGAACTTTGTTCTTGTAGTGCTGTCAAATCTGGTGAGATGCCTCGAGGACATAACCTTAAAACCAGTGGAGCCGCTGACACAAGGCAGATGATGTGTTATTTTTCACTTAGTTACGAATAATTATCATTAATTAACAAAAGGATGGCCAAATATTCAAGTGACTCGGATTCGGATCGAAGTAACAGGCACAGAAGAAAATATTACCGAAGATCGAGGTATTTTATACATCTATACGAAACTGCAAACATAGCCGGAAATGGATTTCAATGATTATTACCAATTTTGTTTGTGAATACTTCCATTTTAGATCGAGCAGCTCTGATTCGAGCGACAGTTCGTCGTACAGAAAACGATTATCGAAACATTCACGTTCAAAGAGACGACATCGCACAAGGTCAAAGAGTCGAGATCGAGACAGAGCTTCCAAAAGTTACAAATCATCCAGAGGAAGCTCCAAAGACAGGGACCGACGAAGATATCGATCCAAAAGATCAAAATCGTACTCCCCTGACAGAAATAATAGGAGAAAGGGGAGATCTCCATCAAGAGACAAATCCACAAGTAGATCGAGCAGTGCACAGTCGAACAGTGTAAAGCCAATCAATGAGAAGTCTACAAATCTAGTATCTAAAGGTTGGATTAATTTTCATTCGTATAAAGGAAATTTCAATTTTCGTGACATCACCACCTTTTTACAGATCATACGTTTCATTAAATAATTTCTCTGTGTTTAGATGAATTTTCCATCGAACCAAGAATAAAGGAAAGCGTACTCGACGAAATAAACTCTGAAAGATTTGTTCCAAAGTCATTTACGTCATCTGCCTCCAGTAAAGATTGCACGTTCAAGAATGTAGTCATTGATGTCTCAGGGGAGACGATTCAAGCACCAGCAGTGAGAAACCCAAGCAACTCGGACAGCATATTTCACACATCGGTAATAACCTTTGAATTTTATGCGACAGAAACGTGCTGCAGAATGACGCAGTGACATTCTTCTCTTTTGTTGTAGATAATGATGGACCAAGGAGCTCGTTTTGACAAGTGGGTGAAAAAATTATACACTTTAAGGCAAAAGGCGATAATAGATGTAACTCATACCAGTGTCACCTGACACTTAAGATCACTAGCTTTTTAACAAGGAAACGTAGTTTTTATTGATTTGCCTCTTCAATTATACCAAGACGACGTTATCCTCTTAACCGAATCTTCGAACCTGTTGCTCTCTGAAGAAAATCAACATCGCCATTGTTCTACGTTCACGCATCGTTTTTATTTCTCCTCGCATTGCGATTTACAACGTTATGACATAGATATTATTCCGGAAAATCAGATACCGAAGATTTCTGGACAAATAGAAACAATGATTTTGGTTAACATCTAGGGGGAGGGCTCTGTGAGTTTCATCAGATACACAAAAGTAATCGCGCGAAATCGAACGAGGGTGCGTGAACTTTTGTTTATCATGGGAATAAAGTATCACCAAATCCCAAACAAAAATGTATTCTCATCTCGAAGAAGACATTAATCGAAGAATCTTCTTTACCTCCGGTATCATAGACAATCGTCAGAGGTTATTTATTTTATGGCATAACAACGACAGTTCCCTCATCTCTAAACGGATCATGATCCGAGACGCTCGGTTCGATTTCGCGATTAATTTAATCATTTGTTTTATCGGCCACATGACAAACCGTGGATAATGGATATTCTTATTTCACGCGATCGCGCTAATACTCACTTGCATTTGTAATTTACTTTCGCCTGATATGCATTATCCATATAACATCGTCTGGAAACAATTCTATGTATATGTATATATACATATATATCCATGCATACATATATATTGTGACGAATTACCGGAATCCTTCCGGTAATACTTCCTTCCGCCATCGTCACAATATATATACTTTTATGTATATATGTCTTTACGTATTTTATAATAATTACGATTACGGCTTTGGTGAACGAAATAATTAAGGATGGAGTATTAGAGTCGATGGACTTGTTTTTTCGTTATAGCATCGTTTTCGGACTTGCGCTGTTTCTTTTTTCGTTTACTCGAAAATGTATTTGTACCAACTTCATTGGAAGATCTCGAGAAACTAGATAACGAACGGACTATTTCGCGAAAGTTTGCGCAACATGACAGAAAAGCGCTATAATCCGGTCGATCAACCAAGTATTCTGCGTGTTGCAACAACTACACTTGAAACGAGATATAAATGCTAAAAAGCACTTTCCTCTTATCCCGCGAACGCGATAACGCCGATGCCTCGAATGCGGAACGTTCATCGAATGTGCAAATAAAAGAACTTCGGGTTTCTTTCTATCTCGGAGTATCCGGGATTTATATTACAATATCACGGTCCACAAGGGTGTGCTCTAGAGACTCTAACGTATCCTACGAGGGACAGAAAGATAAGATTTTTGTTCGTTCTCGACGAGAAAGAGGATGGGGATTCTTTAGTCTCTGCGCGTTTCCGTCCGGTCACACGCGAATCTAATAATTCGAGATCACCTCATCAATATTGACAATGTCCAACTCGACGATACTGTCACCAGCAAATTGGCCATAGAGACCGTCCGAAGTGCTCCGCTTCACGATCCCTGTGAAGATAGAAACGAAACTAGTTAAAGTTCTCTGACGAATTTATAATCCAATATTTAGGAATTTTTAAAGCGAACTTACTTGTATAATTTACTTTTTCTAACAGGTACGTAGACATGTTTTTACACTCCTTGCCAATGTAAGCTCCGACACTTGATAGATCATGTATTGGTGGAAATACGGCTCTCATAGTTTCCCTCACGACTTTAGTGTCGACTTCGTAGTAACCATTGGCCATCTTGATTAGTAGATCGTACAGATTGCGAGGTGGCAATACTCGCTTACGATTCAGTGGCATGACGAAACAGCAGTGTCCGTCTATGTCGATTATACCAGTGAGATTCTAAAACAAAATTCAGATAGAGCTTTCTCAATCCAATTAAAAATAACGAATAATTATAGTAAACAAAAGGGAGTCAAAGCGCTGCTCCTATAAATCACATGATGAAGAATTTTTAAGGAAGCGGCATCCTGTCGACGATGCTGATTATAACAAACGACTCACATTATGAAAATCGTGAATGAAACGACCCTGACGGCCACCACGAAAATCTGGTACATCGATCTCCTCGTAATGATCACTCTGAAGATCAAGATCGAAACGTTCCTTCAAAAAGTTGCCCACGCTCTGAAGAGACTTGGCGAGTTCGATATTTTCGTTATCAGCCTTGTAGTGTTCGGGATATGACTGAGGTCCAGCGAGAAGTCCCTCTCGGTCTATCGGTGACCGGTTTCTTCCCTCGTATGGAATGCTGTACCAGCCGGTGCGAAATCTGTGCATCTGATCACGAGCATAGTGCCTGTATATGTATAGTCCACCGATCACACCGATACCCATGCCAAGAATAGCGGTGAACAGAAGACAATACACGGTCCAAGTGTTTGGGCGAAGTAGTGGATTGGCTCGTCGCAGAATGAATACTTGATCCTTGATCGTCAAATAAGAACCTCCAGGTCTTGGTGGACACTGAGCTTCGGCATCCCCGGAGCCACCCTGTAAGTTTTACATTATTAAGAAATGATAGATCTAAACATTTTCCACAAGAAGGTAAGCCTCGTTTGCAATTTATCCGCTACATTTGGTGATCAACCGTTTGAGTCCCAGAGTATATACCGGTCAGCGTGATCGCACTGCTTGGGCCCCAAACGGTTAAGATGATTCATTTTTATTTCATGGACATTGTGATATTTCTTGGAAAATCTTAATGCGCCGCTGGAGAAGGAACATAGTCTGAATATCCTCCGGCACAATTTTGTTTTCAACCCTTTGAGCTCTAAGGAAACATATATGCACCAGCCTATGCATCTGCGGATCACATAACCTTGAAAGTACTCAAGCCTCTAAAGGTTAAATAAATTTCAACTCATGACCTAATCTTACAGAGTACAAAAGGTACACTATCAATTACTGCAATCGTTATTTCAATGTTTTCAAATTTCAAGAACAAAAGAAACTGCTGCGCTAAATTTTACAGAAATATTAACCGGCTCTCATAAATAAAATATTTCACAAACTCAGCAAACCCGCTTTTTGTTAACGACTTCTTTGCTCCTGATATCACCAGTCGTTAACACAGCTGGTAACGTTTTGGGATAAGCACTGGTAATGTATGTATAGAGTTAAGGTACATATACAAATGTCAGGAATGCGTGCGATTCATCAAAACAACGCCCCGTTCTCCCAAATACTCGAACGACTTCCGAAATCGTGTTTGCACACATATATGTCACATATCCGACATAAATTACCTCATCTGATCCAGTGCACCTACATATATACATTTGTATACGTATATATGTATATATATTAAAAAAAAATATTTCCCCGTTAGTAACGGTGCTAAGTGTTAATTTTGTTCGTAATGCTAGAGTCTCGACGTTAATACTGTTATCCAGCAACGAAGGCGGTTAACAATTGAGTATGTCGCCAAAACTCGATGATTGTTTCCGGCAGCTCTCGTCCAGTGACGACGATACGTCACGGAAGACCAAATGTTTCGTGCGAAAAATATACACTCCGTGTTGTATCGACTACGTTGAGAATTTTCGAATCGACGAAACGGAAGAAAATTGCGTCGCTTCGTAAAACCTCAAATGAATAGTTCCGTGTTGGAGAATATTAATTGCAATAAGATCCGTAAAATGTATATAAACCTAAAAAGTCATGAAAACTGACCGCTGGAATATCGACGACAACTAATGGCTGCTCCATTTTATCAGCGGGCTTCTTTTCGCCGATCGCTTTCGTGATGACTGTCATCTTGGCGTTGGTATTTGTCTCGTAAACACGCGATGTTTAACACAAAACGATTGCTTAAGACAGCAGACCGGCTGACGTTTGTAAACCGTGCAACGATTGACACTATAAGTCGATTAATGCGCGACAAAAAATATCACACGGAGAAAAGTAGATTTTCCCTGACGCTACAAGCACGACCACCTTAACACGATTGATCGGTGACAATCCCGTTCCTCTCTCCTCATCTCTCTTCCCTTCACCCCCTACTGGCACCTCCATCAACCAAACTCCCCCACCGTCGCCCTCTCTCTTTTGTTCGATGCAACACACGTAGAGCGCGGCTGCGCATGCGCGTCCTGGCATCGTCCAAATTGTGCACAATAACACACCATTACGGCCGATTTTAAGAGTCGAGAAAAGATTTATCGCTCTCATAAACGAAGAAAAGCCTGTCCAATCATCGAAGTTCCTCCTGCAATTCTAGTACTATTTACGACCGACGTACAGTTAATATTGAATATGAACATTATAACCTATTTTGTGCAATGAAAGTGCAACACACTACCAATTGTTTAATCGTATTTCCAATTAACCGTTTAGTGTTTTTATGTTCAACAAGCCCAATCTATGCGTCTATGCAACATTTTTCTAACGGCTAATTATCATATAACGCAAAGCTGTTATATATATATATATATATATATATATCCACATGCGTAGTAGACAGTTTCCGCAGTAGTGGAGGGGGAAGCGACGATGTAGGCTGCGTCGTAGGTGTAGGAGGCGCGGGGAGAGGGGTTACGTTTTTTTTCGAGTGACCCTTTCGGACACTCAGAAACGAGCGACGGCAAGATTTCTCTCGATTCTCGTTTCTTAATAGTTCGTTGCTCGTTCTCCAGTCTGGAAAAGCCGTGTGCGTGTCGCGCGTATGCCTGACGTGCGCACGACGATAGTAGTGACGGCGATGACGTCAAGTGCGCGATGCGTTTTGGGACGCTCGCGTTGATGTCGACGGCGTTGGTCGAACTTTAATAGTAGTGGTTGCAGTCAGTCCTCGAGCGCACAACCACGGACTAAGTAGAGGCCACACGCTAGTCTTGTGTCGTTCGTTCGAGTTGCGGAGTGCACGAAAGAGAGCGCCGGAGGAGGAAGAGTCGTGAGCCGACGGCGACGTCTCGCACGGATATATCATGGCGTCCGCCAAGAGAAAGCAGGACGAGAAAAATCTCAAGATATTGCGCGAGCTGGTATCGCAAACGTCGAATAAGGAATGTTTCGATTGCCGGCAGCGAGGACCAACTTACGTCAATATGACGATTGGATCCTTCGTCTGTACATCTTGTTCTGGTATGCTGTAAGTAAAACAAAAATCACTCGTTTTTACGACTTCCTGGAAATGACAAAATAATCCTTAATCCATCATTTCTCTTTACCTCGAATATTTTCGTTCAACTTCCTCGCTTTGGTTTTCTCACTCCTACACGAATCTGTCGAAAAAAAATTTGTACATCCTGTATCCTTCGTTTTTGTGTCCTGTTGGCCTATCGCATTGGTGTATATGCGTGCGTGTCATGACCGTATCAAATTCCTTATCGAACCTAACGGGAAGATAGTTTTACTCCAACGAGTTTTCGTATTTATCTTCATCACCCACCTTATTCCTCCGCACTCTGCTATTGCCTGCGGAGCAGCTACTGTGTATTTCCATTCGATCATTAACGTGCTCGCATATGCACGCACGTACCCTTTTCATCTGGCTCGTACTATCACGACTAATCTGTGTAGAAATGTAGGTCAGAAAATAGAAGAAGTTTTGCAAACGCTTCCTACGAGCCACGGGGAAGAAATTTTCCTCGGTCGCACACTTTGGCTATCTTCGTTGATTCATTTTGTTCCGCAATGAATCACGAAGCTTCTTGTGTCAATAGAAACGACTATTAAATACATACAGATATATGTGTATGTATATATGCACATATATCCATGTGTATAGCTCTGCTTGCAGATTAAATGCAAAAGCACAGGTGTAGATGAATTTTCCTGTTCATCGAACAAAGAGAATCTAAGAAAATGCGGATACTTTGGTCTTGACATGGAATTCTTAATGGCGCTGCAAAATTTATGCCATGTAAGCAGTGCCGTATCATGAAAATATTTGTAATTACTTTCCACGGAGCATTGTTACTTATCGTGTCAAGCTTCGATGGCCAATAAAAGTTTCTAATAATTCATGTGATGAATTTTTTTTATTTTTCTCCCCTTTCACTTTGTGCGTATGGCTAGTTTCAATCTATTATAAAGCTGGACATCAAACATTGCAGTTATTAGGTAGCAATTAATTTCTCAAACATTGCATCACAGTGCTTGTATTTATCTGTGAACCGTATGGACCTTTGATAACGTATTTAACATTGCGCCATCCGCAAGCGGTAATAAAAACTATGCATTTTTATAATGTCTTTGGAAGTTTAACCTACCGCGCTTCTACTACTTGAGAAACTTATTATATATTTTTCTAGGAGAGGATTAACTCCACCGCACAGAGTCAAATCCATATCTATGGCAACATTCACGCAGGAGGATGTCGACTTTGTGAAAGAGCATGGCAACGAACATTGTAAGAGGATATGGTTGGGCCTGTTAGACTCCAGCCTTCCACAAAACCTCGACACTAAGGACGAACAAAAGATGAAGGATCTGATGAGCGCTAAGTACGAACACAAAAGATGGTATCTCGATCCATCCTTGAATCAAAATTCTAATAATCAGAAGAATCAAACGATGAGCGTGCGATCAACGAGCCAGCCGAGCATTCCGAGAGTACCGCAGGCAGGAACTTTTGCTACCCTTGCTGCGCCTACGAACAACCAGAAGAATATTAAAAATCCACCTGAACCGGTGGATGCCTTCACACCAGATTTCGTCGCTGATTTTAGCAAAGTTCCCGATCCCTTCCAGGCTGCTATGCCAACGTCACGTTTCACTCAACCGATCATACCGCAGGCATCGTTTGCAAATTTCGACAACAATCCTGCCTTCGATTCCTCAAATAGTAAGATAACCGACTTATAAGTTTAAATATCAAACCAAAACTTGTCAATTTCGCTTGCTTTTTTCCTTCAAAAAAGCTTGGTCAATATTAATTTACGACGAAGAAAATAACTGGTAACAATTATGTAAATAAGAATGTTTTTCAACATTTTTTTAGACACTGATCTCTCCTCGTCGTTCAATCAGTCTTTCGGCTCCTACAACTCGACGAACTACAACAATGGCATAAATGCTCCACCGTCGGAGGACAGATACGCAGCGCTCAAAGATCTCGATTCTCTCATGAAACAAACGCAGCTTAAAGAGGAAATTTCTACGACCTCGTCCGCTTCACCATGGACGACCAACAACTCTAACGTCAACGGTACTGTCGCGAATTTATAAGAAAGAGTTTGAATAGTGATATCGATAACTTTTTGTTTCTATAATTTTTAGCGTCGAATTCACTCTGGGCAAGTAACAATCAAACGGGGCATGTGATCGCGAATCCTTTTGCCAGCGGTGATCTTTGGCGGCCTTCGTCGAATCTTTTGAACAATAATATGCAATCGGTCGAGAGTCCTCTCTGCAACTCAGCGAATCCTTTTAGAACGGCTCAATTCCCGATGAACAATGGTGAGGAAAATAATGATGAAAAATCATTTAGTCTTTGTAAGTTATATACATAATGGCTTGATGAATATTGCAGAATCTCAATGGGGAGGGATTGGATCGTCCAGTGTCGCAGATGTAATGCCATCTAGTCAACTGACGACACCGCTCTCGGGAAAAGGCTGGCAGCCGACCGTCTCAGCTTACCACGCAAATCCATTCATGGTAAGCCTTCGATTATTCGATACTAGAGTATCGTTTAGTTACTTGGGAAGCCTTTAAAAATGTGTTGAAAAACTCACACCCGGTTCCTTTATTCTCTCTGTCGACAGGTGGGCACCGGCGTTGGCAATATGGCCAGAAATTCGAACAATCCTTTCTTATGATCGAGAGAGGGATATTCAATACGTGCGAACTTACGAACAAAAAATAATGCAAAACTAAAATACGTATACGTAGTCTAGGACAAATTCAATAATTTTACATGACTTCTTTTATTGGCAATTAGTGCCATTAACGTTTTATTCCCTTTGCGAAGCACTCATCCCTGCCTCTCTGTCTCTGACTCTCTCTCTTTTATTCGCATAACTGGAATGATAATTTTATTTATGAATATAATATACACGTTGAAATAAAGATTAATATTTGTTACTAATCTTACTAATACGTATACAGCCTTACCCACCTCTGATCCCTAATGAAAAAAACAAAACAACCATATTCAATCTCTTTTTTTTCAGATGGCACAGTCTTGTTACTGCTGAAAAAAAAAAAACTTAAAATATAGAAAAATAAATGAAATTACTTTAATGGTGAAAACGGGCGATCGAGTATACACACTTAAATACGGTTTATTTACTTAAAAAGTCGTTCTAATAAATACAAAATCACAAATGAACACTTAGTCTTTGTTGGTTTTCAACTCATTACCGTTTATCCTTTTTTTTTTTTTTGGATCCGTGGGATCCTTGATAGTCGTCCTTTCTTTGTTGTTTGTTCGGTACTTGCGTTAATAATCATTACTTGATCGTTATAATTGCAGGCTAAAATACGTGTTTGTCTATATATTAGAAATTGTAATAACATGATCAGTCAGTGTCACTGTAGTACAATTACATTGATATAAAAAAGAGATAAGCCCTCGTGTCAACTAGAAACATGTGTCACGTAGCTGCCGTTACTATTTTTTTTTTTTTCAATCTCATCTTATGCTGCTGTTTCCCTTTAACGTATGCCGCTCACGCTTCCTTCAAAAAAGTTCTCTCATCATACATCATTCACTAAAGAGCGAGGGTGGGGGGGTTGGAAGCTCTCCAACGGATCAATCATTGCGATATTACTTACAGTAATATAAATTAATTAGCGATAAAATGGATAAATTATCAAAACACTAATATACGAGTTTCACCAATCGTGTGTGTTAACTGTTATGTATAAACGTACGAGATGATATTGATATTACTAGGCAGGCATTATCGCCGATGGATGGGGTTCAGGGGGGCGGGAAATTTCGGCGACGTTTCCTAAAGCGCTCGAGAGACGATTGCATTTTACAACACCGTCCCCCTCATTGTTTCGTTAATCGCCGTAACGATTAAAACGTTATGGCCGGCATCGATCTAGCAACCGTTGCTACTTTGATTGCCCTTTGGCAATGGACGCACCAGATACAATTTTTCTCCTTGTTTGTTGGTGTAAATAGGTGCACGTTGGTAATGATCGACAAGCTGATCGAGCGTGTGAAATTTTCGCTGTCCGATGCAGTACAGCGCACCCTCAACGTGAACCCTAAAATGCTTGTTGCGTCCAGGTGCCTTTAATGATACCGAGTAGTCGCCCATCTGAAAGATATTATAAAATTCTTATCAGCGATTGTTCGAACGATTCGAAGAAAGCAAAGATCAATTCGATCACTAATTATAGTAGAATATTACATAATAACACGTTATTTATCGTCGAGCTATTAACTCGGTGATTATGAAGAAGAGATTGGGAATTAATTAACAAGGAAATATATGAAACAAGAGGAAGACTCACGTTTGTCTCGCTATCCCTAATGAGAAAATCTCCGTCATGACCATGCTGATTCAATAGCGTGTCGCATTGCGAGCGTGTGATGCTTCCATAGTACCAGGGCTTTCCAATGAGATGAGGCCTATCACCAGGATCGGGCCTTCGTTCGAGCGAATCACCGGTACCGATCTCGCTAGTAGTCATGCCACGCTCGCGATAAGGCTGGGTCAGGTATTCGCTCAACTCCTGTAGATAGTTCCGTGGTACAAGACCGATCTGACCCTGACCATTTCTCGCCTTGTACCACTCAGGATCAGCGGGTGGACGATCGAGAATCTCGAGGCGATCGCCCTTCTCGAACGAAAGTTCCTGATCATTGTTCGAGGAGAAGGAATAAAGGGCGACGACGATGTCAAGAACGTTCTCGGCCATCGCATACGTATGAAGCGTGTCATCTGCATCGCCCTCCTCTTGAGTGTAATTTGAGGGAAACCAACCAGCCTGAGTGCCGCTCTGTCCTCGCCACCAGCCATCGTTGCTCTTCTCGAGTATCAAAATTCGCGTTCCCTTAACAAGCGATAATTCGTCAGCCTGCTGGGCTTGATAGTTGTACTTGACGACTGCGGTGCCTATCGCCTCGCTCGGATCGGCGGGTAATCGCCTCGCCATTATCGGAGATTCAACAGCGCGCGATGGTGAATTGCCGGACGGTAGGGTCTTCGAGCCTGAACCCTTCTTGACTTTCTTCTTGATGCTGTCGAATAGCGAGGGCTTCTCCTTCTTGACATAGTTGCTGGGTACATAACCAGCCTGTCCTCTTGCGCTCTGCACTCGCCACCAGTGTTTTGAATCATCGAGCAAAAGATAACGCTCGTTTTTGCGAAGATCCAACTCTTGCGCTCCCTGCGCACCATAATCGTATTTTGCGACAACGTAACACACGTCGTCCTGGCTTGTCTTGCCTGTAATATCGTTGCAATATGTATCATTATAAAGGCTTGACAAATATATAGTTTTTCCTGTTATAAGACTGCTCGTTACATCGATCGAGTATCATCCCATATCGCGTGGTCAACAATCAACAAACTACTCACACAATTCTTCTTAATGCATATACACAGCATGTTCAGGAAGTTTTTTTAATGTTTTCTTCAACGCAACGATTACTACTTCCTTAAAGTGAAAACCCGAGGATCTCTAATTACCATGCCTCTGAACATTAACCGCGTCTTCGTGCTCATCGCGCTGTTACTGGCACATATGTTTTCATCATTGGTACGATGGCAACAATGATACTCGAGACGATGTAACGTGTGGTAACGAATAAATTTACATTCAAAGCAAAAGCAATATACTGAGAGATCAAAACGTACCATGCTTCATGGCTGCCATGTGCAAATACAGAGGTATGTACGTCTGATATTGGCACGTGAGCTTTTCGTCGCTCACGTCCTACTTGAACGAATCGGTAATTCTGCTTTTTTCGTGTCGTCAGCGTGAGCGAAGCAGGCATTCATTCTTTAGCTTTTTGGCACTGTTCGGAGATATGTATTCTCCGCTCGTTTGTTATTTTGTGCTTGTTTAATTTTTCTTTTATATCGCTTCTCTTTACGTATGGTACAATACTCCGCGATCTCACTCTTTTCTGTCACTTTACTTTGTTTCGTTTGTTAAATCTTTCTGTTTTTTTACTGCTCGCCTGCCATCTGATCTCTTGGTTCAGGGTCCATGGCTCTCAAGGGTGGGGCAAGCAAGTGCATTACCAACACTTTGGGAAGAAAAAAACATAATGACAAGTTATTAATAAACATTGTATGGTTGATGAGACAGCTTATTACCGGGTTATACCAGCGAAAGATACCGGTGTAGTAAAACTTGACAATGAAAAAGAAACGTGGTCAACGACAGAAATATACTTTTGCTTCTATATCATTATCCAAACACCTGAGAGTGACCTAACAATTAAAACGAGCTAGCTAATAGCTCAGATTCAATTAACACACCGAAAGTACTCATCAATTAAAATACACGATCCACAGACTGTTGCGCTCGATGAAACATTGAGTTTTGTTGTAAGATCCAAAGAGCCCGCTCGACCATCAATATTCTTAAGCAAATAAACACTCTTAACATGCCGGATGAGAAAATACAAGATTTCTTTTGTAAGCCATTAAACGAAACAAATCGAATATGTAAAACAGCTTTGAACATCAAAAGGATTAATTCGTTGAGTTTTACTTGTGCGGGTAAGAGGATTACACCAGCGAATTCATGAATCGGTTTAATTCAATGGATTTTTAAGAGTACACTGGTGCGATAAAATGGAGATGGAAATAAAACATTTAACCCTAGAAAGATAATCATATTTAGACGTACGGCAATATTTCGAAACACGCGGAGTCATTTTGACGTAGATTATCTTTCTAGGGTTAAGGGAAACAAACAATCTACGTACGTCAACTGCAAAAGCAAGGAGTTTTAAACTCCATCTACGAGTCTTGTGTAGCACATCGGACCTCAGGTCGCCTGTCACCGCGTCACGTGACGCACGAGCCAAGCGTGTCGTGCTGGATAAATTTTCTTCAAACTTCGACGAAGAAATTATGTACGGAAAGAAAGTACTCGTGTACGTACGACTTTTGTTAACGAATTTCGTCGTTTTATCTCGTCGCAGAAACCCGGACCGATGTGCTTTACGATACGTACAAAACTACGAAACGAATATGTACATATACATGTGTATATAACTACACGCTCAGCAGGCAGTAACGTCAGCCGCAAAAATCGAAGGGTTTCTTCCGTGAAGAAATCTCGACGGGCCGAAAGGAATTTTTAAACGTAAATCCACGTATTAATGAAAGATTTTATTAATTTAATTGTGTTTATATCCGTTTTAATATTATCAATCCTTACCGATCTTTAAGCTCGACATATTCCCTCATATATATAAAATTTCGTCGGGCGAAGGAATATTAGGTGGACGACACGGCTTGTTTTCCCCCACTCCGTGTCGCAGCCACAGCAGCCATGAAGCGAAACGATGGAATACGACGACGATGAACGAAGGAACGAACGAAAGGAGGGGATCGACTCTCGTTATGCGAACTGGGAGGTGGGTAAACGGTTGGGGGCAGGAGGAGGGAGGGAAAAGGAGAGGGGGATCAGGGAAGGACCCCAACGATCGTACAAGGATTCATCCACTGAATAGTTGATTATCCTTATAGCTCTCTTGACTCACGATTTATCGTCGACGTGTGCCAGCACGGGCTAGACGCAGATTTTATTTTCTCACGTACCGGCAACGATAGAACTGTTTCTATTTTCCGTGTCTTATATGAGACTGATATCGCGCTTTTCCCTCTAGGGCCTATCACCGGGTGAACTGTGAACTACGTCCCGTCTATCTCGTTGCAATGGAGATAAGTATCGTTATAAAATTGTGCGCTGCTGTTGCCTGTTTCGATCCCTCCCACGAAGCAACCAAAGACCCACCCTTATGCCAGGAGAGAAAGGAAAGTGAACCATACCTCTGTGACGTTGGCTGAAAGACATTAACCATTTCATATAAATTTAAAGAAATAGTTTGTCGGTTTATTGTAAGGTCATTATGTATTAACAAATTTTTCGATTATTAATTTATATGTCGTGGCTTGCGATGATGACGTTACGTGATAGCCACGACATTACAAAATCGAAATGGATATTCATAAGCCTCACCCGTGTTTGGAAAATAGGAGCTCCATGAAGTTGGCTGAGCAATTCTAATTTTTCGAATGTTTTTTTTATTTCTGGTTGATTTTTCCTCAACTTGGATACCGTTTGTATGAATTGGTTTTGAGAAACGCATTTTACACTAAATTGATTGTGGGTAGTTTGCCCATCAACCTGTGAGTGAATGTTATTATTCTACGTACATACTTAGCGACCCATATTACCCTACGAAAATAGTCGAGATCGATTGGATCTATATATACTGGACTGAAGTGTATAGTACAAGAAAAAAACGATGTTTGATTTTGGGGCGATGAGTCGACTACAGAAAAGCAGTGTGGCATCATGCAGTATTGTAGTATCATTTAATAACATTGTAATGTAATTTTATCAAAGATTTTTCGATATGTATGTTTTTAAGTATTAATATAATTTCTTCGCTCTAATGTAAATAGAAATTCACAACAATACTCTTTTTTCAACCATCGCAGTGTAATTTTCTCTGATGAATTGTTACTCAACTTGTAATTAATAAGTTTATTAAATAAATACATCCCCCAGTAGATATTTCATAACAAAAGTACATTTTGTATTTATAGTATTGGTATAATTTTGCTAGAATTCGAATGCGCTGGTAGCTCATAGATGGGTCCAGTATGACTCTTCCATGCAGGACTCAGTAATTGGTCGCAAATTCATCTTTCGTGGGTTAGAAAGATGAGAAACGAAAGAAATAAACGTCGAACCGTGAACACTGATATCATACACTGAGATTGATGGAGCCGGTTAACTTGTATGTACATAATTATGTTTCCTTTATCCTTTCTCGGTATCGCGTAGACCACGAATTAAATGGCAGAAGCGACACAATCCGCATCGAATTGAGGATCATGCCACAATTGGTTGTTTGAAATCTTCCTGATATTCATCGAATCGTACAGTTCCGATGAATGGTATTTGATTGGTATTGAAGTCTTTGCAAATCTTGTCACGATGAAATTTGTTTTATCTGAGGCCAATTTGGTGTTATTTTCTTAAATGTAAAGGCCAGCTACTGCGTGTTCTTCTTTTTGATGAGTTCGACCAACTGTCGATATCGAGCCTGACACTCCTCTTTCGTTTTTCCCTCGATGCAATTAGCAATTTTCTCCCATCTATCGCCGGAGGCACCTTTTGGATGCTTCAGGAGAGCCGATTCAAGAGCTTTCTGCTGATCCTGACTCCAATCAGCTGAGCCTTCGATGCACTCAGCGCGCGTCTTTACTTTCTTTGGTTGTTCCTCAATCGGAATTTCGTCGGTTGGCTGACCTGGTTTAAGACCCTCGTCTTTCACCTGAAAGAATAAGATCCACTCGTGTATCGATACCTTTCGTTTATCTTCAACGAATACATTGAAAAAAGGGAAAGTACCTTTTTAGCCATATGAGTTACTTCGCCAACCGTTCGATTCATCATATCAGCAATTTTTTCCCAACGATCTGGTGTACCACCGGGATATTTTTTAACGAGTTTTATAAGCTCTAATATATCGTCGTCGGTCCATAGACTACCAGTAATCTTGGGTTTCTCATAAATGTTATTTGAACGATTGGTTTCCTTTTTCAATCCACCGTTCACGGTTTCACCCGAATGTTCTTGTGGCGTGAAACCAGCTCGACGTCTTCTAGGACCTCGTACTATCGGCTCAGGTTCGGATTCCTCCTGCTCTAGAGCTCTAAATATCGCAAATATCATGATGCTTTTTATATATAACCACTGCGGTTAATTTTTATTAATACAAGACTGTTTATACTCACAGTGCTTCCTCCTCTTCCTTTTTTCTGCGTTTTCTCTCGATAAATATATTATTAATAGCACATATGGTGGATGGAATGCCTACGATGGAGGCGTACGTCCATCTGGGTAATTGAAAAGGCAGGGTATTCCAGACGCTCGGTGTTGGAATTTTTTCTAATATTTCAGCTAAATCGGGCACTTCACCAATCTTCCCTTTTCGGTTTTTCTTCTGCATCTTCTGCAATTTGCTACCCAGTACTTGTTCCTGTTGAAGTGAGTTCGAACACCATTGATATTTAATCGTCCATTAACATTAACGAGAAATTAATTGTATAAATGAAGAACGTACATAGGTATATCGCTTTTCGAAGTACGCTGCCCAAGCAACGAGGTACTGTCCAATTGTTATTACTATGAATAGAATCACGCTCATTTCGAGCAATCCCATTTTTCGTACATGGCGATAATAATATACTGCCGAACGCCAATTCGGAAGTCCATTAACAAGAACATCGTTATAACGTTCACGCTTCCCTGGATCCTTCAAAACGTCGTACACAGCGACTAGCTGCGAATACATAGAATACCATTCAGTAAAATAAAAACTTTTAGTTATTAATATTCTTACCTTCCTGAATTGTATCTCCGCGTCCTCCGCATCGTTCTTATCAGGATGCAACTGAAGCGACAGTCGCCTGAACGCTTTCTTAATATCTGAGGAATTTGCATTCTGTTGAAAAACAAAAAATTGATGATTGATTTAGATTCTAAAACATAATCGAACACGCATATTTTATGAGCATAACTAATTCGAGAACAGAGATCCGTATTCATCTTTAAATAAGTGGGCTATGTTTTCAAACAATTTTATAATCGCTGGTATTATACTAATACAAATAAAGTTATTTTACATACGATGCGATACTTTATTACTTTAGAAACTTTGCCAAAGATCAGGTTTGATGATCATTTAATTTTTTAATACCAGACAATAAATATAAATTTGTGTACATATATAAGAATGCGCAGCATAAAAATAATTAAAATTGACTGAATGTAAAAAATTTCATATAGAAAGTTTGAAGGCGCATGAAACTATATAAAAATTTATGTCTCACAAGAGAGATTTAAAAATGAATAATTTCTATCCACAAATGCTGGACATGCAAAACTAATCCGCCTGTGTCGTTTATAAGCTCTGACTCGAACAAAATAAATAATGGTCCATACCTGAGGAATGCCCAACAGTTCATAGAAATTTTGATTAACTTCCTCAACAACGTCGAAAACCTCCAATTCCTCGTTGTCCCATGCGAACGATACTTTGCATATGCTCAAAAATTGTATTACACCAAAGATCACTAAAGTTATCCTCATTTTGATATCTTGTCATTAGACATCGGACATGTATCCTAATACCGCTGGAGATATTGCGATTTTCGTCGGGATTATCCTCTTTGCTTCACCTAGACAACAATAATTCGTCTATTTCGATTACAACAGAAACATTGTTACAGAAAAAAAACCGAAGGTATGACGAATGCAAGAGTAAAAACGTACACGGCCACGAGGTTATAAACTGTGCGCTCGTTGCCACATCGCAATCGTCTGCCATCACCTTCCTGCTGTTACAACCACCAAGCCTACCACGACTCGACTGTGTGCTTTTCTCGTGGCGATGAATGTGACGTTAGCAGACGCCACGGCGGGAGATTTTCGCAGCTGTCACATATTTTCGTTTCTCATCCAAATATCCTACCTCTACGATTTCTACGTGTAACGCTCCAATAATTTTATAGCAGTACTTTGTTTTTCGTCTACAATATCGAGGTGAACGATCATCGCGACATCTACACCGTCTAATAATTAACGGAAAGAAAATCAGACTTTCTTCCTCGCGAGTACCGGATACTTTTCTCAACGGTTACAAATCGCCCGCCAATTTTCAACCACCCTGTTCGAACAAAGAGCGCCCTCTGTAGCGTGTAAATCCAGTATTTGCACTCCCTCTTTTGGCACCGAGCGAGGGATGTAGTTATAAGGTGCGTACGATATATATATACGAGAGATATACTGATTAGTTGTACAGCGCGTAAATCGAGGACGAACGAATATATATTACTATAGTACTATATTCCAGCGCGAAATCCGGTAACGTGTGTTCTCTCCTCGTTGGGATGGTGCAGGTGTACCGCAGATTGCAACTAATCGTATCTGCTGTTCCGACAATTTTTTTCGCAGGCCGTGTAAGAAAACATCTACTACAGTGTGCAGACTGTGTGTGCCGAATTATTGTTACACTTTTTTTAATTCTACCGTGTTCACCAAAATGTTTCATTCGTTCGATGGAAATATTGCCCGTAAGGCGTCGCAGGCATTACATCAGTTATACGAGATTTTGTGCAAGTGTTTATGTCCGCGTCTTTCTCTCTCTCTCACTCTGTCTCGCGAGACGGTAGTCGATCAATACACGAGCATTCAGGCTTTCTCTCTCACTCTCCCGCTCATCTGTCATTTTTCAACAATAAATTTACTGTACCTTGGTTTTTTTTCATAACAATTTGAAGGATTCTCTAGTAAAATGTCCTCAAATGTTTTATTCTCTCTCATTAATTCTATCGGTAGTGACATCGCCATTTGCCCTTTGGGTTTAAAAAATCAGAGATGTTATTTTCTCATGTTATCTCTCGTGAACGAATAAGTTTTGAAAGCATTGTACATGCCAGTGTTTGAAAGTACATTTTTTTTGTCGAATAACATAAGTATTCTTTCTTCTTTTGGTTTCAAGGTCTCTGCCAAGTTCTGCAATGGAGGGCATGTGTAAGTTGTCACTTATATATAAAATGTTATATAGCCAATGTCTGGCCATTATGCTGCATTGGACATGATATACATAATTACTTTATAAATATTGCAAATGATCAGGGATCAGTAATTAAAATGTAATATTTCATTATCTTGTTTATTCTTCCAGCTGCTCTCCACCAAAAGAGTGCTGTACTCTTGGCTGTTGTTACGTTTACTCGCAGCCTACTAGAACCGTCTCGGAGATGTTTGCATTCCTGATTTGGCATTACTGGTATCTATGGTCGGTATACTACATTTTCAAACAAATATATTAAAGATATTGAATAGAATAAAGATAAAGATATTGATATTGATAATGATAAAGATATTGAATAGAAGAAATATAATGCGTGTAACGTGATTGAGAATGTTATGAAAAATCTTGGGTACAAATGTAGAAAGCGTGTAATTTGAAGGATATGGGCTTTTTCTTTTAGGGCTGCTATTTTAGCAGGTCTGGCACTCGCAACTGCCTGTGGCTGCTGGTTGTGGCATCGTCGAAGAGACGGAACATCCGACGATGGTAGCACTTCTGACAGAGCTTCGTCCGGATCTTTTTATCCGCCGCCTCATTACAGTCGATGTAGCTCATTCATACAAGCCCTACCACCACCGTACAATGAGGTATTATATTTATACAGGAAAGAAAGAGTAATAACACTGACAAATCTAATTCATTATAATAAACTGCGTACGTTGAAAGTTTGATTTCTGAAAGAAGGCGCTACTGCTCTCTTAGTCTCCTTGGATTGATAACAATGTGATTTACTCTTCCAAGGTCACAGCAAAACCGGATCTTTATCCACTGGTAATTGGCTACGACGAGGGAATTGGCAAAGGAACCTCTGGTTTTGTTATGCGTTATTTCCGCACTTTGTCCCACGCCAGTACTCTGGATTCATTGAGCTCGAGTTTCATGTGCAATGTCGTGAATGAGGCAAACACGATAATACCGCCACCGTACTCCTGCAACAACAGTCTTGACGAGCTTTCGATGGGATGCGAGAGAGGCGAAGTAATCGAAGCCGGATCGATCGTCTCGTTAGCAAACAATAGAACAGCCTCTGACATATCCAGTCTAGCAGCTCAATCGCCATGTTCGCCACCTAGAGCGACTAGTCCAACGATAGAGGTACGTTAATTATTCTTTCCCCATAAGCTTTATTACGACACAAATTTATATTAATTATTATTTCAGTTACGAGAGTTGCTCGACAAAATCCAACAACTTCCCCAAGTGCCAAGCGAGCATAATTTACCGTCTTCGGCCGCTCATAATCACAATCATCGTCCAAATCGACCGCAGAATTTGCATTCGTTGAATGCAAATTCGTCACGCGCCGATCAACAGCAGCAGCTTCTCAGTCCTGGTGAATTTGCCTCGGCGCGAACGAGAAGAGCGCGGGGTAAAATGTATATGCCACTTGGACTTTCCAACTCCAGAAACAAAACCAAACGATGGCTCTCACGTTCCGCACCAACGACGCCGTCCGGAACGATACCTATGTCGTTGTTTCCCGGGCAGAGCAGGAAGCCCTCCGACACCGAGAGCAGCTATGGCCAACAATTCGTTCCTCTACTTGCGGAACAGGACGAGATCGACAACAGTACCCAAGCTCACTTTGGACGTGGCTCGTCGTTACCCGAACAGGAGGAAGAAACTCTACAATTATGACAGGATTATTTAGTCGTATAATGTAATTTCGAATCGTGACTTTTACGGTTACAAAGTGAAAAAGCCCCGTTAACGATATTACAAAAAAAAAACAAAGCTATCCCTTAAGGATTCTTGATTTTTAAACGTTGAACATTTTTAAAGAATCAAGACTGCTCTATTGTCGGATAATTTTAATCCCACCGATTTGACTAAATGGAAAACAAAATCAATGAAGTATGAAAAGAGAGATTCGCTTATTTTATAGACAACCAAAAATACAACTGTGTCGACAAACGATACGAAGAAAAAAAAAGGGGTGAATTCGGACGTGAAATTGAGAAGCGGGCTGTTGATATATATATTAAACTCTAATCTTTTACTGCCCTCGGCGTTTAATCGTGTTAACTCTTTTCGGTGATAATAATTGCAGCGTTGACCTAATCAATAAGGGCTATTGATTTCTAATCGTTGATTAATAAATACAACAAGAAAGAAAGAAAAAATGTGAAACAAATTGCGCATAGGAAATAGATATTTTCTCCTTCAACGAGTTTTCAATCACTTAGACACATACCGAAACAGCGAATTAAACGGTACTGCTTTGATATAATTAATGGTTGAATATTAATTGAAAAGGAAAATAAGCGGGATCGTTTGTACATTGTAACGTGCTATACCGACTTTATGTGTACGCCACAAACTTCAACAAAACAAACATCATAAGTTTAAAACAAAAATGCAACAATTGCAATATGCAACATCCATCCAAAACGGCCACCTAAAAAAAAGCGCTCTTGCGAGAAGGAAAAGTGTCCAAGACAATATACTACTATGTTAGAGTAATTGACAAATGCAACAAACAAACTGTAAAACATGAGACAGAAGCGAGAAACTAATTTTCGTGTCAGGCAAGTTAATGTACAATATCAACTCCGTCGTAAAAGGTAGTAAGATAAGTTTTGTGGCCGGCGATGCAAACAGAATTAATTGTTCGAGGGAAAAAAAAATGTATGTTGAAAACAGGGCGAGCGAGCCCACTGTGCACAAAACATGCCGTAAATCATTTTAGTAATGTGTATGGAATTGCACGAAAGGTTAATATCTCCAACGATTCGAACAATACTCTTTTAGAATCCGAGATCTCAACATCGGCAGTACGCACATTGTATAATGTAATTACAAAAATTGAATGGATGTCGTAAGGACTAGTCGAGATAACTATTTAGTATAACGAGAATAAAGAAAACAAATACAATGGAAAAAAAATGAAGAAAAATGTAAACACAAAAATATTGCAAGTGCAAATCTCGTTTGTCACAATATATCATTCGCGTACACCACGTATTATCATGTATTTTTTCATGAAGTCTAATATGAATAAATTCAAGCTTTTATGAAAATGAAGAGAATCTTAAGAAATGAAATCCTTTACTTTTCCACACTTATGTATGTATGTTTTATAATATGATAAATCACTGCTCGCTGTTCGTACGTTAGATAAAAGATTATTTGTATAATATATAATATTTCAGCTATGAAATATTTAGCTTTTCATGTTATATATTTTTACATTTGGGGATATCACATGTAGAGGCTTAAAAATTCTCTCGTTGTTTGACGTCGATGAAACATGAGTATGAGTTTTATTATGTTGATATTTTTATGGTTTGACAGACAGTAAGGTTAATAAATATAATACTTCCAGTAAATATGATTACGTATGACATATACAGGACATGTAAGAGTGTAAGCTCGATGTGCCTGAAGTAATATACGATGTTCATTACAAATTTTGCGTTAAAAATCACTGGACGTTTGTGTTAGTGTATATATTTTGTTTATATAATTTTCAGGCTATTGTTGTGTATCACGAATTTATACGTTTCGTGATGGGGGGGAGCTTTTTCAGTCTCGGTTACATTGTTCCATTGAGCTCCAGAGTTTACTCTATAATTTCTTACTGTATAGTATTATTGTTAAAACAAGTGTTTGTTGGTCTCGAATTTTTATCATGTCACAGAAACAAACAAATTTCAAAGGTGATTTTATCTTTATCTTTCATTCGACAACGAACAATATATATTCCCACAGAATACGTTCAATGACACACGAAAGCAAAGACCACGCGTTTTAGCTTCTTTTTTTTTCTCGATATGTACAAATCTTTGTATCGAAGAAAATAATTCATTTTTCTTTTCGAGACGAGGGCAAATGTCGTTGCGAAAAATATATCACATATTTATATAAAAACAGAAAAACAAAACAGAAAAGTTAACTTACATAGTTTGTACAAATCATAGGATAATGCCGATAATTTTGATTTATATTGAAACAACCATGACGAAAGAATGAAAAATAAATGTGCTGATAACTATTCGGGCACTGTGTTAATTATAGAGTGTAATTGCGAATCAAGTTTCGCAGGTATAAATTAATACTCGTTTATCAAAAGTTCGTCATAGTTATTTCGCTTAAACAATCAACTCGATTGCGAAACGATCATTGAGATTCATTTTGTTTTCCTTTGTTACCTGTCCCTATTACATATATACATATTTCTAGCGGCAACTCTCTTGTGCACGTGTACAAAACACATTCCCATCGACAAATGTTAATATACAAATAATCATCACACTACAACCCGTTGCACATACAGCAATAGCGTTTAATATCTTCGAATGTTCTACGGATCGTCTCGCCTTTAATTGAACTATTTATTGACTTGAACAGTGAGGTTTGTGGTATCCGGCCTTTTTCCCAAAAACAAATTAACGTCTATGTTGTTCGAGAATCAGCGAACGATTCTCGAAATGACGAACATACAAAAATGCCCCATGGTGTGTGGTGTGTAAAAAATCTAAGCTGTATCTTAAGCTATACTGGTATGGTTATTAGCGCCACTTATGGCACTGAATAGCGCCGCACTGTTTCGCTTGAAACTTCCAACTTGCTCGTCTGGCCACACGGACTCGCCGAGCAACGAAGATAAGTTCTGACAGAGTTTCTGATAATTTTCCCGCAATACCTCTTGGTACTCATGCTGATCCGAAGTTATCAGTTTACTGTTTATCTGGAGAGCGGTGTAACAGATTTTCACGAATTCCCTGAAATAAAAATTGTTGAATATTTTTCATAAGATTCATTAAAATTCTCTAATAAATAATTTTGTTTTACCTGAAAACATCTTTCAACTCTTCAACCTTGTCATCGGGATAATTCGTCGATGAGACAGGATCTAGAAAGACAGAAGCATAAGCAAGTGGACCTGCGTTTACTGTAACGCATACACTGCCTTGCAATCGCAACTGCAATTTTTTTGCATCAGTCGGTGCAATCAGTGCAACGTCCTCTAACTCCTGAACTCGCTGTCGCATCTCGTCCAGAGCTACTTCGATCGGACTGAGCTCCGTTATCCTTTTTTCCATCACTGGTATTCGTTTTTTTATGTAAGGAAATGAACACTTTGCTGTAACATATTTTAAGAGACGTTAACGTTTGTTAATTATCATTAAGAAAAATGAATATATTTATATTATTATGTATATCATCTAAATTTGTTCGATTAGAACAATTTGCAAATTTGCTCAGATCTCAAAGTGATTTTTTGTTCTTTCATAGGCAATTATTCCTTGATTATGTTGTCAACTAACTCGTAAGTATCGTTCTCCTCTTCCACTGATCCTGGGGATTGCCCCGTGCCTTTCCATCCTTCGTGAAAGGTGTCTCGAACATGAAGCAAGAAACATCATGGTTGAGCTCAAACTCCGTTTGTCTAATTTCCAGTTCGAATTTTTCGAAATAAGGTACGACGTGAGTGACTTGAATATAAGCCATTTTCGAATCTAATTCAGTCACATCGACGGGAATAGAATCCATTATCATTTTCACATTTTCCGATCCAAATTTCTCCGAATACAAACGATAGAGACGCTCGGATATCTCGGATAGAGATGTGACTTTTGGCTCTTTGTAAATGTATTCCTGACCGTGCTCTTCCTCGTAATACGCCTGTGTAAAGAAACAAACAAAGATTTAATCATTCCTACAATGATTCCAGTGTACTTAAAATGCAAAACATACTCACAGATCCAAAAAATGCAACTCTGTAAAATCTTCCTAGCAACCTTTTTCCTGTTTTCGTGACCTCCACAATTTTGTTACAAGCCTGAGACAAATGCGTGTAACAAGTTGACAATGCCTCGTAATCGCGTTTGTTCTCATAAATTGGAACTATAAGTCGATACAGATGTCCAAGAAGCTCGTATCGTTCGGCTTTCTCGAGCATTTCCGCACAAGTCTCTAATTGCTCGAGAAGAAGACACTCGTTGTAATGAATATCCTGAACCCCTAAAAACATTTCATCTTGTTTTACATATAGAAAATTTGAGCCCTTTACTCCACACCAAATATTGAATATTCGTAGATAGAACAACCAAAAATCATGTGAATCAACAAATTTATAAACTTGCTATAATCGATCCTACCTCGGTAAGCCACATATTTTTGTTTAGTGCCAGTACATGCGTCGTTAGTACATAATTGTACAAAAGACAATGTGCATAACATACAAATCTCACCGGCGTCAAGCTTGAGACCTCTCTCATCCCTGGATATATTAACGGATATATCGTCGAAAGCCTCGGCTCCCCAAGTGTGCATTTTCCTCAACTTTAGATACTCCGCCATTAGAGCTGCAATGTGTAATTGGCAGCAAGCAGCCTGCAACAAAAAAAAAACGAAAATTAAACCTCCTGCCTGGTACATGTCTGTAATATTTACATCACAAAATTCCTTTCTTTACTTCAGAAAAGTTTCCATCTCGTGCATGATTCCTTGCCATAGTTTCAAGCCACGTGTGCCGAAGCTCCGGTGTGCTTGCGTAAGAATTCGCCAGGCTATGCTGAAGATCAACGAGCATTTCGGGATCGTTGTTGTGTTCTCGCATTTGTGCAGTAGCCATGAGAACAGTTCGAATTCGTTTGTTAAGGTCCTTTACCTCGACTGGAAAACCAGTGCCTTTCATGACTTTGTCGGACGAGGCATAGCTGTTTATCAGCGAGAGTGATTCTTGAAATCTCGAGTTGTTCAAACCGATCACGTTACCCAGCATTTGCGATACGGAAATTATCACCTATAAAATAAATGCAATGTAAATGTTAAATAAAATGGATGAAATCACCTTCAACTCGCGTCCACCGATCAAACTCAACTGTGCTCTCAATTTCTTACTTGCAAGTGTACTCTCGTTAATCCTTTCCTGCTGGTGAACTCAAAGTTGCTTCGCATAAGCAGATATAGCAAAGCGCATGACTCCTGTCTTATCGAGCTCAATTTACTGTTGCAGCACCTCAGCAATTCGTAACACAAACGTCCGCAAAACACCGCGCTGCCTGTCGTATAAAAACAATTGATTATGTAATCCGACTCCTCTACTCGCCTCTTCTGTTTAAGCATTGAAAACAAATGTTTAATATAAAACACTTGCAAACGTCATAGGAATCAAATGGCTCGTGTACCTTGAAACAATGCGATGGAATAATTGTTCAGAAATGCACGAAGCCCAGCGAACACGTGACGCAGAAGAGTCTCTGACTGACCGACTTGAAGAAAAGACAGATAGATAGTGAAGAGTTTTTGCATCACCGGATTGTCACCGTCGCCAGCGAGTAGAATATCCTAAGGTGCAAAAAACATCACCGTTAATTTAATTTTACCAAATAGAAGTAGGACGTACTTCGTTTTCGTCTCTTCTCCAATTTCTCGTCTTACTTTGAAATGAATACAAAAAAGTCCCAGGCAGTCGAGCGTGATAAGGCCAATCTCCGTTGCCATATTAGCTTCGAGCAGAGCTTGATGAAATTTTCCATTGTCATCCTCGACTAAACTCTCGCGAGCTGCAGTATTGTGCGGCTGGAGAGTGCCAGTTGCTGGACTGTCGGACGAGAAATCGGGCGGTGCCATTCTCGCTGGTAGTGTCATTGCTTTTACGGTTCGTGGTTTGCCGATACCGTTCATCGTATTTGCTGCTACCTGGCGTTTGCCGATGTATTTAAAGTGATGAAGACTCATTCTGAAAACAAAAAAAATCGTCACACTTCGTTGCTGGCAGACAAGAAAGAATTAATCCGGTAAACGGATGTTTAATTCGATAGAATCATAATGATAATATATAATTTTATATTTTTCTATACTATTATCTACTTTTGTTTCACTGGTCGCACGATTGAAAAGATTATGTGGCCACGATCAATGAATAAATTGTTATAGAAAGATAAAGAAAATATATGAGTTATTACTAATCAATGGCATTATTATTGTTCATAGCAATAATAATAATACCATTATTTATTCTTAACTTGCTTATGGCAATATATGATAACATACTTCTAGCAACTTTGTTTTTTCTCAAACATATCTTGTATTTAAATTGTGAAAATCATAAACATATATCTATTTTCCTAATCGAAAATGTACTCGCTCTATCACAATATATAATTTTCTATTTTTCTATACTATTATCTACTTTTGTTTCACTGGTCGCATGATTGAAAAGATTATGTGGCCACGATCGATGAATAAATTGTTGTAGAAAGATAAAGAAAATATATGAGTTATTACTAATCAATGGCATTATTATTGTTCATAGCAATAATAATAATACCATTATTTATTATTAACTTGCTTATGGCAATATATGATAACATATTTCTCGCAACTTTGTTTTTTCTCAGACATATCTTGTATTTAAATTGTGAAAATAATAAACATATATCCATTTTCCTAATCGAAAATGTACTCGCTCTATCACAATATATAATTTTCTATTTTTCTATACTATTATCTACTTTTGTTTCACTGGTCGCATGATTGAAAAGATTATGTGGCCACCATCGATGAATAAATTGTTGTAAAAAGATAAAGAAAATATATGAGTTATTACTAATCAATGGCATTATTATTGTTCATAGCAATAATAATAATACCATTATTTATTATTAACTTGCTTATGGCAATATATGATAACGTATTTCTCGCAACTTTGTTTTTTCTCAGACATGTCTTGTATTTAAATTGTGAAAATAATAAACATATATCCATTTTCCTAATCGAAAATGTACTCGCTCTATCACAATATATAATTTTCTATTTTTCTATACTATTATCTACTTTAGTTTCACTGGTCGCAGGATTGAAAAGATTATGTGGCCACGATCAATGAATAAATTGTTGTAGAAAGATAAAGAAAATATATGAGTTATTACTAATCAATGGCATTATTATTGTTCATAACAATAATAATAATACCATTATTTATTATTAACTTGCTTATGGCAATATATGATAACATACTTCTAGCAACTTTGTTTTTTCTCAAACATATCTTGTATTTAAATTGTGAAAATAATAAACATATATCTATTTTCCTAATCGAAAATGTACTCGCTCTATCACAATATATAATTTTCTATTTTTCTATACTATTATCTACTTTTGTTTCACTGGTCGCACGATTGAAAAGATTATGTGGCCACGATCAATGAATAAATTGTTATAGAAAGATAAAGAAAATACATGAGTTATTAATAATCAATGACATTACTATTGTTCATAACAATAATAATAATACCATTATTTATTATTAACTTGCTTATGGCAATATATGATAACATATTTCTCGCAACTTTGTTTTTTCTCAGACATATCTTGTATTTAAATTGTGAAAATAATAAACATATATCCATTTTCCTAATCGAAAATGTACTCGCTCTATCACAATATATAATTTTCTATTTTTCTATACTATTATCTACTTTTGTTTCACTGGTCGCATGATTGAAAAGATTATGTGGCCACGATCGATGAATAAATTGTTATAGAAAGATAAAGAAAATATATGAGTTATTACTAATCAATGACATTATTATTGTTCATAGCAATAATAATAATACCATTATTTATTCTTAACTTGCTTATGGCAATATATGATAACATATTTCTCGCAACTTTGTTTTTTCTCAGACATATCTTGTATTTAAATTGTGAAAATAATAAACATATATCCATTTTCCTAATCGAAAATGTACTCGCTCTATCACAATATATAATTTTCTATTTTTCTATACTATTATCTAGTTTTGTTTCACTGGTCGCATGATTGAAAAGATTATGTGGCCACGATCGATGAATAAATTGTTGTAGAAAGATAAAGAAAATATATGAGTTATTACTAATCAATGGCATTATTATTGTTCATAGCAATAATAATAATACCATTATTTATTCTTAACTTGCTTATGGCAATATATGATAACATATTTCTCGCAACTTTGTTTTTTCTCAAACATATCTTGTATTTAAATTGTGAAAATAATAAACATATATCTATTTTCCTAATCGAAAATGTACTCGCTCTATCACAATATATAATTTTCTATTTTTCTATACTATTATCTACTTTTGTTTCACTGGTCGCATGATTGAAAAGATTATGTGGCCACCATCGATGAATAAATTGTTGTAAAAAGATAAAGAAAATATATGAGTTATTACTAATCAATGGCATTATTATTGTTCATAACAATAATAATAATACCATTATTTATTATTAACTTGCTTATGGCAATATATGATAACATATTTCTCGCAACTTTGTTTTTTCTCAGACATGTCTTGTATTTAAATTGTGAAAATAATAAACATATATCTATTTTCCTAATCGAAAATGTACTCGCTCTATCACAATATATAATTTTCTATTTTTCTATACTATTATCTACTTTTGTTTCACTGGTCGCACGATTGAAAAGATTATGTGGCCACGATCGATGAATAAATTGTTATAGAAAGATAAAGAAAATATATGAGTTATTACTAATCAATGGCATTATTATTGTTCATAGCAATAATAATAATACCATTATTTATTATTAACTTGCTTATGGCAATATATGATAACATATTTCTCGCAACTTTGTTTTTTCTCAGACAAGTCTTGTATTTAAATTGTGAAAATAATAAACATATATCCATTTTCCTAATCGAAAATGTACTCGCTCTATCACAATATATAATTTTATATTTTTCTATACTATTATCTACTTTTGTTTCACTGGTCGCACGATTGAAAAGATTATGTGGCCACGATCAATGAATAAATTGTTATAGAAAGATAAAGAAAATATATGAGTTATTACTAATCAATGGCATTATTATTGTTCATAGCAATAATAATAATACCATTATTTATTATTAACTTGCTTATGGCAATATATGATAATATATTTCTCGCAACTTTGTTTTTTCTCAGACATGGCTTGTATCCAAATTGTGAAAATAATAAACATATATCTATTTTCCTAATCGAAAACGTACTCACTCTATCACGGTGAAAAAGCTCAATATCTCGGCGTCCGAGCACTGTTGCCACCAAGCGATTATCTGATGATCACCGAGATACTTGATAACGAATAAAAAGCAAAGAAGCAAATCCTTCATCTCCGAGGATTGTAGTTTGTCACATCGCGGTGAAGTTTGTGTTACGCTCAACGATCGAGAGTGTCCTTTTCTTTCGGATGTCCCATTCTCTACGGGTTCCCGTATAATGGTCGTTTCCTGAGAAACGTGAGAGTGCGAAGCACTTGACATCGTTGATGCATTAGATTCGATACTAGCGCATGAGTAGCCATTCGCCATTCCTTGACCGGCTATCGCTGCAAAGTATGTGGAATCTCTGAGCTGCATGGATGCTCTGATGGGCGATTGAGAATCCAAGTGAAGAGTGAATCTGCATATTAATTTCGAATCATGTAGAATATGTTTTCCCTGTTTTTTAACGAAAAATTGGTTAGTTTTTACCTGTGAATGGATTTCGGTGTTTCATTTGCGCTTGTTGGAAGGCTCGCTTCTTTGTTAACTACGAATGAATTGCTGCTAGAAACTCTGTTGTCATGATTTCGCTCAATCTCAGCCCTACTGTTAACCTCGTGAACGGACTGAAGCCGATGAAGATTTTCCAAAACGATTCCTAACCATGGGATGTAAATTGAAGCTATTCGACTGAGTTGACCCTAGGATAGAAAAAATGATGACATTATTACTGAATTTCGCACGCAAAGAAAAAAAGGTTATGTTCGATGAACGTTCAATACAAACCTTATTCTGATATCTGTCGTCGAGTTCGTGCTTTGCCAGTAAATCTCGTAGCGTGACAATAGCGACTTTTCGTATCTGTACAACTTCGTTTAGCGACGTCTTAACCTCTTGTAGAAGAAGACCGACTAGAAAATGATGCTTGCAGAAGTCTTGCGACAGGCAGTATTCGTTTATATAATCTGGAAATGTTTACAGAAATTTCATTAATTTTGCTTTTTTCGAATATTCATCTATCTCGTTGTATATTTTCGTTGTGCTATTTTAGACGGAAAAAAACTAGTGAGACAAAAAGGTGCAAATGAACGTTCACAAAAGTGCTACGTATTCGTTCCTAAATAACACTGTCGTCGCTAGTGTTTAGAAAACATTAAAAGTATTGATAATTTTCTTATTTCTGTGCGCAAATCCCATTCATTATGGCTAATACATGAAAACCATGACATTAGGGAACAGCATTTATCATCGTGCCACAACGTACCATCACACTCTGTCTCTTGCTCTGTATCTTCGAGGCAAAGGCATAAAATTGTGTTACGTTATAAGATAGAGTCGCGGCTCATTGTCCATAAATTCATCACATCGTGTGTTTATTACCTTTGCTCGTGACGCGTGTCTGCATCATAGGAAGATTGAAGGAAACGTAATGCTCGTGCGAACATATTATCTGCAGGAATGTGAACTTAAAGTCTTGCAATGTACGTGGATCACCGGGAGAAAAATTGTCCATGTAGCTCTTGATCAGACGAAAAACGAAGCCTCGATCCATGAATGTCAGACATTTCTGAATAAATAAAAGATATAAATTAATGCGGTATTGCAGGTGTGGTGAAATTTAAAACATACCTTTAGAAATTGCGCTAAGCTCTTGTTCAACTCGTGGGTCTCTACTGGCATTTCCTTGTACTTGTTCATGAGATACGGAGTTATGACTTCCAAGAGATTCTTAATCTCGTTGTGATACTGTTGTGAAAACCTTTCGTTCCGCTGCATCTATTGAGAGAATTTTAATTATCTTCACTCTTTGCGAATAAAAATATGCAATGCTACAAATTTGCTACTCACTTTGATTCGCCCTGTTGTAAGCATATACTGCGCCATGCTTTTTACCATTATTTCAAAGAAAAAACTGGAATGATGCATAAATTTGTTGACGACTAGGAAATCCGTGTTACTGGGTTGTAATAATGACGGCAGATATTTCGCCAGTTGTTCATGCACCGTTGCTCCATTATTTCGTGTATCCGGTGGGACGAATACAAACTGTTGAAACAAGAGATATCTAAATTCTTATGGAATCGCAGATTTATTAAGCGTATACGCGATAAAGTAAATATTAACAATATGAATTATTGTTTATTAATTGAAGAGAATAAAAAGTAAGACGAGGATAAGAAAATAAAGTAAGTTAGAGTATTATGTATCACAATATACCTTCACATACGTCTGAAGTATTTCCTTCCGTCCGGCCTGATGAACAAGATTTATGATATGAATGAGAACTCTGATAATATAAAGGCCAACCTCCTCGCTCGTATTGCACGTCAAGAGTGCAAATAATTGGTTGAGTATGGTTGGAAGGAATGTGATTGCAGTGACCAGCTGTATAGCATGCGCCGCTTTGAGTATTTTGCAAGTTTCCAAATCAGACGGCACAGCTGATGGTTTTGTGTCTAATATTCGCTCAGCGTGAACGAAAAAATTATGTAGATGTGGATCACGTGTGAATACGGTTGATATCAGTTGAAAAGACAGTGTAAATATTGGACGCTGTCCGTCGATCCACGTGATATCCGGACCAGCGTTCTGGAATCAAAAGTATGCATTAAAAAAAAACGATAAAACAAATTTAGCGATCAGGATTGTTTTTCTTACCCCCTTGCCCAATCCCAGAGGTTGAATCGCTAGATATCCAGCGGGCAGATGAGTCGCTACTGGCAGTGTCTGAACGTTTGTTTCCATATCGACGTTCAATCTAATAAAAAATTGTACTCAGTCGCAGGCAGAAAAGAATAAACTTTGCCTTTAGAACATTAGGTCCTTACCGTCCTTTGTGTAAGAGAACCGCCCAAGCATATCCGACACAATTCTCAACTCCGTTCTCCTTCTTCTTATTCATATCGCAACTTATGTGGTAAAACGAAAACAATAAATGATGTCTGGCGTGAAGTTTCGTCGGTAACCTCATCTTGATTTCCTCGTACCATGAGGGTACAGCATTGTGATGAACCACAGCACAATTTACTCTGACACACAAGAGTTGAGAACCCGGTTTTCCATAGATGCACTAGAGAACAAAAATTAGCTCCAATTTGTCCGTTTAGAATAAAAGGAAGTTTTCTTTTCTTACTCGTAATGGTTGAGCATCTTCACTATCGTCGTCGCGTAACTCTACAACACAAGCGATATTTCTGGCTCTGCTGAATATCTTTTGTGTATCGAATATCAAAGATTGTGGATAAACATAGAGATGATTAACATAGGTCGTGTAAGGATGAACTTCCTTTTCTGACGAACTCTCGAATTCAGCGATCTCGATTGTAGGCTTGGTCGTAGGTGGCAGTGGAAATGGCTTTAGTGGGATCAAAGCCGTTGTTAAAGAATCTGAAATAATATTGTTGAAGTACGACTTTAATTCTTAATACGATTAACGGTATTCCATCTCATGGATCACTCACTTTCCGGATGTTCAGACAATGCCTCGATGTGTAATTTCAGCCATCCGGGAATGACAGTCAATTTGCTAAGCTTCTCGGGTCTACAAATCAATTTTCCCCATAATAAATAAATGCCGACTCCTGTCCAGAAAACAGGTCAAACTCATTAACTTACTTTCTATATTCGGACAGTAATTTTAGTATCTCGTCGTCTCGTATCTTGTTCCCCTCTTGTCTATATATGGCGGGAAAGTCCGACGACGTATCGAGTTCGTTGCTGTAGAGTCTGAACAGTGGCCTTGCTGCCCACGCAAAAGGCATCCGATAGTTGCCCAGTCTAAAAAGTTTGAGTAAAGAAAAAATTCACATCTCTCGCTCATTGCCCGGATAAGTGTTTTTTTAAATGATAGTGCAGAATTTCTGACCTCTGACAACACGCTCGAACTTGTTTGTGAACTTTGAGTCCCAATCGTGGGTCCTTTGTGGCTCTCAAATAAGGTTCGGAAGTTTGACAAATGCTGCCTTGAAGAATCTTCTCAATGCGCACAACGAGAAATATGTCCGGATGTGGATTGCTTATACTGAAAATTGCTTGTCTGGGATTTTTTAACCAATTCGGTGGTACGCTTTTGAGGTCATCAGGTAGTTCAATGTTTTCATTATCTGTCGTCACTCCAACAGGACTCAATTCCCGTACGATTTCCCGGACAGACTCGTGATTGATGTCAAAATGAAAGTTTTCCGACAGCTTTCGAGCATTTCTCGCATCGAAGAGACACAAGGTTGTGTAGTAAGGCTCAACTTGACACAGCAATTCCTTCTCATCTATGGGTGCTTGAAGTCGAAATTTCAATGCCTCGCATTTAACATAAATTCGCTGCCCAAATTGTTCTTTGTAGGGATCGACGATAGCTTCTGGTGAATTACCAACCGGTGTTCGCGCGTGCGTCGAATGATGATAGAGAGTGAACAAACGTTTCCGATTTTCCCGTCTCGAGAGCAAAATGCTCCCGTCCGTTTCGTGAGAATACTTTATCAATTGAGGATTCATACTTTGCTCAAGACCCTTAAGTGTTCCATAAACTTGAAGAGGTTGGGGCGAGGGTGGTGGTGTGTTACATGCTCGTTCCAAGGAGGCCGCACGTTTTTCCTCTTGCTGCTTATAGTGTTGAAGCACAGAAGTTAATTTCAATAGCCAATCTTGCATATCAGCCTCATTATCGGCTGCCAGCGTATAAGATTTGTGGGTTCCACTCATACGCAGCTCAAAACCATATCGTCCACGTTTCGAGTTTCTGATGACTTCAGTACAGAAATCCATAACTATGGTTAATTTTGCTTCACCCTTCTTCTCGTCCTTGAATAACTCAAGTATATACGTTCCATCGACCTCTTGTCGAAGATGACAAAAACGTCTTTTGAATGATTTCGAGCCAATATTCACAAACATACGGTCACTGCTGCCAATTTCTGGTCCCTTCAAAAGATATCCTTCCTTCGTTATACCATCGTTTCTTGTAAGATCCTCGTCAACCTGATCCACTTCTGTATCTATCTCGTAAATCTCTTCTTTCAAAACATCTGATTTTGACAGTCTACAAACAAACAAAAAATTTTTTTAATCATCATAATTTTTAATAATCATTGATATTAATATTAATTATTATTTCTATTATCATACCTAAAATGCTATACTATTATTGTAGTTATATAAATAGATAAACATAAATTTTGCTAAATGTATAAACAGAAGTATACCATTGGATTTTCATACTTTGGCAATTCCTGATAAGTTCCTCCATATGCGGAATACTTGTAGTGAACAAGGTTCCAATTTGATGAATAACTTCTGAGACATTCTTTAGTGAGCAAAGTTTCGCCTCCTTCCGAACTTTCCAGGATATTTTGAACAATCGGTACCATAGTTCTGTGTCTCTTTGGCAGGATAACTTGCTGCGTAAAAAATATTTTTGCTCGTCACAATACAAACTTTACACGGACAGAAAAATACAAGTTGCTATCTTATCTGAAGAATTTCAAGGAAATCCGGTTTGTTAGCCGCAAAGGCTTATCTCAATTATATGGAAACTATCGGTGCACTTACTGAAATGTCATCCTGGGGATAGAGCAAAAGCTCTCTTTGAGGATCATTTTGCAGTAGAGTTTTGTTCTTAGCTACAAAACTCTCGAAGTCCAGTGGCTCGACAAGGAAGGGCTTGTTCTGAAACCGCGTGGTGGCACGCCGGGTACGTTAGTATCGTCGTGGTAACGAATCATTGATACAGAAGGGTGAATAGGGAGCAGGAGATAATTACAGCAAAATTGTCGTTCACTTAGTCTACGATTAGTGGATCGTCAATTCGCAATTATGGAGGGTCACAAACAGTAAAATTGAATATCCGTCCATTCAGCGAACCGTCATAGATAAAAGTAGTGTAAACGTAATCGTAAATAGAGTGTTTCCAATTTGAAGTAAACCACCTTCGTCCTACCTGTACCGTACTCTCGCGAACAACCTGCGACACAGTTTCCCTCAGTTGCGCTGCCATGCCGGGCTTACCCAGGGCTCGCGTGAACTTTCTCTCGCTCATCTTCACTGATGACACTCTGATATTATTATCATCTTTCGTCATGAAAAATGCTTGTAAACATCACGCACACGAGATTACCACCGCGCTACACCCTACGACTAAATTTTTACTCGGCGGCCATGTTGCGGCAGCGCGGGGAACTATGCAGTGCTGCCATAATGGGAAAAATAAAAAATCAAAACAAAAACAAATACGTAACGACGTTTTGGGTCAGCACTGTCTAGTGAAATCGTCGCGAAATGTTCCTCGGTGCGCTTCCGGTTTCATTGCTGAAATAATTGACCCGGCTGATTGCGTGATTGTTAGTCACCGTCATTTGATCGTTTTGGTAATACCGAGCTCTATGCGGAAACACAACAATGTCTGCTGTTTGTGTTTGATTCTTCGATTGCTCTGATAAAGTTTGTCATCGCTATTTCGAGGTTAACATTGCGTCGAGCGTTGGATACAAATCGTTACGTTCAAAAGTATATCTAAAAGCTGACGGCCCTTTAAACGTTCCGTCGCACATCCCTCGGACACCTGTACACTGATCGTAATACGAGTCGCAATGTGATTTAAGGGCAGACTCGATCGTGCCGCAGGCAGTGGTGCGCATAACACGACTGGGTATTTCAAACGTTACACTCCGAAAACAAAACATTCGCAAATTTAATTCTAAAACAACAGCGGTCCGAAAAGATTGATAACGACAATCTGGAGTAACGTTTTGAAATTCCTACGAAAGACCAATTGGAAGCGAAAAGATATAATCCGATTGATATAAGAAAAATTTATTATGGATGACGAGCTTGAGGACAAAGTCTTGTACCAGGTGATGGCAAAGACGTTTTCACATTTATTTATTTTCTTTTACTTGGTACAAATGTAGAGAATTTAACCGTTGTCTCTCACGATATAGTTGGAAGGTTTCCAACTATTTTTTTGTAGTAGAAAGAATCGTATCTGTTTTCATGCATGTCGAATATTATTAGTTCGTCCTTGTATACTGACAAGAACTTTGCATGGAATTTTGTAGAGCTTCTTTTGTTAATTTGGAATTACTCTGCGCAGACTTATGTATCTCACATGAAGCTCGTGTCAAAGTTTGCCGTGGGCATACCCACAGGTTTGACCGCCGGGGTCAACACGCCTTTTGGTTATTTTTGGCGTATGATGAGATCGTATGCCCTCAAACCTGAAGTATTGGTCTGTGGCGCAGTTGTCGTCGTGATGATCTTCTATCTTCAAGCGGTGGACGTTTGGAGCAGGACTCTTCTCACCAGGATTCGATACACATTCGGAAGAACGAGTTCCAAGGTATAATTTCGTTTTCAAAGCTGTGCAATTGATAAAAATTCAAGTTCATTAGAGAGCGGATATTTTCTGGATCAATTTCAGGTGTCAAAACTTCAGTTTTTAGTAAACAATGCTGGTAACAACGGTGACAAGATCAGCTGGGAGCTTAAGCAGGGATCTATCGCCGCATACGCGGTCCAGGGACATAGAGCCCACATGGAAGATCGTTTTGTAGTTAACGAAGATATCAACAACACTGGAGTTTCACTTTTTGCTGTTTTCGACGGTCATGGTGGAGAGGTGAGGATATAAAATTCAATTTTCATTATACTCTATGTAATTCACACTATTCGTTCTATGATTGATACAAAAACCTGTAACACTTGTAACTTGTAAGTGTGATGAGTTTAAATGTAAATCTCATACCGCTCTAAAAATTCCAGATGCGATAAATCAAACTGGAGGTGACTCGTGCATTCGTTAAAATTGTAATTGTAAATCGAATATTAGGTCAATAATGTGCCAATTTTGTTGGCAAGAATGAGTATATAGAGTAAGAGTAGCTCCTGTTGGAGGAAATGATAAAGCAAACTTTTGAAATGTTGTAGATTGGAAAAGATCGTAGTATGGGACAAGTAGGTTACTTAGTTGGGTCTATTTTTAATTTCAATATATTTTTGGATATCCTCATTGGATGAATGTATATTCCAATATACGTATATGTATACATAAATACATATGTAGACACAACATACGTATTGCGATGTGATAATGATGATCAAAGCACAAAACATTGTTATTGAAAAATCGGATTAGCACCGTAGATACCCCGTAATATTCACTTTGATACCTAAATCATAGTTATCGAATTTTTATTCATTAGACTTCTAGGATTTTTTTTAAGTAGATAGAAGTATCGGGTACAAGAGGAGACTGAAAAAGTTTGCAATACAAATGCATTTCAGATTTGTTCGTTTTCATATTTGTTTCTAAATAGCACCATTTTTTTTAACAGTTTGCAGCAAATTATGCTCGGGACATGTTAATTCCAAACATCAACAAGAAGGTCATAGAATTGAAGAACATGATAGCTGGCAAGACATCTCCGCGGTCGGATTTCGAAAATGAGGAGGAGATCGCAGAGCCCGACCAAACGAAAGAAACAAAGGCTACTGGTAGTTTCACCGATAGAAAAAAATCTTTTCGCAAAACTGTGAGTACATCGGATGACTATGTGAAAAAGAATCAAGGCGTGACGGATCCAGAGCTTTTGAATAAGTTGGACAGTCTTCCACGACCAATCACGAGAGAGGTAAATAAAAAATACTTTTCTTATCTTGAAATCCGAATTATTTTCCATTTTTCTTCTTCTAAATATTCTTATAATAAAATGCAAATTTATTTCCCAGTTATAAGTATACAAATTCTTTTGCCGGACTAGTAATTTTTAAATATCTGTTGTAGGTGAGACCAAGTAGACCAGATGAAAAGTTGCCTCGAAAAATCGACATGTCTACTTACATAGACGGACAGAAAATTAATTACGGAAGGTTATTAACCGACGAGGTGCTCGCTGTTGATAGTTTACTGGTTGAAGCTGCCAAAAAGAATATGGATGTCGCAGGTATTGCTCTCACTCATCGAGGGAAAACAAACGCAGTATTTAATTTCGTGGATTATTGTCTACAGGTACAACAGCGCTGATAGCCATCCTGGAAGATAGTAAATTGATCGTAGCGAATGTGGGGGATTCTCGTGGTGTAATGTGCGACAATAAAGGTAACGCCATACCTCTGTCTTTCGATCACAAGCCGCAGCAGCAAAGAGAAAGACAAAGAATCAACAAAGCCGGTGGTCTCGTCACATTTAATGGCGTATGGCGGGTAGCTGGAATCTTGGCGACCTCGCGAGCATTGGGCGATTATCCATTAAAGGATAAAAAGCTTGTTATCGCCGATCCGGATATACTGACATTCGATCTGAGCGATCACAATCCTATGTTTTTGATTCTCGCATCGGACGGTCTTTGGGACACTTTTTCTAATGAGGAAGCGGTGGCTTTTATAAAGGAACGAATCAACGAGCCACATTACGGAGCCAAAAGTATAACACTTCAAAGCTTTTACAGGTATAAATCATTATTTAAACAAACACTTATATTCTAATCGAGCTATAAACATATTGAAATAATGTTTATTCGTAATTTTTAGAGGATCTTTGGATAACATCACAGTAGTGGTAATAAATCTTAAAGATCGGAAGTACAGCATATCGACCATGGAGAGAAGCGCATAAGACGAAACTTACGCAAGCGAGCAAAGGAGCTTTTAATTCGTTATGAATCCCTTTATCGTCTTCAACACTGTGATCGAAAAGAATTTTTTCTAGTCACGATCCTTTGTTGGGAATTTCGGGCAATATTAGGAGCCCAATGCGAAATACTTTTTTGCTATGTTCATGTATATACATATATGTATATTACGCCAAACAGTTATTTTGTCAAATCGATGATTGCTGCTCTGAAATTACGAATCGAACGATATATCTTTATGTACATCCTTGGGAGATCAGATATTGATCTTGTATCAGAACCGCCATATATATATAATATACATATATATATATATATAGCCAAGTTCCTAATCACTGTGTATATGTATAATAACCAGTATAACGTTGATCTTTTGTCACTCGACGCGATTATTAAAGTAATTACGAATTCATGACGAACGCGTTAATTTTTTCATTCAAATACCAAACATCATTCAAACAAATTCCCGCCACGGAACCGACGCCATTAATTCCCCAGACAAACACACGATGCGCTTCCGCCGACGTCACTTCCTATCATAGAGGGCGTAACCCTCGCTCGTGATCATTCGTCCGGAGCACTCCATTTTCTTTTGGCCATCGCCGTGTGCGTTACGCTCGTTGAGAAGTTGGAATTTTTTTTTCCCGTCAGCATTGCCGTTGCCCTGAAAAACGCTCGTGATCGGAACGATCGAGCGGGAGACAGAGAGAGAGAGAGAGAGAGAGAGCGAGAAAGAGGGAAAAGAAAGAGTGTATTAATCTTAAAGCCGTGAGAAAAGAAAATAACGTTTTGTCTAGCTGTACGTTTGTAAACGTCGATCAATAAACACAAAATTCAACATATAACCATTACGAAACTAGCGGCGTGTGCTAATGCGTGGCGTTTCAGAAAGTTCACCAAGTCGCACAATGGCGGAGGACTTGGATGTCGAGGCGATGCTGGAGGCGCCGTACAGGAAGGGGGTAAGCGATACTTCTTTCATTGATTATCACGCGTGATTTTTCTTTCGTTCGGTCCGAAGAACTAATTTAACCAACAAAAACAAAAAAAAAACAAAAAAAAAACAAAGATCTTAAGAACACACGAGTCTTCGTTCTATTTTGATCACACACGCTACACGAGGGCCCGCGTACACGATGTGCCTCGAGCCGAGCTACTCTTAGAAATCGACCGCGAAAGAACGTGTCCAATTTTTCTTTTTTTCCCACGACATGCCCGTTGTGCGATATCGAGCGCGTAAAAGCAATTAAAATCTTACAATTTGTGATGAAGAAAAAAACAAGTAAAAAAAAAAAAAAAAAAAAAAAAAAGTAGAACGATAAATCTGTAGCTACCTGCTATTGATCAATACCTCCATTTTCTGTACTTATAGATGGTACGTAAACATGTACCCTCGCGCTCGTACGATGTTCTACAGCGAGTTCCTAGAATGCACTTGAACACGAGGTACTAAGAACAGCCATCACTATCATCATTTCTTCTTTTTTTTATTAAATATATATATATATATATATGTATGTATATATATATATATATATATATGTATATATATATATGTGTATATATTTATAAATATATGTATTTATCCTTATGTATAGAAACAAAGTGAGAGAGAGAGAGAGGAAGCGAGGATAACAGTTAATGATTAGGACTTACTGCTAGAGGATGAGCAATCGATTGAGCAAAAATCATTGAGAAAAAGTCCATGCGGCTTTTCATCGACCAGGCATATTTTTCATTCTCTAGAAATCCATTTACTTTCCAGATACTTCTCGTTCAATTTCCAATCCAAGGAACGAGAGATACATATGTATGCGGTAATAGAGAGATATGTATTATCAGACGAGGCTCATCCGACCTCAAGAGCAAGAGCGCTTAGACCAGCGGATCGCTGAATTATCAGACGGTCCTCGCGGAGTAATAAATTTTTGTTTCAAGATTGTTCTTTAATCGAGGCGCACGAACACAATTGAAGTTAATGTATTGAAATCATTGCGCTTAAGTCGATGGAGACTCCGTCTGAGATCTTAATGAATGGAAAGAGAGCTGACGAGGAATAGGACAGGTTTTACCATTCACAAATTTTTGTATTTCACTCCCCCCGGCGAGGTACTTTTGTCTACTAATTTTATATCCGGATCTTTTAGTACCGCGCGATGATTCTATTTGAATCAATGCCATCGTTCCTCGCTAAAGAGCTACTGACGCCTTCTTCGAATATATATCCGGGTCAGACGCTTTATGCACGTGGTAAATTGAAACAAAGAATTTTGTCAAAAATCAAAAGAACAAAAAGACCAGCAAATATATTTTGAACAAAGCGCAATCTTCGCCATCCCAATTATGATAATCTTGAGGTTTCTATATTTCCCTTTATCTTTGTTTTTCTTTTTTTTACCTTCTTCTTCTATTCTCTTTATAACAAACAATTTGTCTGGTACGACAGCGTTAAAAAAAAAAACATAGCGTTAGGGCCATCACGTGTTTACTTGAAAACGTACTGTCTTTGACGAGGGCTCTCTTTTACAGAAGAAAAAGGATGTGTGGTTGGCCATTGGTAGTTTAAGACCAAGGCATGCTCAACCCAAGATTGCAATGCTTTCCTAAAACCCGATAAACGATTTGGTAAGTTTGAGCAAGGTGCGATTGCGTTCAGTCGCCGCGCTAAGCTCAGCCGTCTCACCCCTTCAACAAACGAAAAAAGAAAAGAAAAGACAAAAAAGCAAAAAAATGAAAAAAGAAAAATGCAAAAAAAAAACAGTGTCCTCCTTCAAGACCGTAACTTGTATAATCTAGAGCCGAGACGAGAGGCCACCAGCGTTCCCAAGTCCTCGATTAATCGACCGAGGAAGAGAGATCCGTTCGCATAAAACAAAATAAATATCCAATCTCGTTCTTGTCACGGAGAGTTGTTTTTTGCACTCTAATGCTAAAATCGTAAAACGAGAGATAACAGAAAAAAAGAACAGAAAAACAACAAGAAACGACGCACGAACATTCATCATCTTTACTTGAAATGAACTAACGTCAAACGATTTGCTTTTTGTCCCCTTGTTCGCGCGTCCCTGCCATCTCGGCTGGCTGGCATGGCATTCAACTGTTTGCTGTTCGTAGGAGCAGGACTCCTCGTCCAAAGACAAGTCATCCAAGGAGAATGGGTCTGGCAGAAAGTCCTCCGGGTAAGTCACTCAACGCTTGAATAATTTTTACTAATTTTTGGCTCATCGCTTTGGCGATGAATATGAGTCTATTCTCACAAGAGCTGCTCCATTGTTCATGTTATGCGCTAAATGATTTTGAAATGAGAAAGCAACCAAAATGTAAAAGAAGTATAATAACACATGAAAATGAAACGAAAGTTTTATGGAAGCGGTAACAGCCACTCTCAAGATACATTCTCTTTGTTATAGACACCATACTGTTAGTCTAAATGCCGCTTATTTTGATAGTTCCAAAGGTTTTACCCTGAACAATATGGTGAGTATAGTCGAAGCGTCGTATTTTGTATTTACAAAGTTGGAATGTTACTGTGAGAGGTGGTCATTAAAGACGTATGCTAGAATTGTGTCCAAGAGTAACAGATTTTTTTTTATTTGTATCTTAAGAAACATCCAAAGCAAAGAAATAAGAAAATATAAGAAAATTTGGATAAAGAGAGAGAGAGAATAAAAAGCATTGTGAGTTGGAATATAGCGCTGTTGACTAATGATTAATTTTGTGAATGAATTTTAGGAAGAGCAAACATCGTTCTCGTACTCGTTCAAGATCACGAGAGCGACGAGAAAAAGGAGGACGTGAAAGAGGCGAGCGCGATCGGGACAGGGATCGTGACAGAGAACGTGATCGTGAACGCAAAAGGAAATCCCGGTCGCGAGATAGACGAGATCGCAGCGAGAAGGAAGCTGGTGGTGAGAAAGAACGCGAAAGACGAGATAGGGATCGTGATCGTGATCGGGATAGAAGAAGAAAGAGATCGTTGACTCCGATTACACTACCACGTGCTCGGCCACCTTTTGGCAAAGGTGTTAGCCCACTTGGACTGTAAGTATCAAATGTTTGCGTCGACTCTTCCAAACACTCGTCGACGCATAATTTCGACTAGACCCGGGCCAAGAAATCCAGTCTTAGAATCCGGGGGATATGCTTATGCAAAATTTAATAAGGAGCGAAATAATTAGTCGGTGGAACGTTAATACCGACGTTTTATTCGTGCCAGACACAAGAAATGTAATAATGCTTGTTTATGTAATTATGTACAAGTGTGATTTGTTAGTGGATAGTATTTAACCCTTAAATGCATGATGATGTATATGTACATCTGTGTTTTCTTCCTTGTTTCTCTATCTAATCTACGTTTAATTATCTACCTGTTTCAATTTTTTGTATTTAAAAAGGAAAAAATCATGCATTTAAGGGTTAAAGCGAAGTAAATTGTATCGAACTTTAAATTACTTAATCATTATGGCGTTTGGTAATTTGTGATTAAGATCATTCGATTAAACGCATAATTTGTTTTATTTCTGAAGTAGGAGAAACGACGAGCTGACGCCCGAGGAACGAGACGCCCGAACTGTGTTCTGTATGCAACTAAGTCAGCGTATAAGAGCTCGTGACTTGGAAGACTTTTTCTCCAGCGTCGGTAAAGTGCAGGATGTTAGACTGATCACCTGCAACAAGACAAGACGATTTAAGGGAATAGCTTATGTCGAATTTAAAGATCCTGAAAGTGTTACACTCGTGAGTATTATTTTCGCAGCGTTTAAAGCGTGCCATAGGATTGAGCGATTTATAAATTTCTTAATGGTTTTACATTGTCAACAAAAACAAAAATTGTTTCAGGGTCTCGGTTTATCCGGTCAAAAATTATTGGGCATACCGATAGTCGTCCAGCATACACAGGCGGAGAAGAATCGAATGGGTAACTCGATGCCAAATCTAATGCCTAAAGGTCAGACAGGCCCGATGAGACTTTACGTCGGTTCACTTCATTTTAATATCACGGAAGATATGTTGCGCGGAATATTCGAGCCTTTTGGCAAGATCGACAATATTCAATTGATCATGGACCCGGAAACCGGACGTAGCAAAGGCTATGGTTTTCTAACCGTGAGTTTTTTTTTTTTTTTCGTATTTATGTAAACAAAAATTTTCGAAAGTTTATGTTTCTTCGTTTGTCAATAATTCACTATAAAACTTTTTCCATCGCAGTTCCGTAATGCCGATGACGCCAAGAAAGCTCTGGAACAATTAAACGGTTTCGAGCTAGCTGGTCGACCGATGAAAGTCGGCAATGTAACCGAGAGAACAGATCTTATTCAAGGACCCTCGCTTCTTGATACGGATGAGCTGGATCGAAGTGGAATCGATCTTGGAGCTACAGGACGTCTTCAACTTATGTTCAAACTGGCAGAAGGAACTGGTCTCGAGATACCACAAGCGACCGCTAATGCTTTGAACATCACACCGGCCACTGCAGCACCTCAACCACCGCCGCAGGCTGCACCACCAATCGCCACACAATGTTTCATGCTCTCAAACATGTTTGATCCGTCCAAGTAAGAAATTTAATCATACAACTCAACTAAATTAATCTTCAGTTAATAATTATGTTAACACGAATAGAATCGTTTGCAGTAAAGAAGTACCTTTTGCCATCACGGTACATATGATATCAGCATATATTTTAGTAGACCTGGTAAGATCAGAAATCAATCCTCTTATCAGGGGGAACACGTATGCAAAAGTAAATTGTGTTATCGTTCAAACATGATGTCGTAAAAAATGTTTTTTTCCGTGCATCGCAACGATAGCGCTACAGATACATGAAAAAAAGAAACATAAATCGCTACATTAAGAACTTTGTACCGTCCTCCCCGTTCTGTAAAGTGAAATGACATTATTCTTTTTTTCTTTTTTAACAGTGAGTCGAATCCAACCTGGTCGAAGGAGATCCGCGACGATGTCATCGAGGAGTGCAACAAGCACGGCGGTGTTTTGCACGTTTACGTTGATCAAGCTTCGCCGCAAGGCAATGTATACGTTAAATGTCCTTCAATCGCAACAGCCGTTGCAGCTGTAAATTCGTTGCACGGGCGATGGTTCGCTGGTCGCGTTATTACTGCCGCCTACGTCCCACTCGTCAACTATCACTCTCTGTTCCCGGATGCCATGACGGCCCTACAGTTGCTCACACCGAGTGCCCCGCGACGTGGACTGTGATAAAAGAGTTGCAAGGATAACATCGTTGCTTGAAATACGGACTCTTGAATTTTTATTTACAAGAGATAAAGAAAGAGAGAAATCAATTGTCCACGATAGCGACATTATTTTCCTCGCAATTGGCCAATTTCTGCGCTTTCGAGGAAAGTTCGAATGGCTCTTTACGTTTTCTTCTCGCCATTGTCGAAACAATCGGTACTAAACTTAAAAAGAAAAATCGACCATGGAATTTTCATCACCGGCTCGGAGTGATTTCTCTCGTTTCAACTACGCGGGCGACTCGGGGAATAAAATAATAATAATATTAATGGTGCACCATCGAGTGATACAAGTCACGAAGAAAGTGAGAGTGAATAATTTCGAGTAAAGAAGATATTAGACCCATGCCCCTCCCCCCCGTAGGAAGAAACGATAGGTTTGTTACATTTTTACAAATCAATGTGTTAATGAATAAGCGAGGTCTGCAGAGATAAAAATTGTATTATCTAATAGGATGTGATGGGTTTATCCTATGTGGCTCAAATGTCGTTCTCATCAGATTAACCGTCGTCGTGTAGATCCGATATTTTTGTATCGTATATAAGAAGAAACATAAATAACGATTTATCCTAGAATGCGTGCCTCAACAAAAAGAAAAAGAAAAAGAAAGGAAAACTGAACAAGTTCCAGTAGACACGAATCTTTCAACTCTACATTAGCTTTACATCTCTTGCGATGATTCTTTGAATAATAATAAAAAGAAGAAAAAAAAACAATACCATTACAATTTAAGGGCCACTGGTATATTGATTTTTGATCGATTATATTGTTTGAGAGTTTGAGTCTGCAGCAGAATGCGAAAATCGATGCGGGAGATGAAAGTTAGTTTTGATGGATCAAAGATATTGGTAATTACAAATAAATTTCTTTGTTCATATGTCTAGGTAACTTGTTAATTGGGTACTATGAATTGTTTTTGTTTGGTTTCCATCAATTTCACTCAGCGCTAAATGTATAACGACTATTGGAAGAAGCGAGTCACGGTTATGTTTAAGATTAAAAATCAGGAAGGAAAAATAATTTTTGTTAATTTCTTCGCTCGCACATCTGCAGACCTCAAAGTTTCACGAGTCGCTGAGAGACAAGCCCCTCTCACCCACTGTATATAAGTTTTGTAAATTAACTCGAACCTAGAATTGTAGCTCGTTATTCCTAAACTTCTAACGTAAACCTCGTTTTTAAGGAAAAAAAACAACTGGATGTAAAACTACGACGAACGTCATCAAATGGAATCTAACGTGATAAAAAAAATGGAATGGAATATCAAAATTTATTTACACCTTTTTATTCCAATCGATCTCATCCCTTCCATTTCAGATCTGCACATAAGGCCACATGATCACTAGGAAAAACAACCGATGGTATGGCTTGGTTGAGCGACAATTCTTCTTTGCTTGGCAGCGGCACGACTTGAGTCACTTCTAAATTATTGCTCTCGTAAAAAATGTAATCCAGACAATCAGCAAATTCTACAGTAAAATTTGTGTACTGAGGTGTGCCACATGCACTGGCGAATGCAGAGTCATGATTGAGAGATACGTCCTCCACAATTTGAGATGGATCTGTAAAGAACATAAGATTGTTATTAAATAGAAGGGAAAGAACTCGGTTCTTTTCTTGCTTGCTGCAAGAACCAGTAATAGTAAAATAATATTTCATAACAATATTAAAAAAAAAAGGTTGAATCAGTGAACAATTGGGAACTAAAATTCATCACTCACTTGTACTCCAATCTTTATGATCTGCCGGTACATAATTCTTCGTCATGAGTTGATAGATTCCGCAGTCTGGAGTGCTATTGAAGTCTCCGCAGAGTATAATGCTCACATTCACTTGTGTCTTAAACCTTTCACAAGTCTCTCTTGCTACTTCCTGGCAAAACATTAGACTGTAATATCCTTGTAGCAATCTAATATGGTCAGCATCGGGTTGAAAGTAAAGATGGGTATTTCCGACAACAAGAATTTCCTGAGGATTTTCCTTGGATTGTAGTACAGTCGCCTGTACCGTTGTATTTCGTCCAAGAAAACGTTCCTTCACTTCCTCGTTCTTAATTCTGTCCCAAACGTCTGAGAATCCCGGCAACTGTACATTATGACTCATTACGCGTGATGCGTTATGAATTTTTTCGAATCTTCGTTTGTCATAAAAAGTAGCGATACCTTCGGGGAGATCGTCGCCTTTTCTATTAAAAATTCCACCATAATGAAGCATGGACAGAATGGGATCAAGATCAGTATTAAAGACTTTATGATCGACCTCTTGCAGACAAATTATATCAGAATTATAGCCGATGAGCTCTTTGACAATGAGCTGCTTGCGATAATCAATTGAAAGGGCATATGCGGGACAGTATGAAAAGAGAACAGTTTTGGAGTAATCGGTACTGGCATACGTGTCCGCAAGCAGGTTATAGGATGTGACGCGAAAATTCTTTCCTGATAATCTCTCAGATGTGAAAGCATGACGGGTCTCGAAGGGAGTTGGACCTGGACCCGCTTCGATTTTGGTATTAGATTCTACTTCTACTGCAGGCCCAATTTGATCCTCGTTGGCTGGCACGCCACGTAATTTCAACGGATGACTGATTTCCGACGTCGTGGGTGTGTATAAGAAACCTTGAGCAACTTCTTCCCAGGCGGACAAATAGTTCTTCGAGTTGGGGGATGCTTTGGAACGATTTATATACCAGATAAATTGTGATTTTGCTTTGTCGGTATGAATAGATTGGAAGTCAATGGGATAAGTTGGAAAACCTGCCAAAATGCTGTTCGATAATGCCATGTTCGTGATCCATGGAACATTGAATTTCACGTTGTAAGGAGTGTCAAAGACCTGTAGAGTTATTTGCGATGTGTCTTGGAACAGTGTCTCACAAGGCATGTTGAGATCAATTTTCGAATCATTTCTCACTAGGGCTAGTTTTCCTGTTTCAACATTGTCTTCTATCATTGGCTCTTCTATTTCGTCATTGCTTTTCTTTGCCTTTTTCTTCTTTTTCTTTGACAGAATTTTACTGAGATTTCCATCCAGGCGACGGAGAAACGTTCCAATGAGTTCGTTAGATCTTCTCATCATGTTGAATTGTCTGTCGATGTTCAAATCGACGTTTGTATAGCGGAAGGTGAATTGAAAAGTCTCCTGTCCATTCTCACGATGAATATAAGCTTCGTTCATCTTGTAAAGAACCTTATGGAAATGCCTCGAGCGCAGATGGTTGATCCTTGTCGATAGCGACAGTAAAATTCTGCATGAATTTAGTGTTGTGTAAAAAAATCCTCCGGACATTATAATGGAACGCTTCGTTTTGATATCGGTCTCATTCGTTCGGTATGGTCGTTTATCACCCACGATTATTTGCCGGTCCTGTGTAAAAATGTGAAGGGGAGTTTATTCATTTTACAACAGAATTGAGAGGTTATACTCTACTGGTGAGACTAGCATACGTTGTACGGAAGCATTTAATGTCTCTGGGAAAATATCGATAAATATCGATAAGTGCCAATTCCGAGATTTTCATTTTAATTAATTGTTATTAATGTGCACTTTAAAAATCACTTCTTATACCTGCAGAATCCCGAGAGTAGTCAGAAATCACCCGAGTAGTGTAGAAGTACCGGACCAATATAAAACACATGCACCCATGCAACTATAGGAGTTACGAGATTTTCACTCGCGCTCATGCGCTCTGCGTATCTCAATATGTACGGTTTGAAAATTAGTAAAGTTCAATTGAAACATCCCCATTTGAAAAATCAAGAATTTTGTAAAGACTGTTGGTTGAGTTTACGAAAGGAACATAATCAGTATTTTACATTCGTTACGGCAATATGTTTTTCAATCAACGAAAATTAATTAAATAAAAATGAAAAAACCAACCGATCTAGTTAAAACGATATAAGAAAATGAAAACTTCAAAATTTTCCATTCTTCTAATAAGGCTACATTATGGCTATTCATAACATTTCCTATTTGTCAATATTTTAAATTAAACATACGTTTGCACTACTCAAGCCGAATTTGGAATAAGGGTCTGAAGGTGGGGTATTAAGAGTCAGTTATGGTAGTTCCTCAAATCATAAGTAGAGGGCCACTTCTCGTGGTTCCAATTGTTCAGATTGTAAGAATGAAAATCAAATAAACGATTTACAAGGCAAGTTGATGAGGTTATTCCCGTGAAGTCACGTTCTTTTTGCTTTATTATGTTAACAAAATGAACGGAATATGTTATTCTTCTGGCCGTGTTGGTGCATCACATACAAGATTATTATGTGCTATTTCGAAGAACTGGTATTTCAAAACTCGAAAAATCGATGATAACCTAAATTTGTCAGGATATCGTCGTTTCTGTGATTTCGCAATCGGATCCAATATCGATGACAAAACTGTTAGGAATAATGATGAAACACAAAAAATTAGAAAGAAACTGGGACTCAAGTTGGGTCCTAGTCTTACTGATTTTATTATGTCAAACTCGTCAACGACCGATAATATTGCGACAAAACCACCCACAATACCCTACCTGAAAAACCTTAATGGTGGCCAACGTAAAGGTACTTCCGTACTCCTCACAGTTTAACCAGAGCTATTATCGATGCTTACATGCACATATGTATTTTTCTAGTATATTTCGACATTCATGGATGTCAAATGAATGTCAATGATATAGACGTTGTGTGGTCCATACTCAAGAAAAATGGTTACGCAAAAACTGACGATATGGAAACTGCCGATATCGTTCTGGTGGTAACATGCGCCATCAGAGAAGGAGCCGAAGAAAAGATTTGGAATAAGCTCGGCTATCTTAAAGATATAAAGGCAAAGAGAAAACATATGGGGAACAGACACCCCATGAAAATTGGTATTCTAGGTACAAGGGGTTTTGATCTTTAAAAAATGTGAATCATCGATATCCAAAAAGTACATATTTCTTTATCACAGGATGCATGGCTGAGCGTCTAAAGGACAAAATTCTTGATAGGAACAGTGCTGTGGATGTCATAGCTGGCCCAGATAGTTACAGAGATCTTCCACGCCTCTTGGCTTGTACGGAGCACAACGAAACTGCCATCAATGTTATTTTATCGTTCGATGAGACTTATGCTGACATTACACCAGTTAGAGTCAGCAAGGATTCTGTCAACGCCTATGTGTGAGTAACTCGTTCATAATTTCTCCTATCTTAATTTACACGTTTCTTATTATTTATAGTATTTTTGTTTTTCATAACTATTCTTATTCCATGCTGATGCAGATCGATTATGAGGGGCTGTGATAATATGTGCACGTATTGTATAGTGCCATTTACCCGAGGAAGGGAGAGATCACGACCAATCTTGAGTATTCTCGACGAGATTCGACATTTGTCCGATCTGGGAGTCAAAGAAGTTACGCTACTTGGTCAAAACGTGAATAGTTATCGGGATATGTCAAAATCGGATTTTTACCTAGGAGAGAAAGCACCGACGAATCTAGCAAAAGGTTTCAAGACCGTGTACAAAAGTAAAATCGGCGGGGTGAGATTCAGTGATCTTTTAGATCAAGTTTCATTAATTAATCCAGAGATGCGAATCAGGTGAGGCGTGTTGAGATAAAAGAATGGTACATTTGCACGAATGGATTTAATAACTAAGATATTTTTATGTAAATATTGTTTCAGATTTACGTCCCCACATCCCAAGGACTTTCCGGATGAAGTGCTTCATCTTATATCGGAAAGGCCAAATATATGCCAGCAGCTTCATTTGCCTGCGCAGAGCGGGAATTCAGAGGTTCTGGATCGTATGCTAAGAGGATATACCCGCGAGGCTTACCTCGAGTTGGTCGACCGAGTCCGCGACATCATACCGAATGTTGCATTGTCAAGCGATTTTATCGCTGGTTTCTGCCATGAAACGGAAGAGCAGTTTGAGGAAACTATGACGCTGATTGAACGAGTCAAATACAATAAAGCATTTTTGTTTGCGTACAGTATGAGAGAGGTTCGTGCCGAGCGTTCAATATTATTGTTTTAACCGTCCAATTAAAATATCCAAAACCTTATAACATTACTATTTTTTTTTTGTAGAAAACGAAGGCTCATCGACGTTTCGACGATAACGTAGAGCCGGAAGTGAAAATGCATCGTCTACAGAGGATGATCGACCTTTGTAAAACTCACGCGGAAATATTGAACCGAAGGCAAATCGGTAGTCAACAGCTTGTACTTGTTGAAGGCGTAAGTGGAATAACTAATGTGAAATATTGTTAGGATCGACTAGAAATTAGAGACGGTCAATTGTAGTAGTTCGACCTTCAAAAACTGATATGACCGCTTCGGCGGTAGTTTTTTTTTTCTTCTCCTAACTGACATCGATATAAATATAATATATAATAAAATATATACATTTCATTATATGTTACATTTATATTTTATTATTTAATTACAATTTTGATATATTTTCTATCAGATTATAGTATAAAGTGAAATATAAATATATTACCGAGTAAAACGAACTCTCGTTTGACTTTACAGAAAGGGAGAAGGATGAACGGGACTTTGGTCGGTCGAAACGATGCTAACATAAGAGTTGTAATAGCTGACACATCGGTATCAGCGAGTAGGCAGGAACATCAAACGAGACCGATACAACCGGGTGACTATGTCGTAGTACAAATTTACAAGTCAAACTCTAACACACTGTCGGGAATTCCTCTTTATCATTCGTCAATATCGAGCTACATACCGCAAATGGACGACCGAAGGCAGACGGCCGTCGGAACGAGGTGAGGATTGTCAAAGGTTCTTGTAACGCGTAATAAATAAATACGAAAACAAGTTATACATAACGATATATAATGTAATATTCACAGGAAATAAATTGTTCTCCTTTACGTACTAGACTTTTTTTCATTCTCATATATGGCAACGAGGGGACTTGAATCTACGTTAATGTATGTAGAATAACATATCTTTAATTCAATCAGAAAAAACATTGCCTAAGTGAGTTAAAACAGTTCACGAAAAAAATCTTATGTTTCTAAAAAAAGCTTTCAAAAAAATGAATAAAAAAGCTTATTTTTCTAAACAAAAAACCATTAAGCCAGAGTGAAAAAAATTCATAAAAATAAAAAAAAATAAAACTTTAAGTGAATTAAAAACATTGGCGAATTTTTCTGACGCCACAGTCGGGGATTCCGCCTTAATAAAGAGGTGTCATCGTCGACGAGTATCTATCTTACACCGCGAACAAATTTATATCTCGCATATCCGCGCTACGTATTGTGTCCCGATACACAATGTAGGTGAGAAAGACGTCGAGTGGTAGCCAACTGTTCAAAGGGTTATCGTGGGCGGGCAACCCTTGTTCAAGCGCGTTTTTCGTCGCCCACGAGACATTCGAATTGTCGTGAAGGTCTCGGCACTCGTGATTTCCTTATCAATCCCTTATCTTCGCCTCGAAGTGCGAGACCTTAGTCAACTATCCAACAACCTCCACTACGAAAACATTCTCATTATCGACTTATCAATCAATTAATTTAAAATCAATAAATAATTTTTAATTAAACAAATTATTTAAAAAAAAATTGATTAATTAATAAATCAATATTTATCAAATTAACGAAATTTTTGTTTCCAATTTTACTACGTATTGTACGAAAACTTAACAAGATCGATATAATTGTCCATCAATTCCATAAATGCGAATTATTACCTTTAATTTACCAATTTAATTATTTTTGTTTCTTTTTCTTCAATATAAATTTTATAATTTCCCAAATTTTCCTAAAAAAATATTTATTCTCGCAAAAAAAAAAACCAATGTTTCAATTGGAACGATGAATGTTCGTCGAATAATTTATATTCCGGTAGGCGACCAAGAAGTGGTTCTTATCTGGTAGTTGGCCGCAAGGAAGAAAGAAAAACTACGCTCCTCTCTCGTTCTTGTGCGAGAGACTCGAAGTGTCTCGACTTCTCGTCGACGCTTTTACCTTCTGGAACACACTCTGTCCACGTAGGTGGGGCGTCGTTGCAAGCTACCTTTTCTCTCCTTCTTCCTTTCTCTCTTCGTTATAGACAGAATTGAGAGAAAGAGGGGAAACGGAAGGGCAGGGGGGGGGTTCTTCGCGGATAAAGAGAACGGAGAACGTTGAAAGTTGAACAGTTCGAATCAAGATCACGGCGTCGAAGAGAACGACGAAGGAGTAGGAAGAGGAGGAGAACGATGGGGACCTGTCGTTCGTTGCGGGGCACGAACCTCGCCGATATTATCGAAACGACGTTACCACGAGTACAAGGGACTCTCTCTTTCTCTCTCTCTCTCTCCCTCTCTCGCCCTCTCTCCTGACTATATATATATAATAAACATAATAATATAATAATATAGTAATGTAATTAAAAATAATAATATATAATATAATATAATAATATAATATAATATAATATAATATAATATAATAATACCTATACCACGATCGCAGAGTCCGGCCGCTTCCCTGACGGACCCAGGCCAACAGGTGCCATAAGGAACCAGCTCGGGTAAGACCGGTGTCAAGGTAACAAAACCCCCGTCGCGGACCAAACCCCCCAAGCCAAGGTGGAAGCTATCGTGCCGAGGGCTGAATGGCACCAGGGGCTATGGTGTCTCTCACGATGCCTTTGGAGCACCGGGCGACGCCCCGTCGTATCTAACCTTACCCCCGCAACAGGCTCTGCGGGGGCGGACCACCCTTTCTTGTATACTCGTGGGAACCATATGGAACCAGCAAACAAAATCATCTCAATTTTGGCCGAAGGTGGCGCTTAGAATTTGGGCACACCCGAGGTCTGCTCAACAGTAGCGGGAGAGGGCCTCCCGGCCCAGGAGGGTTCAGGCTCTCTGGCGGGCGCTCTTCCCGGTATCAACAACACTCCTCCTGCAGGCTTAGGCGGCGCGGGCACCCCGTAAGGGGGCCTCACCGGCCGGGCCAACAGGAGGAACAGGAGCGGAGCGGCGAAGAAAAGGGCTCGGAAGGCGCGGGAGGCGCAGACGGGCCCGGATACTCCGCAGCAAACAGCCGCGAATGGCTTGGCCTCGGTCGGGGGTGGAGGTAAGAGGAATAGACCCTCAAACTCAACCCCGCCGGAGGTCAGTAACCCCCCAAAAAGGGGAAAGAACATGGTTGGCCCAACGTCATTCGCAGAAGCAGTCAAGGGGGGAGGCAGGGTGGCAGTGGTGCCCGCGGACTATCCCGCAGACACACTGACAACCGACCAGGCCGACAAATCGTCGCCGCGCTCTTCGAGGCGTTGGGTCGGCTCTCGGGAGAGGGCCTACCCTGCTTCGAGGGGCACGGTTACAATCAGGGGATCCTCTGGGTCACCTGTGCGGACGCGGCGGCTCTAATATGGTTGAGGGCCATGGCGCCCTCACTCAGTCCCTGGGCGGGGGCCTCCCTGCAGGTACGCTGCAGGGAGGCCACCAGACAAAACCGCACCTACGCCTTTCTGGTATGGTGGCCGGCGCTCATGCGGGCCAAATATAGGAAGGAAATGGAAGGAGTATTCAGGCTGACTGGGCTCGGTATAACGGGCGTCCTCAGCACCACTCCCACGGCAGCGTTGGAAGCTTTACTCCATCTTCCTCCGCTTCACTATGATGCGGAGAAAAATGCAGTGAGATCAGCTATAAGGCTCTTCTCCTGCGACGAATGGAAGGGTAACAGAGACGCGGATCAGGTGTCCATTTTAAAGCGGAACATGGGACCCTGGTCAGCGGCGGGGTGGACAGGTGTGCTCGGTCCGTTGTTCCCTAGAACAAGTTCACTACTTGTCTCCCTACAACGAGTCAATGGCGATCAAACGGGAAGGACCTACTCACACCGGGGGGGGGGGGGGCTAGTCTGGTTTACAGACGGCGTCAAGTCGGGTGGGAGGGCCGGGGCCAGTGTATGGTCGGGCGGACCGAGGACGGAAATGTTCCTGCAAGGAGCGACTGGAGCAGATAAGCCTTCACAACAGGGTGTCAATCCTGTGGGTGCCAGGCCACGGTGGCATCGAAGGCAACATGAAAGCTCACAATCTTGCACGGCAAAGCCTGGAATCATCCGGGCAACTGTGCCACGTAGGAGTCTCAATGACAGCCATTGACGACCTTCTCCGTAAGGAGACTGACGATCTGATCGCCGAATTATGGAGGGGGGTCAGAGGCTCACGTCACTCGAAAGCAATGCTTAAGAAGCCGTCCCATAAGCTAGCGGGCCAAGTGGTGGGACTGAGCCAGGTGGACCTTAGGTGCATCGCGAGCCTGCTCACGGGGCACTGGTTCACGAAGGCATACATGAGCCGAATAGGGCTGAGTCGGGAGGCGTTATGCCCCAGATGCAATCTGGCGGACGAGACGCCTCTACACATTATCCTTCACTGCGCAGCCTGGGATGAGGTGAGGTACCAGATTTTTGAGGCAGTGGGCCTGGTGAATACGGAGATGGAGGGCCTGGGCAGCCGGAATCTCCTGCTTTTTGCGGAAAGGGCGGGCCTCAGGACCCGCATCTTGGAATAAAAATTGCGGCGCCCTCAGGGCTCGTGCACAATGGCCAACCATGGCTCAATGCACGGAGCCCGCCAACAAATAACAAACAAACAAATAAAACATATAATAATATAATAATATAATTTGATATAATATGCTATAATTATAATAATAATCATATAATAAATAAACAAAAAAATATATATATATAATATGTGTAAAATTTCAACTTCCTGCTTTTGCATCGAAAGTTGGAACAGATAACGATAGCTCGAATTAATTATTTTTAATATTTCTGTACATTTTTATAATATTCGATAAATTGGGATTTGTCGATTTTTATTGTCAACGTGGATGTAAGATCTTGCAGTTTCAAATCAAGAATCACGAATCGTTCGAGGAACGAACGGGTGCGAGTGAAAAGAGCGTATGAAGGGACGCAGACGACGCTTCGTGTCGCGTGTGTTCTCCGGTACGTGCGGCGGTTCATTGACCAGCTCAAAAGTCCGAGAACGAGAGAACGAGAGAAAGAGAGAGTTGTGTGTGCTTGTCGGCGAGGCAAGTATGGCGGAGAGGAGGAGAGGATCGTGAGCCTCGTTGCAGTACCGAGAGTAGTCGGCTCTCTCGTAGTCTTTCATTCTCTCATACCTTTTTCTTTATATATGTATATACACATCTTTGTCTCATTCTCTCGTCCCATCTTGCTCGGTTCTTCTTCATTCTCGTTGCTTGCACATACACACGGTATACAACATTTTAGTAAGTTAGCGCAGAATAGCTGTACGAATCGAATTACGTCTATTGTGAATTCATTGAGAGATAAGTTCTGGCTTTTTCACTTTTTTCTTGTGAAATTAGTTGGAAAATAAATATACTAATAATAATAAATTTTAGTAGGTGCAGAATAGTTGTACGACTCGAGTCAAATTTATAGTGAATTTAGACAAACTCTGGCTTTTTTATTGTTAGATCAAATTAGCTAGAAGCTAAGTATAATAACAAAAAAAAATCTCGAGGTTTCAACTGTTGGTTTAATCATCACGGGAAACATCGCGTCGGAAAAACGTAAAAAGGAAAACGGCCGTTTTCCTTTTTACGTTTTTAGAAACCGGTTTCTTCAAAATTTCTTAGTAATAAACAAAAGTATTAAAGCAGTAATTCAATATTTACCATTATTCTCTATCATAATTAATTAATCAATTTGTATTATTATCCTCATAATCATCGTCAACTATTGTCTAACATACATTCTACAAAAATTATATATCCTACGTAATAGAATATTATTTCTCGTCCCTAATTATTTCATCGTAGAATGATTTCTATATATAATAGAAGAAATTTAGAAATTAATAAAATGATGATTTTAGAAAACCGAAGCGAACGCTAAAGAAACGTCGAGGGAGGTGGCGAGACACGTGTAAGTGCCACCTATTTCGTTTTATCATTTAGCCGACTGGACGCTATAAAACGTCGTGCACGTCATCTCGTGCATTTTCCTATATCGCCAATATCTACGTCGAATTTTTACCGTGCCCCGTGCTTTCTGCGCTTCAATTGTTTTAATTACTCGTATTGAATATTTCATATGAGTCGAAATCTATTGAAATACAATTAATAGGGCGAGTATAATTGAAAAAAATATACTTCTTAACCGCGTACGTTTCTTAAAAACTAGGTTTCGTCGCACTGCAGGATAAGATTTTTTATTATTATTGGTTTGCGCGAATGCATAATATTGAGGAAGTGATACCAAAGAACGTTCTGGACACTTCGGCAAGCCTCGTGCCAGTATTTTTCACGGTCGAGTTTATCAACTGTGGCAATGAAATTCGGAAACGCAATTTTTCGCAACGAATCCGAGCGTGCCTCGTTTTTCCTAACGGCGAATGTCGATGCGACTCGTCAACGTTCGTTTCGTCGACATGTCGCTATATAAGCCGTAGCACACAGTCTTCGCTAGACACAGCTACTTGGAATTTTTCCTACGTTACAACCTTTGTTCGTCAAAGTTATCTTCTTCTCAGAAAATCTTACTTGAAGTATTCACGCCGATATAAAGGTATTTATAATAATTGCTATTCTATGGATTCGAAAGAAAGAATAGATTGCTAACGCTCGCATCTTTTGTTTCAAACGCAAAACGGATGTGTACATCCACCGAATCAGAACTACTGCAACATGTATCAAAGATCCGGATTTCCGAAAATCATCACCGTAGTCATGTTTGTTCTAAATTGGTCACGAGAGTTTACGGTCGAAGGGTAATGTGAAACTTTCATAAGTGCGAGAGTATACTATAAATGTGTATTTGTAAATCGACTTAACCCGCGTAATTAGAATTTTCTAAAAAAAGTTGAGAATAATGGTGTGCTTGGTAGGTTCGCTCCTTCTCTCATCTCGTTCGAAAGATCATTCGAAGAAGTATTTGACTCACGCGTTACAATCTTCTACGATTTTTCAAACGATATTCCTACACGACAAATAAATCATATTTTTTATGGCCCATATAGAAACTTCAATATGGGTTAGTGATGACGTATTTCCATCTTCGTTTGTCAAATATAGATTTAAAGAAAGTTACTTACAGTAAAATAAAGAGATGTATGCACGATCTAATCGTAAATCGTACAGAAAAACGGAGAGGCAGTGGCACAGGGGTTAGCGTTCTTGGCTCTCAACTCGGGGGTCCCGGGTTCGATTCCCCGCCGGCACCAATGGAATTTTTCTATGTGTTTATTCTGTGCTCTCGGTGGTTCGGAACCCACCTAACCAAAAACTGTAGGTCCACCGAAGTGGTTGATGGTGGAAATAAGGATCGCGGTGATTGTAAGAGAGGAGGAATGTAAAAACCCGCAAGGGTATACATTGGAAAAAGAAAGACACTTAGTACAGAAAAACGGGATTTTATAATCAATAGTTTGTAACAAATTCCGCCGCGTCTTCGCCTTCGTCAATTTCTTCTTGCCTCTATTTTAGATTTGTATATCCTTCCAGGGCACTAGATCGCCTTGAACAATGTCGGCAACGTGGATTTCGCGTTGCTTGCGAGGTACGAATGTATTTAACAATCTCCTATATCTCGTAAAATATTTATCAAATATATTGCTGGCGTTATCTACTTTTTGGAATAACTTTATTTTCGGCGCATTGCAGTACGATAAAAAAGTTAATCCCTGCGAGGTCTTAACTTGCGGACGTAGAGACTCGGACGATTACATTGCGCAAAGAATTATAGTTCGTTGGGGGATTCCTGATGGAACGGCGTGCGGTCCATCCAAAGTCAGTATATAATTTCGTATATTACTTCGCGGCGCAATTCATGATATTGACTGTATATTTAATCGCGATATGCTGCGCTCGTTTTTCAGATTTGCAGAAACAAGAAGTGTATCGATGCGGGAGAGGGAATGCCACAGTGTCCGGAGGAAAATAATCTTGTGGGTTGCCGTCAAGTAAGGAAACCTCTTTAGAATATTGTCTTGATTAAATTGATTGTTCAACAATTCGCATGATGACTCTGCAATATATCGATCACCCTGTTAGAGGCAAATCAAGTTTTTATATCATAATCCTTATTTTCTGTGTTAAGGAACTAATTTCTCACCCTCACTTTTTGATGAAAGTTCTTCCTTTCGGCGATCCTAATATAATATATAAGTGTATACGTGGTATAATCGTATTAGAAAATTCCAATATGAATATAGATCCTAACTATGCACGAAAATTCAGCAACGAGATAACATATAGTAATGTAACCACATCCTTGGACGAATATAATTTATTTGTATATTTTGCCCCGCCATAGTCTGTTATGTTCAAGTATACTTTTTTCGACAGCGCAAAACAACCACAAGGAGTCCGATAAAAACTCGAGAACAACAATGCCAAGATTTTGGATTTGATGTTGCGTGTGTGGTGAGACTTTGTCGATCACTGAACATACTAGATTATGCTGAACGAAAAATTTTTTTTTTCTAAAAACTGCCATTTTTGCGCTTTTTAGAAACCACAGGGAATAATCGTCCATAGCTGCACGCACCTAGACTGTGGTTATAAAATATCGGATGACCACTATGTTCACTGTGCCAGGAAGAAACTCCCATTTTCATTATTTCCATCCACTGGAACATGGTGCCACGTGGACGAAGTAAATACCTCATGTTCCATCCGATCTTTTCGACGAGCGCAATTCATTCCAAATGTGATTTTAATGCTTGTTCTAATAGCAGTATATTATTTACGATACAACGACCATAAGTTGGGAGAAATTGCTTAGAACTCGATGCAGAACCATAAGTAGATCGAAAAAACTTCATACGGTTCATTTATATTCCAGGCATGTTATGAAAAAAGATGTATACCCTTGTCGGAATGGCCAGCGTCCCATCCAAAACCAACATACACCGATTGTGAAAGTTTCTGGCCATGCAATGCTACAAATATTTAATCACTTGCATAAGGAGGGAGCAGTTACCGCCGTCGTCCTTTGATTTTTTCGTCTACCTAAAGATTATAATAACAACAATCTCAATGTTTGATCAACGCACGCCACAAATACATATGTTAATATATGTCCCGAATAATTCGTTCACAAATACACCTTGTACCACCAACAAACATAATTGTCGATGTAAGAGACGAAGAATAAATAATAAACTCTATACTTTATTCGAAATTGCGTAAAAGTAAAAGACAAGCGAATGACCGAGACTAATGCGCTCCTGAAAAAATTCCTTCTTCGATTGAAGGCTACGCGAACGCCGACTTCCACATAGTGAGCCAAATTCTACATAAAAAATAATTCGAAAAATAATCTCCAAATCTGGGAAATAATGTAAACCAGATTTGGAGCACAAAATAATAAAACAATGCTGGCATGGCTGTTTCAGTTATAACTGTGTAAAAGGATCAGCAAGCTAACATTGAGATAGTCTGAAACTAAATTTAAAACCTGTACGAGCGGCGCGACGGATTCGCATAAGAAATCCATCTTCCTTTTCTCTTGTTCAAGTGTCAATAAACTATTCTTTTTTACTTCGGTGTTTCATTTACGTTCCAATCCTTTACTAGTATATCCCGAATTATTAAAGTTGCAGTGCGATAATCGTGCTGTATAACACTAAATTATCTGTGTCCAAAGTCTTATGATTCAGTCATCACGGGAAACATTGTGTCGGAAAAAAATAAAAAGGAAAACGATTTCTTCATGATTTCTAAAGAATAAATAAAAGTGTTAAAGTCGTAATTTCTGGGTACGCAACTAAGTTTCCGGGCTTTTTTGATAAGTAAAAAATTGAAAATTTGAAGGTAAATAGAAAAAAATGGTTTATTCGAAGTATTGTCCCTCGCTGGTCAGACATTTTTCCCATCTCTCGGGCGCCTTTTGACTGAAATCATTCCGACAACAAATTTTGAACTGCCTCATAACTGGCTAAGTGCAGCCCACCCAAGCCATGCGTTACCAACCAGAACAGGTGGTAGTCCGAAGAGGCAGGTCTGACGAATACAGCGGGTGTGGTAGCAGATCCCATTTAAGCGTTTTGGTGGTCTCCTGGACTATGGAACCGCGATGGCATGGAGCGTTGTCTTGCTGCAATATCAGACGTTCGTATCTCGTATCCCATTCTGACCGTTTTTCCAGCAATGCCTCGTTTAAATTAATCAGCTCTTGTCGGTAGCGATGCCCATTGACAGTTTCGTCAGGTTTTAGCAGCTCATGGTATACAATTCCTTTCTGATCCCACCAAATGCAGAGCATTCTTGTTCTTTCCGAAGCGATTTGACCCCTGCGATTTGCAGTCGATGTTGATGCTTCGCCAAGTCAAAACTACGATTGTTTGCGTTTGGGGTTTTCTAAATATATTCATTTTTTGACGCCAGTAATAATTTGATGCAGGAAACGTTTTCTATGGTGCTTCAAAAGCAAAGTTTTGGAAGTGGCTCTTCGATTTACCATCTGTCTCTCGTTTAACGCATGCGGCACTCACTTTCCGTCCCTATCAATTGTCCCCATAGCGTGCAAACGTTTGGAAATGCATTCCCGAGTCACATTTAATGTCTCTGCAAGTTGATCTTCCGTTTGTGTATGATCTTCGTCCAATAACGTTTGCAAATCGGCGTCCTCGAATGTTTGCAGTCTTCCGGAGCGCTGCTTATCGCCACTTCTAAACCGCTTGCATGATAACCGTACGCCGCCTCAAGCGGCGTTCTTCAGCTGCAGTTTTTTTTACAAGTTTTTTTTACAAAGTTTGGCACGGTTGACGTTAGAAAAAAGGTCGCTATGTTACGATATCTATTGATATTATCACTGGGTTTTCTCAATAGATGTCCACGCTATAAACATAGCTAATTTCAGACCTGTATACCAAGTACAAGTGTCGCTAGATACATCTATGTCTGAAACCCGACAACTTACTTGAGCACCTAGTAAATATTTACCATTATTCTCTGTCATAATTAATTGAATCAATTTGTATTATTATACTCATAATCACCGTCAACTATTCTTTAATATACATTCTACAAACATTATATATCTTACGTAATAGAACATTAATTCTGGTTCGTAATTATTTCATATTAGAATGGTTTCCGACGGATTCTATATATAATAGAATTAAACAATCTAGAAATAAGTAAAATGATTGTTTTGCCATACCAAAGCTAACGCTCAAGAAACGTCGAAGAAGGTGGCAAGCCACGGGTAAGTGTCACCTATTTCGTTTTATTATTTAGCCGACTAGACGCTATAAAACGTCGTGCACGTCATCTCGTGCATTTTCCTATATCGCCAATAATATCTTCGTCGAACTTTTACCGTGCTTTCTGCGCTTCAATTGTTTTAATTACTCGTATTGAATATTTCATAAGAGTCGAAATCTATTAAAATGCAATTAATAGGGGAAATATAATTGAAAAAATATATTTCTTAACCGCGTACGTTTCTAGAAAACTCGGTTTCGTCGCACTGTAGGATAAGATTTTTTATTATTTTGTTTGCGGGAATGCATAATATTGAGGAAGCGATACCAAAGGACGTTCCGGTCACTTCGGCAAGCCTCGTGGCAGGTCGCTTCACGGTCGAGTTTACCGACTGTGGCAATCAAATTCGGAAACGCAATTTTTCGCAACGAATCCGATCCACGTTTTTCCTAACGACGAATGTCGATGTGACTCGTTAACGCTCGTTTCGTCGACATGTCGCTATATAAGCCGTAGCACACAGTCTTCGCTAGACACAGCTACTTGGAATTTTTACTGCGTTACAACCTTTGTTCGTTAAAGTTATCTTCTTCTCAGAAAATTTCACTTCAAGTACTCACGCCGATATAAAGGTATTTATTATAATCACTATTCTACGGATTCGAAAGAAAGAATATATTACTAACGCTCGCATCTTTTGTTTCAAACGTAAAACGGATGTACCGATCCAGAATTCCTGCAATATGTATCGAAGATCCGGATTTCCCACAATCATCACCGTAGCCATGTGTGTTCTAACGTGGTCACCAAATTTTACTGTCGAGGGGTAATGTGAAACTTTCATAAATACAAGAGTATACTATAAATTCGTATTTGTAAATCTACTTCACCCGCGTGATTAGAATTTCATGGAAAAGTCGAGAATAATGATGCCCTTGGTAGGTTCGCCCGTTCTCTCATCTCGTTCGAAAGATTATTCGGCGAATAAGTATTTGACGGACACGTTAGAATTTTCTGCCATTTTACAAACGATATTCCCGCACGGCAAATAAATCATATTTCTTATGGCTCATGTAGAGACTTCAATATGGATTAGTGATGACGTAATTCCATCTTCGTTTGTCGAATATAGATTTAAAGAATAACACAAATATTCGAGCTGTGCGATATACGTTTGAAACTTTCTTACAATAAGATAAAGACACATATGCATAGCGTAGAATAAGTATATAGAAAAACGGTAATTCATATTCAATCGTTTGTACCAATTTACGTAGCCTTCCTCTTCGCCAATTTCTTCTTGCCTATTGTATATTTGTATTTAATCGTTCCAGGGTACCAAGTCGCCATGATCAATGTCAGCAGCGTGAATATGAGGCTGCTTGCAAGGTACGAATTTATTTAACAATATCCTATATCTCGTAAAATGTTTATTAAATATATTGCTGGCGTTGCCTGTTTTTTGTAATAATTTTCTTTTCGGCGCATTGCAGTACGATACCAAAATTAATCCCTGCAAGGTCTTAACTTGCGGACGTAGAGGACACAGCAGTTACTACTCGCAAAGAATTATAGTTCTCGAGGGGATTCCTGATGGAACGGCGTGCGGTCCATCCAAAGTCAGGATATAATTTCGTATATTACTTCGCGGTACACAATTCATGATATTGACTGAATATGTAATCGCGATATGTTGCGTTCGTTTTTCAGATTTGCAGAAACAAGAAGTGTGTCGATGCGGGAGAGGGAATGCCACAGTGTCCAGAGGAAAACAATCTCGTGGATTGCGTTCGAGTAAGGCAACCTCTTTAGAATATTGTCTTGATTAAAATCATTGTTCTATAATTCGCATGGTGGCTCTGTAATATATCGATCGCCCGGTTAGAGGCAAATCAAGACTTTACATCATAATCCTCATCTTCCGCGTTAACGAACTAATTTCTCACTCTCACTTTTTGATGAAAGTTCTTCTTTTCACCCAGCAAGATATGTCTTGTCTGTCGATGAGCTCTCTATTTATGTTGTCGTTCTATGTAATATAACGCGCGTCATTAACAGATAACAGAGAGATAACACACAGTAATACTATCACACTCTTCAACCAATATAATTTATTTGTATACTTTGCCCCGCCAAAGTCTGTTATGTTCAAGTATACTTTTTTCGACAGCGCAAAACAACCACAATGAGTCCGATAAAAACTCGAGAACAACAATGCCAAGATTTTGGATTCGATATTGAATGTCTGGTGAGACTGTTTATCGATGACTGAATATGCCTTTTTCGAACAAAAAAAAATTGCTAGAAATTGAAATTTAAGGTATTTCAGAACGATGAAGTGCAGTCAAGTGTCCATAGTTGCACAGACTTAGCTTGCGGTTATGCAATATCGGATCGCCACTATGTTCGGTATGTCCGTGACCGCCTACCAATTCGATTCAGACCAACCGTTGGAACATATTGCGCTCCTAATAGAGTAAGTACCTCATGTAAAGTAGTGTTCCATCCAATCTTTTGCACCAGTGTGATTATTTAAAAATGCGATTTCAATACTTGTTCTAATGGCAGTGAATTATTCACGATACCGCGGCCATAAATTTGGAGAAATTGCTTAGAACTCCATGCACAAAGATAAGTAGCTCGAAAAAACTTCATACGGTTCATCTAATATTCCAGGCATGTTATCGACAAAGATGTATACCCTTGTCGAAATGGCCACCGTCTGTCCCAAGACCAACATACACGGCTTTTGAAAGTTTTTCGGAATGCAATGCTACAAAATTTTAATCACTTGCGAAAGGAGGGAGCAGTTACCGCCATCTTCGTTTGATTTCGTCGTCTACCTATACGTTCTCATATAACAACGATCCCAATGTTTGATCAACGCACGTGGCAATTACATTTTTTAATATATGTCCCAAATAAATTATCCACAAATACACTTTGTACCACCAAAAAAACAAACGAATTTGTTACGGTTTTAAAAAAATTTTAATTTAGTTCAATGATCGAAAAACGATATTAAATACCATGAATAGAAGTTTGTTTATTTGTTTTCTTTTTAACGCAGTCGGTAAGCTCGAGCCCATTCTGCTAGTATATTCTTTTTATCGGCTTCGTTACTCTTATTGTAAGTTTTGCATTTTCCATATTTATTTTAGGCATCTTAGAAACTAAGAAACAACAAAAACAACATAAGTTACATATTACAATCTTTTAAAGGTTAAAATTAACAATATAAAATGAAATGATTCATCAAATAATAACGTCAACAACTTGAAAAATTCAATAGTACTTACATTATTGTAATCTTGAATCTCAAAATATAATTTTCATAAAAATGATAACACGTCATAATTAACTTGAGTTCATTGAAGAATTGACTGAATTAGACACTACGCGGATATGCGTACGAACTACGCCACTTGGGTCTGCGGAAATCTTACGTACTATTTCAGTATGTTACTTCACGATAGAGCTGGCATAGTACATGCCACATGCGCACCGCTCGGATAACTTTAAACCGAGATGGAAAAAAAAATTCTTACTAAATTCGTGGTAAACAAAAATTCACGTAGGATTCATTATCAATGTAGATGAAAATACAATACACAAGAATAATATCAAAACTATATTTGGTAGGGCTTTGATGAAAAAAGGAGGATGCATTTGGAATGAGGAAGCGTCGATGAACTGGCGTGTATTCTATGTAATGTATTCTTGTTAATTTCCCTTGTTTAATAAAATATAATTCAATGGTATATTTTAATCGTACTTTCGTTTAACCTTCGATAACGAATCTTATCTAGAATAATAATAATAAATTGTAGTAGGTCCAGAACAATTGTGCGACTCGAGTCAAGTTAATTGTGAATTTTCACAAACTCTGGGTTTTTCATTCTTTGATCAAATTAGCTGGAAAATAAATATAGTAATAAGAAAAAAAATTTTCGCGGTTTCAACTTTTGATTCAGTCATCACGGAAAACATCGTGTCGGAGAAAAATAAAAAGGAAAACGATTTTTTTCATATTTCATAGAAATAAACAAAAGTGTTAAAGTCGTAATTAAATATTTGTCATTATTCTCTGTCATAATTAATTAATCAATTTGTATTATTATCCTCATAATCATCGTCAACTATTGTCTAACATACAATCTACAAAAATTATATACCCTACGTAACAGAATTTTATTTTTGGTCCCTAATTATTTCATATTAGAATGATTTCTATATATAATAGAAGAAATTTAGAAATTAGTAGAATAATGATTTTAATAAACCGAAGCGAACGCTAAAGAAACGTCGAGGAAGGTGGCGAGACACGTGTAAGTGCCACCTATTTCGTTTTATCATTTAGCCGACTGGACGCTATAAAACGTCGTGCACGTCATCTCGCGCATTTTCCTATATCGCCAATATATCTACGTCGAATTTTTACCGTGCCCCGTGCTTTCTGCGCTTCAATTGTTTTAATTACACGTATTGAATATTTCATATGAGTCGAAATCTATTGAAATACAATTAATAGGGCGAGTATAATTGAAAAAAATATACTTCTTAACCGCGTACGTTTCTAGAAAACTCGGTTTCACCGCACTGCAAGATAAGATTTTTTATTATTTTGTTTGCGTTGAGTATTATTCACGGTCGAGTTTATCAACTGTGGCAATCAAATTCGAAAACGCAATTTTTCGCAACGAATCCGAGCGTACCTCGTTTTTCCTAACGGCGAATATCGATGCGACTCGTCAACGTTTGTGTCGTCGACATGTCGCTATATAAGTCGTGGCACAGTCTCCATTGGTCGCAGTCACTTACAATCTTCACTACGGAACAAAATTTCATAGAAAGGTATTTATTATAATTGCGATTCTATGGAGTCGAAAGAAAGAATATTGCTAACGTTCGCATCTTTGGTTCCAAACGTGAAACGGATGTGTACATCTACCGAATCAGAATCACCGCAACATGTATCGAAAATCCGGATTTCCCATAATCATCACCCTAGCTGTGTTTGTTCTAACGTGGTCACCGGATGTTACTGTCGAAGGGTAATGTAAAACTTTCATAAGTACGAGAGTGCCTATAATATAAATGTGTGTTTATAAAAACTTCGGGTTTTTCCCAAAAAATTTCTATTTCGAATAACCTCTCGACCGTTGAAATTTTTATTTGAAGCCAAACAAAATTTCGGGACCAGAGAGTGGCTTCCGTATATGTCGAACCTCCATAAAGAATAATATAAATGTTCGAGCTGTGCGATATGCGTTTCAAACTTTCTTACAGTAAAATAAAGAGATATATGCATGGTCTAAATGGTATAGAAAAACGTTATTTCATATTCCATAGTTTATAACAAATTCCGTAGCCTTCCTCATGGTCAATTTTTTCCTGCCTACTTTATAGATAGATCTTTATTCCACGTCAGCCCTCACGGACTTGTACATAGCTCCTTTCATCTTCGCTCCCTCTCCGTCTTTCCTTTTTACTCCATTCTTTAGTTTCTATATTTACATATCTATTTACACTCTTGTCCACCTCCCTTTTTACTTGCTTCCCCTATTTAAATTAGCCTTTTCCCGTTCCTTTCGCCTCGCTATATTTTCAAATTCCTTTACCACCTCACACATTTCATCACCAATCTCCTCTCCTTTTAATGCTTTCTTCCAGCCTCCTTCCGGTTCCTCCCTCTGCCGTTCCCTCCAGTCCTCATAGTTCCTGAGGGTTTGCTCATCCATCAATCTCCTGGCCTCCTCGCATCTCCATATGTGCTCCAACGTTTCCTGTTCTCTTGGACACACTCTGCATTTTGTATCCTTAAAGCCTTTCCTTTCCTCTCTTCCCACACTTTCACACTTCATCCTTGCCCATATTTCCTTGATCTCTCCCCTTGCTCTTCTCTCATCCCAGTATTTTGCCCTTCCCATCTGCATTTTCTTTTGTTTATACTCCCTGCAGTAGTTCGACATTTCTATTTTCCCCTACATCCTCTGAATTTGTTGTTCTGCTATCTTCTGCACTGCTCTCCCGACCTTCGTTTCCCATTCCTCTTTGTTTCCGCTTCTTATCGCCTCTGTTATCTGCCATTCTCCTGCCTGCTCCATTGCTGCCTTCATCTCCCTTTCCTACTTGGTCCTATCATTATTCATCAGTCCTCTTGCCTCCGTAGACACCAGCTTGGCCATTTTTCCTCTTCCATTTTTAATATTTTATCTATATAATCTCCCGCCCTTTTTACCATTACCATGTTTGTTCCATGACACCCCGCTTCCATTTTCCAAATATACTCTGGCGTATTGCTCCTTAGCCCCATTGCCATCTTTGTGTATCTGGCCTGCGTCCTTTCCACTCTTTCTCTTCTCTTCCATCCCCACACTTCCATTCCATACAAAAGCCCGCTCCTCGCTATTACCTCTGTTATCCTCAGACGGTCCATCAACCCCCCTATTCTTGCCCTTTTTGCAATGCCCCACGCGCAGTTCACTGCCTTTCTTATCCTACTCTCCACCATTCTTATGTGCTTTTCCCCGCCGAATTGCTTCATTGATTGTTTTTCCCAACTCCGCTACGAGTTCCTTCAGGTTTGTATTATAAATGTTTACTATCGTCCCTTTGTCCTGTCGATTTCTCCCTATCTGTGTCTTTCTGATGATCAGCCCCCCTTTCCATTGCGTTATTTCACCGTCCCCCAAAACCGTTTTCCCGATTCCTGCTAGATGCCCTTCTTTCGCCCTTCCCTTCTTCTTTTCTCTCACTGCACCTTTGGTGACCCATAAAAATTCGCTATCCAGCTTTCTTATCTTTTTCTCTACCTCCTTCTCTTCCATCCATGTCTCCTCTACTACGATTATGTCGTGCTCCTATGGCCACTCCCATGCCTCTGAGATCGCTCCCATATTCACCCACTTCTTTCAGGTCCCCAATTCTCTCGTTCCACACCTTCCACCACCCATCCACCTTTATTTTGAGATAGCCGACTCTCGGTTCCTTTCCTTTCTCTCTCATTATGCTTGCATACTCCTCTATCCACCCTTGCACCTCCCATTCTTTATATGCGAGGTCCTCCTACATCGTCTGTCGTTCTACCGTTCTCCGTCCTGCTGCTTTGACTATTTTTATCTTATTTTCCATATCCATTACTTCTATTAATGTCTCGTCCTTTGTTTCTTTCCATCTCCTGACTTTCGGCTTTACGCCTGTTCTCTCCCACACTGCCCTCGCAACGTCCCATTCCATGCCATCCTCTGATCTTCTTACCTCTTGCACCAAAATGTTCTTCTTCCTGGCTCTTCTCCTTCGCCATTCTTCCTGCCATTCCGCATACCTCAAACGTTTCGGCTTCCTCCCGACCAGTCGTCTTATCCTCTCCCCCATCTCCAAGGCTGTTGTCTTCCTTTTTCTTCTTACATTCAGCCAATCTTCTTCCCTTCCTTTCTCCTGGTCGTACCCCTGCTGTCTTCGCGTTGCTTCTCCTTACTCCCAATCCCCGGCTTCTGTTTCCGTCTGATCTTCGTCCCGAATTCGTTTCTTCCCACGCGTCTGCTAACCATAGTTCTCTCCCCCCTCTTGCTCCTGCGCTTGTTCTGCTTTATCCAGTCTTCGCTGCATCTCCTCATTTTTACGCTCTAACCGCCGAATTGTTGCCTCCTGCTTTACGAATCTTTCCCTCCACCTCTCCTGCTCATCTATTAGCATTTTTTCCCTTTGAATCAAATCCCGCGTACCTGCTGCGTTAGCTTACCTTTCTTGTCTTTGGTTCTCCTCCCACCTAGTCAGCATCTCTCCCACCACCCTCTCCACGATTCTGCTCACCCTGGCTGCACTTCCTTCCGCTCTTTCTTCTACCATTTTACTCTCTATTGTTTCTATTCTCTTCCTCAGTTCATCTTCCCTGTTGGGACTTTCCTGCTCTCCCACCTCTGCACTTCATTGGGCCTGTCTCTCTCCGTCCCGCACCCGGCTTTCCTCATATAACACTTTATTTCCTTTTTTCGTTTTCCTGATGCCCAGTAGTCCATGAGTGACCTTGCACAATCAATTTTCCGCTTCTTAATACCCACCACTCCTCTAGGTCTCCCTCTTCGCCTTTTGTCTGACTTCAGTAATTCACCTGTCGACATATTTTCCCTTTCATCTTCCAATTCTCCTTTCTCTGCTTGTCCGCTTTTCACTGTCACCTCCGTGTACGCCACCGGCGTTTCACCAATCGCGTCACTACACTCCGATATTATTTCGACTCCGTCGCCTTCATTCTCCTCTCCCTGGTCGATACTGCCGAGATAGCCGTCCCTCTGCGCTACTGTTTCGTACCGCCGCCCATCGCTGGCGCTGCCGTCGCTTCGGTCCTCTCCGTTTTTCCCATCTCGCTCATTCTCTTGATCTCCCCGATTCCTAAACTCATTGCTATCGCCTAACTATTTGTCTTTATAACTTCACTATTTTCTCAATCCCTTTTCTCCCCACACTTCCTCACTCTTTTCACATCTTACCTCAGCTTCTCACTAACTTTCCCTTTAGTCCGTGTCCTCCTTACTCTTCTTTTTCACTCTTTCCTCGCTCACTATGACAATGTGCGTCTATCCGTATCGCGTGTCCCATCGAAACTCTCCTTGCCTACTTTATATTTTTATTTAATCCTTCCAGGGTACCAAGTCGCAATGAGCAATGTCAGCAGCGCGGATATGAGGTTGCGTGCAAAGTACGAATTTTTTTAACAATATCCTATATCTCGTAAAATATTTATCAAATATATTACTGGCGTTGCCTGCTTTGTATAATAATTTTCTTTTCGGCGCATTGCAGTACGATACCAAAGTTAATCCCTGCGAGGTCTTATATTGCGGACTTGCAGATTTGTGCGACTACATATTGAAAAGAATTATTGTTCGCGAGGGGATTCCTGATGGAACGGCGTGCGGTCCATCCAAAGTCAGTATTATAATTTTGTATATTACTTCGCGGCACATAATTCATGATATTGACCGAATATTTAATCGCGATATCTTGCATCCGTTTTTCAGATTTGCAGAAACAAGAAGTGTGTCTATGCGGGAGAGGGAATGCCACAGTGTCCGGAGGAAAATAATCTCGTGGATTGCACGCGAGTAAGAAAACCAGAATATTGTCTTGATTAAAATGATTGTTCAATAATTCGCATAGTGACTCTACAATATAACGATCACCCCGTTAGAAGCAAATCAAGATTTTATATCATAATCCTTATCTTCTGCGTTAACGAACTAATTTGTCACCCTCACTTTTTGATGAAAGTTCTTCCTTTCGTGCAGCAAGGTATGTCTTATCTGCCGATGAATTCTTTATTTATGTTGTGATTCTATATAATATAACGCGCGTCGTTAATATATATGAGGGATTCCACGCCAGATCAAACAACATTTTGCCTTACCATGTCCGATTCTTTTGAAAATTTTTTATGCTCTAGTATTGGTTGAAAGAGGCCTCCATGATTTTTTTCAATTTTTTTTGTCAAACCGTTTTTAAGATATCGATTTTTCAAAAATTACGTTACTCTTTTTTTGAACGTCCATAACTTTGCGAAAAATGGACCAAAGTGGACATTTTTTTTTTGAAATTTTTCTTTTTGAACGCACTTTTCATAAAAAAATATCGAATAAAATTTTTAAACCGTATTTCTATAAGATTTCAAGTTTCAAGTCTAAATTGTTGATTTGCAAAAAACACGTACTGATCGATTTTCTTGAATTTTTTTTGTAAAAAACTGTCAGTTATTCCACACCTTTTAAGACTAGTTGGATAATGGGATAACGATGGGATCTATTTTTTTCCGATTTTTCAATTTTCCGATTTTAGTTATACGTGCTGAAAATAAGTATTAATCGTTTCTTCAGGCTCACCAACAACGGTCATTGTTATTTATGCAATAAAATAGATATATCTTTATCATTTAATGAACGATGGCCGATAATTTTTGTTGTAATAATATCGGATTGCTTATCTCATGATGCCGTTGCTATTCATGAATTTACAAGAATGACTACTAGTTTTATCAAAGAAGTATCCAATGATGCTGCAAAAGTTCTTTACTTTTCCGATGGAACGCCTCAACAATTTAAAAATTATAAAAATTTTGTAAATCTCAATTATCATGAGCAAGACTTTGGATTAAAAGCTGAATGGCATTATTTTGCAACAGCTCACGGCAAAGGGGCTTTGATGGAGTAGGGGGAACCGTGAAAAGAATAGCAGCACGAGCAAGTCTTCAACTTCCAAGTCACAAACAAATTTCAACTCCTCGGCAATTATATGACTGGGCAATAAAATCGAATTATTTGCCGAATATTCATGCCCAATTCTTCTCTAACGACGATTATAATCTAGCCAAAGAATCATTAGAAAACAGATATATAAGAGCAAAGACAATAACAGGGGCGCAAAAGTATTATTGTGTAATTCCGGACGGAGAAGACACTTTGAGATTTTACCCTTTGAGCCCTAAGGACGCATATATGCATCAGCCTATGCATCTGCGGACCACATAAGCTTGAAAGTACTCAGGTCTCAAAGGGTTAAAGAATTTTCCTCATCTGCTGAATCTCGAACTTGTAAAATATTTAAACGAGTAAGAAAATAACTATTCTTCGGCGATTCGCCTGTATCTGTTTCCTGAAAGTAATCTGTAAAATAATTAATAATTTCTATGTGTCCAATAGTTATTAAGTTCATGTGCATAGTATTGTTTTCAGATATTTTTCAATACGGATAACTAAAATCGGAAAATTGAAAAATCGAAAAAAAATAGAGCCCATCGTTATCCCATTATCCAACTAGTCTTAAAAGGTGTGGAATAACTGACAGTTGTTTACAACAAAAAATCAAGAAAATCGATCAGTACGTGTTTTTTGCAAATCAATAATTTAGACTTGAAACTTGAAAATCTTATAGAAATACGGTTTGAAAATTTTATTCGATATTTTTTGATAAAAAGTGTGTTCAAAAAGAAAAATTTCAAAAAAAAAACGTCCCGTTTGGCCCATTTTTCGCAAAGTTATGGACGTTCAAAAAAAAAGTAACGTAATTTTTGAAACATCGATATCTTGAAAACGGTTCGACAAAAAAAATTGAAAAAAATCATGGAGGCCTCTTTCAACCAATACTAGAGCATAACAAATTTTCAAAATAATCGGAGATGGTAAGGCAAAATGTTGTTTGATCTGGCGTGGAATCCCTCATATGTAGCTAGATATAGGAAAAAATCGAATATGAATATGAAAGTATGCACTATAACTCACAAGGAACATCACTTAGGTGTCACCCTCCGATTTTGTTGAAACTTTGAAAAAAATTAAGGGGCGAACCACCCTTAAGTTTATCTTTCCCCCACCCTCTATGAGAACGAGGTGGATCTAATTGAAGGAAACCTGTTCTATTTTGATGGTAACACAAAAATCTAGTTGGGGTGTTTGTGCATTTATTCCAAATAGCAACCTTAAGGGGGTAAACTACCCTCTACCCGAATTTTCTTACCGGGGTCGTCTTTTCCCATTTAACACGTCTTTGCCGATTCAAAATATTTCTAACAACTCCGAATCGACGTTTCCTCATGTTGCGTTAAAAAGTTGCCACGCTATTTTGATGAATATGGTTTTGGATACCTGTGGATATTTCGCATTAGTCTCTAATGGATTAATTTTTATTAATCTCTAATGGGTATTTTGCACTAATCTCAATAGGGCCCGGGGAAGAAGGACGCCGAAATCTGGCTCTTACTCCTCACTTTTCAAATGTTTATGAGAAAGTTGTTTTCTATACGCGCACGGATAAATACTTTTTACACTTACTTTCTTTAATGCGATAATTTTTTTTTCATTTAGGTAAAGAAAAAAATGCACACATAGAGATGCATTCCCGGTATTTATATTAGACGTTTGCGTCATTGTTGTGTGATTTGCGCGACTTCGATCGCTCAGCCATCCCGCGATACGACTTAATATCTATGCAGCGACCTAGCTGTAGTTCATTAAATGCGTTTGTGCAAATGATATGATAAACGTCTAATATAAACAATGAGAATGCATCTCTATGTGTGCATTTTTTTCTTTACCTAAATGATGTTCCTTGTCAGTAACGAGATAACATACATTAATATAATCACATCCTTGACCAATATAATTGTATTTGTATATTTCGAGCCGTCAAATTCTGTTATGTTCAAGTGTACTTTTTTCGACAGGAAAAAACAACCACAGCGAGTCCGATAAAAACTAGACAACAACAATGCAGAGATTCTGGATTCGATGTGGCATGCTATGTGAGATTGTTTGTCATTCACTACACTTTACTTGATTACGACTTTTCGGAACGAAAAAAAGAAATTGTTTTGAGAACTGAAATTTAACGCGTTTTAGGACTTTAAGAAATCGAGTATCGGTAGTTGCTCGGACTTGTTTTGCGGTTATGCCACATCGGATGGCAACTATGTTCGGCGTACCATGAAGAAACTCCCATTTCGGTTAATGCCAACGATAGGAACATGGTGCGGCGAGGGTAAAGTAAGTACCTCATGTAAAGTAGTGTTCCATCCAATCTTTTGCACCAGTGCAATTAATTCAAAATGCGATTTTAATACTTGTTCTAATGGCAGTGTATGATTCTCGATACCGCGGCCATAAATTGAGAGAAATTGCTTAGAACTCGATGCACAATCACAAGTCGCTCGAAAAATCTTCATACGTTTCATCTATATTCCAGGCATGTTACAAAAATAAATGTTTATCCTTTTCGGAATGGCCACCGTCCGTTCCGAAACCAATATACACCGGTTGTGAAAGTTTCTCGAAATGTATTACGGCAAATTGAATAACTTGCGAAAAGAGGGAGCATTTACCGCCACCGCCCTTCGATTTCTTCGTCTACCGAAAGATTGTAATAACAACAATCTCAATGTTTGATCAACGCACGTGAGAAATACATATGTTAATATATGTCCCGAATAATTTGTTCACAAATACACCTTGTACCACCAACAAACATAATTGTCGATGTAAGAGACGAAGAATAAATAATAAACTTGTACTTTATTCGAAATTGCGTAAAAGTAAAGGACAAGCGAATGACCGAGACTAATGTGCTCTTGAGAAAATTCCTTCTTTCCAAGGGAAATAATGTAAACGAGATTTGGAGCAGAAAATAATAAAACAATGCTGGCATAGCTGTTTCAATTATAGCTGTATAAAAGAACCAGCAAGCTAACATTGAGGCAGTCTGAAAGTCAATTTAAAATCTGTACGTGCGGCGCAACGGATTCGCGTAAGAAATCCATCTTTCCTTTCACCTGTTCAGGCGTCAATAAACTATTTATCTTTTTACTTGAGTGTTTTATTTCGATTCCAATCCTTTAATAGTATATCCCGAATTATTAAAGTCCGGTGTGATAATCGCACAATATAACACTAAATTAATTATGCCCAAAGTCGAGAAACGCTTTTTCGCGGACGAAATATGCGTTCATTTCCTACGTCAAAATTATACATCTTTGGCGTGAGTAAAAGAAATTTTTTACGGATTCAACCAAATTTAAATTAGTTCAATGAACGATAAGTGACATTAAATATCACGAATAGAAGTTTGAATAAATAACGCTTAAATTGAATTATATAATATTTATTTTATACAGTTCATTTTGTTTTCTTTTTAACGTAGTCGGGAAGTTCGTGCTCATTCTGTTGGTATATTCTTTTTATTGGCTTCGTTACTCTTATTGTAAGTTTTGCATTTTTCCATATTTATTTTAGCCATCTTCGAAACTAAGAAACAACAAAAACAACATAAGTCACATATTACAATCTTTTAAAAGAAGGCAGTTAAAAATAACAATATAAAATGGAATGTTTCACTAAATAATAACTTCAATAACTTCAAAAATTCAATAGCACTTACATTATTATAACCTTCAATCTTGAACCATAGTTTTCAGAAAAATGATAACACCTCATAATTAACTTGAGTTCATTGAACCACTGACTGAATGAGACACTACGTGTATATGCGTGCAAACTACGCCACTTGGGTCTGCGGAAAGCTTACGTACTATTTCAGTATATTACTTCGCGATAGAGCTGGCATAGTATATGCCATATGCGCACCACTCGGATAACTTTAAACCGAGAAGAAAAAATAAATTCTTACTAACTTCGTGGTAAAAAAAGAATACACTCCCATTAGAACTACCTAACGCGCCTAAGGAAGTCTACCTTCAATAATTGGTACAAAGAGGTCATTTTTTATCTACCGTGATAGAAAAAGATGAAACAAGTATAAGCGAGAAACACGAATGTAAATGCTGCTCCCTATACGTAGAACTTGCAATCTGGCTTGTGGAAAACGAGGTCGTTAGGAAGGGAAGCGGATCACAGTGCTTGAAGAGACAGAGTGGAGGTTGCGAAACTGTTCCGTGGAGCGTTGTTAAACGACATTCGAAGACACGTGTTGCCGATTCTGCGTCTCTCTTTCTCTCTGTCTTTCGCTTTTCTTTGCTTCGTACGCGAGATCGCGATTCGTTCTTTACCAAACATCGTTTACTTCCGCTCGATATACCTATATCTATATATATATTGAGACACTGTTTTATTTTGTCGAAATTCGGCGTACACTTCACTTGATGACGCCTGGGTCCTTTGGCTACCAGGGTTCTAAATATTATATTTTATGACAAATTGTTGGGCGCCAGCTAGTTCAGAACAAGAACTAAGCAATTCATTTAATTTGAGACAATGCTCAGGGTGTTTAAACGTTGGAACCCAGCAAGAGAAAGATTTAGGCAGAAATTTAAAAAAAGAAAGACTTTCAGGTAGTTACGCGATTGATCCAATTTATTGCCTAAATTCGCCTTTCTCATTCTCTTTGACAATGTTGGTTTCTGTGGTCACAGGCTGACGTCCGGTAACGTACCTGTCTTCACTTTTCGGATCCCGTTATTATACATATTATCACGTTTTTGGTCAAATTTGGGAACTACAAATGCTCCACGAACTGACCAAGACGGTCAGAATTAAATAATTAGCGGTTTGTTGGCTCTCAACCACGTCATATTATTACTTCAGAGTGAAGATTTTAATTATTTTCCACGCGACGTGTCCGGTTGACGGTTCGGATCGAACTCTCCTACGTGTGTCGATAATCCGCGACACCTCCCTCTCTATGAAATTCGTCGTTACCCGAACGCGACCGATTGTATCGGTCGCTGGCCAATCTGCATCTTTGCAAGTGCGAACCCTAGGTTAATGCGTCATCTCTTTTCTATTAATTTAGATGCGCGCTCCTGGTGAGTTACTTGCGGAAGTTCAAACCCGATTAGTATTTTGAGAATGCTCTCAGAGCTGTCGACATGACAGGACACTCGTGGAGCAAATACGACACAATAGAGTTAATGGAACAATATGAAACAAAAATTATCCTGTAGGATCTTACGAAGTACGAGTACCGAAATAATGCCGTTAATATTTCTAATTCAACTAGAGTCATTCGGATGAAGTTCCGGAACTGCAGCGCATTATTTCCAGTTTGTTTCTTAGTCTGATAGAAGCTTCGAGTTGTATCCTTTTGCATATCCGCGGATTAACCCAATACATTCTTTTAATTCTTTTACTTTTTTCATTTTGTTTTACAACATTTGAAGCCACGAGCACGGCTGCAGCGACGCGCGAATGCATTTTAAATGCTACTGACGTAATGCGTGACTCGCAAGCTACAGACGCTCGCCAGTGGACACAGTGCAGAGAGTGAAATTGCGAAAACCTTTCAGACTGCTGTCTAAATTGCTCGCGAGAGTGCAACTCGCGGAAAAAAACCCTCACGTGGAAAGGGTCGCGCGAGTACTCTTGAGAGAAACTATCGGAAATTACACTCATGTGGACGGGTACCTTAAGGGGAGAGGTCTAGTTGAAATTTTCAAAAGATCGATTTTTTTTCATTTTCTAAAATTATAATATCTTACGTGTATTTTCCGACTAATGGCATTTAAATCGGAACATTATTCGCCGAAGTACATAACTTTGAAGGAAGCCGTGTTAGAGCCATACAAACTAACAATGAGCAAATGAGAGGGTGACTCTTCAGCAGCCTAGACCCGACAAGTGACCACGTAACAGACAAGTTGACTTGGACAGGACTACCCGACGGACGCATGCGAAAGCAGTACACGGACGGGAAGCGGACAGAAGTGGATTTCTCTCGCCTGATCAACCGGTCAGGGGTGGGAGGGTTTAGTTGGTAGACATCCTACTCCATCGGATCGAGGGGGGCTACCATCCCTCCGCTCTGCCCAGTGGAGCGGGATGAGAGTCCAGCACACGGGCGCGGACGCTCCTCCTGGAATTGGAGGGCATCCCCCAACTCCGGGCGTAACGGAAACGCCTACGGTCTATAAAAGATTTCCCCTACATTTTTACCACGATAAGAAAAAAAAAATAAAATAAAAACAATAAATTGTAGTAGGTCCAGAATAATGGTGCGACTCGAGTCAAATTTATTGTGAATTTTGACAAACTCTGGCTTGTTCATTGTTTCATCATATTAGCTGGAAAATAAATATAATAATAAAACAAAATTGTCGCGGTTTCAACTTTTGATTCAGTCATCACGGAAAACATCGTGTCGGAGAAAAGTAAAAAGGAAAATGATTTCTTCAAAATTCCTTAGAAATAAACAAAAGTGTTAAGGTCGTAATTACCATATTTACCATAATTTTCTATCATAATTAATTAATCAATTTGTATTATTATCCTCATAATCATCAACTATTGTCTAACATACATTCTACAAAAATTATATATCCCACGTAATAGAATATTATTTCTGATCCCTAATTATTTCATATTAGAATGATTTCTATATATAATAGAAGAAATGTAGAAATTAGTAAAATGATGATTTTACTAAACCAAAGCGAATGATAAAGAAACGTCGAGGGAGGTGGCGAGACACGTGTAAGTGCTACCTATTTCGTTTTATCATTTAGCCGACTAGACGCTATAAAACGTCGTGGACGTTTTCTCGTGCATTTTCCTATGTCACCAATATCATTCGTCGAATTTTTTACCGTGCCCCGTGCTTTCTGCGCTTCAATTGTTTTAATTACTCGTATTGAATATTTCATAAGAGTCGAAATCTATTGAAATGCAATTAATAGGGCGAATATAATTGAAAAAAATATATTTCTTAACCGCGTACGTTTCTAGAAAACTCGGTTTCGTCGCACTGCAGGATAAGATTTTTTATTATTTTGTTTGCGTGAATGCATAATATTGAGGAAGCGATACCAAAGAACGTTCTGGACACTTTGGCAAGCCTCGTGCCAGTATTATTCACGGTCGAGTTTATCAACTGTGGCAATCAAATTCGGAAACGCAATTTTTCGCAACGGATCCGAGCGTGCCTCGTTTTTCCTAACGGCGAATGTCGATGCGACTCGTCAACGTTCGTTTCGTTGACATGTCGCTATATAAGTCGTGGCACAGTCTTCATTAGTCATAGTCACTTGCAATCTTCACTACGGAACACAATTTCATAGACAGGTATTTATTATAATCGCGAATCTATGGATTCGAAAGAAAGAATATTGCTAACGACCGCATCTTTTGTTCCAAACGTGAAACGGATGTGTACATCTACCGAATCAGAATTACTGCAACATGCATCGAAGATCCGGATTTCCCATAATCATCACCGTAGTCATGTTTGTTCTAATGTGGTCACCAGATTTTACTGTCGAAGGGTAATGTGAAACTTTCATAAGTACGAAAGTACCTATACTATAAATGTGTCTTTATAAAACACCCTGGGTTTGTCCCAAAAAATTTCTATTTCGAATATCCTCTCAAACCCTACATAGAATTATCGATAAAGTCTTCCTGAACGAAACTAAAATGAAATCGTTGGAAAATGTTGAATAGTTTGGAAGAAATTTTAATTTGAAGCCAAGACACATTTTGGGACCAGAGAGTGGCTTCCAAATATGTCGAACCTCCGTAAAGAATAATATAAATGTTCGAGCTGTGCGATATGCGCTTGAAACTTTCTCACAGTAAGATAAAGAGATATATGCATGGTCTAAATGGTATAGAAAAACGGTATTTCATATTCAATAGTTTGTAACAAATTCTGTAGCCTTCCTCTTGGTCAATTTTTTCTTGCCTACTTTATAGATAGATCTTTATTCAACGTCAGTCCTCACGCGCTTTTACATAGTTCCTTACATCTTCGCTCCCTCTCCGTCTTTCCTTTTTACTCCATTCCTTAGTTTCTATATTTACATATCTATTTACACTCTTGTCCACCTCCCTTTTTACTTGTTTCCCCTATTTAAATCCTCCTTTTCCCGTTCTTTTCTCCTCGCTATACTTTCAAATTGCTTTACCACCTCACACATTTCATCACCACTCTCCTCTCCTTCTAATTCCTCCAGCCTCCTTTCGGTTCCTCCCTCTGCCGTTCCCGCCAGTCCTCATAGTTCCTGAGGGTTTACTCGTCCATCAATCCCCTGGCCACCTTGCATCTCCATATGTACTCCAGCGTTTCCTCTTCTCTTGGACATACTCTGCACCTTGTATTCTTAAAACCTTCCCTTTCCTCTCTTCCCACACTTACACACCTTATCCTTGCCCATATTTCCTTGATCTCTCCTTTTGCTCTTCTCTCATCCCAGTATTTTGCCCTTCCCACCTGCCTTTTCTTTTATTTATACTCCCTGCAGTAGCTCGACGTTTCTATTTTCCCCCACATTCTCTGAATTTGTTGTTCTGCCATCTTCTGCACTGCCCTCACGACCTTCATTTCCCATTCCTCTTTGTTTCCGCTTCTTATCGCCTCTGTTATCTGCCATTCTCCTGCCTGCTCCATTGCTGCCTTCATTTCCCTCCCTCACTTGATCCTATCGTTATTCACCAGTCCTCTTGCCTCCTCTAGTAGACACTTTCTTGGCCATCTTTCCTCTTCCATTTTTAATATTTTACCTATATAATCTCCCGCCCTTTTTACCATTACCATGTTTATTCCATGACACCCCGCCTCCATTTTCCAAATATACTCTGGCGTATTGCTCCTTAGCCCCATTGCCATCTTTGTATATCTGGTCTGCGTCCTTTCCACTCTTTCTTTTCTCTTCCATCCCCACACTTCCACTCCATACAAAAACCCGCTTCTCGCTATCACCTCCGCTATCCTCAGACGGTTTGTCAATCCCCCTATTCTTGCCGTTTTTGCAGTGCCCCTCGCGCTGTTCACTGCCTTCCTTATCCTACTCTCCACCATTCTTATGTGTTTTTCGAACGGATTCCCCGCCGAAAAATACACCCGCAAGTATTTATATTCCTTTGCGATTCTCACATTCTTGCCGTTTATTTCCCATCCTCTCTCCTTCTGTCTTCCTCCATTCCTGAAGAATACCACTTTGGTCTTTTCTATATTTATCTCCAATTTCTTCCTCTTCACATATCTTTAAGTCCTTCATCATCTCTCTGAGCCCCTCTCCCGTGTCGGCTAGCAGCACCACGTCGTACCCCCTTCTCCTCTCCTTTTCCAGCTTGTCTCCATGTCCTCTATGAACAGGTTGAAGAGAGTAGGACTCAGTGCGCCCCCTTGCCTAACCATTCTTGATGTTCTAAACCTCCTTGTCACCCCATTCTCCATTATTATCTCGTTCTGAGTATCTTCGTATATTTTCTTTATCATTCCTAACAGTCTTCCTCCAACTCCCGCTCCCTTCAACGCTTCTATCATTTCCTTACTTCTATCATTTCCTTCTACTGAGTCAAACGCTGTGCTGGAATCGAAAAATGCCGCAAAGAGTTTCTCTCCCTTTCTCTTCAGTCTGTCCTTTATTAACGCATTTAATACGAAGATGTGGTCTCGTGTTCCTCTTCCTCCTCGGAACCCTACCTGCGGTTCGCCAAACCGTTTCTCGGCCTCCAATCTGTATCTCAAGCGATTACACATTATCCTTGTGAGTAACTGATGCCCCGAGTCTATCAGCGTTATACCCCTGTAGTTTTCTGCATCCGCCAAGTCTCCCGCTTTGTGTAAGGTATAGATCCGTCCACATTCCCATCCTCTTGCCACTTTCCCCTCCTTCCACAAGGTGTTTAGTATATTTATCAGCTCTTCCATTCCATCTTTTGGTAGCCCCTGCAAGAATCCTATCGCCAGTCCGTCTTGCCGTTCCGCCTTTCCCTTCCTCATTTTTCTTAACTCTTTTTCCACTTCTCCCGAGCTTATCTCTCTACTCGCGATTTCGTTGATTATTCCTCCCACCCCATTCTCATTCGCGTGTTCCTCCTCTCTGTTTCTCTCGCCCGATCCCCCAAGTGGGATTTCTGCTACAGCACATTGCCTCCCACCGCTCCTTCCATCTCTCTTTATTCTCGTCCTGTTTGATTTTCTTCAGCGCTCTTCTCGCCTCCTGTAGCTGCTCCTTTTCCTCCGGCCCGAGGCTTCTGATGACATCTTTCAGGCGATTCCATATTACTCCTTTTTGCTTTCTCACTCTTTCGCTCTTCCTCTTTTCCTCTATCTTGCTTCCGTTCACCCACATCCCTACCTCGCGTGCCTCTTCTTTTACTTTGGTCACCAGTGCATCCCACCTATCTAGCACATCAGTCCTCTTCTCTTCCTTCTCCCCTATTGCGATGAACTTTCCCTCGTAATCCTCCGCCTTCTCTTGCCTCCATCTTATCATTTCTTTCCTTTCCTCTTGCTTCCTTTTCTGCGGTCCATTTTGCCTCTCCTTATCCACAACCCTCTCGAACGTTGTTACTATCGGCAGATGATCCGATTCCGTTCTCTCCTCTATTTCCACTTTCTGTACCATTCCTTCCGCCTGGCTATTTAGTAATACGTAGTCAATGACCGAACCTCTCTCCCCTTGGCTTCCTACATACGTCAGGTGGTTCCTGTTTGTTCCCCTCCCATCTGTCATTTGCCACTATTAAACCGTATCTAACGCACACTTCTATCACTTTCCTCCCTTCTGCATTCTCTCCTTTATGTTTGGTCATCCTTTCGCTTTTTTGTCCTTCCCTTCCTGCTATAGCCGCCTGCTGCTCCCCGATCCTGGCGTTAAAATCCCCCATTACTATCACCGCCTTTCCTTTCTCTTCTCCTTCATCGATTATTTTTCCCAGCTCCGCTTCGATTTTCTTCAGGTTTCTATTATAAATGCTTACTATCGTCCCTTTATGCTATCGATTTCTCCCTATCTGTATTTTTCTAATGATAAAACCGTTTTCCCGATACCTGCTAGATGCCCTCCTTTCGCCCTTCCCCTCTTCTTTTCTCTCACTGCCGCTTTGGTGACCCATAACAATTCGCCATCCAGCTTTCTTATCTTTTTCTCTGCCTCCTTCTCTTCCATCCATGTCTCCTGCACCACGATTATGTCGTGCTCCTATGGCCACTCCCAGGCCTCTGAGATCGCTCCCATTCCCGCGATGTTCCACGTTACCATTCGTAGCAGTTTCTGTCCTGCTGTCTCTTCCGTTGCCGGTTCCCCTGCTGAAACCCCTGCTGAAACTCCGATACCGTTTCGTACTTCCGTCGTCTCCCTTCTCTGTATTCGCCCGCTTCTTCCAGGTCCCCAATTCTCTCGTTTCACACCTTCCACCTCCCATCCACCTCTATTTTGAGATATCCGACCCTCGGTTCCTTTCCTTTTTCTCTCATTGTGCTTGCATACTCCTCTATCCACCCTTGTACCTCCCATTCTCTATATGTGAGGTCCTCCTATATCGTCTGTCGTCCTACCGTCCTCCGTCATGCTGCTTTCATTACTTTTATCTTATTTTCCATATCCATTACTTCTATTAATGTCTCGTCCTTTGTTTCTTTCCATCTCCTGACTTTCGGCTTTACGCCTGTTCTCTCCCACACTGCCCTCGCAACGTCCCATTCCATGCCATCCTCTGATCTTCTTACTTCTTGCACCAAAATGTTCTGGTTCCTGGCTCTTCTCTCTCGCCATTCCTCCTGCCATTCCGCATAGCTCAAACGCTTCGGCTTCCTCCCGACCAGTCGTCTTATCCTCTCCCCCATCTCCAAGGCTGTTGTCTTCTTTTTTCTTCTTACATTCTGCCAATCTTCTTCCCTTCCTTCCTCCTGGTCGTACCCCTGCTGTCTTCGCGTTGCCACTCCTTACTCCCAATCCCCGCCTTCTGTCTCCTTCTGATTTTCGTCCCGAATTCGTTTCTTCCCACCCGTCTGCAGTGTTCGCTGCATTTCCTCATTTTTACGCTCTAACCGCCGAATTGTTGCCTCCTGCTTCTTGAATCTTTCCCTCCACCTCTCCTGCTCCTCTATTAGCATTTTTCCCTTTCAATTAAATCCCGCCTATCTGGCGTTAGCTTACCTTTCTTGTCTTTGGTTCTCCTCCCATCTAGTCAGCATCTCTTCCACCACCCTTTCCACGATTCTGCTCGTCCTGGCTTCACTCCTTCCGCTCTTTCTTTTACCAATTTCCTCTCTATTGTTTCTATTCTCTTCCTCAGTTCATCTTCCCTGTTGGGACTTTCCTTCTCTCCCACCTCTGCACTTCATTGGGACTGTCTCTCTCCGCCCCGCATCCGGCTTTCCTCATATAATACTTTATTTCCTTTTTTTCGTTTTCCTGATGCCTAGTAGTCCATGAGTGACCTTGCACAATCAATTTTCCGCTTCTTAATACCCACCACTCTTCTAGGTTTCCCTCTTCGCCTTTTGCATGACTCCAGTAATTCACCTGTCGACATATTTTCCCTTTCATCTTCCAATTCTCCTTTCTCTGCTTGTACACTTTTCACTGCCACCTCCGTGTACGCCACCGGCATTTCACCAATCGCGTCTATATACTCCGATATTATTTCGACTCCGTCGCCTTCGTTCTTCTCTCCCTGATCGATACTGCCGAGATAGCCGTCCCCCTACGCTACTGTTTCGTACCGCCGCCCATCGCTAGCGCTGCCGTCGCTTCGGTCCTCTCCGTTTTTTCACATCTCGCTCGTTCTCTTGATCTCCCCGATTTCTAAACTCATTGCTATCGCCTAACTATTTGTCTTTATAACTTCACTATTTTCTCAATCCATTTTCTCCCCACACTTCCTCACTCTTTTCACATCTTACCTCAGCTTCTCACTAACTTTCCTTTTAGTCCGTGTCCTCCTTACTCTTCTTTTTCACTCTTTCCTCGCTCACTATGACAATGTGCGTCTATCCGTATATCGTGTCCCATCGAAACTCTCCTTGCCTACGTTATATTTGTATTTAATCCTTCCAGGGTACCAAGTCGCCATGAGCAATGTCAGCAGCTCGGATATGAGGTTGCTTGCAAGGTACACATTTATTTAACAATGTCCTATATCTCGTAAAATATTTGACAAATATATTGCTGGTGTTGCCTGCTTTTTATAATAATTTTCTTTTCGGCGCATTGCAGTACGATACCAAAGTTAATCCCTGCGAGGTCTTAACTTGTGGACTTACACATTTGGGCAACTACATATTGCAAAGAATTATAGTTCGCGAGGGGATTCCTGATGGAACGGCGTGCGGTCTATCCAAAGTCAGTATTATAATTTTGTATATTACTTCGCGGGACATAATTCATGATATTGACCGAATATTTAATCGCGATATCTTGCATCCGTTTTTCAGATTTGCAGAAACAAGAAGTGTGTCGATGCGGGAGAGGGAATGCCACAGTGTCCGGAGGAAAATAATCTCAATTATTGCTTTCAAGTAAGGAAACCTCTTTAGAATATTGTCTTGATTAAAATGATTGTTCAATAATTCGCATAGTGACTCTACAATATAACGATCACCCCGTTAGAAGCAAATCAAGATTTTATGTCATAATCCTTATCTTCTGCGTTAACGAACTAATTTCTCACCCTCACTTTTTCATGAAAGTTCTTCCTTTCGTGCAGCAAGGTATGTCTTCTCTGCCGATGAATTCCCTATTCAAGTCGTCATTTTACGTAAAGTAGCGGGCGACCTTAATATATACGCACGTACACATAAGTGTGTACATGCTATAATCGTATTAGAAATATCCAATATGAATATAGATCCTAACTATGCACGATAATTCTGCAACGAGATAACATATAGTAATATAACCACATCCTTGGACGAATATAATTTATTTGTATATTTTGCCCCGCCATAGTCTGTTATGTTCAAGTATACTTTTTTCGACAGCGCAAAACAACCACAACGAGTCCGATAAAAACTCGAGAACAACAATGCCAAGATTTTGGATTCGATGTTGCATGTCTGGTGAGACTGTTTGTCGATCACTGAACGTACTAGCTTGTGCCTTTTTTGAACGAAAAAAAAAATTGCTAAAAATTGAAATTTAAGGTATTTCCGGACGAAGAAGTGCAGTCAAGTGTCCATAGTTGCCAAGACTTAGCTTGCGGTTATGTAACATCGGATCGCCGCCATGTTCGGTATTCCCGTTGTCGCCTACCAATTCGATTAACACCAACCGTTGGAACATATTGCGCTGGTAATAAAGTAAGTACCTCATGTAAAGTAGTGTTCCATCCAATCTTTTGCACCAGTGTGATTATTTAAAAATGCGATTTTAATACTTGTTCTAATGGCAGTGAATTATTCACGATACCGCGACCATAAGTTGGGATAAGTTGCTTAGAATTCGATGCAGAACTATAAGTAGCTCGAAAAACTTCATACGTTTCATCTATATTTCAGGCATGTTATCGACGAACATGTATACCCTTGTCGAAATGGCCACCATCCATCCCAAGACCAACATACACGGCTTTTGAAAGTTTTTCGGAATGCAATGTTACAAACTTTTAATCACTTGCTAATGGAGGGAGCAGTTCCCGCCGTCGCCCTTTGATTTCGTCGTCTACCTATACGTTGTCATAACAACGATCCCGATGTTTGATCAACGCACGTGACAATTACATTTTTTAATATATGTCCCAAATAAATTGTCCACAAATACACTTTGTACCACGAAAAAAACATAATCGTCGATGTAAGAGACGAAGAATAAATAGTGAACTTGTACTTTATTCGAAATTGCGTAAAAGTAGAAGACAAGCGAATGACCGAGACCAATGTGCTCCTGAGAAAATTCCTGCTTCGATTGGAGGCTACGCGAACGCCGACTTCCACATAGGCAGCCAAATTCCACGTAAAAATGAATTTGAAAAATAATCTCCAAATCTGGGAAATAGTGTAAACCAGATTTGGAACACAAAATAATAAAACAATGTTAGCATAGCTGTTTCACTTATAACTGTATAAAAGGACCAGCAAGCTAACATTGAGACAGTCTGAAACTAAATTTAAAACCTGTATGTGAGGCGCCACGGATTCGCGTAAGAAATCCATCTTTCCTTTCTGATGTTCAAGTGTCAATAAACTATTTATCTTTTTACTTGAGTGTTTTATTTGAATTCCAATCCTTTAATAGTATATCCCGAATTATTAAAGTCCAGTGCGATACTCGCGCGATACAATACTGTATTAACCATGACCAAAGTTGAGAAACGCATATGTTTTTTTTGCGGAAAAAGTATGCGTTTCTTCTACGTTAAAGTTATACTTCTTTGGCGTCAGTATAACGAATTTTTTACGGATTCAAACAAATTTTAACTTAGTTCAATGATCGAAAAACGATATTAAATACTATGAATAGAAGTGTGTTTGTTTGTTTTCTTTTTAACGTAGTCGGTAATCTCGAGCTCGTTCTGCTGGTATATTCTTTTTATCGGCTTCGTTACTCTTATTGTAAGTTTTGCATTTTTCCATATTTATTTTAGGCATCTTAGAAACTAAGAAACAACAATAACAACATAAGTCATATATTACAATCTTTTCTGAGAAGGAAGATAAAAATAACAATATAAAATGAACATAATTTAAAATTAAAACAATATTTTCAGAAAAATGATAACACGTCATAATTAACTTCAGTTCATTGAACAACTGACTGAATTAGACATTACGCGGATATGCGTGCAAAGTACGCCACTTGGGTATGCGGAAATCTTACGTACTATTTCAGTATGTTACTTCATGATAGAGCTGGCATAGTACATGATATATGCGTGTTACGTCCTCGATGATGATTCGGAACAGCACGGTCACGCCGTTCTGTTGACTCCGCCGATATAGTTTTATCGGCGCGAACTACGAAGAGTACGCTCAGTTTGATCAGAGTAAGTGAGATATTCTGATCGAGCGGAAATTCGGAGATTCGGAGATTCGGAGATTCGAAAGGTTCTTTATGAAATTCGACCCCTGCTATGCGCAGTTGAAGAGAACAACACGATGAATAACAGTTAACAATTGAATTTATTCAAGTTGATTTAAAGTTATTGTGTAACTCTTATGGTTTCTGTCGGTTTTAACTGAACTGAACGTCGTGCAAGACGTTTTACAGAGACTGTTCTAACTGAGGACTGAGAGGACTCGAGTTGCGTAATAATTATCTATGAGTAATAGTAGTGCTGTTTTTTGGTCAGAGCGTGTCTTTTTATATGTGCTCTGACTTTTGGGTGGAAGGGATATTGTTTTGGGTGGAAGGGATATTGTTTAGGGTGGAGTTTGGTTTAGGGTGGAGTTTGGGTTTTCCCTTAGGAGAGGGTCGGGAAGTTCTTGTGATAGGCTGGGTTTTCCCTACCGTCTCTAGTATTGAGATAAGTCATACTATTTGCTTATCAGACAGAACTATCTGGTATGTCGGTACTAGGGGTAACTACGCAGAGCGCCCTTTTACCGACTAGAGGACATATGCAACCGACGTTTGGTCATTGCTGAATTTTGAAAATTGCCTGGGCCTTTAATGTCGGCCAGTTCGTAACATGCGCACCACTCGGATAACTTCAAACCGAGATGAAAAAAAAATCTTACTAACTTCGTGGTAAAAAAAAATACACTTCCATCAGAATTGCCTAACGCGCCTAAGAAAGTATAACTTCAATAATTGGTAAAAAGAGGTTTTAGAGGTTTAGAAGATTTTTTAGCTACCGTGATACAAAAAGGTCAAACAAGTATAAGCGAGAAACACGGGTATAAATGCTGCCCCCTATACGTAGAACTTGGAATCTGCCTTGTGGAAAACGAGGTCGTTAGGAAGGGAAGGGAATAACAGCGCTTGAAGGGACAGACCAGAGGTCGCGAAACTGTTCCGTGGAGTGTTCTTTAGCGACATTTCAAGACACGTCTTACCGATTCTGTGTCTCTTTCTCTCTGTCTCTCGCTTTTCTTTGCTCCGTTCGCGAGATCGCGGAATATAAAACACAGGCACCCATGCAACTATAAGAGTTACGAGATCTTCACTCGCACTCATGCGCTCTGGAGCGTCGACTAAGACGCTATAAGCAATATTTTATTATTATTCAGTTAATTTTCTTTAATGTTTAAGAGATCCGTAAAACTTATATCTGTAAACTATAAATTCAACATTGTTCCGTAGACAATCATGCATTTTCAAGGGAAAGACCTTTTCGCTGTTAATCCTTTCAGGTCCATAAAAAAGGGAAAAGGACAGTACGCGACCAGCTTCTGGTCGCCAAATGTTTTATTATTGGAAAATCCCTCCAAATTAGTAATGTGAAAGAACCCATGAATCAGACTCTGGTCGCCAAATGTTTTATGAAAGGTTGACCCTTTGGGGGTTCTATTGTACCCCCACTAACCGCGAGTTCAAGACGTTCCCCACTTCCGAAAATGTTCAATCCACGAACCAATGAAAATGCATGATTGTTTGCAAAACGCTTCTCCCTCCATTTGGGAATGAAAAAACAAAAATTCAAGGCTCTCTTAAACTTTTCAAAACAAGTCAGTCTCAATTGAGAAGTCATTTATTCAAGTCACAACGAATCCAGAATTAGTCAGCGAGACAATTCGGAAATCCAATTTAATTTTTCACATAGCTATCACCGTGTAAAGTTGTAAATAAAGTTTGTCACAGTTCATTAACGTGTCGGTTCCTATTATTTTATTTTACGCGAAATCAGTTGTAGCCGATTAATTTTGTCTGCAACCGCACCGTACGAACTCGTCGCAGCATAGCGTACGAGAACTTACAACTCTCGTAGAAATTTGAAATAATACGAATCGGCGAGATCGTCGATGCAAAACACGCCCTACGTATCTCAATCTGTACGGTTTGAAAATTAGTAAAGTTCAATTGACACATCCCCATTTGAAAAATCAAGAATTTTGTAAAGAATGTTGGTTGAGTTTACCAAAAGAACATAATCAGTATTTTACATTATTTTACATTCGTTACGGCAATATGTTTTTCAATTAACGAAAATTAATTAAATAAAAATGAAAAAACCAACCTATCTAGATAAAACGATATAAGAAGATGAAATCTTCAAAATTTTCCATCCTTCTAATAAGGCTACATTATGGCAATTCATAACATTTCCCATTTGTCAATATTTTAAATTAAACATACGTTTGCACTACTCAAGCCGAATTTTGAATAAGGGTCTGCAGGTGGGGTGTTACGTCCTAGCCGGTAATATCGAAGTCGACACAGTGTGTTCGGTCGGTATCTCAAACTCTCGACAATCGATAACATACCAGCACAGTTACCAACACTCGTCAATCATAGACTCTTAGTTAATTAACAATATCATTTATTCGTAGGTAAGAAATAGACTAAGGGGTGCACGCGCAAGAATTTAAAGCCCTAATCGCATATAAACATCCCGTCAACTTATAAATATCCTGTCCGGCAATCTTTTTTAAATTCTTTTATTCATATTCCATTTCGACGAACGTCTTGTGCGACACCGCCGCTCGCTAACCTAGTTATAAACAAACTCTGTACCGTTTTACGAAATTATAATTTGAAACTGTACTTCCTTTCCCACGACGCGACAACCTCGAGTCGCCTTCGCGTCATCGAGATAATCCCCACTGCTAAAAAACAAAGGGTCTCGCTAAAAATCGGACCAATCAAATGAACCGAAATCTATGTACCCCGCCTCGCAAAGGTGAAACGCTTCTCTTTGTGAAACTTCGTCAGACGATTTTCCACGTTCATCGAGTGTACATCCGTAATCCAAAATCTCTGTACGACTGTAATTCTGTAAAACACCAAACTCCAAACCGATTCTAAAATTCGATCAGTGTAAAGTTAAGGGGGGAAGCTGGTCTAGAATCGTGAAGAAAACGAAATTTTTTTTTTTTTCTTAAAAGGTACTGTAGGGTCTTAAAAATAACACACCAAAGGATGGATGCCGGCAAAAATGTCTAAATGCCAAAACTTTCCATTCTGCGGCAGCGCCTCTCAGGTATGCCCCGAGCGCCCTTTATGATCCCGGCGCACGGGGCAAAACTTTAAACGCTTTTTTCTCGAAATCACTTTTTTTGAACTGGCCGAAGACATAACTCGAGCAAATCTTCACCGATCTATACGAAATTTTTTACAGTACATTCGAAATACCTTTCTCCGGAGACGTACGTAGGATTTTTTTTTATATTGCATAGTTTTTTTTTAATCAACAATTTTGTCGTTTTTTTATAGTGAAAATTTTTATGTTTTGTTCAAACGTGCACCATTTCGCGAAAAAACAAAATATCGAAAAAATCCTACGTACGTCTCTTGCTGTTGTTATATAGAAACTACAAATTTTCGGGATTTTGTTCTAAGACCAAAATTAAGGAGGTTACATCTTCGGCCATGGACCCGTCTAAAAAATGAGGCGCCCCCGAAGAAATGCTGGACAGCCGCCATTTTGAATTTAATTGACACGAAAAAATTTGTATTTGTATATTAAAACCTAAATTATAAAACCTCTTTCACAGAATTTCGATTGATCTTTTTGTTGAGTCACAAAAAATTCATAAATTATGCCCATTTTTTCACGCTCTAGACCAGCTTCCCCCCTTAATAAAGTTCACGTTATTGGTTATTATCATAAAAAACCAAGAGAACAATCATTTTCTCTCACGAGTAGAGAATCTTCGTGAACCTCATCGATATCCAATCGGTCCTACCAAATCGATTCTATTAAATATTCGGTTGTGTTGGAATTCGCGAGCGATCGAGTGAACACTCGAAGACTCACTTGCGCGCAAAGCTCAATTGCTTTCAAAGTGCGCGCCCTAACTCCGATCGCTGCGCGTCTGTAAGGATAGACTTCCCACATTAACTTGTCGGTTACAGGAAAGTAAGCTACGCCGTTAAATTCGTAGGACGTAAAAGAATTATATTTATTTTAACACGTAATAGCTTTATAACAAAAGTAAAGTTTTGGCGGTATCGTTGCACTGCTGTCGCTGCTCAGTCTTTCTTAGTTAAGTCTCTCCACTCTGGGGGCTTATTACGGTTCTCGAGCGAGTTTACTCACTTCTCGCATTTTCATCTCACGTGAGTTTACTCACCCTATTACGGATCTCTCGAGTGAAAATGTGAAATAACTATGCACTTCCGGTATAGGGATCTCACATTTTCACGAAAGTTGGCGCCATATTTATAAAGTACATTTAACCGTTGTGTGACGCGTGATACAAATTTTGTAAAATGAATGTTACTGAAGAGCAAAAAAAAGATATTATTAAAATATATGAAAGAACATGAAGATTTTGGACGGGGAAGGTTAAGGTACAATAGTGGAAATAAAAAAAAATTGGTGAGCACTATATTCACACATTAAATGTAGTATTAATATATATCAAAGTTATTGAATACTAGTTTAATTTGTACATACCATTTTATTTGTTTTCTATTCTAAACGTAAACTATTGATAAATATAACCTCTATAGGCATAAAGGGATTAACTTGTAAAATCGACGAAATTCGTTCTCCGTTATTTTAAATGGGTCGATGGGACTTCCACGCAAATGCCGGCAAATCACGCTCACGAGCATGCGCACGGCGGTTCTCGACACAGAAGTTCGTGTCGAGTAAACTCACGCGGATAATCTCGTCTTTTCACCTAGTGAGATTCACCGTAATAGGGTGAGCCGCTCACTTTCGTCATTTTCACTCGTTTCGAGAACCGTAATAGCCCCCCTGTTCTCGGCTACAGAGTTGCCAGATGTACTCTCTCTCGCGCTGTGCCAGCGTCCACCACGGCGGTTGGCTACCTCCGTGAAGGCTGCTATTTTCAGTCGCCTCACATCTTCGCTCTGTGTCTCCCTCTCGGGACATAACAGGGGTATTAAGAGTCAGTTATGGTAGTTCCTCAAATCACAAGTAGAGGGCCACTTCTCGTGGTTGCAATTGTTCAGATTTTAACAATGAAAATCAAATAAACGATTTAGAAGGCAAGTTGTTGAGGTTATTCCCGTGAAGTCACGTTCTTTTTGCTTTGTTATGTTAACAAAATGAACGGAATATGTTATTCTTCTGGCCGTGTTGGTACATCCCATACAAGATTACTACGTGCTATTTCGTAGAACTGGTGTTTCAAAACTCGAAAAATCGACGATAACGTAAATTTGTCAGGATCTCGTCGCAATCGGATCCAATATCAATGACGAAACTGTTAGGAATAGCGATGAAACACGCATGATTAGAAAGAAACTAGGACTCAAGTCGGGTCCTAGTCTCACTGATTTTATTATGTCAAACTCGTCAACCACCGATAATATTGCGATAAACCCACCCACAATACTCTACCTGAAAAACCTTAATGGTGGCAACGAATTCCAAACCCAAACCCAAACCCAAATCCACCCACAATACTCTACCTGAAAAACCGTAATGGTGGCAACGAATTCATTCGTTGATGGTGGTCAACATAAAGGTACTTGCGTACTCCTCACAGTTTAACCAGAGCTATTATCGATGCTTACATGCACATATGTACTTTTCTAGAATATTTCGACATTCATGGATGTCAAATGAATATCAATGGTACAGAGGTGTGTGGTCCATACTCAAGAAAAATGGTTACGCAAAAACTGACGATATGGAAACTGCCGTATCGTTCTGGTGGTAACATGCGCCATCAGAGAAGGAGCCGAAGGAAAGATTTGGAATAAGCTCAGCTATCTTAAAGATATAAAGGCAAAGAGAAAACTTATGGGCAACAGATATCCCATGAAAATTGGTATTCTAGGTACAAGGAGTTTTGACCTTTAAAAAATGTGAATCATCGATATCCAAAGAGTACGTATTTCTTTATCACAGGATGCATGGCTGAGCGTCTAAAGGACAGAATTCTTTATAGGAACAGTGCTGTGGATGTCATAGCTGGTTTAGATAGCTACAGAGATCTTCCCCGCCTATTGGCTTGTGCGGAGCAGAACGAAACTGCCATCAATGTTATTTTATCGTCCGATGAGACTTATGCTGACATTACACTAGTCAGAGTCAGTAAGGATTCTGTCAATGCCTATGTGTGAGTAACTCGTTCATAATTTCTCCTATATTAATTTACACGTTTCTTATTATTTATAGTCTTTCTGTTTTTCATAACTATTCTCATTCCATGCCGATGCAGATTGCTGTAATATCTGACACACCGGTATCAGCGAGTAGGCAGGAAAATCAAACGAGATCGATACAACCGGGTGACTATATCGTAGTACAAATGTACAAGTCAAACTCTAACACACTGTCGGGAATTCCTCTTTATCATTCGTCAATATCGAGCTACATACCGCAAATGGACGACCGAAGCAGACGGCCGTCGGAACGAGGTGAGGGTTGTCAAAGGTTCTTGTAACGCGTAATAAATAAATACGAAAACGAGTTATACATAACGATATATAATGTAATATTCACAGGAAATAAATAGTTCTCCTTTACGTACTAGACTTTTTTTCATTCTTATATATGGCAACGAGGGGACGGACGCAAATTCATTTACCGTTTTATACATGATCTAACGGTGTCGTAGAATAATTATATTTTTATTCGTTGCGGTAGGACGTTGCACTTTTGCGAAATTTGGGTGGATTTCATTGCTTTTAGACGAGACTCGCTGTTCCTATGTTAATGACAACGTTATCAGCACCGCGTTCGTAAACGGTGAGATCGTGAACCCTCGGCTGTTCGAGAAGGGCCGCGAGTTGTTCACCGCTTGGAAAACTTCCTTGGGATGCTGGCAGAATCACATCGCACTCCAATTGACCTGCAACGAGTAAGAATGTATGAATATATAGCGTGATTTTTATTACTCCTTTAGTGTTTCATGGCCATGCATCGCTGTTTATTTTTCAGTTTTATAATGTATTTACCCGACAAAGAGGGTGAAGCTCCCTTGCTCGAACCGTACATACGAGTACTGTAACCAGAATCATTGTGGGCGTCGTGAGGAGGCGGAGTCGGACTGTAAACGGCGCTACGAGATCTGTAAGGCATTTTGGCGATCGAATCGTAATGATCGTTTTCCTCGACGACTCTAGGATGGTGTTTGACGACGAGTCCATTGATCTGCTTTATCTGGGGTTGTTCGGCGTCGTCCTCGCCCTCACTGCTCTCGCTCTCGTTATCTAGAAGCAACGTGCAGCCATACTGGGTTAAATCATTTCAATGGGAAACCGAGATGTGTTATTCCGATCAGACCGCGCGAAATATCACCAGGAGACAAATCTCTCACCTTGTCCTTCGGGATGCCAGCCGTTGATCGCGATACCCTGAGGTTGGACTCTCTTTCCTTGTGAGCACTGACTGTGATCCGGACTCGTAGTCGGTTCGCTACTGACCGAACGCGGTCCTCGCCAACCATTGTGCATTCCTGGTACTTGTTGAAAACGCTTTATCATCTCGTGTACGCTTCGACGACTCGGCGTTGAATTCCACGCTTCGGAATTCTCGTCGTGACTCTTGCGTGAATTTTCATGCTCGTCCTGACTATTTCCCGACGCTATCTCGTGACTCATGGATATCTAAAATCATCAAGAAACAAAAAAAAGAACACATGACGTTCGGTTCGAACAAAGCAACCTAATTATCGGTATCAACGTTTAAGGTAGACCTATCTTTACAGCGTTTCCCATAGATTTCACTGAAAATTTGCACAAACGTTCTTTCATGTAATCGACTCAAAAATCATGATATTTATTCTTGAAAATCATCATTTTTCGCAGTCTCCCATAAGACCACGTGTTAAAAATCGCAACGTCATACAAAGAGTATCTCGATTATTTGGTCGATGAAGTTTGTTGAAATTTTGCACACATTTTTATACGACGTCAAAGAAGCTTCAATTAGTTTCTATAACAAATCTTATGGAAAACAAAATCATGATTCTGTTTATTATACAGGGTGAATTTCATAAGGTGTAACAGACTTCATTCTAAAATAGATGGGATTTTTACAAACAAAAGTTGCAAATATACATTCGGGATATTTTTAATAGTTTACGAGATATAACTGTTTAAAGGTGAACCAATCAGAGCGCACCGAGAAACATTGGAGCCGTCCACTCCCGCCCTAGCCCTAGATATAGCACAGCGTTACATTTAGCGTTGCAAAATTGCAGAGTAGTCAATTTTATTTATTATATTATTACGTAGTCATTTTTATTCCTCAGGCATTGGCTGCTAGGGTGGGGAGTGGGCGGCTCCAAAGCTTCTCCGCGCGCTCTGATTGGACCAACTTTAAACACTTATATCTCGTAAACTATTAGAAATATCCCCAACGTATGTTTGCAACTTTTGTTCGTAACGATCCGATCTATCTTAAAATAAAACTTGTTACAGCTTATGAAATTCACCCTGTATAAAAAATAAACTTTACGTAGGATCAATTTGAATTTTGAGTATGTTGTTCTTTAGTCGATTTGTGACAACTTTTCTAAATGCGCTTGAACGCTGAGCCCACTTGGAATGTGAGAAAAAAACGGGAATATAATACCTTAAAAATTGATATTGAATTACAATAGAAACGTTCCGTTTTTATAAACGTACTTGTTGCTGAAGAACTTGCTGCCTAAGACTGACGGTCGGCGAAGCAGCAGCTCCAAGTGGCGAAGTTCTGTCGCGTCCAATTACACCGTCGAAAGTCTCGTTGAGCCTCGGTACATCGAGAACTCTGAGAGCTGGTCTGGATGAGCCGGAACACGGTAGATCCCTCATGGACTCGCTCAATCTTGGAATAGCCGGAATATCGAGATCGTCGAGGCTGCCACGATGACCGGAGGTCTCTCCAGGGATCTCAAAGCTACGATCTTGTGGTCTGTCGTCCAGCAAATCCTCGAGAGACCTCGCACGAGCTGGCATCGAGTGTTGATGCTCGTTCGTTGAATTCGTTTGTCTGTTCGGTCTCTCGGAATGTCGACCCTGACCACCTCGCGATATCCAACGACGCAGATGCGTGTGTCTCTCGTCGCATTTTGTACGTTCCGCCGCGACGCATCTCGTCAATTCGGATATCTGTCCTCTTGTCCGTCTCTCGAGATTCGCTACTTTTAAATCCAGTCTCTCGTGTGCCTGATCGATGTGAGCTTTCAGCTCGGCCTTGTCGCGCTCCAGTTTTGCCTCCATGTGCCTGAAGAACGGTGCGCAATAACAGGTGTAACCAACCCCGACAGGACCCTTGCGAATATTTCCAGCGAGGTCGAGATAATACTGTTCACCACGAGCCAGCGGATCGGAGGGCAAAGAATCCAAGCGCGGTTGTGGAAAAGCCTCGGGATCCGGATAATAGTGACAACCATAAGGCGACCATTCTCTCCCCATTATTGCTTTCTCGAAGTGCACTTTGTGCTGTTTTCCACCCTTGTGTTTCTTCTTGTCCTTCTTACCGTCCCGACTACCGCTCGTACCGCTTCCGGTCTTCTCACGCTTCTTATCACCTTTGCCACTGCTCTTGGTGTCTTTCGATTCGCAACCTTTTCTCGTCTCATCGTGATCATCCTCCCGACTCTTCGAACGCGTACGACTCTTGCTTCTCGCTTTGTTTATTATCTCCAGAATTTCTGAGAGATTCTTACGGCGAGCTATGTCTTTCGCCGTCTCCGCTTGCTTGTTTCGCAGGGAACGGTCGCATCCAGCTTCCAGGAGAATTCGCGTTAACTTCCTACGACCCATTGCCGCTGCGATGTGGAGAGCCGTGTCGCCGTTCTTCAAAACAACAAAGGAAAAAAGCGTTATGTTATTTTCATAAATTCGTCGATTAGTCGCTGGGAAATAATTGTACATGGAAATATAATTTAAAAGTATTCAGTTAAATAGCGTTGATAAGAAAAATGTTGGGATTTTGATAAATTGAAGTACTTAACGGGGGAGGTCTAATTTAAATTTTCAAAAAATCGATTTTTTTTCATTTTCTAAAAGTACAATGTCTTACGAGTATTTCCCGACTAATTACATTTAAATCGGACCATTATTCGCCGAAATACATAAGTTTGAAGGAAGCCGTGTTAGAGCCATACAAAGTAAGTAGGTAAAACTTTAAACTCGTTTTTCTCGAAACCATGTTTTCGAAGTCGGTGATCACTGTAACTCGTGAACGGCTTTACCGATCGGGTTGAAATTTATATCACTTCTTCCATATATAGTTGTCCTCCGGATGAACGAAGGATTTATTTTTTGGACAATTGTCTTTCTTTTTATAGTAAAAAATGTAAGTGAACTTTTGGTCAAAACAACATTTTTGAATTTCAACGTCCGCCATTTTGTGAAAAATGGAAATTTTTCAAAACCCTTCATTCAACCGGAGCATTATATGATTAATTAAAGATCCCCCCCCCCCCCCCCCCCTGTTTTGTTGGTTTCAAATAATCCGTTGCAACGCGGGAGTGATCACCGCAAAATCTGTTTTTTTATAACGGCTTATTTTAAAATATATTTCTTTCAAAAAATTATAATGTTTACACTAAATATATATCTTTTATACGTAAGAACTTTTGTTATCAATTATTTTATGGTTCGGCCAAAACAAAAATCGGAAAAAGGGCCTTTTTTACCTTTCCAACTAGAACCTCACTCCTTAAGATAATTTTTGTTACCTTGTTTTGGTCGGAAACTCGGCACAGAGCTGATATGAGAATTCTGGTAACTCCGGCGTGTCCATACCGGGCGGAAGTGTGAAGTGGTGTATCGCCATACTGTCTTGACATCAACGAGACGAGGAAACGGATATGAAAATAAGAACAATTCTTGAATCAATAATCTACGAATTTAACAATTTTTTTTGCAACGAGTGAACTTACGTTGTTTTGAAGATCCGGATTGCAACCAGCGAGTAAGAGTTCACGACAGCTCTGATTGTGTCCATTTTGGCAAGCTAGATGGAGAGGCGCGAATCCTGCCAAATTTCTCGCGTGAAGAGGAGCTCTTTGGGTTCCCAGTGCTTTAGCGAGACAGGCAACGGTTCGACTGTAGCCTCGCCAGGACGATTCGTGAAGCGCCGAATTTCCATGCTGAAAAATAAAAGTTTCGAATAATTAAAAATATTAATATAAATTGGGTAAGACAATTTTTAAAAATTTGTACACAATATCCAGTGTTTCTTTTGTTGTGTCGTACAAATGGTTTACATACTTAATTACTAATTTTGTATAAAAAATTTACATATTCGACTGCCATTGCTCCCGTTATCGTTCGCATCAATTGGAAAAACGTGCTTTCGAGAACAATTTATTATACTTAAACTATTATTTATTTCGCAATCAAAATTTACTTGAATCTACGTTAATATATGTAGAATAACATATCTTTAATTCAATCAGAAAAAAACATTACCTAAGTCAGTTAAAAACATTCACGAAAAAAACAAAGTTTATTTTTCTAAAAAAAAACTTTTAAGTGAATTAAAGAAATTCACGAAGGAAGCTTATTAGTCTGAAAAAAAAATCATCAAGTAAATTTTAAAAATTCATGGAGAAAGTTTATTTTTCTAAAAAAAATCTTTAAATGAATTTTGAAAATTCATGAAACAAGGTTATTTTTCTAAAAAAAAAAAAATGTTAAGCGAGTTAAAAAAATTCGCGAAAAAAACCTTACGTTTCTAAAAAAAGTATTCAAAAAATGAAGAAAAAAGCTTATTTTTCTAAACAAAAAACCTAAAAGCCAGAGTAAAAAAAATTCATAAAAAATAAAAAAAATTAAACTTTAAGTGAATTAAAAAAATTGGCGAATTTTTCTGGCGCCACAGTCGGAGATTCCACCTTAATAAAGAGGTGTCATCGTCGACGACTATCTATCTTACACCGCGAACAAATTTATATCTCGCATATCCGCGCTACGTATTGTGTCGCGATACACTATGTAGGCGAGAAAGACGTCGAGTGGTAGCCAACTGTTCAAAGGGTTATCGTGGGCGGGTAACCCTTGTTCAAGCGCGTTTCGCGTCGCCCACGAGACATTCGATCGTCGTCACGGTCTCGGCACTCGTGATTTCCTTATCAATCCCTTATCTTCGTCTCGCAGAGCGATACCTTCGTCAATTATCCAACAATCTCCACTACGAAAACATTCTCATTATCGACTTATCAATAAATTAATTTTAAATCAATAAATAATTTTTAATTAAACAAATTATTAAGAAAAAAAATAATTGATTAATTAATAAATCAATATTTATCAAATTAACGGTACAATTTTTTCCTATTTTACTACGTATCGTACGAAAACTTAACAAGATCGATATAATTATTAATAAATTCCATAAATTCGAATTATTATTTTTAATTTACCAAATTAATGATTTTTCTTTCTCTTTCTTTAATATAAATTTTATAATTTGCCAAATTTTCCTAAAAAAATATTTATTCTCGCAAAAAAAAAAAACCAATGTTTCAATTGGAACGATGAATGGAATGTTCGTCGAATAATTTATATTCCGGTAGGCGACCAAGAAGTGGTTCTTATCTGGCGGTTGGCCGCAAGGAAGAAAGAAAAACTACGCTCCTCTCTCGTTCGTGTGCGAGAGACTCGAAGTGTCTCGACTTCTCGTCGATGCTTTTACCTTCTGGAACACACTCTGTCCACGTAGGTGGGACGTCGTTGCAAGCTACCTTTTCTCTCTTTCTTCCTTTCTCTCTTCGTTATAGACAGAATTGAGAGAAAGAGGGGAAACGGAAGGGCAGGGGGGGGGGATGCTCGTGGATAAAGAGAACGGAGAACGTTGAAAGTCGAATGCAACGTGGGAGCAGATAAGTTTCGAGGGACGTTGCGAACAGTTCGAATCGAGATCACGGCGTCGAAGAGAACGACGAAGGAGTAGGAAGAGGAGGAGAACGATGGGGACCACTCGTTCGTTGCGGGGCACGAACCTCGCCGATATTATCGAAACGACGTTACCAAGAGTACAAGGGACTCTCTCTTTCTCTCTCTTTCTCCCTCTCTCGCCCTCTCTCCTGACTATATATATATATAATAGTAATAATAATAATAATATAATATAGTAATATAATTAAAAATAATAATATATAATATAATATAATATATAATATAATATGATAATATAATAATATAATAGTATAATTTGATATAATATTCTATAATTATAGTAATATAATAATATAATTTGACATAGTATTCTATAATTACAATAATAATAATCATATAATAAATAAACAAAAAAATATATATATATAATATGTGTAAAATTTCAATTTCCTGCTTTTGCATCGAAAGTTGAAACGGATAACGATAGCTCGAATTAATTATTTTCAATATTTTTGTACATTTGTATAATTTTCGATAAATTGAGATTTGTCGATTTTTATTGTCAACGTGGATGTAAGATCTTGGGGTTTCAAATCAAGAATCGCGAATCGTTCGAGGAACGAACGGGCGCGAGTGAAAAGAGCGTATGAAGGGACGCAGACGACGCTTGGTGTCGCGTGTGTTCTCCGGTACGTGCGACGGTTCATTGACCAGCTCAAAAGTCCGAGAACGAGAGAACGAGAGAAAGAGAGAGTTGTGTATGCTTGTCGGCGTGGCAAGTATGGCGGTGAGGAGGAGAGGATCGTGAGCCTCGTTGCAGTACCGAGAGTAGTCGGCTCTCTCGTACTCTTTCATTCTCTCGTACCTTTTTCTTTATATATGTATTGTGACGAATTTATCTTTCCCTACAACGTCGGGACAAACACCTTCCGCAATCGTCACCTTCGTCCGTCGGTGCCGCGCTCGCGCGTCCGCAATTGCCGACTTGGGCGCCAGTCGAGTTTTGTTTCGCCGGTCTCGACAACCGGCGCAGAACCGGCGATCGCGGGGGGGAACTTGCCGCGACCGCACCAACTGGTCATCGGCCAATACGGAACGACACATTGACAACGATCACAACAACGACGGGAGACGGGAACGATCTCACCGCTGACGACAACACGACAAAACTGGCCGATGACCGAAGGGGTTGCTTTTTGTTTCGCCGGAAGCAACGAAACCGGACTGACCTGGACGCGTTGGCGGGCACACGACGGGGACGGAATTGCTCGGCCGCTCAGTCTGCTAGGTTTGGCAGAGAGGGTCGGGGTCGGCGGACAATGGATGCGGGAACGTCAACTCGCGCGAGCCATCGGCTCGAGCGCGTTACCGAACACGAGAATCGGAATCGCAACTAAATCGGGATTTTATTATTATGCGAGAACGGTACGAGATCGAGAACACTCTGTATTTGAGCGATATTATTCCCCGGGAACAACACGTGAACGCAACTTGGCGGCGGACAGGTAAATATCAAACGACTCACCGAGCTGCCGAAGACCTTGGCTCACCTTCCTCATAGATCCCTCCGACGTAGCTTACCTCGCTCGGACAGAGCGTTGCCGGGGGTATCCGATCAGGCCGAGACACGAAAACACGAAAGCAGCGCGATCGCTGGCACAACACTCGAGAATTCACCGTACGAAATTTATATGATTCCATATGGCACGAGAACACATGACTCGTCTTAGAAGACGAGTACGACGTAAACAATGCACGCGAGTACTCGACGCGAGGACGCGTCGTGCCCTCAGCGAGTGCGAGCGAGAACGAGCGATTCGCACAGTACCGAGAGAGCGTGAGCTACGCGAAGCTCGGCCTCGATCACAGGCACTCGCGAATTTTCATCGGCGAGAACAGTCAATTCGGCCACGCGTAATTCGAACGAGAAAACTCTCACACGAACGATCACGGTACGCGACGAGATCGGACCTCTCACTCTAGAGAAAGACGAGAGACCGAGAGGCAGTACTAGAGCTCGCGTACGGAGAGAGAGACCGACTCAACTCCGATGCGTAACGCGAGAGCGAGTGAGACACCGAGTGTCCGACCCCGAGCGTACGCGAGGACTTGTCATTGTCTCGATCGCGACGCTTCGACGACTCGCGGTAAACTGATTGATTCCCAATCTTCGAAATCGCAAACACCCATCAATATGATGCCAAATTTTCATTGCCGGTAACTACTGCCCTCTCCCTTCGGTCGAGAGAGAGGCTAACTATAACGAGAGCGATAGCTTGTGACCGTGATTTACCAGGACTCAGAAAATCACGTCACAGTATATACACATCTTTGTCTCATTCTCTCGTCCCATCTTGCTCGGTTCTTCTTCATTCTCGTTGCTTGCACATACCTACACACGCTTTACAAAATTTTAGTAAATTAGCGCAGAATAGCTGTGCGAACCGTATTACGTCTATTGTGAATTCATTGGGAGATAAGTTCTTGCTTTTTCATTTTTTTTTTTGTGAAATTAGTTGGAAGATAAATATACTAATGATAATAATTTTTAGTAGGCGCAGGATAATTGTACAACTCTGCATTTTCAATTTTTTAATTAAATTAGTGGGAAAGTAAATATAATAATAATAATGAATTTTAGCAGACGCTGAATAATTGTGCAAATCTGATTTTTTAATTTTTTTATTAAATTAGTGGGAAAGTAAATATAATAATAATAATGAATTTTAGCAGACGCTGAATAATTGTGCAAATCTACTTTGTTAATTTTGTTATCAATTTGGATAGACAGTAAATATGATGATAGAAATAATAAGTAGGTGCAGAATAGTTGTACGACTCGAGCCAAGTTTATTGTGAATTTAGACAAACTCTGCTAAGCTAAGTATAATAATTAAAAAAAAATCTCGAGTTTTCAACTGTTGGTTCAATCATCACGGGAAACGTCGTGTCGGAAAAACGTAAAAAGGAAAACCGTTTCTTTAAAATTTCTTAGTAATAAACAAAAGTATTAAAGCAGTAATTCAATATTTACCATTATTCTCTATCATAATTAATTAATCAATTTGTATTATTATCCTCATAATCATCGTCAACTATTGTCTAACATACATTCTACAAAAATCATATATCCTACGTAATAGAATATTATTTCTGGTCCCTAATTATTTCATATTAGAATGTTTTCTATATATAATAGAAGAAATTTAGAAATTAGTAAAATGATGATTTTACTAAGCCGAAGCGAACGCTAAAGAAACGTCGAGAGAGGTGGCGAGACACGTGTAAGTGCCACCTATTTCGTTTTATCATTTAGCCGACTAGACGCTATAAAACGTTGTGCACGTAACCTCGTGCATTTTCCTATATCACCAATATGTTCGTCGAATTTTTACCACGCTTTCTGCGCTTCAATTGTTTTAATTACTCGTATTGAATATTTCATAAGAGTCGAAATCTATTGAAATGCAATTAATAGGGGAAATATAATTGAAAAAATATATTTCTTAACCGCGTACGTTTCTAGAAAACTCGGTTTCGTCGCACTGTAGGATAAGATTTTTTATTATTTTGTTTGCGCGAATTCCTAATATTGAGGAAGCGATACCAAAGGACGTTCCGGTCACTTCGGCAAGCCTCGTGGCAAGTCGCTTCACGGTCGAGTTTATCAACTGTGGCAATGAAATTCGGAAAAGCATTTTTTGCAGCGAATCCGAGCGTACCACGCTTTTCCAAACGGCGAATGTCGATGCGATACGTTAACGGCCGTTTCTTCGACATGTCGCTATATAAGCCGTAGCACACGGTCTTCGCTAGACACAGCTACTTGGAATTTTTACTACGTTACAACTTTTGTTCGTTAAAGTTATCTTCTTCTCAGAAAATTTGACTACAAGTACTCACGCCGATATAAATGTATTTATTATAATCACTATTCTACGGATTCGAAAGAAAGAATATATTGCTAACGCTCGCATCTTTTGTTTCAAACGTAAAACTGATGTACCGATCCAGAATTACTGCACCATGTATCGAAGATCCGGATTTCCCACAATCATCACCGTAGCCATGTTTGTTTTAACGTGGTCACTAGATTTTACTGTCGATGGGTAATGTGAAACTTTCATAAATGCAAGAGTATACTATAAATTCGTATTTATAAATCTACTTCCCCCGCGTGATTAGAATTTCGTGAAAAAGTCGAGAATAATGGTGCGCTTGGTAGGTTCGCCCGTTCTCTTATCTCGTTCGAAAAATTATTCGGAGAAGTATTTGACTGACGCGTTAGAATTTTCTGCCGTTTTACAAACGATATTCCTACACGACAAATAAATTATATTTCTTATGGCCCATGTAGAGACTTCAATATGGATTAGTAATGACGTAATTCCATCTTCGTTTGTCGAATATAGATTTAAAGAATAACATAAATGTTCGAGCTGTGCGATATACGTTTGAAACTTTCTTATAATAAGATAAATACATATATGCATAGCCTAGAATAAGGATAGAAAAACGGTATTTCATATTCAATAGTTTGTACCAATTTCCGTAGCCTTCCTCTTCGCCAATTTCTTCTTGTCTATTTTGTATTTGTATTTAATCCTTCCAGGGTACCAAGTCGCCATGAGCAATGTCAGCAGCGCGGATACGAGGTTGCTTGCAAGGTACGAATTTATTTAACAATCTCCTATATCTCGTAATATATTTATCAAATATATTGCTGGCGTTGCCTATTTTTTGTAATAACTTGCTTTTCGGCGCATTGCAGTACGATGAAACACTTTATCCCTGCGAGGTATTAACTTGCGGACGTAGAAAATGCAGCAATTCTTACACATCGCAAAGAATTATAGTTCGCGAGGGGATTCCTGATGGAACGGCGTGCGGTCCATCCAAAGTCAGTATATAATTTCGTATATTACTTCGCGGCACATCATTCATGATATTGACTGAATTTTTAATCGCGATATGTTGCGTTCGTTTTTCAGATTTGCAGAAACAAGAAGTGTGTCGATGCGGGAGAGGGAATGCCACAGTGTCCGGAGGAAAATAATCTCAAGGATTGCTTTCGAGTAAGGAAACCTCTTTAGAATATTGTCTTGATTAAAATGATTGTTCTATAATCCGCATGGTGGCTCTGTAATATATCGATCGCCCGGTTAGAGGCAAATCAAGGCTTTACATCATAATCCTTATCTTCTACGTTAACGAACTAATTTCTCACTCCCACTTTTTGATGAAAGTTCTTCTTTTCATGCAGCAAGATATGTCTTGTCTGTCGATGAATTCTCTATTTATGTTGTCATTCTATGTAGTATAGCGCGCGTCATTAACAGATAACAGAGAGATAACACACAGTAATACTATCACACCCTTCAACCAATATAACCACATCCTTGGACCAATATAATTTATTTGTATATTTTGCGCCGCCAAATTCTGTTATGTTTAAGTGTACTTTTTTCGACAGCAAAGAACAACCACAACGAGTCCGATAAAAACGCGAGAACAACAATGCCAAGATTTAGGATTCGATGTTGCATGTCTGGTGAGACTGTTTGTCGATCACTGAACGTACTAGCTTGTGCCTTTTTCGAACGAAAAAAAAAAAAATTCTAAAAATTGAAATTTAACGTGTTTTAGGACGTAGACCAGTCAACTGTCGGTGGTTGCCACTTCTTAAATTGCGGTTATGCAACAACAGATGGTCGCCATGTTCGGAATCGCCATAGCCACCTCCCATTTGCAACAGTACCAGTGACTGGAACATGGTGCGATGTTGATAAAGTAAAGTATCTCATGTAAAGTAGTGTTTCATCCAATTTTTTCCACCAGTGTAATTACTGAAAAATGTGATTTTAATACTTGTTCTAATGGCAGTGTGTTATTTTCGGTACCGCGGCCATAAATTTGGAAAAATTGCTTAAAACTCCATGCACAATCATAAGTAGCCCGAAAAAACTTCATACGGTTAATTTATATTCCAGGCATGTTATCGACAAAAATGTATACCCTTGTCGGAATGGCCACCGTCCGTTCCAAAACCTACATACACCCGTAATGAAAGTTTCTGGCCATGCAATATTACAGCAATTTAATCACTTGCGAACGGAGGGAGCAATTGCCGCCATCGTCGTTTAATTTCGTCGCCTATCTATACATTATCAAAACAACGGTCCCAATGTTTCATAAACGCACGTGAGAAATACATATGTTAATACATGTCCCGAATAATTTGTTCACCAGTACACCTTGTACCGCCGACAAATATAATTGTCGATGTAAGAGACGAAGAATAAATAATAAACTTGTACTTTATTCGAAATTGCGTAAAAGTAGAAGACAAGCGAATGACCGAGAGTAATGTGCTCCTGAGAAAATTCTTCCTTCGATTAGACGCTACGCAAACGCCGATTTTCACATAGTCAGCCAAATTCCACATGAAAATGACTCCGAGAAATAATCTCCAAATCTGATAAATAATGTAAACCAGATTTGGAGCACAAAATAATAAAACAATGCTGGCATGGCTGTTCGACTTCTAACTGTGTAAAAGGACCAGCAAGCTAACCTTGAGACAGTCTGAAACTAAATTTAAAACCTGTACGAGCGGCGCGACGGATTCGCATAAGAAATCTATCTTCCCTTTCTCTTGTTCAAGTGTCAATAAACTATTTTTTTTACTTCGGTGTTTCATTTACGTTCCAATCCTTTACTAGTATATCCCGAATTATTAAAGTTGCCGTGCAATAATCGTGCGGTATAACACTAAATCATCTGTGTCCAAAGTCTTATGATTCAGTCATCACGAGAAATATTGTGTCGAAAAAAAGTAAAAAGGAAAACGATTTCTTCAAGATTTTTAAAGAATAAATAAAAGTGTTAAAGTCGTAATTTCTGGTTACGCAACTAAGTTTCCGGGCTTTTTTGATGAGTAAAAAATTGAAAATTTGAAGGCAAATACAAAAAAATGGTTTATTCGAAGTATTGACCCGCGCTGGTCACACATTTTTCCCATCTGTCGGGCGCCTTTTAACTGAAACCAGTCCGACAACAAATTTTGAATTGCCTCATAACTGGCTAAGTGCAGCCCACCCAAACCATGCGTTATCGACCAGAACAAGTGGTCGTCCGAAGACCCAGGTTTCACGAATACGGCGGGTGCGGTAGCAGATCCCATTTTAGCGTTTTGATGGTCTCCTGGACTATGGAACTGCGATGGCACGGAGCGGTGTCCTGCTGCACTATCACACGGTCGTATCTCGTATCCCATTCTGTCCGTTTTTTGAGCAATGCGTCGTTTACATTAATCAGCTGTTGTCGGTAGCGATGCCCATTGACAGTTTCACCAGGTTATAGCAGTTCATGGTGTACAATTCCTTTCTGGTCGCACCAAACGCAGAACATTGTTTTTCTTTCCGAAGCGATTTTGCCTTGCCGTCGATATTTATGCTTCGCCAAGTGAAAGCCACGATTTTTTGCATTTGTGGTTCTCTAAATATATCCATTTTTTGACGCCAGTTTTCTATGGTGCTTCAAAAGTAAAATTCTGAAAGTGGCTCTTCGATTTTCCATCTGTCTCTCATTTAACGCATCAAAAACTCACTTTCCTTCCTTATGAATCTTTCCCATAGCGTGCAAACGTTTGGAAATGCATTGCCGAGTCACATTTAATGTCTCTGCAAGTTGATCTTCCATTTGTGTACGATCTTCGTTCAACAACGTTTGCAAATCGGCGTCCTCAAGCGTTTGCGATCTTCCGGAGCGCACCTTATCGCCACTTCTGAACCGCTTGCATGAGAACCGTACGCCGCCACAAGCGGCCTTCTTCAGCTGCAGTTTGTTTTCAAGTTGAAGTAGAAAAGCAATCTTTGCCGCAGATGCTGCTTTTTTCGGTACGAAGTTTGACATGGTAGACGTTATAAAAAAGGTCGGCATGTTACGATATCTATCGATATTATCACTGGGTTTTCTTAATAGATGTCCAAACTGTAAACACAGCCAATTTCAGACCTGTATACCAAGTACAAGAGTCGCTGGAGACATCTGTGTCTGAAATCCGACAACTTACTTGAGCACCTAGTATATATTTACCATTATTCTCTATCATAACTAATTGAATCAATTTGTATTATTATACTCATAATCACCGTCAACTATTCTCTAATATGCATTCTACAAAAATTATATATTCTACGTAATAGAACATTAATTCTAGTTCGCAATTATTTCATATTAGAACGATTTTCGACTGATTCTATATATATAATAGAAGTAAAAAATCTAGAAATAAGTAAAATGATTGTTTTACCATACCGAAGCTAACGCTCAAGAAACGTCGAAGAAGGTGGCGAGCCACGTACAAGTGCAACCTATTTCGTTTTATCATTTAGCCGACTAGACGCTATAAAACGTCGTGGACGTTTTCTCGTGCATTTTCCTATGTCACCAATATCATTCGTCGAATTTTTTACCGTGCCCCGTGCTTTCTGCGCTTCAATTGTTTTAATTACTCGTATTGAATATTTCATAAGAGTCGAAATCTATTGAAATGCAATTAATAGGGCGAATATAATTGAAAAAAATATATTTCTTAACCGCGTACGTTTCTAGAAAACTCGGTTTCGTCGCACTGCAGGATAAGATTTTTTATTATTTTGTTTGCGTGAATGCATAATATTGAGGAAGCGATACCAAAGAACGTTCTGGACACTTTGGCAAGCCTCGTGCCAGTATTCTTCACGGTCAAGTTTATCAACTGTGGCAATCAAATTCGGAAACGCAATTTTTCGCAACGAATCCGAGCGTGCCTCGTTTTTCCTAACGGCGAATGTCGATGCGACTCGTCAACGTTCGTTTCGTTGACATGACGCTATATAAGTCGTGGCACAGTCTTCATTAGTCATAGTCACTTGCAATCTTCACTACGGAACACAATTTCATAGACAGGTATTTATTATAATCGCGAATCTATGGATTCGAAAGAAAGAATATTGCTAACATTCGCATCTTTTCTTCCAAACTTGAAACGGATGTGTACATCTACCGAATCAGAATTACTGCACGATGCATCGAAGATCTCCATTTCCCATAATCATCACCGTAGTCATGTTTGTTCTAATGTGGTCACCAGATTTTACTGTCGAAGGGTAATGTGAAACTTTCATAAGTACGAAAGTACCTATACTATAAATGTGTCTTTATAAAACACCCTGGGTTTGTCCCAAAAAATTTCTATTTCGAATATCCTCTCAAACCCTACATAGAATTATCGATAAAGTCTTCCTGAACGAAACTAAAATGAAATCGTTGGAAAATGTTGAATAGTTTGGAAGAAATTTTAATTTGAAGCCAAGACACATTTTGGGACCAGAGAGTGGCTTCCAAATATGTCGAACCTCCGTAAAGAATAATATAAATGTTCGAGCTGTGCGATATGCGTTTGAAACTTTTTTACAGTAAAATAAAGACATATGCATATCCTAAATAGTATAGGAAAACGGTATTTCATATTCAATAGTTGATAACAAATTTCGTAGCCTTCCTCTTCGCCAATTTTTTCGTGCCGACTTTATATTTATATTTAATCCTTCAAGGGTACCAAGTCGCCATGATCAATGTCAGCAACGCGGATACGAGGTTGCTTGCAAGGTACGAATTTATTTAACAATATCCTATATCTCGTAAAATATTTATCAAAAATATTGCTGGCGTTGCTTGTGTTTTGTAATAATTTTCTTTTCGGCGCCGTGCAGTACAATACCAAACCTAATCCCTGCGAGGTCTTAACTTGCGGACGTGGAGAATCGGGCAGTTGGCAAACGCAAAAAATTATAGTTTTCGAGGGGATTCCTGATGAAACGGCGTGCGGTCCATCCAAAGTCAGTACATAATTTCGTATATTACTTCGCGGCACATAATTCATTATATTGACCGAATATTTAATCGCGATATTTGGCATTCGTTTTTCAGATTTGCAGAAACAAGAAGTGTGTCGATGCGAGAAGGGGAATGCAACAGTGTCCGCAGGAAAATAATCTCGTGGGTTGCATGCAGGTAAGGAAATCTCTTTAGAATATTGTCTTGATTAAAATGATTGTTCTATAATTCGCATGGTGGAACTTCAATATATCGATTACCCTGTTAGAGGCAAATCAAGATTTTACATCATAATCCTTATCTTCTGCGTTAACGAACTAATTTCTCACCCTCACTTTTTGATGAAAGTTCTTCTTTTCATGCAGCAAGATATGTCTTATCTGTCGATGAATTCTCTATTTATGTTGTGATTCTATACAATATAACGCGCGTCGTTAATATATATGTAGCTAGATATAGGAAAAATTCGAATATGAATATGAAAATATGCACTATAACTCACAAGGAACGTCACTTAGGTGTCCCCCTCCGATTTTGTTGAAACTTTGGTATGTGATAGAGTATCGAAAACTAAGCGACACGTATTTTTTTTATCGGCGGAAAAACGGTTTTAGGGGACGAAAAACACCCTCAAACATGGGGTTTTTTTTTTCATTTTTCGGCGATAACTTTTTAACGGTACGAGATATTAAAAAAATTCAAATCGCAACAACCCTTATTTTTTGTGTGTAGTATACATTGGAGACCAGAGCCATACAAATAACAATAAATTTCATATTGTTTATTGCAAAGTTCGAGTTTTTTCATACGTATGAGAGTTTTTCCTCCGAGAATTTTTAATCGATTGAGATGTAAATTTGCATACACGTGGAGGATGGAAAATTAGCGAATATATGGTTTTTTGTTTTTCCGATATCTCGCAATTAAGGGGTTGTAGCTACCCTTCGATTTTTGAAGCAAGAGCATCGTAAACTCAGCTCGCCCCCCCCCCCCCCCCCCCAATTAAGGGGCGACCCACCCTTGAATTTATCTTTCCCCCACCCTCTATGAGAACGAGGTGGATCTAATTGAAGGAAACCTGTTCTATTTTAATGGTAACACAAAAATCTAGTTGGGGTGTTTGTGCATTTATTCCAAATAGCAACCTTAAGGGGGTAAACTACCCTCTACCCGAACTGTCTTACCGGGGTCGTCTTTTCCCATTTAACACGTCTTTGCCGATTCAAAATATTTCTAACAACTCCGAATCGACGTTTCCTCATGTTGCGAACTCAATATGAGACCCTGATCATGAGAGGGTAATCGAACCCCTCTCTATTTTCCTTTTCATTGGCGATTTAAAAAGTCGCCCCGCTATTTTGATGAATATGGTTTTGGATACCTGTGGATATTTCGCATTAGTCTCTAATGGATTAATTTTTATTAATCTCTAATGGGTATTTTGCACTAATCTCAATAGGGCCCGGGGAAGGGGGACGCCGAAAGCTGGCTCTTACTCCTCACTTTTCTAATATTTATGAGAAACTTGTTTTCTATACGCGCACGGATAAATACTTTTTCCACTTACTTTCTTTAATGCGATAATTTTTTTTTCATTTAGGTAAAGAAAAAAATGCACACATAGAGATGCATTCCCGGTGTTTATATTAGACGTTTGCGTCGTTGTTGTGTGACTTGCGCGACTCCGATCGCTCAGCAATCCCGTGACATGACTTAATATCTATGCGTTTGTGCAATGAACCAACATAATTGTATTTGTATATTTCGAGCCGTCAAATTCTGTTATGTTCAAGTGTACTTTTTTTCGACAGCGAAGAACAACCACAACGAGTCCGATAAAAACTAGACAACAACAATGCAGAGATTTTGGATTCGACGTGGCATGCTTTGTGAGATTGTTTGTCGATCACTACACTTTACTAGATTACGACTTTGCGGAACGAAAAAAAGAAATTGTTCTGAGAACTGAAATTTAACGCGTTTTAGGACGTTGACAAATCGAGTATCGGTACTTGTTCCGACTTGCTTTGCGGTTTTGCAAGATCGGATGGCTACTATGTTCGGCGTACCGTGAGGAAACTCCCATTTCGGTTATTGCCAACGATTGGAACATGGTGCGGCGAGGGTAAAGTAAGTACCTCATGTAAAGTAGTGTTCCATCCAATCTTTTGCACCAGTGCAATTAATTCAAAATGCGATTTTAATACTTGTTTCAATGGCATCCTATTGTTTACGATACCGCGGCTATAAATTGAGAAACATTGCTTAGAATTTGATGCAGAACCATAAGTAGCTCGAAAAAACTTCCTACCGTTCATCTATATTCCAGGCATGTTACAAGCATGAATGTATACCCTTGTCGGAATGGCCACCGTTCGTTCCGACACCAACATACACCGATGGTGAACGTTTCTGGGAATGCATTATGGAAAATTGAATAACTTGCGAAAAGAGGGAGCAGTTACCGCCGCCGCCCTTTGATTTTTTCGTCTACCGAAAGATTATAGTAACAACAATCTCAATGTTTGATCAACGCACGTGACAAATACATACGTTAATATATGTCCCGTATAATTTGTTCACAAATACACCTTGTACCACCAACAAACATAATTGTCGATGTAAGACACGAAGAATAAATAATAAACTTGTACTTTATTCGAAATTGCGTAAAAGTAGAAGACAAGCGAATGACCGAGAGTAATGTGCTCCCGAGAAAATTCCTTCTTCGATTCGAGGCTACGCGAACGCCGACTTCCACATTGTGAGCCAAATTTCACATAAAAATTACTTCGAAAAATAATCTCCAAATCTGGGAAATAATGTAAACCTGATTTGTAGCACAAAATAATAAAACAATGCTGGTATAGACGTTTCAATTATAACCCTATAAAAGGACCGGCAAGCTATCATCGAAACAGTCTGAAACTAAATTTGAAACCTGTACGTGTGGCACGACAGATTCACGCAAGAAATCCGTCTTTTTTTTCTCCTGTTCAAGTATCAATAAACTATTTGTCTTTTTACTGCGGTGTTTCATTTGGGTTCCAATCCTTTAATAGTATATCCCGAATTATTAAAGTCCAGTGCGATACTCGTGCGATACAACACTAAATTAACTATATCGATAGTCGAGAAATTCTTTTTCGCGGAAGAAATATGCATTCGTTTCCTACGTTATAATTATACTTCTTTGGTGTGAGCAAAAATAATTTTTTACGGATTCAAACAAATTTTAATTTAGTTCAATGAACGATAAACGATATTAAACACTATGAATAGAATTTGGAATAAATATTACTTAAATTTGACTAAATAATATTTATTTTATACAGTTTATTTTGTTTTCTTTTTAACGTAGTCGGTAAGGTCGTGCTCGTTCTGCTGGTATATTCTTTCCATCGGCTTCGTTACGCTTATTGTAAGCCTTGCATTTCTCCGTATTTGTCTTGATTATCATGCAAACTAGAAAATAAGAAAAACAGTCAAAATCACATATTACAATCTTTTAAATGAAGGCAGTTAAAAATAACATTAATATGAATATAAATATGCGTCAATATCAATTTTTCAACAATAATATTAAATAGAATGATTCGATAAATAACAACTTCAATATCTTCAAAACATAATTTCTATAAAAATGACAATACGTAATAATTAACTTGAGTTCATTGAACAACTGACTGAATTAGACACTACGCGCATATGCGTGCACACTACGCCACTTGGGTCTGCGGAAAGCTTACGTACTATTTCAGTATGTTACTTCACGATAGAGCTGGCATAGTACATGCCATATGCGCACCGCTCAGATAACTTTAAACCGAGATGGAAATAAAAATTCTTACTAACTTCGTGGTAAAAAAAAATACATGTAGGATTCATTACCAATGTACAAGGAAATGCAATACACACGAATAATATCGAAATTATATTCATTTGAACGAGGACATAGATAAAAATTAATTTGAATGTAAAACACGTCCGTCCCTTGACACTTCTCGCTGTCGACCATAGACTTATAAGATAGACTGAGCGCTCCTATGAGAGGCACTGAATCAGTATATAAAGGACAGAGATATATCGGGAGTACTCTTCTCTCTTTTCAATCGGTGTAGTGGTGGGAGTGAACGGAGCAGCGGAAGTGGAACACATTCATAACGCAAACGCGTGATTTCTCCTCACTCTCCTCTGCTGCCTCATCCCCACCACAAGTATCCTGAGACAGAGGGAAGAGTACTCCCGATATATCTCTGTCCTTTATATGCTGGTTCAGTGCCTGTCATGGGAGCGCTCAGTCTATCTTATAAGTCTATGCTGTCGACTGACTCTCCCATTTTCCTTAACGCTCTTCTTTTATCCTTGCCTTCTTTGTTCCACTCTAAATAAATCTAGAGTCTTGGCAACGTCCAATTCCTTCATTCGGCTATTCCTGCATTTTCTTCGGCCTCCGAAGAATTCCTCTCATATAGTTTCATATAGTCCGCTGATATTGTAGTTATTCTTGGTCATTCACCTTCCCCAATCCGTACTACCTCATAACGATCTTGACCTTTGTTCTGCACAACCTCAAATGGTCCCAGATATTTCGTAGTGTCTAACTACGCGCATATGCGTGCAAACTACGCCACTTGGGTCTGCGGAAGTCTTACGTACTATTTCAGTATATTACTTCGCGATAGAGCTGGCATAGTATATGCCATATGCGCACCACTCGGATAACTTTAAACCGAGAAGAAAAAATAAATTCTTACTAACTTCGTGGTAAAAAAAGAATACACTCCCATTAGAACTGCCTAACGCGCCTAAGGAAGTCTAACTTCAATAATTGGTAAAAAGAGGTAATTATTTTTTATCTACCGTGATACAAAAAGATCAAACAAGTATAAGCGAGAAACACGAGTGTAAATGCTGCTCCCTATATGTAGAACTTGCAATCTGGCTTGTGGAAAATGAGGTGGTTAGGAAAGGAAGCGGATCACAGTGCTTGAAGAGACAGAGGCGAGAGGTTGCGAAACTGTTCCGTGGAGCGTTGTTAAACGACATTCGAAGACACGTGTTGCCGATTCCGCGTCTCTCTTTCTCTCTGTCTTTCGCTTTTCTTTGCTTCGTACGCGAGATCGCGATTCGTTCTTTACCAAACATCGTTTACTTCCGCTCGATATACCTATATCTATATATATATTGAGACACTGTTTTATTTTGTCGAAATTCGGGGTACACTTCACTTGATGACGCCTGGGTCCTTTGGCTACCAGGGTTCTAAATATTATATTTTATGACAAATTGTTGGGCGCCAGCTAGTTCAGAACAAGAACTAAGCAATTCATTTAATTTGGTTACGGAATTTGAGACAATGCTCAGGGTGTTTAAACGTTGGAACCCAGCAAGAGAAAGATTTAGGCAGAAATTTAAAAAAAGAAAGACTTTCAGGTACTTACGCGATTGATCCAATTTACTGCCTAAATTCGCCTTCCTGATTCTCTTTGACAATGTTGGTTTCTGTGGTCACAGGCTGACGTCCGGTAACGTACCTGTCTTCACTTTTCGGATCCCGTTATTATACATATTATCACGTTTTTGGTCAAATTTGGGAACTACAAATGCTCCACGAACTGACCAAGACGGTCAGAATTAAATAATTAGCGGTTTGTTGGCTCTCAACCACGTCTTATTATTACTTCAGAGTGAAGGTTTTTATTATTTTCCACGCGACGTGTCCGGTTGACGGTTCGGATCGAACTCTCCTACGTGTGTCGATAATCCGCGACACCTCCCTCTCTATGAAATTCGTCGTTACCCGAACGCGACCGATTCTATCGGTCGCTGGCCAATCTACATCTTTGCAAGTGCGAACCCTAGGTTAATGCGTCATCTCTTTTCTATTAATTTAGATGCGCGCTCCTGGTGAGTTACTTGCGGAAGTTCAAACCCGATTAGTATTTTGAGAATGCTCTCAGAGCTGTCGACATGACAGGACACTCGTGGAGCAAATACGACACAATAGAGTTAATGGAACAATATGAAACAAAAATTATCCTGTAGGATCTTACGAAGTAGGAGTACCGAAATAATGCCGTTAATATTTCTAATTCAACTAGAGTCATTCGGATTAAGTTCCGGAACTGCAGCGCATTATTTCCAGTTCGTTTCTTAGTCTGATAGAAGCTTCGAGTTGTATCCTTTTGCATATCCGCCGATTAACCCAATACATTCTTTTAATTCTTTTACTTTTTTCATTTTGTTTTACAACATTTGAAGCCACGAGCACGGCTGCAGCGACGCGCGAATGCATTTCAAATGCTACTGACGTGATGCGTGACTCGCAAGCTACAGACGCTCGCCAGTGGACACGGTGCAGAGAGTAAAATTGCGAAAAACTTTCAGGCTGCTGTTTAAATTGCTCGCGAGAGTGCAACTCGCGGAGAAAAACCCTCACGTGGAAAGGGTCGCGCGAGTACCCTTGAGAGAAACTATCGGAAATTACACTCATGTGGACGTGTACCTTAAGGGGAGAGGTCTAGTTGCAATTTTCAAAAGATCGATTTTTTTTCATTTTCTAAAATTATAATATCTTACGTGTATTTTCCGACTAATGGCATTTAAATCGGAACATTATTCGCCGAAGTACATAACTTTGAAGGAAGCCGTGTTAGAGCCATACAAACTAATAATGAGCAAATGAGAGGGTGACTCTTCAGCAGCCTAGACCCGACAAGTGACCACGTAACAGACAAGTTGACTTGGACAGGACTACCCGACGGACGCATGCGAAAGCAGTACACGGACAGGAAGCGGACAGAAGTGGATTTCTTTCGCCTGATCAACCGGTCAGGGGCGGGAGGGTTTAGTTGGTAGACATACTACTCCATCGGATCGAGGGGGGCTACCATCCCACCGCTCTGCCCAGTGGAGCGGGATGAGAGTCCAGGACACGGGCGCGGACGCTCCTCCTGGAATTGGAGGGCATCCCCCAACTCCGGGCGTAGCGGAAACGCCTACGGTCTATAAAAGATTTCCCCTACATTTTTACCACGATAAGAAAAAAAAATAAAATAAAAACAATAAATTGTAGTAGGTCCAGAATAATGGTGCGACCCGAGTCAAATTTATTGTGAATTTTGACAAACTCTGGCTTGTTCATTGTTTCATCATATTAGCAGTAAAATAAATATAATAATAAAAAAAAAATTGTCGCGGTTTCAACTTTTGATTCAGTCATCATGGAAAACATCGTGTCGGAGAAAAGTAAAAAGGAAAATGATTTCTTCAAAATTCCTTAGAAATAAACAAAAGTGTTAAAGTCGTAATTACCATATTTACCATAATTTTCTATCATAATTAATTAATCAATTTGTATTATTATCCACATAATTATCAACTATTGTCTAACATACATTCTACAAAAATTATATATCCTACGTAATAGAATATTATTTCTGGTCCCTAATTATTTCATCTTAGAATGATTTCTATATATAATAGAAGAAATTTAGAAATTAGTAAAATGATGATTTTACAAAACCGAAGCGAACGCTAAAGAAACGTCGAGGGAGGTGGCGAGACACGTGTAAGTGCCACCTATTTCGTTTTATGATTTAGCCGACTGGACGCTATAAAACGTCGTGCACGTCATCTCGCGCATTTTCCTATATCGCCAATATCTGCGTCGAATTTTTACCGTGCCCCGTGCTTTCTGCGCTTCAATTGTTTTAATTACTCGTATTGAATATTTCATATGAGTCGAAATATATTGAAATGCAATTAATAGGGCGAATATAATTGAAAAAAATATACTTCTAACCGCGTACCTTTCTAGAAATCTCGGTTTCGTCGCACTGCAGGATAAGATTTTTTATTATTTTGTTTGCGCGACTTCATAATATTGAGGAAGCGATACCAAAGGACGTTCCGGTCACTTCGCCAAGCCTCGTGGCAGGTCGCTTCACGGTCGAGTTTATCAACTGTGGCAATAAAATTTGGAAACGCAATTTTTCGCAACGAATCCGATCGTACCACGTTTTTCCTAACGGCGAATGTCGATGCGTCTCGTCAACGTTCGTTTCGTTGACATGTCGCTATATAAGTCGTGGCACAGTCTTCATTAGTCACAGTCACTTACAATCTTTACTACGGAACAACATTTCATAGAAAGGTATTTATTATAATCGCGATTCTATGGATTCGAAAGAAAGAATATTGCTAACGTTCGCATTTTTTGTTTCAAACGTGAAACGGATGTCTACCTACATCTACCGAATCAGAATTACTACAATATGTATCGAAGATCCCGATTTACCATAATCATCACCATAGTCATGTTTGTACTAAAGTGGTCACCACAGTTTACGGTCGAAGGGTAATGTGAAACTTTCATAAGTGGAAGAGTATACTATAAATGTGTATTTATAAATCAACTTCACCCGCGTAATTAGAATTTTCTAAAAAAGTTGAGAATAATGGTGTCCTTGGTAGGTTTGCTCCTTCTTTCATCTCGTTCGAAACATTATTCGAAGAAGTATTTGACTCACGCGTTACAATCTTCTGCGATTTTTCAAACGATATTCTTACACACCAAATAGTTCATATTTCTCATTGCCCATGTAGAGACTTCAATATGGATTTGAGATGACGTATTTCCATCTTCGTTCGTCAAATATAGATTTAAAAAAAGTTACTTACAGTAAAATAAAGAGATGTATGCACGATCTAATCGTAAATAGTACAGAAAAACGGCATTTCATAATGAATAGTTTGTAACAAATTCCGCCGCGTCTTCGCCTGCGTCAATTTCTTCCTGCCTCTATTTTAGATTTGTATATTCTTCCAGGATACTAGATCGCCTTGAGCAATGTCGGCGACGTGGATTTCCCGTTGCTTGCGAGGTACGAATTTATTTAACAATCTCCTATATCTCGTAAAATATTTATCAAATATATTGCTGGCGTTATCTACTTTTTGGAATAACTTTATTTTCGGCCCATTGCAGTACGATAACAAAGTTAATCCCTGCAAGGTCTTAACTTGCGGACGTGGAGAATCGGACCAATACATATCGCAGAGAATTATAGTTCGCGAGGGGATTCCTGATGGAACGGCCTGCGGTCCATCCAAAGTCAGTATATAATTTCGTATATTACTTCGCTGCATATAATTCATGATATTGATTAATATTTAATTGCGATATGTTGCATTTGTTTTTCAGACTTGTAGAAACACGGAGTGCGTCGATGTGAAAGAGGGAATGCCACAATGTCCGGAGGAAAATAATCTCGAGTATTGCTATCAAGTAAGGAACCCTCTTTAGCATATTGTCTAGATTAAAATGATTGTCCTATGATTCGCATGGTGGCTCTGCAATATATCGATCACCCTGTTAGAGGCAAATCAAGATTTTACATCATAATCCTTATCTTCTGCGTTAACGAACTAATTTCTCACCCTCACTTTTTCATGAAAGTTCTTCTTTTCATGCAGCAAGATATGTCTTATCTGTCGATGAATTCTTTATTTATGTTGTGATTCTATATAATATAACGCGCGTCGTTAATATATATGTAGCTAGATATAGGAAAAAATCGAATATGAATATGAAAGTATGCACTATAACTCACAAGGAACATCACTTAGGTGTCACCCTCCGATTTTGTTGAAACTTTGAAAAAAATTAAGGGGCGAACCACCCTTAAGTTTATCTTTCCCCCACCCTCTATGAGAACGAGGTGGATCTAATTGAAGGAAACCTGTTCTATTTTGATGGTAACACAAAAATCTAGTTGGGGTGTTTGTGCATTTATTCCAAATAGCATCCTTAAGGGGGTAAACTACTCTCTACCCGAATTTTCTTACCGGGGTCGTCTTTTCCCATTTAACACGTCTTTGCCGATTCAAAATATTTCTAACAACTCCGAATCGACGTTTCCTCATGTTGCGTTAAAAAGTTGGTACGCTATTTTGATGAATATGGTTTTGGATACCTGTGGATATTTCGCATTAGTCTCTAATGGCTTAATTTTTATTAATCTCTAATGGGTATTTTGCACTAATCTCAATAGGGCCCGGGGAAGAAGGACGCCGAAATCTGGCTCTTACTCCTCACTTTTCTAATGTTTATGAGAAAGTTGTTTTCTATACGCGCACGGATAAATACTTTTTACACTTACTTTCTTTAATGCGATAATTTTTTTTTCATTTAGGTAAAGAAAAAAATGCACACATAGAGATGCATTCCCGGTATTTATATTATACGTTTGCGTCATTGTTGTGTGATTTGCGCGACTTCGATCGCTCAGCCATCCCGCGATACGACTTAATATCTATGCAGCGACCTAGCTGTAGTTCATTAAATGCGTTTGTGCAAATGATATGATAAACGTCTACTATAAACGATGAGAATGCATCTCTATGTGTGCATTTTTTTCTTTACCTAAATGATGTTCCTTGTCAGTAACGAGATAACATACATTAATATAATCACATCCTTGACCAATATAATTGTATTTGTATATTTCAAGCCGTCAAATTCTGTTATGTTCAAGTGTACTTTTTTCCACAGGGAAAAACAACCACAGCGAGTCCGATAAAAACTAGACAACAACAATGCAGAGATTTTGGATTCGATGTGGCATGCTATGTGAGATTGTTTGTCATTCACTACACTTTACTTGATTACGACTTTTCGGAACGAAAAAAAGAAATTGTTCTGAGAACTGAAATTTAACGCGTTTTAGGACTTTAAGCAATCGAGTATCGGTAGTTGCTCGGACTTGTTTTGCGGTTATGCAAGATCGGATGGCAACTATGTTCGGCGTACCATGAAGAAACTCCCATTTCGGTTATTGCCAACGATTGGAACATGGTGCGGCGAGGGTAAAGTAAGTACCTCATGTAAAGTAGTGTTCCATCCAATCTTTTGCACCAGTGCAATTAATTCAAAATGCGATTTTAATACTTGTTTCAATGGCATCCTATTGTTTACGATACCGCGGCTATAAATTGAGAAACATTGCTTAGAATTTGATGCAGAACCATAAGTAGCTCGAAAAAATTTCCTACCGTTCACCTATATTATATATTCCAGGCATGTTACAAGCGAGAATGTATACCCTTTTCGGAATGGCCACCGTCCATTCCGAAACCAATATACACCGGTTGTGAAAGTTTCTCGGAATGTATTACGGCAAATTGAATAACTTGCGAAAAGAGGGAGCAGTTACCGCCACCGCCCTTTGATTTCTTCGTCTACCGAAAGATTGTAATAACAACAATCTCAATGTTTGATCAACGCACGTGAGAAATACATATGTTAATGTATGTCCCGAATAATTTGTTCACAAATACACCTTGTACCACCAACAAACATAATTGTCGATGTAAGAGACGAAGAATAAATAATAAACTTGTACTTTATTCGAAATTGCGTAAAAGTAAAAGACAAGCGAATGACGGAGACTAATGCACTCCTGAAAAAATTCCTTCTTCGATTGAAGGCTACGCGAACGCCGACTTCCACATAGTGAGCCAAATTCTACATAAAAAATACTTCGAAAAATAATCCCCAAATCTGGAAAATAATGTAAACGAGATTTGGAGCAGAAAATAATAAAACAATGCTGGCATAGCTGTTTCAATTATAGCCGTATAAAAGAACCAGCAAGCTAACATTGAGGCGGTCTGAAAGTCAATTTAAATCCTGTACGTGCGGCGCGACGGATTCGCGTAAGAAATCCATCTTTCCTTTCACCTGTTCAGGCGTCAATAAACTATTTATCTTTTTACTTGAGTGTTTTATTTCGATTCCAATCCTTTAATAGTATATCCCGAATTATTAAAGTCCGGTGTGATAATCGCACAATATAACACTAAATTAATTATGCCCAAAGTCGAGAAACGCTTTTTCGCGGACGAAATATGCGTTCATTTCCTACGTCAAAATTATACATCTTTGGCGTGAGTAAAAGAAATTTTTTACGGATTCAACCAAATTTAAATTAGTTCAATGAACGATAAGTGACATTAAATATCATGAATAGAAGTTTGAATAAATAACGCTTAAATTGAATTATATAATATTTATTTTATACAGTTCATTTTGTTTTCTTTTTAACGTAGTCGGGAAGTTCGTGCTCATTCTGTTGGTATATCCTTTTTATTGGCTTCGTTACTCTTATTGTAAGTTTTGCATTTTTCCATATTTATTTTAGCCATCTTCGAAACTAAGAAACAACAAAAACAACATAAGTCACATATTACAATCTTTTAAAAGAAGGCAGTTAAATATAACAATATAAAATGGAATGATTCACTAAATAATAACTTCAATGACTTCAAAAATTCAATAGCACTTACATTATTATAACCTTCAATCTTAAACCATAGTTTTCAGAAAAATGATAACACCTCATAATTAACTTGAGTTCATTGAACAACTGACTGAATGAGACACGACGCGTATATGCGTGCACATTACGCCACTTGGGTCTGCGGAAATCTTACGTACTATTTCAGTATGTTACTTCATGATTGAGCTGGCATAGTATATGCCATATGCGCACCACTCGGATAACTTTAAACCGAGAAGAAAAAACAAATTCTTACTAACTTCGTGGTAAAAAAAGAATACACTCCCATTAGAACTACCTAACGCGCCTAAGGAAGTCTAACTTCAATAATTGGTAAAAAGAGGTAATTTTTTATCTACCGTGATAGAAAAAGATCAAACAAGTATAAGCGAGAAACACGAATGTAAATGCGGCTCCCTATACGTAGAACTTGCAATCTGGCTTGTGGAAAACCAGGTCGTTAGGAAGGGAAGCGGATCGCAGTGCTTGAAGAGACAGAGGGGAGAGGTTGCGAAACTGTTCCGTGGAGCGTTGTTAAACGACATTCGAAGACACGTGTTGCCGATTCCGCGTCTCTCTTTCTCTCTGTCTTTCGCTTTTCTTTGCTTCGTACGCGAGATCGCGATTCGTTCTTTACCAAACATCGTTTACTTCCGCTCGATATACCTATATCTATATATATTGCGACACTGTTTTATTTTGTCGAAATTCGACGTACACTTCACTTGATGACGCCTGGGTCCTTTGGCTACCAGGGTTCTAAATATTATATTTTATGACAAATTGTTGGGCGCCAGCTAGTTCAGAACAAGAACTAAGCAATTCATTTAATTTGGTTACGGAATTTGAGACAATGCTCAGGGTGTTTAAACGTTGGAACCCAGCAAGAGAAAGATTTAGGCAGAAATTTAAAAAAAGAAAGACTTTCAGGTACTTACGCGATTGATCCAATTTATTGCCTAAATTCGCCTTTCTCATTCTCTTTGACAATGTTGGTTTCTGTGGTCACAGGCTGACGTCCGGTAACGTACCTGTCTTCACTTTTCGGATCCCGTTATTATACATATTATCACGTTTTTGGTCAAATTTGGGAACTACAAATGCTCCACGAACTGACCAAGACGGTCAGAATTAAATAATTAGCGGTTTGTTGGCTCTCAACCACGTCATATTATTACTTCAGAGTGAAGATTTTAATTATTTTCCACGCGACGTGTCCGGTTGACGGTTCGGATCGAACTCTCCTACGTGTGTCGATAATCCGCGACACCTCCCTCTCTATGAAATTCGTCGTTACCCGAACGCAACCGATTCTATCGGTCGCTGGCCAATCTGCATCTTTGCAAGTGCGAACCCTAGGTTAATGCGTCATCTCTTTTTTATTAATTTAGATACGCGCTCCTGGTGAGTTACTTGCGGAAGTTCAAACCCGATTAGTATTTTGAGAATGCTCTCAGAGCTGTCGACATGACAGGACACTCGTGGAGCAAATACGACACAATAGAGTTAATGGAACAATATGAAACAAAAATTATCCTGTAGGATCTTACGAAGTAGGAGTACCGAAATAATGCCGTTAATATTTCTAATTCAACTAGAGTCATTCGGATGAAGTTCCGGAACTGCAGCGCATTATTTCCAGTTTGTTTCTTAGTCTGATAGAAGCTTCGAGTTGTATCCTTTTGCATATCCGCAGATTAACCCAATACATTCTTTTAATTCTTTTACTTTTTTCATTTTGTTTTACAACATTTGAAGCCACGAGCACGGCTGCAGCGACGCGCGAATGCATTTTAAATGCTACTGACGTGATGCGTGACTCGCAAGCTACAGACGCTCGCCAGTGGACACAGTGCAGAGAGTGAAATTGCGAAAACCTTTCAGACTGCTGTCTAAATTGCTCGCGAGAGTGCAACTCGCGGAAAAAAACCCTCACGTGGAAAGGGTCGCGCGAGTACTCTTGAGAGAAACTATCGGAAATTACACTCATGTGGACGGGTACCTTAAGGGGAGAGGTCTAGTTGAAATTTTCAAAAGATCGATTTTTTTTCATTTTCTAAAATTATAATATCTTACGTGTATTTTCCGACTAATGGCATTTAAATCGGAACATTATTCGCCGAAGTACATAACTTTGAAGGAAGCCGTGTTAGAGCCATACAAACTAACAATGAGCAAATGAGAGGGTGACTCTTCAGCAGCCTAGACCCGACAAGTGACCACGTAACAGACAAGTTGACTTGGACAGGACTACCCGACGGACGCATGCGAAAGCAGTACACGGACAGGAAGCGGACAGAAGTGGATTTCTTTCGCCTGATCAAGCGGTCAGGGGAGGGAGGGTTTAGTTGGTGGACATCCTACTCCATCGGATCGAGGGGGGCTACCATCCCTCCGCTCTGCCCAGTGGAGCGGGATGAGAGTCCAGGACACGGGCGCGGACGCTCCTCCTGGAATTGGAGGGCATCCCCCAACTCCGGGCGTAGCGGAAACGCCTACGGTCTATAAAAGATTTCCCCTACATTTTTACCACGATAAGAAAAAAAAATAAAATAAAAACAATAAATTGTAGTAGGTCCAGAATAATGGTGCGACCCGAGTCAAATTTATTGTGAATTTTGACAAACTCTGGCTTGTTCATTGTTTCATCATATTAGCAGTAAAATAAATATAATAATAAAAAAAAAATTGTCGCGGTTTCAACTTTTGATTCAGTCATCACGGAAAACATCGTGTCGGAGAAAAGTAAAAAGGAAAGTGATTTCTTCAAAATTCCTTAGAAATAAACAAAAGTGTTAAAGTCGTAATTACCATATTTACCATAATTTTCTATCATAATTAATTAATCAATTTGTATTATTATCCTCATAATCATCAACTATTGTCTAACATACATTCTACAAAAATTATATATCCTACGTAATAGAATATTATTTCTGATCCCTAATTATTTCATATTAGAATGATTTCTATATATAATAGAAGAAATGTAGAAATTAGTAAAATGATGATTTTACTAAACCAAAGCGAATGATAAAGAAACGTCGAGGGAGGTGGCGAGACACGTGTAAGTGCTACCTATTTCGTTTTATCATTTAGCCGACTAGACGCTATAAAACGTCGTGGACGTTTTCTCGTGCATTTTCCTATGTCACCAATATCATTCGTCGAATTTTTTACCGTGCCCCGTGCTTTCTGCGCTTCAATTGTTTTAATTACTCGTATTGAATATTTCATAAGAGTCGAAATCTATTGAAATGCAATTAATAGGGCGAATATAATTGAAAAAAATATATTTCTTAACCGCGTACGTTTCTAGAAAACTCGGTTTCGTCGCACTGCAGGATAAGATTTTTTATTATTTTGTTTGCGTGAATGCATAATATTGAGGAAGCGATACCAAAGAACGTTCTGGACACTTTGGCAAGCCTCGTGCCAGTATTATTCACGGTCGAGTTTATCAACTGTGGCAATCAAATTCGGAAACGCAATTTTTCGCAACGGATCCGAGCGTGCCTCGTTTTTCCTAACGGCGAATGTCGATGCGACTCGTCAACGTTCGTTTCGTTGACATGTCGCTATATAAGTCGTGGCACAGTCTTCATTAGTCATAGTCACTTGCAATCTTCACTACGGAACACAATTTCATAGACAGGTATTTATTATAATCGCGAATCTATGGATTCGAAAGAAAGAATATTGCTAACGACCGCATCTTTTGTTCCAAACGTGAAACGGATGTGTACATCTACCGAATCAGAATTACTGCAACATGCATCGAAGATCCGGATTTCCCATAATCATCACCGTAGTCATGTTTGTTCTAATGTGGTCACCAGATTTTACTGTCGAAGGGTAATGTGAAACTTTCATAAGTACGAAAGTACCTATACTATAAATGTGTCTTTATAAAACACCCTGGGTTTGTCCCAAAAAATTTCTATTTCGAATATCCTCTCAAACCCTACATAGAATTATCGATAAAGTCTTCCTGAACGAAACTAAAATGAAATCGTTGGAAAATGTTCAATAGTTTGGAAGAAATTTTAATTTGAAGCCAAGACACATTTTGGGACCAGAGAGTGGCTTCCAAATATGTCGAACCTCCGTAAAGAATAATATAAATGTTCGAGCTGTGCGATATGCGCTTGAAACTTTCTCACAGTAAGATAAAGAGATATATGCATGGTCTAAATGGTATAGAAAAACGGTATTTCATATTCAATAGTTTGTAACAAATTCTGTAGCCTTCCTCTTGGTCAATTTTTTCTTGCCTACTTTATAGATAGATCTTTATTCCACGTCAGTCCTCACGCGCTTTTACATAGTTCCTTACATCTTCGCTCCCTCTCCGTCTTTCCTTTTTACTCCATTCCTTAGTTTCTATATTTACATATCTATTTACACTCTTGTCCACCTCCCTTTTTACTTGTTTCCCCTATTTAAATCCTCCTTTTCCCGTTCTTTTCTCCTCGCTATACTTTCAAATTGCTTTACCACCTCACACATTTCATCACCACTCTCCTCTCCTTCTAATTCCTCCAGCCTCCTTTCGGTTCCTCCCTCTGCCGTTCCCGCCAGTCCTCATAGTTCCTGAGGGTTTACTCGTCCATCAATCCCCTGGCCACCTTGCATCTCCATATGTACTCCAGCGTTTCCTCTTCTCTTGGACATACTCTGCACCTTGTATCCTTAAAACCTTCCCTTTCCTCTCTTCCCACACTTACACACCTTATCCTTGCCCATATTTCCTTGATCTCTCCTTTTGCTCTTCTCTCATCCCAGTATTTTGCCCTTCCCACCTGCCTTTTCTTTTATTTATACTCCCTGCAGTAGCTCGACGTTTCTATTTTCCCCCACATTCTCTGAATTTGTTGTTCTGCCATCTTCTGCACTGCCCTCACGACCTTCATTTCCCATTCCTCTTTGTTTCCGCTTCTTATCGCCTCTGTTATCTGCCATTCTCCTGCCTGCTCCATTGCTGCCTTCATTTCCCTCCCTCACTTGATCCTATCGTTATTCACCAGTCCTCTTGCCTCCTCTAGTAGACACTTTCTTGGCCATCTTTCCTCTTCCATTTTTAATATTTTACCTATATAATCTCCCGCCCTTTTTACCATTACCATGTTTATTCCATGACACCCCGCCTCCATTTTCCAAATATACTCTGGCGTATTGCTCCTTAGCCCCATTGCCATCTTTGTATATCTGGTCTGCGTCCTTTCCACTCTTTCTCTTCTCTTCCATCCCCACACTTCCACTCCATACAAAAACCCGCTTCTCGCTATCATCTCCGCTATCCTCAGACGGTTTGTCAATCCCCCTATTCTTGCCGTTTTTGCAGTGCCCCTCGCGCTGTTCACTGCCTTCCTTATCCTACTCTCCACCATTCTTATGTGTTTTTCGAACGGATTCCCCGCCGAAAAATACACCCGCAAGTATTTATATTCCTTTGCGATTCTCACATTCTTGCCGTTTATTTCCCATCCTCTCTCCTTCTGTCTTCCTCCATTCCTGAAGAATACCACTTTGGTCTTTCCTATATTTATCTCCAATTTCTTCCTCTTCACATATCTTTAAAAGTCCTTCATCATCTCTCTGAGCCCCTTTCCCATGTCGGCTAGCAGCACCACGTCGTACCCCCTTCTCCTCTCCTTTTGCAGCTTGTCTCCATGTCCTCTATGAACAGGTTGAAGAGAGTAGGACTCAGTGCGCCCCCTTGCCTAACCATTCTTGATGTTCTAAACCTCCTTGTCACCCCATTCTCCATTATTATCTCGTTCTGAGTATCTTCGTATATTTTCTTTATCATTCCTAACAGTCTTCCTCCAACTCCCGCTCCCTTCAACGCTTCTATCATTTCCTTACTTCTATCATTTCCTTCTACTGAGTCAAACGCTGTGCTGGAATCGAAAAATGCCGCAAAGAGTTTCTCTCCCTTTCTCTTCAGTCTGTCCTTTATTAACGCATTTAATACGAAGATGTGGTCTCGTGTTCCTCTTCCTCCTCGGAACCCTACCTGCGATTCGCCAAACCGTTTCTCGGCCTCCAATCTGTATCTCAAGCGATTACACATTATCCTTGTGAGTAACTGATGCCCCGAGTCTATCAGCGTTATACCCCTGTAGTTTTCTGCATCCGCCAAGTCTCCCGCTTTGTGTAAGGTATAGATCCGTCCACATTCCCATCCTCTTGCCACTTTCCCCTCCTTCCACAAGGTGTTTAGTATATTTGCCAGCTCTTCCATTCCATCTTTTGGTAGCCCCTGCAAGAATCCTATCGCCAGTCCGTCTTGCCGTTCCGCCTTTCCCTTCCTCATTTTTCTTAACTCTTTTTCCACTTCTCCCGAGCTTATCTCTCTACTCGCGATTTCGTTGATTATTTCTCCCACCCCATTCTCATTCGCGTGTTTCTCCTCTCTGTTTCTCTCGCCCGATCCCCCAAGTGGGATTTCTGCTACAGCACATTGCCTCCAACCGCTCCTTCCATCTCTCTTTATTCTCGTCCTGTTTGATTTTCTTCAGCGCTCTTCTCGCCTCCTGTAGCTGCTCCTTTTCCTCCGGCCCCAGGCTTCTGATGACATCTTTCAGGCGGTTCCATATTACTCCTTTTTGCTTTCTCATTCTTTCGCTCTTCCTCTTTTCCTCTATCTTGCTTCCGTTCACCCACATAGCCATCCCTACCTCGCGTGCCTCTTCTTTTACTTTGGTCACCAGTGCATCCCACCTATCTAGCACATCAGTCTTCTTCTTTTCCTTCTCCCATATTGCGATGAACTTTCCCTCGTAATCCTCCGCCTTCTCTTGCCTCCATCTTATCATTTCTTTCCTTTCCTCTTGCTTCCTTTTCTGCGGTCCATTTTGCCTCTCCTTATCCACAACCCTCTCGAACGTTGTTACTATCGGCAGATGATCCGATTCCGTTCTCTCCTCTATTTCCACTTTCTGTACCATTCCTTCCGCCTGGCTATTTAGTAATACGTATTCAATGACCGAACCTCTCTCCCCTTGGCTTCCTACATACGTCAGGTGGTTCCTGTTTGTCCCCCTCCCATCTGTCATTTGCCACTATTAAACCGTATCTAACGCACACTTCTATCACTTTCCTCCCTTCTGCATTCTCTCCTTTATGTTTGGTCATCCTTTCGCTTTCCTGTCCTTCCCTTCCTGCTATAGCCGCCTGCTGCTCCCCGATCCTAGCGTTAAAATCCCCCATTACTATCACCGCCTCTCCTTTCTCTTCTCCTTCATCGATTATTTTTCCCAGCTCCGCTTCGATTTTCTTCAGGTTTCTATTATAAATGCTTACTATCGTCCCTTTATGCTATCGATTTCTCCCTATCTGTATCTTTCTAATGATAAAACCGTTTTCCCGATACCTGCTAGATGCCCTCCTTTCGCCCTTCCCCTCTTCTTTTCTCTCACTGCCGCTTTGGTGACCCATAACAATTCGCCATCCAGCTTTCTTATCTTTTTCTCTGCCTCCTTCTCTTCCATCCATGCCTCCTGCACCACGATTATGTCGTGCGCCTATGGCCACTCCCATGCCTCTGAAATCGCCCCCATTCCCGCGATGTTCCACGTTACCATTCGTACCAGTTTCTGTCCTGCTGTCTCTTCCGTTGCCGGTTCCCCTGCTGAAACCCCTGCTGAAACTCCGATACCGTTTCGTACTTCCGTCGTCTCCCTTCTCTGTATTCGCCCGCTTCTTCCAGGTCCCCAATTCTCTCGTTTCACACCTTCCACCTCCCATCCACCTTTATTTTGAGATATCCGACCCTCGGTTCCTTTCCTTTTTCTCTCATTGTGCTTGCATACTCCTCTATCCACCCTTGTACCTCCCATTCTCTATATGTGAGGTCCTCCTATATCGTCTGTCGTCCTACCGTCCTCCGTCATGCTGCTTTCATTACTTTTATCTTATTTTCCATATCTATGACCTCTATTAACATCCCGTCCTTTGTTTCTTTCCATCTCCTGACTTTCGGCTTTACGCCTGTTCTCTCCCACACTGCCCTCGCAACGTCCCATTCCATGCCATCCTCTGATCTTCTTACTTCTTGCACCAAAATGTTCTGGTTCCTGGCTCTTCTCTCTCGCCATTCCTCCTGCCATTCCGCATAGCTCAAACGCTTCGGCTTCCTTCCGACCAGTCGTCTTATCCTCTCCCCCATCTCCAAGGCTGTTGTCTTCTTTTTTCTTCTTACATTCTGCCAATCTTCTTCCCTTCCTTCCTCCTGGTCGTACCCCTGCTGTCTTCGCGTTGCCACTCCTTACTCCCAATCCCCGCCTTCTGTCTCCTTCTGATTTTCGTCCCGAATTCGTTTCTTCCCACCCGTCTGCAGTCTTCGCTGCATTTCCTCATTTTTACGCTCTAACCGCCGAATTGTTGCCTCCTGCTTCTTGAATCTTTCCCTCCACCTCTCCTGCTCCTCTATTAGCATTTTTCCCTTTCAATTAAATCCCGCCTATCTGGCGTTAGCTTACCTTTCTTGTCTTTGGTTCTCCTCCCATCTAGTCAGCATCTCTCCCACCACCCTTTCCACGATTCTGCTCGTCCTGGCTTCACTCCTTCCGCTCTTTCTTTTACCAATTTCCTCTCTATTGTTTCTATTCTCTTCCTCAGTTCATCTTCCCTGTTGGGACTTTCCTTCTCTCCCACCTCTGCACTTCATTGGGACTGTCTCTCTCCGCCTCGCACCCGGCTTTCCTCATATAATACTTTATTTCCTTTTTTTCGTTTTCCTGATGCCTAGTAGTCCATGAGTGACCTTGCACAATCAATTTTCCGCTTCTTAATACCCACCACTCTTCTAGGTTTCCCTCTTCGCCTTTTGCCTGACTCCAGTAATTCACCTGTCGACATATTTTCCCTTTCATCTTCCAATTCTCCTTTCTCTGCTTGTCCGCTTTTCACTGCCACCTCCGTGTACGCCACCGGCGTTTCACCAATCGCATCTACACACTCCGCTATTATTTCGACTCCGTCGCCTTCGTTCTCCTCTCCGTGGTCGATACTGCCGAGATAGCCATCCCCCTACGCTACTGTTTCGTACCGCCGCCCATCGCTGGCGCTGCCGTCGCTTCGGTCCTCTCCGTTTTTTCACATCGCGCTCGTTCTCTTGATCTCCCCGATTTCTAAACTCATTGCTATCGCCTAACTATTTGTCTTTATAACTTCACTATTTTCTCAATCCCTTTTCTCCCCACACTTCCTCACTCTTTTCACATCTTACCTCAGCTTCTCACTAACTTTCCCTTTAGTCCGTATCCTCCTTACTCTTCTTTTCCACTCTTTCCTCGCTCACTATGACAATGTGCGTCTATCCGTATCGCGTGTCCCATCGAAATTCTCCTTGCCTACTTTATATTTTTATTTAATCCTTCCAGGGTACCAAGTCGCAATGAACAATGTCAGCAGCGCGGATATGAGGTTGCGTGCAAGGTACGAATTTTTTTAACAATATCCTATATCTCGCAAAATATTTATCAAATATATTGCTGGCGTTGCCTGTTTTTTATAATAATTTTCTTTTCGGCGCATTGCAGTACGATGAAACAATTTATCCCTGCGAGGTATTAACTTGCGGACGTAGAAAATCCAGCAATTCTTACACATCGCAAAGAATTATAGTTCGCGAGGGGATTCCTGATGGAACGGCGTGCGGTCTATCCAAAGTCAGTATTATAATTTTGTATATTACTTCGCGGGACATAATTCATGATATTGACCGAATATTTAACCGCGATATCTTGCATCCGTTTTTCAGATTTGCAGAAACAAGAAGTGTGTCCATGCGGCAGAGGGAATGCCACAATGTCCGGAGGAAAATAATCTCCAGTCTTGCAAGGCAGTAAGGAAACCTCTTTAGAATATTGTCTTGATTAAAATATCGGTGACTCTGCAATATATCGATCACCCCGTTAGAGGCAGATCGAGTTTTTATATCATAATCCTTATTTTCTGCGTTAACGAACTAATTTCTCACCCTCACTTTTTGATGAAAGTTCTTCTTTTCATGCAGCAAGATATGTCTTGTCTGTCGATGAAGTCTCTATTTATGTTGTCATTTTATGTAAAGTAGCGGGCGACCCTAATATATATGTACCTATATATAAGTGTATACATGGTATAATCGTATTAGAAAAATCCAATATGAATATAGATCCTAACTATGCACGATAATTCTGCAACGAGATAACATATAGTAATATAACCACATCCTTGGACCAATATAATTTGTTTGTATATTTTGCGCCGCCAAATTCTGTTGTACTTTTTTCGACAGCGCCACGCAACCACAACGGGTCCGATAAAAACGCGGGAACAACAATGCCAAGAATATGGATTCGATGTTGCCTGTCTGGTGAGACTGTTTGTCGATCACTGAACGTATTAGCTTGTGCCTTTTTCGAACGAAAAAAAAAAATTCTAAAAATTGAAATTTTACGTGTTTTAGGACGTACAGCGCTCAACTGTCGGTAATTGCCACAACTTATTGTGCGGTTATGCAACACCGGATGGCGGCTATGTTCGGCGTCGCAATCGCGACCTCCCGTTTCAAGTAAGAGCAAACCCTGGAACGTGGTGCGACGTTGGTAAAGTAAGTATCTCATGTAAAGTAGTGTTCCATCGAATCTTTTCCGCTAGTGTAATTATTTAAAAATGCGATTTTAATACTTGATCTAATGGCAGTGTATTGTTCACGGATCCATGGCCATAAATTTGGAGAAATTGCTTAGAACTCTATGCACAACCATAAGTAGTTCGAAAAAACTTCATACGGTTCATCTATATTCCAGGCATGTTTCCGGCAAAAATGTATATCATTGGCGGAATGGCCACAGTCCACTCCAAAACTAACATACACCCGTTGTGAAAGTTTCTGGCCATGCAATGTTACAAACTTTTAATCACTTGCGAATGGAGGGAGCAGTTCCCGCTGTCGCCCTTTGATTTCTTCGTCTACCTAAAGATTATAATAACAACAATCTCAATGTATGGTCAACGCACGTGACAAATATATATGTTAATATATGTCCCGAATAATATATTCACAAATACACCTTGTACCATCAACAAACATAATTGTCGATGTAAGAGACGAAGAATAAATAATAAACTTGTACTTTATTCGAAATTGCGTAAAAGTAAAGGACAAGCGAATGACCGAGACTAATGTGCTCTTGAGAAAATTCCTTCTTTCCAAGGGAAATAATGTAAACGAGATTTGGAGCAGAAAATAATAAAACAATGCTGGCATAGCTGTTTCAATTATAGCTGTATAAAAGAACCAGCAAGCTAACATTGAGGCAGTCTGAAAGTCAATTTAAAACCTCTACGTGCGGCGCGACGGATTCGCGTAAGAAATCCATCGTTCCTTTCACCTGTTCAGGCGTCAATAAACTATTTATCTTTTTACTTGAGTGTTTTATTTCGATTCCAATCCTTTAATAGTATATCCCGAATTATTAAAGTCTGGTGAGATAATCGCACAATATAACACTAAATTAATTATGCCCAAAGTCGAGAAACACTTTTTCGCGGACGAAATATGCGTTCATTTCCTACGTCAAAATTATACATCTTTGGTGTGAGTAAAAGAAATTTTTTACGGATTCAACCAAATTTAAATTAGTTCAATGAACGATAAATTGAATTATATAATATTTATTTTATACAGTTCATTTTGTTTTCTTTTTAACGTAGTCGGGAAGTTCGTGCTCATTCTGTTGGTATATTCTTTTTGTCGGCTTCGTTACTCTTATTGTAAGTTTTGCATTTTTCCATATTTATTTTAGGCATCTTCGAAACTAAGAAACAACAAAAACAACATAAGCCACATATTACAATCTTTTAAAAGAAGGCAGTTAAAAATAACAATATAAAATGGAATGATTCACTAAATAATAACTTCAATAACTTCAAAAATTCAATAGCACTTACATTATTATAACCTTCAATCTTGAACCATAGTTTTCAGAAAAATGATAACACCTCATAATTAACTTGAGTTCATTGAACAACTGACTGAATGAGACACGACGCGTATATGCGTGCACATTACGCCACTTGGGTCTGCGCAAATCTTACGCACTATTTCAGTATGTTACTTCATGATAGAGCTGGCGTAGTATATGCCATATGCGCACCACTCGGATAACTTTAAACCGAGAAGAAAAAAACAAATTCTTACTAACTTCGTGGTAAAAAAAAGAATACACGCCCATCAGAACTGCCTAACGCGCCTAAGGAAGTATAACTTCAATAATTGGTAAAAAGAGGTAAGTATTTTGTAGCTACCGTGATACAAAAAGGTCAAACAAGTATAATCGAGAAACACGGGTGTAAATGCTGGTCCCTATTGGGATCTGACAAAATTCGTGAGACATCTGGTGGTACACGTTGAAACTAAAACCGGGGTGCATTGCTCAAGTTACAACGTAATCATAAATATCAATCATTTTGAGAAATTGAACAAAAAATGGCAGAAGTAGGTGTGTTTACATCTCGCAACGCATCGAAAAAAAGAATTGCATATTCCGTATATGGATGCGAGAGTTCTTTTAAAAAAAACCGTGAGCTGACGTTCCATAGTTTCCCCAAAAAAAAGGCCCGGTGCGTATACCAAAAAGGTTGGCTGCAACATCTTCTACGCCATATTGGTTTTCATGGTAAGACTACTATTGCGCAGTTTTGACAGGCGACTGCACCCCGGTCTGCGCCATATTGAATTTGACCACGACTCCATGTCAGATCCCAATACGTAGAACTTGCAATCTGGCTTGTGGAAAACGAGGTCGTTAGGAAGGGAAGCGGATAACAGCGCTTGAAGAGACAGACGAGAGGTCACGAAACTGTTCCGTGGAGCGTTCTTTAGCGACATTTCAAGACACGTCTTGCCGATTCTTCGTCTCTCTTTCTCTCTGTCTCTCGCTTTTCTTTGCTCCGTTCGCGAGATCGCGGAATATAAAACACAGGCACCCATGCAACTATAGGAGTTACGAGATCTTCACTCGCACTCATGCGCTCTGGAGCGTCGACTAAGACGCTATAAGCAATATTTTATTATTATTCAGTTAATTTTCTTTAATGTTTAGAGATCCGTAAAACTTATATCTGTAAACTATAAATTCAACATTGTTCCGTAGGCAATCATGCATTTTCAAGGAAAAGACCTTTCGCGGTTAATCCTTTCAGGTCCATAAAAAAGGGAAAAGGACAGTACGCGACCAGCTTCTGGTCGCCAAATGTTTTATTATTGGAAAATCCCTCCAAATTAGTAATGTGAAAGAACCCATGAATCAGGCTCTGGTCGCCAAATGTTTTATGAAAGGTTGGCCTTTTGGTGGTTCTATGTACCCCCACTAACCGCGAGTTCAAGACGTTCCGCACTTCCGAAAATGTTCAATCCACGAACCAATGAAAATGCATGATTGTTTGCAAAACGCTTCTCCCTCCATTTGGGAATGAAAAAAACAAAAATTCAAGGCTCTCTTAAACTTTTCAAAACAAGTCAGTCTCAATTGAGAAGTCATCATTCAAGTCACAACGAATCCAGAATTAGTCGCCGAGACAATTCAGAAATCCAGTTTAATTTTTCACATAGATATCACCGTGTAAATTCTCTTCAGTGTAAAGTTGTAAATAAAGTTTGTCACAGTTCATTAACGTGTCGGTTCCTATTATTTTATTTTACGCGAAATCAGTTGTAGCCGATTAATTTTGTCTGCAACCGCACCGTACGAACCCGTCGCAGCATAGCGTACGAGAACTTCCAACTCTCGTAGAAATTCGAAATAATACGAATCGGCGAGATCGTCGATGCAAAACATGCTCTACGTATCTCAATCTGTATGGTTTGAAAATTAGTAAAGTTCAATTGACACATCCTCATTTGAAAAATCAAGAATTTTGTAAAGAATGTTGGTTGAGTTTACCAAAAGAACATAATCAGTATTTTACATTATTTTACATTCGTTACGGCAATATGTTTTTCAATCAACGAAAATTAATTAAATAGAAATGAAAAAAACATCCTATCTAGTTAAAACGATATAAGAAGATGAAATCTTCAAAATCTTCCATCCTTCTGATAAGGTTACATTATGGCAATTCATAACATTTCCCATTTGTCAATATTTAAAATTAAACATACCTCTGCACTACTCAAGCCGAATTTTGAATAAGGGTCTGAAGGAGCTATGTAAAGTTAGCCCCTCGATTTTGACTTTTGCATCTTTTTTTAATTTATAACGATTGTTTGTCGTTTGTTTGTAATTGTTTGATTAATTAAAACGTTTGTTTGATCATACTTTTTATCAAACAAACAAAACAAAAATGAGCGTTAAGTTAGCCGCAAATTTTTGAAATTTTGTCTAATTTGATTGTTTCCAAACGCCAATCGATTCCGAATCGTTTGTTGGAAACAAATAATGTAATTCGAACGTTTGTTTGATGGTTGTTTTTCCAAAAAAATCAATAACTAAAATATTAGTTCGTCGTAGCTTTCACACTAGATTCTGGCTTTTTTCTTACCATACAACTGCGACGATGCTGAACATGAGATGCACTCAACTACTGAAGGCCAGGATTTGTAAAGTTAACAAAATCTTGTAAACTTGATCAAGTAATCCCGTGTCGCAACATGCATTGTAGGTTATATTGTTATACAGGGTGTCCCATTTTAGACAATCCACGCAAATATCTTCGAAATTTGGCAACTCACAAAAAAGTGTTTCAGACAAGATTTGTCAGATTTGAAGGGGGACATCTGATGGTCACTCCGGAATTGACCTTGGGATTGACCTTGAAGGTTTTATCAAGGTCAAATCCACTTTTTGTACGGAAACGCCTATTCTCGACTTCACCATTCGATAGAGCAGGAAATTTTACATGGAAATATGTACTAAGTTTATTTTTTTTCATAGAGGTCATCGGGGTCAAAATGACTAAAAATCCATTTAAGCACACAGACAATAATTTGGACTGTAAATTCATAATAACGAAGGGACAAATTGACAGTTTTCCACGTTTTTAGAAAATTAAATGTCAATTTGAAAGTCGATTCAAGATTGAAGTTGTGTACCAAAACATTGTTCTCATATCGAAACACATGTAACATTTCACCGCCGGCATTAGCATTACCCGATACTCACCACGAGGAGGTTGCTCGGTCGGATTTTGAGTATCGCGTAGCCCTAAAAAGGGCTGATTTCTTGTAAACTTTTATGATTTTATGATTTTATTTTACAGTCCAAATTAGTGTCTGTGTGCTTAAATGGATTTTTAGTCATTTTGACCCCGATGACCTCTACGAAAAAAAAATAAACTTAGTACATATTTCTATGTAAAATTTCCTGCTCTATCGAATGGCGGAGCCAAAAATAGGCGTTTCCGTTCAAAAAGTGGATTTGACCTTGATAAAACCTTCAAGGTTAATCCCAAGGTCAATTCCGGAGTGACCTCAGATGTCCCCCTTCAAATCTGACAAATCTTGTCTGAAACACTTTTTTGTGAGTTGGCAAATTTCGAAGATATTTGCGTGGATTGTCTAAAATGGGACACCCTGTATAACAATATAACCTACAATGCATGTTGCGACACGGGATTACTTGATCAAGTTTACAAGATTTTGTTAACTTTACAAATCCTGGCCTTCAGTAGTATGCACGCGACACATATTAAGTCTGGTCAAGCCAGAATCGAGTGTGAGAGCTACGACGAACCAATATTTTATTTATTGATTTTTTGGAAAAACAACGATCAAACAAACGTTCGAATTATATTATTTGTTTCCAACAAATGATTCCGAATCGATTGGCGTTTGAAACAATCAAATTAGACACAATTTCAAAAATTTGCGGCTAACTTAACGCTCTTTTTTGTTTTGTTTGTTTGATAAAAAGTACGATCAAACAAACGTTTTAATAAATCAAACAATCACAAACAAACGACAAACAATCGTTATAAATTAAAAAAAGATGCAAAAGTCAAAATCGGGCGGCTAACTTTACATAGCTGTCTCAAGCTGGGGTGTTACGTCCTAGCCGGTAATATCGAAGTCGACACAGTGTGTTCGGCCGGTATCTCAAACTCTCGACAGTCGATAACATACCAGCACAGTTACCATCACTCGTCAATCATAGTGTCACGGGGTAAATTTGAACAACTCGTAGTTTAATCAATTTTTATATAAAAATACACATCACTCTTTTCGTTTCAAATTTCGTGCGAAAAAAGACGCTCCGTTAGGCAGCGCGCGAGTTTTTATAGAAATCTTATAGCTAGAAGTTTAGAGTAGGGGAACCCAGTAAGGGGAACACGCAGAGTGCTGTCGCGTGGCAGGAATCGTAAGTTCTTAATACTAGGGGATTCGGTTAGGCGAATCCACATGAGAAGCGACAGAAATCCCTGGGCATTTCTTATAGGGTGGTGTGGCGTACACACGCTTCGTCGTCGGTAACACAGGGAGTGTTCGGAACTGGTCAATGTAACTAGTACGCCGCCGCCACCGCTGAGGCGCTGTGATCTTTTGCCAAAGACTATTTTTATATCTTGCATTTTCCTATCTTCTGTGATACTTAGCTCGAGGCGTCGAGGTAGACGTTGACTAAGCTGTGAAATAAAAAGTTGTTTGCTTGTTATTCTCGTTTTCGTGAATGAAATTCTGTGGTAGCCTGAAACCACGGTCTTATATACAGGTCTTGCAACGAAGCCCAATTTCAATGGTGAACGATTAGTACGCTTGGCGTCATAGTTTTTCTTTCGCGTCAACGCCGCTGTACGTCGTTGCTATCGATGAGTGCGGTGCGCAGTGCACACCGCGCACGCCGGTGCGTGACAGCTCCTTGGTATTGGGATCTGACATGGAGGCGTGGTCAAATTCAATATGGCGCAGACCGGGGTGCAGTCGCCTGTCAAAACCGCGCAATAGTAGACTTACCGTGCCAACGTGCGGATAAACAGTTATGATAATAAAACGACACTGTGATATGAAAAAATATATGCTTTATTGTAATAAATCATTAAAATAAATTTAAATTTTCATAAATTTGTCGTCTTTAATAATAGGTGAAGATAAATTCACAGTAGCACATATAACTGTAAAAAGGTCTCGTAATCGGGGGATAAGGTTAGCTGGCATTCTATCACCTACGATTTTAAACATTTTTATGCGTTGATTCGATCGTTCTATGTGCACATGAGAATTTATTTCACAAGTAATCCTTAAAGCGTCCTTCCATGGTTGGTGTTGCTCCACTTTTTCCACTTCATCGAACAAATTTTTTTGGTATACCCACCGGGCATTTTTTTGGGGGAAACTATGGAACGTCAGTTCACGGTTTTTTTAAAAAGAACTCTCGCATCCATATACGAAACATGCAATTCTTTTTTTCGATGGGTTGCGAGATGTAAAGACACCTACTTCTGCCATTTTTTGTTCAATTTCTCAAAATTACTGATATTAATGATTACGTTGTAACTTGAGCAATGCACCCCGGTTTTAGTTTCAACGTGTACCACCAGATGTCTCACGAATTTTGTCAGATCCCAATTGTCGGTATAGAAAAAGAGACAGAATGCTATTTCTGTCTTCGTTGCACAGCACATCCATCTATCGTCATGCCTCTCGCGGCCGTAAATTGAAAGGAAAAACGCAACCATTAAGCCGACGTACCCCCACTACCGCTGTTGCAAGACCTGTATGTAAGACCGTGCCTGAAACCTTCACTGCTACAGTGGTGCGGGGTAAATGTTCACGCAGTCTAAGTTTATAATCACACAAAAAATAACTTTATTTAATTTTAACATCACAGAAAGTTTTAATTGTATTTAACGCAAGTCTTCGCTTTAAGCGGTCAGTCGTTTTATCAGACAGATGGTTCGGAAGCCATCTCAAAAAGGAAAAGCAGGGTTGCCAACTCTTGGCTTTTATCAGCCTCGGCCATGGAACAGAAACGTTCTCTATAGAAAGGAGGACTCGAACAGAAAAAGGTGTTGCGACGTGCACGCCACAGTGGAACGTAAAGTGCTGCCATCTGGCGACATCCGTCAATCAGAATTCTCTGCATGGTTTTGAATAAGGGTTGCCGATATATGTATTACAATAGACTCTTAGTTAATTAACAATATCATTTATTCTTAGGTAACAAATAGACTAAGGGGTGCACGCGCAAGAATTCAAAGCCCTAATCGCATATAAACATCCCGTCAACTTATAAATATCCTGTCCGGCAATCTTTTTTAAATTCTTTTATTCATATTCCATTTCGACGAACGTCTTGTGCGACACCGCCGCTCGATAACCTAGTTATAAACAAACTCTGTACCGCTCTCCGAAATTATAATTTGGAACTATACTTCCTTTCCCACGACGCGACAACCTCGAGTCGCCTATGTACCCCGCCTCGCAGAGGCGAATCGCTTAACTCTTTGTAAAACTTCGTCAGACGATTTTCCACGTTCATCGAGTGTACATCCGTAATCCAAAATCTCTGTACGACTCTAATTCTGTAAAACACCAAACTCCAAACCGATTCTAAAATTCGTTCAGTGTAAAGTTAATAAAGTTCACGTTATTGGTTATTATCATAAAAAACCAAGAGAACAATCATTTTCGCTCACGAGTAGAGAATCTTCGTGAACCTCAGCGACATCCAATCGGTCCTACCAAATCGATTCTATTAAATATTCTGTTGTGTTCGAAGCCGGTGATCACTGCAACTCGCGAACGGCTTTACCGATCGGGTTGAAATTTATATCACTTCTTCCATATATAGTTGTCCTCCGGATGAACGAAGGATTTCTTTTTTGGACACTTGTCTTTCTTTTTATAGTAAAAAATGTAAGTGAACTTTTGGCCAAAACAACATTTTTGAATTTCAACGTCCGCCATTTTGTGAAAAATGGAAATTTTTCAAAACCCTTCATTCAACTGGAGCATTATATCATTAATTAAAGATCCACCCCCCCCCTCCCCCCTGTTTTGTTGGTTTCAAATAATCCGTTGCAGCGCGGGAGTGATCACCGCAAAATCTGTTTTTTTATAACGGCTTATTTTTAAATATATTTCTTTCAAAAAATTATAATGTTTACACTAAATATATATCTTGTATACGTAAGAACTTTTGTTATCAATTATTTTATGGTTCGGCCAAAACAAAAATCGGAAAAAGGGCCCTTTTTACCTTTCCAACTAGAACTCACTCCTTAAGATAATTTTTGTTACCTTGTTTTGGTCGCAAACTCGGTACAGACCTGATATAAGAATTCTGGTAACTCCGGCGTGTCCATACCGGGCGGAAGTGTGAAGTGGTGTATCGCCATACTGTCTTGACATCAACGAGACGAGGAAACGAATATGAAAATAAGAAAAATTCTTGAATCAATAATCTACGAATCTAACAATTTTTTTTGCAACGAGTGAACTTACGTTGTTGTGAAGATCCGGATTGCAACCAGCGAGTAAGAGTTTACGACAGCTCTGATTGTGTCCATTTTGGCAAGCTAGATGGAGAGGCGCGAATTCTGCCAAATTTCACGCGTGAAGAGGAGCTCTTTGCGTTCCCAGTGCTTTAGCGAGACAGGCAACGGTTCGACTGTAGCCTCGCCAGGACGCCTCGCGTGAAGCGCCGAATTTCCATTCTGAAAAATAAAAGTTTCAATAATTAAAAATATTAATATAAATTGGGTAAGACAATTTTTTTTAATTTGTACACAATATCCGGTGTTTTTTTTTTGTTGTGTTCGTACAAATGTTTTACATACTTAATTACTAATTTTGTATAAAAAATTTACATATTCGACTGTCATTGCTCCCGTTATCGTTCGCATCAATTGGAAAAACGTGCATTCGAGAACAATTTATTATACTTAAACTATTATTTATTTCTCAATCAAAATTTACTTGAATCTACGTTAATGTATGTAGAATAACATATATTTAATTCAATCAGAAAAAACATTGTCTAAGTGAGTTAAAACAATTCACGAAAAAAATCTTATTTAAGCCAGAGTGAAAAACATTCATAAAAAATAAAAAAAATTAAACTTTAAGTGAATTAAAAACATTGGCGAATTTTTCTGACGCCACAGTCGGGGATTCCGCCTTAATAAAGAGGCGTCATCGTCGACGAGTATCTATCTTACACCGCGAACAAATTTATATCTCGCATATCCGCGGTACGTATTGTGTCCCGATACACAATGTAGGTGAGAAAGACGTCGAGTGGTAGCCAACTGTTCAAAGGGTTATCGTGGGCGGGTAACCCTTGTTCAAGCGCGTTTTTCGTCGCCCACGAGACATTCGAATTGTCGTGAAGGTCTCGGCACTCGTGATTTCCTTATCAATCCCTTATCTTCGCCTCGAAGTGCGAGACCTTAGTCAACTATCCAACAACCTCCACTACGAAAACATTCTCATTATCGACTTATCAATCAATTAATTAAAAATCAATAAATAATTTTTAATTAAACAAATTATTTAAAAAAAAATTGATTAATTAATAAATTAATATTTATCAAATTAACGAAATTTTTTTTTCCAATTTTACTACGTATTGTACGAAAACTTAACAAGATCGATATAATTGTCCATCAATTCCATAAATGCGAATTATTACTTTTAATTTACCAATTTAATTATTTTTATTTCTTTTTCTTCAATATAAATTTTATAATGTGCCAAATTTTCATAAAAAAATATTTATTCTCGCAAAAAAAAACCAATGTTTCAATTGGAACGATGAATGTTCGTCGAATAATTTATATTCCGGTAGGCGACCAAGAAGTGGTTCTTATCTGGCAGTTCGCCGCAAGGAAGAAAGGAAAACTACGCTCCTCTCTCGTTTTTGTGCGAGAGACTCGAAGTGTCTGGACTTCTCGTCGACGCTTTTATCTTCTGGAACACACTCTGTCCACGTAGGTGGGGCGTCGTTGCAAGCTACCTTTTCTCTCCTTCTTCCTTTCTCTCTTCGTTATAGACAGAATTGAGAGAAAGAGGGGAAGCGGAAGGGCAGGGGGGGGGGGATTCTTCGCGGATAAAGAGAACGGAGAACGTTGAAAGTTGAAACAGTTCGAATCAAGATCACGGCGTCGAAGAGAACGACGAAGGAGTAGGAAGAGGAGGAGAACGATGGGGACCTGTCGTTCATTGCGGGGCACGAACCTCGCCGATATTATCGAAACGACGTTACCACGAGTACAAGGGACTCTCTCTTTCTCTCTCTCTCTCTCCCTCTCTTGCCCTCTCTCCTGACGATATATATATAATAAAAATAATAATATAATAATATAGTAATGTAACTAAAAATAATAATATATAATATAATATAATATAATATAATATAATAATACAATATGATATGGTATAATATAATATAATATAATATAATCTAATATAATATAATAATACTTATACCGCGATCGCAGAGTCCGGCCGCTTCCCTGACGGACCCAGGTCAACAGGTGCCATAAGGAACCAGCTCGGGTAAGACCGGTGTCAAGGTAACAAAACCCCCGTCGCGGACCAAACCCCCCAAGCCAAGGTGGAAGCTATCGTGCCGAGGGCTGAATGGCACCAGGGGCTATGGTATCTCTCACGATGCCTTTGGAGCACCGGGCGACGCCCCGTCGTATCTAACCTTATCCCCGCAACAGACTCTGCGGGGGCGGACCGCCCTTTCTTGTATACTCGTGGGAACCATATGGAACCAGCAAACAAAATCATCTCAATTTTGGCCGAAGGTGGCGCTTAGAATATGGGCACACCCGAGGTCTGCTCAACAGTAGCGGGAGAGGGCCGCCCGGCCCAGGAGGGTTCAGGCTCTCTGGCGGGCGCTCTTCCCGGTATCAACAACACTCCTCCTGCAGGCTTAGGCTGCGCGGGCACCCCGTAAGGGGGCCTCGCCGGCCGGGCCAACAGGAGGAACAGGAGCGGAGCGGCGAAGAAAAGGGCTCGGAAGACGCGGGAGGCGCAGACGGGCCCGGATGCTCCGCAGCAAACAGCCGCGAATGGCTTGGCCTCGGTCGGGAGTGG